>JARQZJ010000032.1:5031071-6290357 GCA_030704895.1 Henosepilachna vigintioctopunctata
ATAAATCGTGAAACATTAAGCCAAGAGTTTAATTTATTTTAATGGTCATAGTTATATCACTAGGTTTCCACCAAGCTGTGAAAGGGTGTAAATTCACTTCGATAACGTTTGAGATATTCTTCGACGATCATACGTACGCCACTGGTATTTTATGAAAAAAAATTTCTTTTTATATAGGAATGCTCGAAGACTTTTGACTGATGGTCGTAGTTATATCATGATGTTTCCACAAAGCTTTAGAAAGGTGTAATCTGTAAAGATAGCGTCTGAGGTACACCTTGACGATCATACTAACGCAACTGGTATTTCAGAGGAGCGCAATGCTTATCCATTCCAATGACTTTACTTTTTAAGGGGATGCTCTGAGATTTTTCACTGAAGGTCATAGGTAATGTTATGTCACTATGTTTCCACCAATCTGAAAGATTTTGGTTCGATACCGCTTGAGATACACTTTGACGATCACTCGTACGGCACTGGTCCCATCGCAGCAAAATACGTCGAGTGCACCCAAAAAATAATGACATATTATTACACGTGAACGAAACGAAATTGTAGATCATTAAATTTGGAGTGCGACTAGTAAACATGTCCGAATACTACTGTACACCAGGCAGTACGAGTGGCCCAATTAAAACAAACAGCCCGAACGATAAAGTAGACCTTATAAATCCCGGCATTGTTCCAGTATCTAATCTCGGATCAGCATCGGTTATCTTGGAAAACGTTCGACTTGTGAGGATCGATTCCGAATACTCTACCACCCTAACAAGCCGAGGACATGTTCCAAGTCTGTAAAAATGTCTTCGAGTACCTTCTTTTCAGAACGGCAAAAAAGGAATTGGATCGGTCATTTCGGTTTCATTACGGCTGGAAGAAACGATTTATGTCCGATGACTTGTGTAATGCTTTTCGACAGGAAAGTAGGATCGCAGCTTTTCTCGGTTTTTCCGAAGTGCATCGGAAAAAGGATGTCCGAAAATAAGATGTTAAATAAATAATTCGTTTTCTCGTAGAGGACTTTGGATTTACTCCGAAAGATAGGGTATCATTTTTTCAATAATTAATTGAACAATTAGCCTTCATATCCTGTCCTAAGAGACGGGACATCAAAAATTGACCAGATTAAATATAATGCTTTGGGAAAATACGTAGGCGTTCCTGAAAGAATCAGACAAATGGAGTTTTTACATACAGGAACTTCGTACGAGGTCTGTTCAAAAGAAAAGGGGAATTTTGAATTTGCACGTTCGGTGCACGGTGCAAGTTTTTTTCGTTATATTGTACACATACGTTTTTCATATGTTGATATTATTACCCGCTTTGGACTAGTAGTTAGTTTTTTACAACTGAAAACGTTTGGCACGTTTTTGTGTGTTCTTCGATTTCTTGATTTTGAAAGGAATCGATCGAAGAATCTATATTAAATTTTGCGTTAAAAATGAAATGAAGTGCTCCAATGCACTCGAAATTTTGACTGCGATATTCGACGAGTCTACTTTGTCTCAAAAAAGTGTTTATGAGTGGTACAAGAGCTTTACAGAAGGCCGAAAAGATGTTGATGACGATGAGCGTCCTGGAGTTACAACCACGTCAGCAAGGGATGAAAACATCGAAACAGTGAAGGAAGTTGTTTAGGAAAATGGTCGAATCATTATAAGGGAAGTTGCAAAGGGTGTTGGTATAACAATCGGCTCATGCTATGCAATTTTCTCAGAAGATTTGGACATAAAACGCGTGGAAGCGAAGTTTGTTCTGAAATTGCAAAACTTTGAGCAAATGCAACGTCGCATTAGCATCGCTCAGGAGTTGATGGATGTCAACAAGGATCCAGATTTGCTCAAAAAGGTCATAACTGATGCCGACACAGGGTTGAATGGTCAAACTCGATCAAACGTGAAGGTTTTGCTCACTGTTTTCTACGATTGAAACGGCGTGGTGCACAATGCGTTCTTGCGAACAGAGCGTATGGTTAATTAGGAATACGGTTAATGGAATTTTTTTAGAGGTATAGAACTTTAAGTTGGCATTAATGTTGGAGATGGAGACCGATTTATCAGCTGAGAGGTGATTTATTCACAATTTGATTTAGCAATTCATCATGAATAGACTCACGCTTGAACAACGCTTGCAAATAGTGCAATTTTATCTTGAAAAGAAATAATCTTGGTTTGTGTACTTACAAAATCCAACTAGTGCAAGAATTGAAGCCAAACGAACATCAAGCAAGACGTAGATTCGTCGAATGGGCCCAACACAAGATTTTCATAAGCGAATTTTGTTTAGCGATGAAGCGCACTTCTGGTTGAATGGCTGAAACAAAACTGCCGCATTTGGAATGAAGACAATCCTCAAGTGTAAGTCAAAACACCGTTACATCCAGAAAAACTGACTGTTTGGTGCGCTTTATGGGCTGGTGGAATCATTGGTCCGTCTTTCTTCAAAAACGATGATGACCAGAACGTTACAGTCAATGGCGATAGGTATAGAGCCATGATTACAAACTTTTTCATTCCTGAGTTGAACAACCATGATGTCCAGGAGCTGTGGTTTTAACAAGACGGCGTAACATGTCACACATCTCGTGCCAAAATCGATTTATTGAATAACACGTTTGGTGACCGCCTAATTTCACGTTTTGGACCCGTGAATTGGCCTCCAAGATGTTGTGATTCAACATCGCTAGACTACTTTCTGTGGGGCATTGTGAAGTCATTGTTCTATATTAGGAAGACAATATTCGCCGTGTTATTGCCGATATACGGCCACAAATGTTGGAAAAATTCATCGAAAATTGGACGTCCAGATTGGACTACATCCGAGCCAGCCGTGGCGGTCATATGCCAGAAATCATATTTGAAATGTAATGCCACAAGATTATCTTTCGAATAAAAAAATTCTTGTCAATCGAATGATCCATCGTTGTTTTATTGCAATTTAAAGTTCTATACCTCTGAAAAAAACACCCTTCACAAGGAAGTTATGCATTGTTTTCGTGAAGCAATAGGTACGGCCCAAACGATCGGAATTGTGGAAAAACAAATCATGGATTCTGCATCACGATAATGCACCAGCTCACACATCAATTCTTGTTTGCGATTATTTGGCCAAAAACAACACTATAATTATGCCTCAACCACCGTATTCCCAGATTTGGCTCCCTACATATTTCAATTTCCAAAATTGAAGAGACTAATGAAAGGAAAGCGTTTTGCTACAATTGATGAGATGAAGTCGTAATCGAAGAACGAGCTGAAGGTCATACCAAAAAGCGCATTTCAGAAAACCTTCGAGAATTGGAAGAGGCACTGGCATAAGTGCATTATAACTGAGAGGGATTACTTATAGGAACGAAATGAATATTGATGAATAAACAAATACTTTTGGAAAAAATTCAAAATTCACTTTTCTTTTGAACAAACTCGTACATCAAAATTAATTAAATTTTGGCACTCCCTGGATTGAATTGTCCAGAAATTAGCGAACAGAAATTTTTGTCCCTATAATTCTATTCGGTTAATCAACAGTTTTTTCCTACTTGAACTTGAAGATTGCGAGTGCTTTTATTGTTAAGCAACAAATCTGGACAATTTTTGGAGCTGTTTTTGAAAGGTTTCAGAAAAATTCCTAATAGAGTAATTGGATGTTTAACGCCCACTTCAATAATCTTTTCTAATAACAACAATAATTATAGAGGAAAATTGTCATACTTAATATTTCGTTGTGATCAAGTTTCTATTCGAATAAAATTTCCCAGGTAATAAAGTTTCTTTTTAGAATAATGGTCATTCTATGTTCGTACTGATATATAGCTGCCTTGGCAGAATAAAAATGTTCATTTTGCACGAACAACATATTCGTAACAAAGAAAAAAGAAGTCATAAACGAATGCAGTTGCGGCTGACATAACTCTGTAAAGCCAAGTATTTTTATGAGATACCGACTGTATATTGACTTACGCATATTTAATATAGCCCTATTATACTTCTCATAGTCACGGTATCATATATTTTTAATTAAATTTATCTTTTATTGGCCAGTCTGCACGCAAATGAACAGTTAAGTATTTTGAATAATTCCAAATACGATAGCAACCTCTTTGTTCCTTCACATATTTCATGTATCGAGAAACATATACTGCACGACAAAAAAAATTACCGAAAACCTCAACAAATATTCCCACAAGATTTTTCTAGAGGTTCAATAACATTAGTAACACATTGACAGATTGACAACACATCATCAGACAACAAGAATTTGTAGACCTCACTAAAAAAGTTAATAATGAGGCTAAATAATCATATTTTCTAACCTCAAATGCTTGGTTTTGTCGAAAAATTGAAAATAATATCACGAAATATTTTTTGTTAAAAATTATTTTCGTATTTGAACTTTTTAATCATCAAATAGATGAAATTTGTTGAATATGACTATTATTATTCATTGTTTGAGTCGTGTAGTGTATTTCTGAAGAACGAGAGAAATAAAAGCAAGATCTAGAAGGCGAGCTAACCGATTTATGGCTGCTACTTGTCGATGGAAATATGAATCGCATTGGCCTTTGCATACAATGGGCGCAAGTTTCGATTGTTATCTTGCCTGGGTCCAACACTTTTTTGTATTTCTCATGGTGAAAAGTCGTGCAAAAAATATTATAAGGGCGTTGGCTGTTATATCCATAGTCAATTTACTCCGCGTAGTTTTCTAAAAATAGGATTTCATGCTTGTGAAATTCAGATCTCATGCATTCATAAAAAGTCCTCGGCAATTTATTTTATTGGAAGGTATTTCTAAGGTACACGATTTTGTCATCCGACAATGCCTCTTGGAAAGTGTTCGTATATCATCTCATCTCATTAAAAAACCCTGCTACCTACCTTTAAAGAACAACTTCTCGCAGATGCGACTGTTAAATTTTACATTTCCTCCAATATTTTCTTTCATAGTTGGTATGAAGGATGGAAATTTCACTTTTTTGTATAGGTTCTCAAGATCAGCTATTGTTCCTTTTGAATGGATGATTTTTTCTTTTCTCAACCAGTTGCAACAAATTTATTTCCAATTTCATACGTTCTATAGTTTTATTTCTATCCAATTTCTCACCAAATTTGACCATGTGACAGTCCTAGGGATATACATAGTCTACACAGTCCTAAATTTGTCATATATCATACTATCGTTCCCACCTAGTCTTGGATATACATGCCGTGTGAACTAACAACACACATTCGGCTTGGCAAACGACTTGTCACTTGGGAAACTCACTTGACGAGTGTACCTTGCCAAGTTTAGATCCTGCTACATTTCACCGTTTCCGGGTTTACTTCTCTATTTTCTAGCTACCAACAATTTCGAATGTATGTTTTCCCGCCTGACTCTCAACAAAATAATTCAGGAAAAGAGACCGAATTGACTGTGATTACAGCGTCGGTGCTCAGGTTGTTTCTCGTTCTGATAAGGTGAGAGATCTTGGTGTAGTCTTTGACCAGAAGGTTTCCTTTCTCCCACACATCACCCATTTTATTTCATCTGTTGCGAAAATATATGGATTCGTTATACGTAATGGCAAATATTTCAATAATTACTCGATATTCCTACGACTATTCAATACCCTAATCCGTAGCAAGTTGGTGTATGGCAGCATGATCTGGCATCCTATTTACACTTGCCGTCAACGCCATCTTGAGGCTATTCAGAGAAGGTTCTTGAATTTCTTAGTTTGGAGGGAGGATAAAGTTTCTCCAGAGAGAGGAGTCAATCATAACGAAATATTGAGTCGATTTAGTTTAATCTCATTGCAGAGCAGTAGAGAAACTTCATCACTCAAATTTTTGTACAAATTAGTGCACAATAGTATTGATTGTCCTCTTTTTTTTGTCCGCTTTGAAATTTCGTGTTCCTAGGCAAAATTCTCGTAACACAGAATTATTTCACCTAGAGACTCCAAGGACCAACTCCCTAATAAAATCTCCCATTTGGTTTATGGAGTCTACCTTCAATAGAGTTGCCAATAATTGTGACATTCACTTTGACTACATAAAATTTATTATCAGGAGTTATGTGAACAAAGAAAATTGATTCAAATGAATCGATTTAGATTGAGTTCTTTATAATATCTCATTGAATCCCATAATGTATTTATAAGTTACTATTTTTTCAGATTAGATTCAGCTCTTTGTTATATCTTTTTCATTTTAATTATTCAAATTCTCATCTGGTTTTCTACTTTTCATATTGACCATTGTTCTTTCTGTTTCAAATCTCAATCCAGAGAAGTGAATATCAGAGGTTTTGTGAATTAGTTATTCAATTTTAAATGAATGTAACGAATGGGTACTGTTTAATGGATAAAAAGAGATGAAAATGAGAAAGAGGGATTATTTTACCATTTTAATTCTGAAATGAATTCACATCAACTAAGAGAGTAAACATTTGAGAAGAACTAAATTATACAAATTCTGGATCCATCGATTTCCTATGGAGAAAAGTTCATGTCGCCCTTCTTTTCAATATTGAGGAAAAAGCTACGTACATTTTTCACATGATTTGAAATATGATGAAAGAAAAACGACCGATGAAATTGAAGAAAATGATACGAATTCAAACCCTGCAACTATAGCAGACGCCTGTCGAATATTATGTAAATGATTGGACAAATCTAGAGGAATTTCTATTATATTCAGGTTCGGGCTCTCTCTGATCATATTATTCAGACAACAGAGAATTTCATTCGATATTAAATATTTGCAGATGTGTATTTGGATCGAGGGTCGAGAGCTCCCAGCGCGCTCTATGGAATTTATCTGAAAGTCATTTCGACTATTTTGAAAAACTGTGCATATATTACATTTGGAAGTTGCAGATAACGTTTTGTCCGAAGAATGCCTGAAGGAATTCTGAAATGAAATGTTGGAGAAAAAACTGTAAGGAATTTATCAGGGATCTAATTGAAAAAATGATGTAAAGCTGTTTTTTGGGGATATTGTGAAACAACTAACAGAAAATATCAATAATGAATTCAAATAGAAAATATTCTGTTATGATGAAGTGATTAATGAGGAATTTTTCATAACGACCGGGCATTATGAATAATCGCCAGCTTTATTATATCAAGTGATTAATTGTTATCTAAACTTCGTTATTGTCACATTGTCTTGTCATAATGTAGAAATCAGTGTTACCTTTCTGATTCTTAGAATAAATATACATCAAACAACGGCCAGAAATTTTAAAAAACTGTCAGATGTATCAAACAGTAAATATCCAGTGGCTGCAATTGTTGAGTCAAAAGTGAAACAGTTTTGTGTTGTGTTTTCAAAAAAGTTTATGTTATTTGTTTTTTAGGTCAAGTTTAATGTCAGAAATGTAAATAATAGTAATGAAACATGTTTTTATGACTCTGCCTCATACTAGATGGACCTTATGTATAATGCCTGGACAATTTGATTCTTTGAATACCCATCATTAAATAACCATCTTTCATTGGTCATTTTCCATTATGTTTGGGGATTATGTATAATTAACGTTCATAACTTGGTCCAAAACATATCTGAGCCTATTGATTTTTATATTACTCAATGACTGATAGAATTATATATAATTTGGAATTTGTAGAATGCGATCTGATAATTTCTAAACTCTACCAACTTTTCAAATGAATCTTAACTTCACGATATTTCTTAAGATCATTTCTGCAATTGACCTAAGTTCTAAACGTATTCAGGCATAATATTTCAATATCTTCGTTGATAATGTAGTAATAATAAGCTTCATCAAGCTTCAATTACTCGCATATTTGTCTGAAGAATTAGTCGGTATCTGAGGCTATAAGTTTCTTGTACTTCGACATACGAAGATGATATGCATATGCAATCATTAGATTCAACATTATCCACTTCAATTCAGTAACATCATTTAATGTACTGACAGGTGAATGCCCCTTCAGGCATTCAAGTAAATCGAAATGAAATTATTCAGTCATAGAACTTAATGTAAGTCATTATATAAACACAATTACAAGGAATGGAAGTTGTTATGGTTACTCCAACTCAACTAAATTAACACTGAGAATATATTTCTGAACATTCTCTTTATTGAATTATGAACACAGGATCTTCAAGGATTTTTCAGAATTGTTTTGATTTGATTTCAAGCTGTCCTTGAAATAATTTTGGAGCAATCACAGAATGAACAATTACAGTGCATAGAAAAACTTGAACTTGGTTAATCTCGAACTCTGGATGGTTACTTTCTCTTCGAATGAATGAAATATAAGGTTTCAAATCTGAAATACTTTGATCTGAGATCTATGACAAAAATCAATGATCTTTTATTCCTTTGAACTTGAAACACTCAAATTTGATTCCTTGGCTAATATATCTTCGTAAATTTCAATTGAACTCTCTAAAGTGTTATTTGTCTTGTAGACTACGCGCTTTCCTGAATTTTCCAGAGACATTTTCATTTTATTTTTCAACTATGTAGGTTATGAGTATTTCAGAGAAGGTTCTTTAAATTCTTAGTTTGGAGAAAGAATAAAATGTATCCACAGAGAGGAGTCAATCATGACGAAATTTAGTTAAATCTCATTGCATGTCAGGAGAGAAACTTTATCACTGAAATTTTTGTACAAATTACTTCACAGCAGTATCGGTTGTCCTCATCTCTTGTCAGAGTTGAAATTTAGTGTTCCTAGGCAAAATGTTCGTACTACAGAATCATTCCACCAAAAGACTCCAAGGAACAACTAGCTAATAAAATCCCGCATTTCACTCTGACTCCATAGAATTTATTATTAGGAGTTATGTGAACAAAGTAAATTGACTACAATGAATTGATTAATATTGAGTTCCTCGTGATATTTCATTAATGCTATTATTCAGTTATTAGTTACTTAGATTACATTGAGCACTTTGTTATATCTCTTTTATTTCAATTATTCAGTTATTATTCAACATTATGTTATTATTTTGTTTAATTGTCCCAATGCTTTTTGTTCAATCTAAGTAGGAAAAAAGAAGATTGACATTTTTTTTGGTGGTTTTAGGAGAACTTAAGTCCTTATTCTAAGATTTGTGATTAGTTTTCAAGCGTTAATTGTGTGAAATACAATATAATTACGTATCTCTCGCTCGATTAACGAATCTAACAATATTTTCCATCAGAATTATATCAAAAACCAAGCCAAACGAGAAAATCAAGCCTTCGAATGATTCCATTCCGAGCCGATATTCCAATTAACGATGAGTTCGAAACATTTACTCAATTAACGATGGTCTGTCAGAAATAAATCAAATAGAACATTTTGAATTTAGAGGAAAATGGTGTTATTTATAATTTTATCATCCAGAAAGTTATATTTTTGAATTCCGAATTCTCATTACAGATATTGCGTAGCGATATGTTCAAATGTCCATCAATTTTATCATTGACATTCGATTTTTCGTAGTAGAGGATGCGTTTCCGGTAAAACGATATATTAAATTTTTGATTGCAACGTTTTTGCCCTTCAATTAACGAATTTAGCTATATCCGAGTAAAAAAACATGGATTCTGACAGAAGTACAGTTTTGACAGAACTCAGTTTTGTACAAAAATTTATAAATAGGTACGGTGAGAATCATGGAATTGCTAGCTGGTTATTTTTGAATATCGAAATAAACATCGATAAAAGAAAAGTTGGTTTGAGTATATTCAAGTGAAGGTAATTTTCTATATTGACAACTATGTGTCACAAAACGCCAGGAAAAACTACAGTTCATGTTAAGAACTCACTGCATTGAATGTTCTCACGTTTTATCGAATAATTTCAAAACATTGCTTCATTGTGCAATACTTAACAATTATCAAGTGTTCCAATTTGATCTGAAACTATAACAATCTAACTATTCATAACAGAGCTCAGAAAGGATAAATATTGAGGCGTTATTCGTTTGTCATTTGTAAATTATTGTAATTTACATCGTAGTCGACAGTGTTTCCATCATACCCATTTATAATGTACGAGGGTGGGGTGAAAAGCTTCTGGCCTGACCAAAAGGTATCTCCAATAAGTCGACTTTTGGAGCTGCATCTTACAGTACCATTCCTACTGAGCTTGTATGTAGAGTTTCAGCCCAATTACTACGTTAGTTCTCTTTTAGGAGCAAATTGCACGAGACGCTTCCGTTGTTTACGAGGAAATGGAAAAATTGAAGAAACGTGCTGTCATCAATAACTTCTATTTAAGAGGTTTTACGCCAAAACAAATGAAAGAAGATATGGATTTAACACTAAGAATATTCAACTATTAAGCAGTGGGTTTCCGAATTCGAAATAGATCGTGCGAGCCCCCCTCAGGAAGTTGAGGTTACAACTTCAGAAATGATTGGAAGACCGTAGAAGATTGCTTTTTTATTGTTACCAAGTATAGTAACAATTTATATTAACGGTATATATCCGTTTAGAAAGTTACCATAAAGAGTACCAAGTGAAGAAGGCTTCTGATATAATCCATATTATCATTTTCAACTTGCTATCAGTTCTATACAGCATGGTATTTCTTAAAAATGGTATTGAATGTATATCAGACCGCATTATTTAATGCTATCTGGCGAGTATTTTTGTTATACAGTGATGGAACTCTCTTTTAACTCAAGATACTTTTCTCTCGATGACGAAGTGAGAAATGATCCATACGGACGACACCTTCTTATCTGCTTCCTTTACTATCCTTTGGCCCAAATAAAGTTGGCGGGAGAGTCAAACAAGGCAAAAAGAATGGAGTCGTAAAGTTGTTTTGGGAGTTTTTTTTGTCTGCCGATATTTTAACTGAAAATTGTATTCCTCACCAAATGACAGACTGTGAAAATTGTTATTTATAATTCTCGTTCACGTTTCGATACTAATAAGTTCGTCAGATCGCAAAATGAATTGTTTTTACTGGATGAAAAACAAATTGAATTGAGTTCATTCAGAAAAAATTATTTGTTATAAATTCAACAAACGCGAAATGAATTTTTTCGTTTCTTCAGTCTGTTATTTGTTAAGAAAATAACTAACACATTATATCTGAATTTATATTCAAAGTTCAAATGAAACGCTTATAAATTTGAATGAAATTTTAAAATCAAAACTAACTGTAATTTTTTGTATCCATTGATTAACGATACTTTTCGCTACTGTTTCATAGATGTCTCTGCAATAATCTGTAGTGGTACAACCCTCCTTATGTTCAGTATAATCTCCTGAGCTAAATATCCTTCTTACTCGATGGAGACGTCCTGTTCTCGTAATTCTACCTAATTTACACACTACAGCGAATACCCAAATTGCTTGAAGTTACACAAAGCTGTAAAACAAAGATCTACTCAAATATTGAAACGAAAGTGATGTCCCAATTCGCACTACTCTTTCGTTTCCCATAGGACAAAAAACAAACCATTATAAGAGCTCAATTCTGTGTGCTTTTATAACCTCCCAGAGAATGACAGAGCTATGATTGATGTGGTTTAAATTAAGACATTATTTGCCCGTATCGTTTCATCAACACGCAAAATACTAAGTAGACAATTAATGGAAAGAGAAAATGAATTGTAGGCTTTAATAAACTGAAATAGACGAATGAGAATTTAAATTGAATTATAATTTACCTTCTTTGTAATTTTGGTTTGCAAACAGTGTTTATCAATATTTGTCACTCACCAAACTTGCATATGGTCATATTGTTGCCAACATTCTAACAGCTGTACAAAAAAAAAACCTGAATATCTTGGGATTCGAACCCAGCACATACATAACAATTTATTGAAATTCGATTTCAAAATTAAAAATTTTATGAAATATGGTACCAACTATTAATCCATAAGTTTCAAATTATATTACATTTTATTTCTTCGTTTTTTCGTATTATAATTTATAGACAATGGTTAAACTGCGAGATGATTATCATTGTTTAATATGCTTCCTGATAATGCCACAATTTTAACGAAACGCCAAGAAACTTACAATGTAAATTCAAGTGGAAATATAATATGCCTGTGATATTGTGTTTTCAAGATGAAGATGCAATATCCGAACAAAATTACAGTTGGTTGATTGGGGTTTGTTGTTTTTGTTGTTGTCTAACAAACTAATTTGATCATTACAACTGTACGCAGAAGTTTTGTATTAAACCCTCACAGGAGTTTTTTGTTGTTTTCATTCAATTTATGATATTCTGTTATTTTCTGTCTCTTTCTGTTTGTGTTTGACATTTAATAGTGTTTTACAAATTCTATTTCTTGATTCCATTTTACAATTTCAAAAATATTCAGTTTTTAGATGAGTGCTTGTTTCAACTGCTATTTATTCTCCAGTTTCTCTTGTTATATTCTAGTCCCTAATTATTATTTAACACGTTTTCTATAAGCTACAGTTATCGTTTTTTTAAATGAATTTCACAGAAAAAGACAACACATAGAGAAATTGCAAAAAATGGCCAATATATTTGAAATAACAACAGACATGGGTTTGATTTTAACAGGTAAATAAGTGACTTTTGGTTTAATTTACTTTGTCGGAATTAATTTAAGAGAATGAGAGTACTGTAGGTCTAGGTGCTATATAACGCCCTCTATTTTACTAATGAAAAATCAGTTGGATTGATATTATATAATATCGCAATCTACTTACAATTTTTCTGAAGACAGTCCAAGTTAAGGGAAATATTTACACTTAGGTATAGAGTTGTTGCATTGTTTTTTTTGCCAGAAAAATTATATTTCCTCCGTCATCCACTACTACAAAAAATTCAAGGTTATAAACTTTGATATAAAAAACAAAAAAATCTGGAATGAAAGCAGTACTTTATTATGTTGATTTTCTTTTCATCAAACATAATTTTGAAACAAATTCTTGAATTGAGAATTATATTCAGGAAATTATAATTTGTGAGTGACAGATTGCACCATCTGGCAGAAAATTTATGTATATTTTCGGAATGTTGCCACTGGTCATTTTGAGTAAATCACTCTGTATATGTGTGCCTATATTTGTAGAAGAATTATTTCAAAGAACGCGATGAAAATTGATATGGTTTTTACACACGTGATCTACTATTAGCATTTTTCTGATACCCTTCGATAAAACGAAATGTTGATTTTCACGAGGCAATAGATTCAAGAAGTGTCGCAATAAATTATCGTGTCGGAATGTGAAAAGCAGTTACGCAATCGTACTATTTACAAAAGGCCCGTCCATTATGCACATACGCTAAAAATAAACCTGAAATATCGATTGGCTAGTAGGTGACATGTAAGTTTCGTAATTTAACTGAAATAACTTCCCCTCTATGCCGTAATTCAGCAGTTATGTACTCTTTTTTCAGTTTTCAATTTATGACATAGTTTGTTCCTAATTTTGATGTTATACTCAAGTGCACTAGACAGAGCGAATTCGGAAAATATCAAATAAATCATCACGTCTAGCGAAAACATAATGCACTTTCATTGGTTCATCAGTGTCATACGTGATTATGTATACGTTACTCACTAAAATAATAAATATTTCATTGGAAGACGCGCTATACTGTTGGAGAATATTTCCTAGCGCCATCTATAGGGTTTGTTATGACATCTCACACCATAATATATAGAAAACAAACAAACTTCGATTAAAAACTCGTGCGTCCAAATATAATAACTAAGAGACAATTTTTTCAAATTTGAATTTGCCATTGAGGACATGAAGTAATATAGAAAACGATTAAAAAAAATCTTTGAAAAATAAGGTTATATATCAAATATTGAATACTATTGGCACATATTTTGTGCAAATCGATTATTATAGCTATAGCATAATTCAACACTTGGATTTGATTTACACTTTTATTGTCATAACGTGACGCGTTTCGTCGGTATAACCGACGTCTTCAGACGTTAATAGAATAATATTGAACAACAAATTTGACTGTACAAGTATTTATAAACAAAAATATTATTCATAAGAAGAAGACGGACTATAGCGTTATTTTCAAAGGCCTTCCATACTGAACAAAGTTATGACAACAGTGAATTATTCAAATCCAATTGCCCATCAAGCAAATTCTCACAAGTTTTGTGTCTATTATTTCTACTTTTTTCCATAAATCCAATTGAATATTGTGTAACATCTTGAAATTTGTATCGAAAGAATGATTTTTTCAACAAATGGTTTGAATAATTAGAATCACTTTTATTATATGTAAAACTGTACTTGCGTCTTCAAATTTATTATTATAAGGATATTTGGTGTCAATATCCGCGGATACGGATACGCATGCGGATCTTAACTTTCTTACGAAATCGGTGTCAGTGCGAGGGATCTCGCCACATGTTTCGTCTTGTATTGTGCGGCGAATCTTTCTTTGTTTCGTTTATAGTTTACTGTGACACTTGGCAACATAGATATCGTTTGTATTCGGTATACAAACGAACAAAAATTAATGTGTGATAATAAATGACGAATGTGAAAAATGTTAAATTGGCGATGAAAAACATTCCCATAAGGTAAAATTTCTTTAAAGAAGAGAAATATATGATTTCAAGAAATAAAAAATTATCTCTATTCAATTTGAAAATTTTTATTGCTACCTTATCACCTATTTGGAAAATTTCATCTATATTTTCAAAATTAATGAATTTAAAAGATCCGTAAATGATCCGCAAGGCAGTAACGGATTCAGACACGGATACAGATCTTTTGTCTGCCTCGGATATCCGCGGATACGGATCTTTAGTCTGCCTCGGATATCCGCGGATACGGATACGGATAGCGGATGTTTCAACATAGCATTTTCATTTTGAGCATTATCACAAAGTAACCCATAAATATATCTAATATTTTCGACTGAATATAAATTTATCACGCTCAAAAATGCCATCTGCAAGTTATTGTTAGCTATTCAAACTATATTGAAGGTGAATAAATTTTAGAAAACTACATCCTTCTTTGTCTGTTTCAAACTGCTCAACATTGTCTCTTTTTTCATAAATACATCGTATCATCGACCAGGGCGATCAGTGTCCAAGAAAAATATCCTGACCTTTAATAACAAGCTCGGCATCACTTTTTCGCCATATTCGACATAACTCGTGCTCATTTAACCGCATTATAGGTCGGGAAATTCTGCCATCATGGGCATCGGGCGTCTAGGTTAGGGTGATTTACTGGTTTATGAGCGTGAGAGTAGGCCATTAACTTCAGTCCGGCTCTAAACACCTCGTATAGGTAATGGGTAATTGGGGACATGCGCCACTGTTTGTTTAAGGAAACGAATGGGAGGTACTGCGTTATTGTCATGATTTACCACTACTGAAGCCGTTACGTTTTCATTTCGGTGTTTGCGTAGGCCACAATTCACGATCTGGAATTGTTTGTGTGCGTTATCGCGGCTTTCCGTTGACATAAGTAGCGAGGATATGAATCGGTCTATTAGTCGGGTTGCATGTGTTCGAAACGTCGGACACACTTTACCCAAGATTGATTTCTTCGCGGAAATTTAACAGTAAGGAATTGGTTAACAAGAACAATCTATAAAGCCAAAAGGAGAAGTCACTCTAGAAACAACAAATAATATACAATTATTTTTCACCTCATCAAATTTCGCATAAAACTTGGACTCTTGTTATTCTCAAGGTCAAAGACTCAAAACTTGGTTTTATGCAAATATCTCATTACCGTTCTAAGAAATGAATAACTAAATGTCTTCTGAGGAATCTGTTAATTGGTCACCTAGTTCCAGCCACTTGACATTATTAGATTATTTTCTCTACGTTCAGATAGAGTCCTATGTCCGAAGGAATAAAATGGGATAAATGAGTGTGTGGAAAGTGATATTTGAGACTCGAGATGATTCATCATAATGATGAAGAGAAGGTTCAGTTTGAAATGTGTTGATTATCAAAAAATTATCAATTTGTTACCCACGAACTTCAATATTCACCCGAAATGGCGTGAACATGACTGACTGTTGAATAATCAATCCAAGAACGAATAGATATCATCCAATGAACTTGAGGATGCGATAAAGATGGTGCTTATATCGAATAACTCAAACAGAGCAAAAATATCCCATCTTCTGTTCTGTTTTTACCAATCTTGTAATTTTGGTGTAACAACCTTCTAATATTATCCAGGAGGCAGTTATATTTCTCAGAAAAAAGTCTTCCCTCATTTCCATCGGATACGCCCTGAGAAAACAATTCCGCCCTTGAGTCAATAAATAAAATTTTTCCGAATATTAACTCCTGTAATCTTCATCCCCTAATGAATTTACAACCATTCTTCATTCGACTCAAACAAAAAGTCTTTATTAAAACATCTCTCCCTCTCTGACCGAACTGCAAGTCAGTAAATTAAATCCAGAATTCAAATTTTGATTCGGCAATAACTAGAATATTTAACTATGTTGATAACAAAAGCCGCACGTCGTAAGTCTGGAGGTAAATAGCCCCAGGAGTAGATAAACGTACAATGGCTTATCCCATTTAAAACGGCATAGTTCATGTCTTGAAAAATTCAATTCAGAGGCACCCCTAAAGCCGTGTATAACAAATTAAGTTGCCTAAGCGAATGATGTTGCCTGCTCTGGGGAGAACAGTGGTGTTCACTCCGAGCAAGAAAATTGAGATTTGTGGACTGGAATCCAGTTGAGAGGTTGTTGAACTCGTTGAAATATACACGAAGTGGTTGGAAATATATATAACCAAAACAGATTTTCAAGAGCTCTTATAATGGTTGGTTTTTTTAAGCGTAGTTTCTTTTAATAGAATAAAACACTCAATTTGCATCGAATATTCAAAATTTCATTGAAATTGATAACTTGGCCTTTGCCATTTACATTTTAAAGATATGTGATGTTATCCTGTAAGGCTTCCTTTATCGTGTTCGGCTTGTCCTCATACACTAACGACTTTACATAACCCCACAAGAAATAAACAAGATGCGTCAAATCGCATGATCTTGGCGGCCAATTCAAAAGGCCATTTCGAGAAATAGGCTGCTCACCAAATTCATCCTTCAACATGTCCATTGTTTTACGTGCTGTGTGGCATGTGGCACCGTCTTGATGAAACCACATGACAACCAAGTTCAACTCGGACAACTGGGGCAAAAATAGTTGCGTATTATGGCTCGATATCGTACGCCGTTGACGGTAACGTTTCTTCCACGGTCGTCGTTGAAGAAAAATGGTCCAATAATGCCACCAGCCCATAAACCACACCAAACTGTCGTTTTTCGGGATGCATCGGTAATTATTGTGTGGCATGTGGCTGCTCATCACTCCAGATGCGATAGTTTTGTTTATTTGCATATCCGTTAAGCCAGAAATGAGCCTCATCGCTGAACACAGTTTTTCGATAAAACAGCGGATTTTCATTAAGCTGTTTTAAGGCCCATTCATCAAAAATTAGACGTTGCTGTAGGTTATTCGCCTTCAATTCTTGCAGAAGTTGAATTTTATAGGCTTTCACACTCAAATAAACACGTAAAATTTTCCATGTGGTTGAGTAACACATGGCCTATTGCTGAGAACGGCGACGAATTTAAATTTCACGATCCTCATAAACACTGTACGCTACGGCTGCAATATTCTCTTCAGTACGCACTGTACGCATGCGAGCAAGGCTGAATGTCCAACAAAATAAACTTGGTGCGAAATTTGGTAATAACACCACAACTTTTCGATTCACCAGGTCGATTATGACGACTATAATTTGGTCGTCATCAACGATACACATTTTTCACAGAGCACGAATTTTGATAGTAAATTTCAACAATTTTCAATCGTTGCTCGTTTGTGAGTCTATCCAGGATAAAATAGCAGAGTATACTGAAAACTTTTCACTTCGACACAGTGCCGCCAACCTGAAAAACTTAACTCTCGAAAAACCATCCGTTATATATCCAAGTTGACACCCCTTTTTTCCTGACAAATACTTCAAGCGTCAATCAACATCAGCTTTATTCCAAGCATTGAAGACACATTGATTTAATGAACGTTAATTTTAAGTCCCTTGACTTGAGAAAACTCAAAGCACAAATTTGTCAAATGAAACCAACAAAAAAGATTATTCAACACAAAGTTTGTTTGATACTGCTTCTTCACAGTTTATATCCATTTGAGAAATATGTACCTCTTCTTATATTCATCTCATTGATTTTCTTGTTTCGAAATGAGTTCGTTTCTCTCTCGAGGCAAGCTATTGTAGGAATAGCTTGCCTCGATATAGCTATTGTAGTCAATAATACATGTGAAATAATTGCGAAAGTTTTTCGTCTTTCAATCACTTGATTTCTTTGTTCTTCGTCTTTTTCTTTCCTTCGAAGGTAGGGATCAATCCCAGATGGCTCATCATTTCTTGTTATGAATAAATAGGATCCTTGTACCAGAATGACGCTCTAAATTTACAATTCCCTTTTGAATAATACAGACGTATTGACGACGCCACTGTTAAGTCCTGGTCCCCTATTGCAACATTGGACACATCAAGTCTAAACAGGGATTACTGACTCCTCCCGAATGAGCAAGGGTTAGTGTCTGGAGAAAATTGATTAGGATGAATTCCCCTCTGTTGGAATGGATAATGACTATTTATACTCTGACTCATTCGAAATTATCTTCGATTATTATCTCGAACATTGAGAGGAAAATTGTTCTATTGGTGTTAAAATAATGGATCTATTCGACAGCAACCCCTAGTACTAATAATGGGCCTTGAGTGTGAAATATTCGCCATTTCATTTCCGTCGAGCCATTTTCAGCTAAGACAATTAATATGCCCTCATGGAACAATTCATAAAACATTAATTGAATGTTTCTTATTACAGATATAATAAAAACAACACTTGTAATAAGTTCTTGGTGATGAGTTGTGATCTCGCAACAAATGTCCAGTTAATCAAGCTAAGTGTAATTTAGCCAAGTGTTAATTTATATATGATTATCATACGATACATTCGACAATTTTCTCTGAGAAAATCTAGATACAATGTTTTCAAATACCCTTGCTGGAGTTCCATCTGCAATTGATACAAAGTTGTGTCAGGTACCAGCTCTAAAGTTTGAAAAAACTGCAGTTAAAATGTGTTATTTCATTTTGCAATAACTCCATATTCTTCATATCCTTTGTGACTGCATCTCAATAATAAGTTGTTAAGAGGCATCAATAGCCTCTTAATACGATTAATAGTTGAATATTGTGTAAATCTTATACCTGGTTAATATCGTTATTATGAGGTCTCTTCAATAAGTTCATCTCAATGGAACGTAATAAGATATGAAGAGTCAATAACAGCATCAAGGGTTTAAATTTAGGCAAAATTTCTAATAAATATACTTCTCGTTCAATGCTATTTCTGGCCTATTTTTTTGATTTATTGCTATTGTATTGCCCGTCCTTGTTGTTGTTCAACATATGCATGAAATCGTTACGATTCCTTCATTGTGGAAACAATCAAAAGTTTTCCCAGTATTTAAGTGAGATGATAATTCAGTTATTTGTGATTTCAGTCCCATCTAGATAATTTGTTATTTCTGCAAAGTATTTGAAAGACTTCTACATGAAAAAATTTCACATCATGTTAATCCCATGATTTCATCACTCCAACAGGTTTTATGAAAGGTCGTTCAACAATAACTAATCTAACATGTATCACACAGTACATTGCTGATGGTATTGACAATCGCAAACAGACCGATGGACTTCTCTGAACCGTTCGATAGGTTTGACCTCGCTATTCTATTAAATAAACTAGGACTTTTAGGCTTTCGACCTCCCTCATAAAACTTTTCGAATCGTACTCGATAGGCTGAAAGCAACGCATTTTACGCCGGGGGTATACATCAATTGAATATCGTCCATCACCTGGAAGTGCCCCAAGGTTCCATACTTGGTCCTCATTTAAATTTGGACTTTAAAATTTGGTAGTACAAAAACTTTTGAATTTTTTTACTACCAATTTTGTTTATAGTATCTGTTGTGTTTCCTGTTTTGTAATTAGAACCTGTCCTGTAAAACAGTGTATGTGAAATAAATAAATAAATGAGTTTCAGTGACTATCTCAGTAAATGGTTTTAAAATAAAGGAGTCGCCAACAACTTTCAGGATTGAAAAAAGTATGTGAAATTCCATCCTGCTCAAATCGGTTCGATACCATCTTCAATGGCTTCATCTCAATGAACGGTTATGAGTTGTAATGAGCCACAAGCAACTTCAACAGGTGGAAATAAGGTAAAACTTCCACCTGGTATATATGCTTTGATGTCATTTTCAGTTATTCCATCTCTGTTAACATTTATGAGTAGTATTTAGTCATATACAGCGTCTATGGTTGAAAAGTTTTTGAAACTGTTACTTGGTACGTATGTTTTGATTCCATTTCCAATGACGCTTTTCCAATGAACGGTTGTAGTGAGCCATCACTACAACTGGCAACTTCCAACTAGATTCATGTAAATCTGCGAAACTCTAACCCGTTCGTTGACATTATACCTTCTCTTTTCAAGAGTCATATAAGCACGACTTGTGTTATCGTGTATCCTTCGTAGCTCGATACAATACTAGGCGAATCGAAAGCAAAAGTGTCATCAAGGGACATTTTGAAATTTCCCTCATGAATGCGGGCATTATAATTTAATCGTGAACGAAATAAATGGAATAAATTACAGTCCCTTTTAATGGAATTTATGAAAACGTGAAATTAACACCTTTGCTGCAACGACACAAAGTCACGATTTATTCAAATTCACCTTCAACTAGCTGCAAGATACTTTTCTGTCAGCTCGTATATCAGGACGAGAGGGAAATTAAAATTTCGAGATAAACGCGGCAGCAGGAGAATCTGCCGTTTTATTATCATTCATCTCTGGAAGTACTCACGTCACGACTTTGATGATTATAGTTGTGCAGAGGGTTTGAATACATTGTTGCCATGTCAATGGTGGGAGTCATCAATAATTATCACCCCACTAGTGAAGGGTTGGCTCTATCTATCGAGATTATGTTCGCGTCACAAAGGAATTAAGGGCGCTCTTGCGGAAAGTCTTATTATCAGGAAACATATGCGGTTTCGTGATGTTCGGGACTCAACTTCGTCGCTTCCACAATACGGAATTTGTGGGGGTTTCAACAACGAAATAAAAACAATTTCACGAAATAGCTCAGATGTAATGAAGTGTTCTTCTCTCTCTAATTTCTCACTCAAAACGATGAGAATGAACAGAAAATAAAAAGATTTCAAGACGTCCGTTCGATCTTCGATTTATATCATTATGTTGGTACACTTGTTTTGAACATCTGCGAAAAGTCTCAAGTGTGAAGCTTTTTATTTATTTGTGAAAGGCATCGAGGTTAGAAGTGTTTAACGCGATTGGCGATTTTCTACTGTCAAAAAATGTAGATCGAAAATTTTGCATCAAATGTTGTGTGCAAAACGAAACCAAGAGCGCTAAAACACTTGAAATGGTGACAGTAATGTACGGTGAGTATAAAGAACACATATTTGAATATAATACATATTAAAACGTGGTATAAACTCATTAAAGGATACGTAGAAGACTCTGAAGACGAACTTCGCTCTGGACACTCCAGCTCGTCATCAACTTATTAGAACGTTGAAGTGGAGGAAATAGTGTGGAAGAATCACCGAATTACAATGAAAGAAGTCGCTGTTGATATCGACCTCTCAGTTAGTGTTTTGGGTCGTAATAAAATCTTTATCATGCTAGGGCCACCGTATCTACCGGATTTAGCCACATGTGACTTTTGATTGTTCCCAGGTGTCAAAAATCTTGTCGAGGGCGGTGTTTTGCAATGGTTCAGGACGTAATGACCAATCTCTCGATGAACGGAATGCTATACCAGAAATAACTCGTCAAAAATGCTTCAAGAATTGGAAAAAGCGTAGAGAGACAAACTGAATATTGATGAATAAATTATAATTTTTTGAGAGAAATAAAATGTTTCCTCACTTTCATATTAACACATTAATATATTATATGAAATCAATACGCAGGTTCCGAGTTCAATTAAATGCGTTTTTGTGTTAAATTTTAACGCAAAGACAAATGAAACTTGTTTAGGGCTACTTACCGATCAATGATCTATATAGCAGATTATAGCGAGGATTATTATATGAGAATATCAGCGGCTCTCTACGGTCGACATCCAAGACAATCTTAACTTCCATTTCATCAGGACGCGGCTTTACTGGAGAAAAATAAGTTCGATCTAGAAAAGCACCCATGAAAACTGCCGCAGAACTGTCCCATCTCAACCTGATGAACTTGAGGAAACGAAACTGGATCCAGAACTGACCACCACGATGTCGAAACCTGCCCTGCCTAGGAAATGAACCCCCCGGCTTCAACCAACATCGCAGAGTACGGACGACTTTAAATAGAATACACATCAACCATGGCAGATGTGCGGACTCGTTACAAAGATGGGGCAAGGCTCTGTTCCCAAACGGCGACAGTGGAATTGTCAAACAGACTATTCACCGCGTACTATGCTGTTCGTATTAATTGGGACAAAGGATGAAAAGCAATGATTTCATAAAATCTTACCTTTTAATGATGTAAATACATACAAAATTGCGTAAATTCTTCATATCAACATGAAGTATGCCCTCCTTTCGCAGAAAAAACTTCTTGAACTCGTCAAGGCATCGATTCCACTAGCGTAGCGCAGATTTTCTTCAAATCGTCATCATGAAACCATACTTGAATTGCACTTATAATCGTTATTTCTTTTGTAGTGCAATCCATTTTAGCCAGTCGTTTCTCTTGAATATTCCATAAATTTTCAATAGGATTAAGATCAGGTGAATTTCTCGGCCAATCGAGTACTTTTATTTCATTCTCACGCATAAAGGCCTTCACTTGTTTGGAATTATTGCAGGGAGCCAGGTCGTGCTGAAATGTTCCATCAAATGTTTCCATGAATGGGACAATCCTGGTGCGCAATATTTCCATATATTTCACAGAATTCATCATCCCTGTTATAGGAGCTAATCGTCCAGTGCCTTTGGTTGTGAAAAAACCCCAAAACATTTGTTTCGAAGGAGGTTTTACTGTTTGCTGGATGTGATCACGCCGCAAAGTTTCCCCATCACTTCGTCTAACAACACTAGATTTGTACACTTGAACAAACAAATGTGTCTCATCACTAAAAACCACCTTCTTTCCAGTCGTCCACAGTCCTCGCACGGTACTTTTTGGGTCATGCCAAACGTGTCTTCATCATTTTCTGGGTAAGCTGTTGCTTTCCGCTTGGTCTTCTTGCCTTACGGCGAACCTCTAGCAGTCGTTTTAACACAGTTGAGGTGCTCACCTCCACACCAGAAACCATTAAATCCTTCGAAGATCAGTGCTTGTCTTTCTCGGATTAATTTTTATTCTTCATCAACCATTTGACTGTTGTTGGAATAGTTTAGCGTTTGCGTTCACAGTTTCCTTTTTTTTTGGAGACTATGGGCCACTTTCTTCTAATATTTTTGAAATTCTCGAAACGCTGGACTTTCCCACCAGCTTCAACTATATCTCTTACAGTCATTGATGTGTGTTCATTAAACACGATAATTTTGAAACGTTTCCTCGGAGTGATATCCATCTTTGAACAAGACAATACAGCACGTATCAAAATTGAAACCACCAACTGTCGCACCGGTAGGCTCAAAACTGAATTGCTGGCGAGGTAAAACCGGTCAGAATGTAAATGATGGTCAAGGTCGAACCCTCACGTCATCTCAGGTAGTAAACAAGCAGGTGTGAGGGTGTTTGGGCCACGATGGTACTCGCATACTTACTATAGTAACTCAAACGAAAAAAAAATGTTTGTCCCAATTAATTCGAACAGCATAGTAGGAGATTGTCCCAATAGAGCATATGGTGGACCTTTCGATGATTTCCTGAAGGCAATGAATGCTGCTACTGATTATGTAAAAAATCTTGATATTTGTTGGTAAATCAATTGTGCTAATATTGTGACCATAAGATCAATAAATGAATATGGGGAATAATGCCGCATTTTTCTGATTATTTTCATAAAAAAAACTGTTTTTGAGGCAGCTAGAAATATCGAAGACTTGAAGAAGGACAGATGAGAATATGACGGAAATTTTTCGGTACATCTCGATTTTAATTACACTCTGCTTATCTCAGTTGGTTAACAAGTAATCCTCAACTTCAACGGCAGGAGGCAAATCTGGAACATGTTACAAATTCTCAGCGAAAATTGATTTTTTCTTAATTAACAATTTTTAACATCAAACACTTATATTAATTTCGTCTTTCGCAAACAAGAAAACGATGTGCGTGTATATTCTTAGGAGATTCCACCCTTACATAAACGGTCGCAGATCAACTGAACGAGTTTTCGTGCGTGCCAAAAAATAATGGGCCAAGCTTAATTACCAGAAAGTTTATGAACAGTGTCATCAGCGGGGCGTGTTCAGATATGATAGCCGCTTTAAGAAACTATTCCAAAGGCTTATTTAATATGGTAATGCTGGTATTATGCCAGTGCTCCGCTAATCTGCGCCGTCTCTGATGGTAAATTTAATCACCTAATGGGGTAGTATTTAATGCTTTTTGATAAGGCTTTGACACCTCGGGCGACAAGAACAGGGAAAATGGAACGGAACTTCTGATAAAAGTGTGACTCATTTCGAGTGAAATGTGAAATACTTCGAACATGCAAATTCTTCCAATTAACCATCTTTTCCATTTCAATTCATTCTGTAAAAGGTGTGAAGAATATGTGCCATCGATGTTGAGCCAACAAGTATGAGAATCTTCATCAGTATTCAATTTACGCTCAGTTATAAATCGCACCCCAATAAAATATTTACCATGTAGTCAATAAAAAAATTAGATTAATTGTTGACATTTATATAGGTTTATTAATTTTTCAAGATACATTATATGATTAATTGTTGACATTTATATAGGTTCATTAATTTTTCAAGATACATTATATAATCAACAACTAATATATTGTATATATGTATTAATTTGATCAAGTATGTGCTGTGAATTCGTTTAGCCAGAAAAACTAACTTTTTTCTTCAATATCGTGAATATAAAAATTACATTATACATTAAATTGAATTTATACTAAAATTCAAACACATGAACTTTTGATTTACACTTTATTGACAACATAGCATGACGCGTTTCGTCGCTACAAACGACTTCTTCAGTTGCTAACAGAATACTGACTGATATATATCATTATATATTCCATTGTTATGGATTTACATCGAGTAAACGCCAACACTATTAAAATGTTTCGAGCGTTAGCTCATTTTCAAGACTGAAAATGTCTTGAAAATGAGCTAACGCTCGAAACATGTTGACTAATTCAAATTGTCAAAGAAATCGTGAAACATTAAGCCAAGAGTTCAATTTGATTTAATATTTAAAATGTATATATAATTATATTAATATATATTCAGACATTCCTACATATCTTTGAGATCTTTATTCCATTTGTCATTGAAAAACGAGTATGGTATTTTCTAACCTCGTCCATAATGCGACGTTTCGTTAAAAACATATCGCTTTCCTCGACTAGGTGTAATTTTCACGAACGTCAATTAATTACGGGCTAAGCTGAGTCTGTCACGCTGGAAGGAAAATATTTACTTTGTGCGTCAGAGTTATCATATTACTTTGAAGCATTAAAAACACAACCGAGAATATAGATCGGCGTATGGATAAGCCAACTTGATGTGTATAATGTGGGTATGAAAACCAAAGATTGTTTTAAATATAAGGCGGTCTGACAGTGTGGACGGTTTCGCCATAGTAAATCAACATCAGGAGTTATAGCTGTCGGACATGCAACTGTGAAGGCTGCATGCGAGATACCAACTCCGCTAAAACGAAATTGAACTTGTTCAGCAGAATGGAGTACGCCATGTGTGGATTTAGATTTCAATTTCGCACAGAGTAATGTAGTGCCCTGAAAAAATTGCGTTTTAGAAAGACGTTGGGTATATTTATAATGTATCGTTGTAGAAAGTGCCACCTCGGTACTTTTGGAGTTTTGTGAATATGAAATATCAGCTAACCGGATTATTTTGCTGAATATTACACGCTCTCATTTTTATTTATGACTAGAGACCGAATACTATGCAACATAATAGGCGATATTTAGGAGTAATTTTCGACACAAAATTAACTTTTGCTACTCTCATTAATGATATTGTTTCAAGTTCTTACAGAACATTAGGTTTTGTAATAAGAAATTCTAAATGGCTCTCTCAATCTGAATTAACTATGCTCCTATAGAATACCTAATACGTTCAAAACTAGAATATGTTTGTGTCGTTTGAAATCCAGGTTAAGTGTGCAATATGAAGAATCTTGAATCCGTGCAAAGACGATTTTTGAAATATTGATGGTTTTGCTCCGACGGTGTGTATACAGAACGAGGTATAAATCACGAGTTACTTAGTACAAGATTTAATGTTCCATTATTTGAAACACGTAGGAAATATTTGGGAATAATGTTCCTGTACCAGCTGTACAATTTTGTGGGCAACAATTCACAAGAATTAGCTAATAAAATTAATAGTGACCTTTATAGTTTGCATACATGGCTGTGTGATAACAATCTTTCATTGAATACTGATAAATCTAAATATATAATTGTCGGAAAAAAAGCAAAATTATCTAGATTAGAGTATGATATACAGATCAAAGTTAATAATGCACCATTGGAACAAGGCAGTGAAATAAAGTATTTAGGTGTTATTATCGATAAAAATTTGAATTTTAAAAATCATTTCAAGAAAAGTAAATTTTTCAACAAGGATAATCAATTATGTTATTGTCTTTACAAAGTATTTAGTGTATAAGTCGATAATATTCCCACATATAAACTTTTGTTCATCTGTATTATACACTTCGACTCAAAATGATATTCAAAAGTTGAATACGCTCCAAATTAGAACTTTTAGTATTATATTGAAGTGCAATAGGTACACCTAATATATTACAAACACTAAGTTGTTTAAATATTAGGCAGCATATTGTATATAAAACTCATAGTGAACAAACTTAGTTCATAAAATAAAATATGGCAAGGTTCCAAGCTATATCTTTGACAGTGTAAAATACGTTGAAAATGTACATGGTTACCAAACAAGGTATAGGGAACAAAATGATTTCTATATTGATAAGTGCAGTACATCTAAATGCCTAAATAATTTATGTGCGAGAGTAATGATTGTATTTAATAGTCTAGATTCGAATATAAAATTAGATTCGGCTCTTAATTATATTTCTTTCATTTCATTTATTTAGTTAAAATTGAACATTATATTATTATTTTCTGTAATTAGGTATTGTATTTGTTGGGAATAAATAACTTATTGTTATTATCATTATTCGATGAACCTTCAATAAATAGATTGATTAATCTTCCATACAATAGGTATTACTTAACAAATGGAGGGATGTCGGCTTTTTTAATGATTAGTAGCAATTGTAAATGACTTACCGCATAATGACAGAGTAGAGAAACGTATGACCTACACCTAGTAGATAGAGCAGCTAGTCTTGAACAGAAGAACAACAAGATCTGATGCTATTCTATGTTCCATAACGACGATTCGCCGTGTAGTTCTTGTTCGATGTACTTCAGTGTTTTTCATATTTCCTGATGAAAAAAGAAATAATTTAAACCACAGAATACAATATATTAGAGATAATTTATATTCCACCAGATATTTATATTTTTAATGATTAAATATCACATAAAACAAGATTAATCCAAAATTTGATTGTGTATATTCATTAAAAAATTAGAGATATACTTCATGAAGTACTTCATGAATAGTATTCTTTCAATTGGAAATGGTTTCGTTTAATGACTACAAACATTTCAAGCAATAATACTTTGTTTCATTTCATTCCAGATTTGAAATGAACTACATATAAGACTTATACTTAATATTTCAATTCAATTGAAGCATCAGTAGAGCTTGGAATAATTTTGATCTTTCATAAATATTGGTACCAAAATATACATTCTCGATATTTAATAATTTTGTCAACAAAATCATAATGTTTAGTGAAAATTGTACGATTTCTTCTGTAAGATTTCGAATGTTTTAACATAAAATTCACGGTTATTCAGGTTCCGACCCAAAATGACGTAGGCATATAAGTCATCAGTTAATTTTTAGTTATTTTACCTCGTCGTATTTCTCTGGAAGTAAATTGGAAATTTGCATAAATATTATACGTCCTCTGGCTGAAAATTATTAAGGTTTATTCGAAAAATGATTATACCTGTCATATACAGAAAACGTATACGTTTTGATAAGGACCAACTTGTATGAAATATATTCAACACCTCATTTTATGCAACGAACACAAAATCACCAGAAGAATGTTCTTTTTTCAGCAGTCCTCCCATTTCTTACCAGTTTATAAACATATATCAAACGTTGCGGATTCCCATAAATTCAACAGAGATAATATCTAAATCAACAGTAACGCCTGTTTTTTTTTGGAATAATTTAATAGTGTAGAAGACATGTGTAATTGTTTTGCGGTACTTATTTCTTTAAGAGCAGCCCAGTATATGTATCTGTGTCAAAGTGGGTAAATGTGCGATGCTATCTGTTTTGAGATATATAATTATCATTTTGGTTAACGAAGAGGACCTAGTGATATCCAATGCAAAAAGAAGCAACAAGGCCATCAGTCTTTGTTCAATTGTTTTTCATTCCTGAGGTTATATCTGCAATTTATTTTGAATGGGTATGATTTTTTGCTATTCGAGCTAGTAAAAATCAAGTCTCACAAAACTGAATTCATGATTTGGAGATAAGATTTGATCTTTATTAATTGGCTGGTTTTTACGTATTCCAAATTCATGGAAGATAATTTACGATTATTACTAATTGGATACTTTGAAAATCCCAATACGTGATATGGAAGTTCGAACATTTAACTTCTGAGATCCTGGATACAAAATTCATTATTTTAAATTCATTCAAGGTAAATTATATCTTATTATATACGCAGCATCAATACACACTATATATTTATTCAAAATCTAGGTCAAAAATTGCGTGAAGGTAAAATTTTATTACGAAGTGAAGATATTATTGAATCTTCCAAGTTGGAGAGTTCATGCGAACGCCATAAATGTAAGCTTCTTCCCGCAGGTAGTTTTTATCCTTATGACAGTTATACACATGTTTTTCTTCGTTGAAAAATTATAAAGAAATTGAAAGGCGAAATAATCAACAAGCCAAATACTCAAAATTTTGAAGGAACAAATGGATGCCCATAAATATGCAAAAACGCAAATATTCTCTTCAATAAAATAATATAGGTACAAAAAATGAAAACACATAATAAGTGGAAGATATGGATGGTATTATGTAATCAAAAACACTAAAGCTACAACAAATATAAAAATAAAATGTTATTATGTTTATCGATTTACATCAAGTATCGGCCTCATCAATTATTAATTTGAAAAAAGCAACTACTAGCTTTTTGGCCTTATTTTATTTTAAACTACTACTCAAATGTGCACTCTCGAATTAGAACCTGTATTTTTTCTCCGTGTGCCGCAAGTTCAGTGTTTTTCCCAAATACATGAGTTTAAGAACGAGTAACCAAGGTATTCCAGCCGCCAAAGCAGTTATGGAGGGTAAACTTAGATGGCTGAAAGAAGAACAGAAACCTGTTTTCTCTGTATTCATAATTTAAGTTTATATATTGTATGTATTCGAGAAATTATCATTAGTCTGCACGTAGCATTTGAAAAAGGTGAATCTCATCGAAACGTACGTTTGCAGTATTCTTTTTAATATATGTGTAAATAAGTTATTAATAAAAATAAAATTCTGTAATTTGGCTGCTTGTTATTGACAAAAAGAATGAGTTGGAGTTTCATTCATATTAAGAGTGTAAAAATTAAAAATTAAAGATTTGAAAAATATTTAAAGAAAACCAAGTAATCTCGCAGAGAAATCAATTCAACCATGTCAGGCATCTACAGTAAAAACTTAAACGAAATCCTTCTCTTCTACGAGTATAATACATAAGGTAATAATACGTTCTGTTATCTACCGCAGCCCTTTTCGCATATTTCTTTGAAAAATAGTAGAAAAGAATGCTATCGTGAAACAATTTCAAAATCAACAATGCTAATGGCTTGTACTTCCATGCAAATTAACAGCGAGTAAAAATGGAAGTTATTTTAATTAGTTTTGTATAAAATTCAAACACAGTAGAAAAACTTATGAAACTTGTATTAGTAATGCGATAAGTTAAATTATGTTAATGCCACTAAGCATGCGAAAACTGAATATATTATCCACTGTTGAAAACGAATATTAAATCTTCAAAATTCATCGAATTAGTTGGCTCTTATAAAAGTGATAAAGTGAAAAAGCTCGGGAAGGAACTGAATCAGTAAAGCAGGATTAACCTGAAAGAGATTTTCTCCATTTGTACTTTGATACTTTGCAAAATACATGTTCGATTATTGCTAAATCTATCATTATCGAACTCTTGAATATTAGTAGGTCATCTGAATTTCTCATAGAAAATAGGCAAATGTTTCTAATTGTAGGATTCTTTCATCCTTAGTTTATTCAGAAGAGCTCGATTGGTGACTCAGTCTCAAGGCTCAACAGACTTTTTGTCTCTGGGAGTAAGTAAAGAGGCAGTAAAGTATAGAACAATACTATTTCCAACGCTTCATTTTACTGAGGAAGAAAGAAAAAGATATCAATTTATTTAATGGAAAAACTACATAGACTATTGCATCGCACTTTAGGTAGATAAAGGAGATATATCCTAGTGTCTAATTCGTCCACAAAATGAGCCTAAATGGACCTTCAGATTCATTTCAAGAGCTTTTGGCATAAATGAGTAGCTTTGTAGGTTAGGGTACCAGTAGTTGTGAAAGAACATAAATGCAGAGATTATCTTGGCATTGCAACAATTGCTACCAGACTTGAATCCATGACTTCTTCAATTTCTTCAACAAGATATCAACTTATTTAATGGGAAAACTACACACACACACTTTAGCTAGAAGAAGGAGATATATTCTAGTGTCTAACTCATCCACAAAATGTGCAGATTCAGACTTGCAGATTCATTCTGTGCAAAGATTGACCTCTGATTGACTTTTGATTCATTCAAAATATGCAAAATTGATTTGCAGATTCATTTCAAGGGATTTTTGGCATAAATGAGTAGCTTTGTAGGTAGAGGGTACCAGTAGTTGAGAAAGAACAAAAGGCAGAGATTATCTGACCTTGCAACATTTGCTATCAGACTTGAATCCATGACTTCCAATTTTTTCTACAAGATATCAACTTATTTGATGGAAAAACTACACAGACTTCTGGTAGCAGACACTTTATGTAGTAGAAGAAGATATGTTCTAGTGTCTAACTCATCCACAAAACGAGCCTTAATTGATTTGCAGATTTATTCCAAGATATTATTGGCATAAATGAGTAGCTTTGTAGTTTGAGGACACCAGTTGTGAAAAAATATGATTTAGCTCCTGTAAGTATTATCAATAAGTAAGTATCAATAAAGTAAGTATTATTGAAAGCTCCAGTATAAAAAAAACGAATCAACATTCATGTTTACAATCTTTGTTGTTTTTAACATAACTGTAAAACCATTTATTTTGATATATGTTACGATATTCGATAAAAATATACAATTAACCGAGTAAGTTGAAATGAAATTTTCGATGTGAATATTTCAGTTCTCTCATTAACAGTTGGTTAAACTCATCCCATTTGAAGAACTCATTTCGAAATTAATACCATAAAAGCCTCCAAGGTCGACCAAACCAATCAATGCGTATTGGAAATTCAGGGCTGTTCAATTAGCCAGATGGATGAAAAGCGACCAATGCGGGAAAATGTGCATCACAGAGGAAATTGATCGGTATCGCTTCTTGCTTCAGGTATTTTGGAAAGACGCTGGGTAGATCAGAGGAAAATTTACGCTTTATGAACTCAAATTATTACACACATAGGAAATATTGCTCATCCTTGCATTAAAGTTTCGATTCTGACCTATCCTACGTTAATACGTTTATAATCTAGGTCAGTGATTCAATCGATAGGAGAGTTTGAAATAAGGTTGTGCGAATTTTTTGTTTACTCGAATGTAAGTCCAGAATTTAATTTTGCAAATTTTTTATGATAATTTTGGCCCCTAGCAACATTATTAGAAAACACATTTTCGTCCGCAGCTTAACTACACATTTGAAAAAAACAAACAAAAACTAAAAAGCTATAACAAAAACATAATATATAATATAATATATAATGATGTATTTATCTAATCTTTTAAGTAGAATTAGGTATTTTCTTTGTAAATGATAAGATTCAACTCAATGCATCGAAAACTTTATTTCGATGAAATGTTTCAAAATGAAATGAAAAATTTCTAGTTATAAGATATACATATTAGATATATAGTTTATAGAAACTTAGTTCATAGGTAATTAACATTTGTAATATTGCTCCTCTATTATAGGACATTTTTAAACTGTCTATTGAATGATCCTTTGTATCTAAAAATGAAAGAAATAAAAAAAAAAAAAAATTAAAAAAAATAAAAGTTCATCAGAAAAATACTCTGAGAGTTCGAGAAGAAAGCAGAACTGCTTTGACTTATATTATGTCGAACTACATGTTTCTGTATTGCTTTAATAATATGAAATTTTCAACCCTACTTTCTAGTTATTGCCATTCTAAGAACCTGACAAAAATCAAAACTGAATTTGGCAAGATATAATTTCATATTTGTGAAATTGCATTCTATGTCAAACAATGGAACATTTCATATGATTTCTCATCAATATTACATAAAACTTCTTTTGGAAATCAAGATGAAATTCAATTAAACTCAAATTACATAGCAATTACCTGAATTTATTTCAACAGGTCGAGAAAAATAAAATGAATTTCTGCGACAATACGAAGTACTGAAAAATTCTTCTTTTTCGTTGATAACTGTCTTCATCTTTGAGATTTATTACGTTTCTGCATTTATTTTTACTGATTGTGATATGACTGAAGCATTGGTTTTTTCATTATAGAAGAACATTCTATGGAACTCATTTTCAATCCTGTGGAAGTTTATTTCATATTTGACGTTTATTTGAGCATTCTTCAATGTTAACTTCATGATTTTAATGACTGCAATTTCAAACTGTAGTTTCCAACATGTATTTAAGAGAAGGTTCGTACTCTCCTACAAAATGGTGAATGAGCCGATCAAGTGAATTGAAAATTTTCAATTCAATACTTGAGTGTTTCGTGAAACTTTTAATATATTCAATTATCCGTTTTCTATGCCCGTTCCTTCGTTCTCCAATATTTTCATACATCTTTTTCAATGTCAACCTACATAACGTTAGCTTCAGGTCATCTCGAACAAATTGTTCTACAAGACCATCAACCGTTGGTCAATATTGGGGTTTCTACTAACCTAAATCCTTTTCCGAAAGACACTCTATCCGTTTTCCTTCAGGATATAGTAGCTGTAATTCATCTCGGAGAAAACTGGAGGAACGTCACCTGAAATATGTCTTCTGCTAGAATGTACGTTGCTTTTTGCCGAGCACTACGCTCGGACAAACAGTGATAATGGGAGAGTTATGCGGCCTACCCAAAATAAATCCGAGCGCTTTCGTGAGTGTTATTGCGGCCAGTCACGCGATACCGACTCGGTAATCACCCCTTTGATGCAGCCAGTGCCGTGCAGGGCAACAGAGTGAAATTCAAAAGATGAAATATCACGGACTTGTTAAAAGCACTAGATCAACATTTTGAATTGTTAAATCATTTGGAGTGACCGTAAGATATACAAATAGAGGATAAAAATCGTCTCATCGTTAACGTCACGCTATTATCGTCACGGTCAGTGCTGTAGCATTTCTTGTTTTTTACATCGGAATTACAGGAAGTAGAAGGTTATATCTCATCATATCTCGAAATTCCTTCGCAAGGAAGAATGTGTGTTTATTTCCACATCATTATGACTGACTGAATGACAAAATATATGTCCAGCCACCATGAAATGCTGATGGAATGATTTTTCGTCTGTCTTAAGTGCATTCCTGAATATTTCTGAAGGACAATGCTTTCTGAACGATATATTATTTAATACAACGAAAACTTATAACTCAGAAATCGGAGAAATAGGTGTTAAATTATTGGCAAACTGATAATGATTCGAAAACTTCATATACGGAAACTTTATTACGGAAATACTCTAAAATTTCAAAGTTCAAAGCTCAGGAAATCTATCTGATAACCTTGAAAATATTCCTCAATATCTTTTCAATTTTTCTTCTTGTAATTTAGTTGTTATCCTTATTGTATTTCCTAATTTCACGTCTATGTATGACTTCTATACCTTCACAAAACGAATTCACACTGAAATCGATTATTTTTCAACTTAGTTTCAAATTATTTTTCCATCTAAATATCATTTTCATTTTTCAGTACATTTCATTCGATCTCATGACTGGTGTAACACAAAACATAATTTTGTGTGAAATGTTTCAATGTCTTTTTGATTGTATATATCTTATATTCCTGAACCTCATTTCTTATTTGTCGAAAATTTTTTGACAACCAGCAGTTCTTTGCAAATATTTTTGAACTTTCACTTCAAGTTAGCAATAGGAATGGTTTTTCTGGACCTTCTCCATCGAATAATTGTCATTCGAACTGATCACTATGGTAAATTTGATTGTATGTCTGACTCTTCTATGAACCAACACGGTGTATTTTTAACTCCTTCAACATTGTCCCCAAGATATAATTGTGCATAGCATCTATTTATTTTATATCAAGTAATGACATATTGGGCCTCTTTATGTTTCTCAATAGTTTACTCCCTGTGATGTTAATGAAAGCAAATTTTATTTACAGAGCATTTTGTTATTTGTTTCTATTTAGATCTAGATCAGTGTTCCCAACCTTTTTTAGGCCATGTTGCACCTTAGTTTTTCTGAAATTCTTATGTCCAATCAGAAAAAATTGAAAAGTTAAACTTAGGAAATGCGATAGGATTGAAGTCGTATCCAGTTCATTTTCGAATTGCCCTCCGTAACCTGTAAGTGGCCCCACGTTGGAGAACACAGATCTACATACATATATATGTTTAAGATGTTCAAGATAATATAAGTGATCAAAATAATTCATTATGAATACAGTTAGATGCAGGTGGTCTACGCCACTGGTAAATTGCAAACCCTTTAGGGTTTAGGTTTCGAGGATATGCGTGGAACGTGACTGTGTCAAGAGATTAGATGAAGATTCAGCGTATCCTGTTGAACACCCACACAGATATCAGACATATATAACCGTACCAACACGAAATGTAAACACTATTCCTCGTTCTGGTTGATTGGATGGTGCAGCAGCAACAAAGACGCAAACCCATAGTGAATTTTCCAGAAAATATGGAAATGTTAATTTTTGCTTTTATCGCTTTGTGTAAAGTAAACTACGTCCCGGTTTGGACGAGACAGCTGAGCTTTCAGTCAGTCTTTTCCGGGGTCCCTAGCGATGTCGATATTACAATTACTTTAGGACTTGAGTAGTTTGGCAACTCAATATATAATAGTGATATGTATTGTGAGGTATCCCTCACATTGTTCATATACATTTATTCAATTAATACAGTAATTACAACCAAGAAGAATGCTCGCAACAGGAGTGAATTCAGTTTTGAGTATCATTTTCTTTCAGCCTTAGACCAAAAATATTGGTTAAATTTTATGACGAATTCAAAGTAGTTCACAACATTTGAGAAAATGAAAATAACCGCAAAATATTGATCCTTCAAAACAATTTCATCTTGTGAAGGATAGTCCTAATGAATAAATGAATAATAATAATAATAATAGGCATATATTTCCAACGGGTAACTACCCAATCACAGGAAAAAACATAACTAATAAAAAATACAGAATATGTTGACCAAAAATATCAATAATAGTATAAATATAAAATATTACAAAATAATTATAATACACATTATAAAAATAATTATAATACAATCAAATGTAGTAATCTAAATCTATAATGTCAATATCTAAATATTCAATAATTTCAGTGAATCTCTAAAGAATGAGTAATAACTATACAAGAAGACAAATCACTCAGAATGAAACCGGATTAAATCAAGATACCTCAATGGTTAAGATTTAAATACACATTGATAATGAAAACAAGTGGGTCTCACTGCAAATCACAGCAGCTTTATACTTGGTTTGCAATAGAACATGCAAAACTAAGCGGCGATTGCGAGAGAAGATTTATTCTGTGAGTTTTTGAGTGAAATGTATGGCTTATATTAGTACACCTCTGAGAAACAAAGAAATTGAGTTTACCCAGAAGCTCAGTACAATCGAGAATATTATTGTGCAGATTGAATAAAAATTTCAATGCATTCAAACTTCTCCTGGTGTGGAGGCTCCAAGTGTAAAACCTCGACAGCAAACAAGCGTGATCACAACCCCTATGTGGATATCCACCATCCTCTCGAAATGGAAGCCAGTTCAAGAACTTTCTCTGCAGTACCTCCAGGCGGTTTATGTGACATTTATATATTGGTCGCCATACAAGACAGTCACACTTAGGTTTGCTTCTCACTAGGGCAATTAATAAATGGACCAATGTTGAGGAATTCGAGAACAATCTTGTATTGCGGACGATGAAACCATAAACTTGGCTACATGATAAAATTAGTTGGTTGATATAAGGTATGAATGCGAATTTTTGAACAAATACTAGGCCGAGATCCTTAACCTCCAGAAGTCGAGTGAGATTAACACCTTCAATGCTGTAATCAATAGTTATCCCATTTCTCTTTCAGGTGGAACTCACCACATCACATTTCATGATATTCAAGTATGAACAATTATTATTACACAACAGGCTGATATCAATCATGTCAATTTGTTTAACAAACTTATGATACAACTTTGATAATCAAACATATGATACGAAAAAATTATTCATTCAGTACTGTCATCAAAATACACTGCCAGACATAGTATGCCTTTGTTAACAGCAAAGACGAGACTATCGGTTATAACATCAAAGTATCTACTTAATAAGAAATTTGACGACGGTGTACCCTCCAGCTGTACGAACTGACAAAGGGTGGTAAGGTTATCTGATAATTCAAATTTGTTGTGTAATTTATGTATGAGGAGCGCATGAGCAACTTTATCAAAGTACCTTTTGTCGGTTGATTTTGAGTGAGAGAAACTACTAATAATACCAGTAAATATAAGTCCATAAAGTATCTAGTACATTTTGTTTATCTACTAGGACAAGCACAATAAAACAAATCGAAAAATAAAAATCGTCAATTCCTCCGAAATCAATGATTTCAAAAAAATTGCAAAAATATTTGCAATTCATTGCAACTGAACTGACATCGATCAACCAGGTATGAATGAAAAAGGCTGGTGAGATTATCGGATAATTCAAATTTTATACTTAATTCATGTTTGAGGAGCGCATGAGCAACTTCATCAGAGTCACTTTGAATAAATATCGATTGATTTTGAGTGAGGGGTAATACTAATAGTAAAAATAAGTCATAAATAAGTCAAATAATAAGTCATAAATAATAAATCATTAAAGTATCAAATTTGTCGGTAAATAGCTGAAGATTTTAATACTTTGATAATAGAGAGAGTGCTCAAATTTAGCTGTTTTATGTTTGGGAAACTGCACATCACTGTTTCTTGTTGAATACTCATGATAACTATTGAATTCAATAACCATATTCTTCTTTTTTTTTAACTTATAATAATAGTAACAAAGAATTCATTTCATTTAATACAACCAATTGAAATCTATATAAATGTAATATTTTTCTCTTTTTTAATAGAAGAAAAAGGCGAAGTTCAGAGACCCTTACACGTAGTACGCAGCCTACCTGGTCTTCCGCTTAACCTCACTTTACATATACATAATAAATAAATAATTTTCTCCAGTAGTGACAACTTAATTAATACATATTCATTGTAACACCAAATATAATGCACATAAATGCAGAGGCTGTAGGTAAGCTGACATTAACTTTCTGGCTTAACGGGCTAGTAGTTTTCTCACTAAAGGTAGCTAGTGATCTCGACTAGACACTTTATATAATAAACATCTATAAATATATAGGTACCTAAATTCTTGAATTGCGAATGAGTTACTCAATTTTTCACACAAAACATCAATGTGAGTTTTCCATACCAAATTCTGGCTACATATGCGTATTCCAAGAGTATCAGTTGATTCAGATGATAATGTTGCCTCCATATTTAACATTCAAGGTACTGATTCCATAACCTTTCAGACAAAAATGAAAACATAAAGTTTAATCAACGTTCACCATCAAATTGTTCAATCGACACCAATTTACAAACTCTCTCACAATGCATTCACATGGCTCTAGAAGTTCCTCAAAAGTTTTCCCAGAAATAACCTCCGATGAATCATCGGCAAATAGTGTTACCAAAAAGCAACAACTTCGCAAGCAGATCGTTTATTTTGTCAGCATATTGCTATAATATGCCAACAAAAAGCAAAGTATATAAATCTAAGTAACGACAAAATCGTTTATGCTTTAAAACAGTTTCCATGAAAACTTGGCATTTTCATCAGGCTCTTTTGCAGAAAATGCTCAACCATTTCTCTAAACATCAAGCGCGAAAACTTCTCGAGACTTATAATATAAATTCGAAAACAGCCGTCTAAGACTAAACTTCAACTGTAGGCATATTAAATTAAACTTCCCGAATATGGGAAGCAACTTTCGCAGCAAGGGATTAGCAAAGAAATTGATTCACGTCTCGATTTTATTTCGTCGGATTTTGTTCCTTTTGTATCTTTCCGATTTTCTCATCTGGCGAATTAAAACGCTTAGGAAGCGCGAATGTTACACGAGCCATTAGCTTTCATTACAATTTATGGATATTAAAAATTTAGGGTCTCGTCCAAAATTGCACCAGGGCCTGCATCGATGCGGGGATTTGAGTTAATTGTTAGGGATAATTTATAGGTTGTAAGAACACTGAAGCTCGAAAAAAGCGAATCAGATAGTTCATTCGGAGAAATGTTCGAAGTTCTTTTCTGATATTTTTATCAATTTTAATTTTATTTGATACTGAATTTTTCCCTTGAAATTGTAGTTTGGCTCCTTGGTACTTTTGGGGGTTTAAAGGGGGCTAGGGGACGAAGACGACTCTCATTTCTCATTTGTTCGATAGTATTTGATTCAATCTTAAATTATTTTAGTCAAAATATGCAAAAGTCTAGGTTCACATCCAGGACACTTTGCTGGTTCCTGAAAAACTTCTTCAGTGTAGCGGATACAAATCTGGAAGAATAAAATGTTATGCTTCAAACTGAAGTATAATTTTGTTTAATAACTATTGAAAGCTTTTGAACTAATTCATCGAAAAACAAGCTTCAGCTTATTTTTCGGAAGCTACTTCTTCGGTAATTTCGGGAGTGCCGCAGGGATCCAATCTTGGACTCCTACTGTCTGTCCTGACTGCATGAAGGTGTCTTATGCGGACGATATCAAAATTTATGAGAGCGTGTCATCTATGCATGATTGTTTGAGACTATAAAGTGACCTGAATGATATCAGCCTGAGGTGTAATAATAACTGTTAACACTTGAATGTCATGACATGTAATGTGGTGGGTTTTACTAGAATGAGAAATGTGATAACTTTTGATTAAAACATTGATGGTGTTGATCTGAGACTGGTGTTGATCAAGACTGTCTTCAGTCTTGAAGATGAGCTAACGCTCGAAACATGTTGACTATTCATATTGTTGAATAAATCGTGAAACATTAAGCCAAGAGTTTAATTTATTTTAATATTCAATTATGTTTCACCAAGAGTTAAGCGAGAATTCAATCTCTGTCATTACAAAGTCAATACTTTTAGCTATTTTCACAGAACATATCAGGTATGTTCTATGACTAACTTAGAATGAGGACCATAGAATACACTGATATTTAACACAAGGATTAATTGATTTTCTGTGTTCATCTCCAGGTATACGATCCTTTTGTCAAATATCAGTGTATTCTATGGTCCTCATTCCAAGTTAGCGATAGAATGTAACTTGGATGTTCTGTGAAAATAGCTATAAGTATTGACTTTGTAAAATTACACATAGTATTAATCCAGAATTTGATGAAGAAGTAGTACTTCGAAACGTCGTCATGCGTATTTGTATTAAATTATGAGAAAATTCTAAATATTGTTTCATTATGGATATTCTTCATGTCAATAGATTTTATGCTACTAACGCCATCTATAGAGCATTTATTACAACAACTGAATCAGTTTTTATCGTCGAGTGTTTCAGGTATTATCAATTTCCATATTGCATAAAGAGGAGAGTTTCTGAGACGTCAAACCGAATTCCATTCTCGATTCAAATTGAGTAAATTTAACACAATCCACTAGTTCCGAATTTACATTCGCATTCACAGTGTCTCGCCCGACTATTGTTATGAAATCAATACGGCAGTTCAGTCTGGACATGTTTGAGTTTCCAATAATCAACAATAAAACATCGGAAAAGTGAGGGGAGTCACGTAAACCATAATTTCACCCCATGCATTTTACATTAACGTCAGTTATTTCCAAATGCTTATATTTCTGCAACGTTGCACGCTCGTTCGTTATTGTATTTTAAACTTGGTTCTGGTATTACTGTCAGTTATGTAATTGAGGGCCCTGCAGGGGGAGTACTGAGCGGCGAAGGGGTCGATAATTGTAATTTATATGAAACTGTCATTCGGGGTTGCGGTGTATCTCGTACCTATCCATATTAATAATTTGTAATTGAACATAATAGGTCCCTGCAAAGCTAGGTATATAAATGTAATTTATACACGACTTCTCTTCTAGAGGAAATATTTCTGTTGAAGCTGTTATTCCTGAAGAAAAAGATTTTTATACATAAGTGTTGTACATCTATATTTTATACGGACCCAGAATTTTTTTATTCTATTCTGAAAATTTACAGTTTTTCATTTTTCTATATATAAAATATTCATTGTAGTATACAACATAAATCTTTTTTTAAGTTTATAAAAGGGCTGCACATAATAACAGCCATCGAAAATATAGATAAGACGAAGTTAATAATAATAATGATAAGTCTTCAATTTTTGCTAGGAAAAAACACCCAGTTACAGAAAATATTCAAAAATATATATTCAGTATTAACATCTAATAATATAATGCAAACGTTTAAAAATGAATATCAATAAAAGAAGCAATTATAATGAATAATAAACAATGAGAATAAATGTATACTTAAAATTAATTATACATGAAAGATTCCAAGTAAACCCGACTAATGAAAGTTAATGAGTCACGGTTATATCTCATTTGTCAGACACATCTTCGAATAGCGAACACATATTCGATGGGGGATTGTACGAGAGAATTGATTTTCGGAGTACCCAATGAAAAAAATTGACTTGAACGTGAACATTGTCTAGGAACATGAAAATCAATAGAGCCATAAGGATAGGACAGGCTATATAACCTACATCCTGTGAGCTTATGCAGTCTTAAAATGTTTAAATTTTCCGATATATTTTTAAATCATCAGCATACATGAGACTATGAACTGCTAGACAGTCTATTGAATCGTTTACGAAAAAAAAACAAAGTGGGCCTCAAATAAGAGCCTTGTGGTACACCCGAAATCGCTGTATATACATATGGGTTATGATCATCAAATTGTACAAACTGTCTTTGAATGAGACTGAATTAGGGAAACTAGATCTTTGGAGAAACCTGACTTGGCTTTCAGTTTGTACAACATAACTTTATGATTCTTTTCTCTTGAAGATCTTATGATCTAATTGTTGAGTTGAATAAATGCTCAGAAATGTACACTACTCAACAGGCTTCCAGTAAATTTCAACTTTTTGAAGTAGATTATCATTGGGTTAACTTTCCACCACGAGATTGCTGGTTTATTCATAACATTATTTTTTTTGATATTTTATCAAATACGAAAATATATTTATGGGATTTTCTCAAATCAGATTGATTATTATTTTGAAAGTTTTGGCCTGACCTAAGAGGTCCAATTGAAAACGTCAAACAAAGTATCTTTCAAAAGTATTCATTCAATTATAACTGAAACCTTAATCGTCATCTAATCTTCCCTCCGGAAGTAAGTTACAAAGAAGAAAAATGAAAAATATAATAAAAGATATAAGTTTAGACTTAGCTAGAGTACTCTAAAATTCGTCACTTTATGTATTCTCGAAAATTATGTGAAAATCATTTATTTCTCTACAGCAGTAAATAGGGTTTTGAAAATTTTAAAACCTATTTTCATTAAAAACTACCTATTCACCATACATTGTTTATATATTCATAGATATTTATTATTTGTTGAAGAAAAAGAACAAATCTTTTTCAAATTGAATAGTAAACATAGTATTCACCAAGGAATGGAAACGTGCTTCTTATTACCAAGCAAAAACAACTAAATTTGAGTACTCAATACTCTTTGAGTACTAATACTAGCCCTTTACTTAATATGTTCAATTACAATATTTCAGGTAGCAGATTAGATTGATTACCTATTTTTAGTGAATTTACTTCATTTCATGTTTTTCGATGTTCAAAAATTTTAATTTTTGCGTAAAAATGCGTATTTGTATTAAATTATGAGAAAATTCTAAATATTGTTTCATTATGGATATAATTTTCTCCAAGTATCGGCCTCATCAACCATCAATATGAGTACTCACCCGATTATTATCAGAGTATTGAAAGATTCAAACTTTAACCGTCGCCGTCGATTTAAATAAAACTAAGTAGTTTTCTTATTTTCACTATAATTAAACCATAACAATATTGTTTCGCCAACACAGTAGCTTCATCGGATGTAGATGATAAACTGCATATGTTTATATGTCCTAACTTAATTATAGTGAAAATCAGAAAACTACTTAGTTTTATTCAAATTATGTATTCAGATTTTTATCAAGTATCGGCCCAAACAATTAATGATTTATCGAATTTGAAATTACAAAATTTTAATTTGTTCAAGGAGAGAGTCTCGTCTTTGCTGTTAACAAAGGCACATAATTGTGTGTCAAAGCACTTTGATGATTCGAATGTAGACAGTAATATATGAGTCAGTTTTTTGTATCGTATGTTTGTTTATTTTTTTATTACTACTATCCTCAATAAAATGAAATTGTCATAATGCTTGAGGGCATTTTTCTTTTCTCAAATATCGTTGATTATCATTGCAAATTCCACGTAAATTTTACGTGGAGCTAATATTTTTGTTCGAGAACTGAATGAAAGATCAGATTATAAACTGAATTCAGTCCTTCTGTGGGCTTTCTTGTTTGTTGTAATTACCATATAATTTAATAAATGTACAATATGAAGAATGTTTCACAAAGAATATAATTATCATTATATTCTAACATTCATTGAATTTGCGCAAGGTCAAAATATATGCATTTGTGCAGTATGAAAGACATTAAAAAAATATGTGCTGCATACCGTTATAATTTCATATACAATTAAATTCACTTCACAAATTCAAAAAGTGTTTGAGTAGTGTATTAGCTTGAATAAATTGAACTTCATTAACAACGGAATAAATTTTTATCAATTAGAAAACTTGAAGAATTTTTGAAGATATTCAGTTACAACAACAGATTTCTGTTTAACGGAGGAAGAAGTCCTTCAGCTTGCTAATAATCCTTGGATTTCAAGCGACATAAGATCCTAAGTGTTCGTGGGAATTTCGTTTATTCCATGCTCACGAGTACTGTAGAACATTAAACCGGACACGTTGAACGGATTCTGAACGCGGTTAGCACAGGGATCAAGTGACGTTCGCACAGGTGTCTTCTCGTGTTACTTCAAAGCCTTAACCAAGTACACTGTTTCTTGCTGAAAACATCAATTCCATTTCCCTACATGTAGCTTCAATATAATTATAAGGTACATCGAATTAAAACGAATGGTACACAATATATAGCTCATGAATTCATTTAAATTACAATACTTTTGTTTATGTTTCAGCAAAAAAATATTTTCACACTATTTTTTCCACGTGCGTCTAAATGAAAGTTAATTTCAGAAAAGATGTACCTATCCGCGCAAAATTTTATTAGGGAAGAGTCAGTATTGACTAGCAATCTAATGCAAATTCTTCATAACCTGGATAAACACCAGGAAGACATTAGATTCATCCAAAAATTAAATAAAAAACGAAAGATTAGCTTCAGTTTGTTTAGTTCAAGTTGGGCATCAATCTGCCTACAGTATCTTCATTGTAAGAGGAATTCGTCAAGAATGCTTCTTGTCGCCGCTGCCATTTCAACTCTACTTCAAGGTAGTGTTTCGAAATTCACTTAGTGCTGTAAAGACTAAAAGTTAGGGGAGATTCACCGGACATCATTCTCAAATACTTTCACACTTTTTTTTCCACGTGCGTCTAAATGAAAGTTAATTTCAGAAATGATGTATCTAATCATGCGAAATTTCATTAGGGAAGATTCAGTATTGACTAACAATCTAATGCAAATTCTTCATAACCTGGATAAACACCAGGAATACATTAGATTCATCCAAAAAAAAAAAACAAAAGATTGGCTTCAGTTTGTTAACTTCAAGTTGGGCATCAGTCTGCCCTACAGTATAAGATCTTCATTGTAAGAGGAATTCGTCAAGGATGCTTCTTGTCACTGCTGCCATTTCAACTCTACTTCAAGGTAGTGTTTCGAAAGTCACTTAGTGCTGTAAAGACTAAAAGTTAGGGGAGATTCACCAGACATCATTCTCAAATATCTTCACACTATTTTTCCACGTGTGTCTAAATGAATGTTAATTTTCAGAAATGATGTTTCTAACCGCGTAGTCAGTCAATACTGAATCTTCCCTAATTTCATTAGGGAAGATTCAGTATTGACTAACAATCTAATGCAAATTCTTCATAACCTGGATAAAGACCAGGAAGACATTAGATTCATCCAAAAATTAAAAAAATAACAAAAGATTGGCTTCAGTTTGTTCACTTCAAGTTGGGCATCAATCTGCCCTACAGTATAAGACCTTCATTATAAGAGGAGTTCGTCAAGGTTGCTTCTTGTCGCCGCTACCATTTCAACTCTACTTCAAGGCAGTGTTTCGAAATTCACTTAGTGCTGTATAGACTAAAAGTTAGGGAGTTTCACCAGACATCATTCTCAAATATCTTCACACTATTTTTCCACGTGTGTCTAAATGAATGTTAATTTTCAGAAATAATGTTTCTAACCGCGCAGTCAGTCAATACTGAATCTTCCCTAATTTCATTAGGGAAGATTCAGTATTGACTAACAATCTAATGCAAATTCTTCATTACCTGGATAAAGACCAGGAAGACATTAGATTCATCCAAAAATTACAAAAAAAACAAAAGATTGGCTTCAGTTTGTTCAGTTCAAGTTGGACATCAATCTGTCCTACAGTATAAGATCTTCATTATAAGAGGAGTTCGTCAAGGTTGCTTCTTGTCGCCGCTACCATTTCAACTCTACTTCAAGGAAATGTTCCGAAATTACCTGTGGTTGGTACTGCTGTGGATAAGAGGAATGGACCTTGAAAATGAATGCTATAAAAGGACTTGTATCGTTTCAGATCGAGATATTCCGCAGAATATTGGGAATCCTAGGACAACAAATGTAGCAAAAATTTCGTAAAGAACTCCAAATATTCAGAGACAACTTAGATATTTGGGAAGTGTCATGAAACATGCGAATTGAAGACATCTACAACTAATTATCGAGAGTAGATTAGAGGATGATTGTGGAGTTCGCTCGAGAAGAATTCCTGGAATAATTGACCAATACTGAAATTGTGTTCTGAGATAGACATCTCAAATCAAAAAAAGTCTGAGGGTCTGTAGTTTCGATTTCGGTGGTCTTCTTCTGAACTCTACACTTCAAAAAGGGTTGCTCAGATCATCACCTTCAATATAGGAATACGCAGAATCCCGGTAACTTTTTCTTTAGCCCATTTCGATCAGTATATATGGCAACAAGGTATAGTCCAGTAAGTCGTCACTAGGTGACAAATAGCAGACCCCACAATGGTCACTCCATGGCTATCTAAGGGTACTACTCCCTCTAGCAGCTGTGGCGTGAATTGGCCTCAAAGGTCGTGCGATTTGACACAGTTAGATTTTTCTTTATAATATAATCCAAACTAATGTTAAAACTCAACTGCATAATTGATTGAGAATTAAAAATCTAGGATTTTCAACACAGTAAACAATATCTTGATTAATATTCTATCCTATAAATGATATACTTTTATTGATCAAATTTTATATTCCACTAGTACTTCATATGTAAATTAACAATTATTGAATTATAATTAAGAAATTTTGAATACGAAGGCAATGCACATTATCATTGACATTTTAGTGTTAATATTTTTATGTATAAACTATCTACCAAATCTACAATATGTCGATAACTTCTCAGTCTTCAGTGGTGTTAACTCCAGATTGATATACTGTATAAACATGCTCAATATATATACATGTTCGTAATAAACCTTTTTCTAGATCCTCTCAGACTTTTCTATAACGAGCAAATTTTACTGTTGCAATTCTGCATATAAAGTAGTTGTTTAATAACAAAATCCGAGGTAAAATGGGTCAATCAAATTCTGTCACTCGTTCTCATAGATTCAACAAAACGTTCAAACTTCTTGAGTATTCATACGATGTTTCAGTTTTATAGTCAATTTATATGAAAACTATCGCGTGTTATTTCTCAATAACCAAACGAAAACAATAAACTATTTGGTGAATATATCCACGAGTCTATGTTTCTTGTTGAGTTCTTGATATAAATATCCATATGATATGCTAATCTGGTATCACAAAAATCCACCTCTTAGCGTGACAGAATGGCGACTAAATTTAAAGAACCTTACTCTTCGTTCTGTGCAGTTTTCTCCATATTCCTTTCAGAATAATGGCAACATAATTTTTGCATGCTTCTGTGATACTTGCCAAGTTATTGCTATTTCACATGCTGACTTGATATATGTAAGTGCTGTCGATTGTGAAATTCTAAGTATACCATGCAACAATGTCAACCAAATCATATACTGGGTAGGGGTAATTAACCTGTTTCGTAGGTATTAAACTTTTTCATGCGGAATATTTTTTAACCACTTAGACATTTGAATATATAGCAAGCAGTAATGATAACTTGTGAACTAGTTGCAGAAATTAGAAGAAAAAACCCTCTGTGATTATGATGATTTAAGGTTTTGTTTGGAACACATAAGGGCCAAAAAATTGCAGTAATTCTGTTTGATCTCAGAAATATATAGTTTTATGAAAACACAAATTAGTCCTTCTTTTTACGAGTTCCACCTAGGAAAATATCTAAATAAATTACGAATAATTCCAACATATATACATATAATACTTATTTCTAAAGTTTTTAGCAATAACAGGCTTTTTTTGATATGAAAAAGTTTATTTTTGTTGACGTTTCGTTGTTATATTACAAATTTTCAATATAACAACGAAACGTCATAAAAAATAAACTTTTTCATATCAAAAAAAGCCTGTTATTGCTAAAACTTTCGAAATAAAATATCTTAAACAGGCAATAAATCAATTTCAAGAAACATATAATACTTATATATACTAAATAACAGTTTTTTCCCTATTAATCCATCCATGCAATATTTATTATGAGAATATACTTTATTTTCGTTCCAAGCCTTATTGTTGAGCATTTCTATTGAAGAAACTGTATAGAATTGGCTTAGGAGGTTTAGTTATCAAGTTATTTAATACCTACTCACATTCTCAATCTTAAGGATCTTCTTACGATCTCAAAAATTCAAGTGCAATTGTGTCCTTTCGGATGCGGTAATGCCTATGCGGTAACAGTTTATCGCTGAATGTAACAAAGTCTAATTTTCATAGTTTTCGGTACCTACAACTGAAATTCTGAAGATGAATAATAGCGAAAATATAACTATTAAAATTGAAAACCAGAACACTAAAAAGGCAAAAGTTGTTGAACGTCAAGTTGGAGATTCGGAGCAGTGTTTGAAGATGATCAAGCATAATAAACCTGAGTTTTTTCGTCGATATGTGACAATGGATGAAACATGGCCCCATCATTTCACTCTGAAGTTCAATAGACAGTTCTCGTGTGGACTGCACACGATGAACCCACTCTAAAGCGTGGGAAAATCCAACAGTCGGATAGAGAGATTATGGGGTGTGTATTTTGGGATACGCATGAAATAATTTTTTTGAATACATTGGAAAAGGAAAGACCATCAACAGCTACATAGCGTTATTGGAGCCTTTTAAGGACGAAATCGCTTAAAAACGGCCCAATTTGAAGAAAAGGAAAGTGCTGCTTCACCAAGATAATTCATAGTGTCACAAGTCAGTGAAAACGATGGCAAAAATCCATGAATGGGCTTCGAATTGCTTCCTCATCCACCGTGTTCTCCAGATCTGCCCCCATCGACTATTTCCTGCTCTCAGATTTCCAAAAAATGCTCGCTGGAAAGAAATTTTCGTCGAATGAAGAGGTGATCGCCGAAGCTGAGGCCGATTTTGAAGCAAAAGACAAATCGTACTACAAAAAGAGTATCGAAAAGTTAGAGGCTATAATCAGTGTATCACCCTTGAAGGGAATTATGTTGAATAAAACAAATCAATTTTGCCAGAAAAATGTGTTTTATATTAATTTCTAAAGTTTGCATCGATTTTCAAGAGATAAAGGAAGTAGAGAAAACGCATTTGCGAACAAAATGAACGAGTTTTTCATATCCTCCACTTTCCCGTAATTCCCATAAAGTTGTCGGCACATACTGCATCGATTGCTTCGGAACAAAAATTAGAAAAGTCGGAAAAGCCGCTGTTCATATTCCAGTCGCCAATTCAAATTCAATCGTGGAGAAGGAAAAATGAACAAAAGAGTGCATTGCTGCGGACAGGAAAAATTACCTCTCGGAGGAAAAGTGAATTCGGTATATATTGCGGGCACCGGCAAAACGAAAATTGCTCTGTGGGTGCAAATTTACGAATTGAATGGAAAATTGTCGATTTATTATGTAATAGAAAGGACTCTTCTCCATGCCTGTTATTTCTATGCAGCTTATTCCTGGGCCAACAGCGGCGAAACACGAAACTTTTATTATTTTCCTCGTTTTGTAGTTCCGTTTACGGAAAAGCCGGATACTATTTGAATTAGTGCAAAATGGGTTGTTGAATCTCTTATCATTCAGATTTTCCACTGGGAATAATAAAACACTCATTGAAACCTTGCCGAGATTTGTTCTGCTGTACTGTTGCTATACTCCATGTGGAGTTATTTAATTTATCTCGTAAAATTTCCAGTTGTGTTAGTCCTAAAAAACTCATGGACTTCCTGAGAGACTCCTCAACATTGTTAGAAGTCTCACAAAGAAAGTAACCATTGAAGATTTGGTTCTAGACTATGCATTATCTTCAGAATTTTATTCATCTGTGCCACGTTCAGAAGACTCTTATATATTGATTGAAAATCTGTGTTCAAACAATATATTCCACTTGAAACCATCAGGAAACTGTGGGTTTCAAAAAATATCAAACTTATTGAAAATATGATAGAGCTGTTTCATTATATTATGGCAATCTTCAGTGTCATGCATCCAAACAATCAAGCTTCAATAGTTTTCCAAACGTAAGCTGGCCCTTTCTCTATGAAATGAGGACAAACATCCATTAGTGAACTAATCACGTGAGCGCCCTCTATTTAAGATACTGTAAGTACTACTGATCTTGTCACCAAAATGCGCTCTGCCATTCTCCAGAGAGTTTGTCTCGTTTCTACGATATGAAAACAAAAACAAAAATTGTCGGTAAGATTTACGAAGCAATTGAATTGATGATGGCATTTGTATGTGAAGAGCTTCAAACGAATTTTATCGAGAGAAAAATACAATAACTGAAGAAATAGGATAAGGCTGGCCAAATTTTCACAAACATATCTACAGGATAAAACACTATAGAAAAGTTGAAAAACATATTAAATGAAAAACACTTGGCTAGGTTTCACAAAATTATTTATTTATTCATTTATCGTATGGTAATGATAGCACAATTCATTCACAAACAAACATCAAGGGGTTTTTCACATAATCAATAGTTCGTTGCGTTTAGGAAATCATCAAAAGGTTCACAAAATTCATAATAAATAACTACTTGACAATTGTTTCGTGGTGTTATTCCATTTTCAAAAGTAAGACTGAACAAAATTTTTCGACCAACATTCTTATATACCTATGCATCGTTACCTGCAATAGACTTTGGTTGATATCCATGTCTCGGAAGTAGAGGGACAGGTCAATATACTGGTAGAAGTATTAAATTAAATCTGAAAATAATCGAATGACAAAGAAGGTCTTAATTAAGAAATTGAGGAAAGTAACAATGGTGATAAACTGAAGGTGAGTTGAACGTAGTATGCGTCATAATCAGCACAATTAATCCGGTATACTCCACTCTTATTTTGTGGCCTGTTTCTCTTTATTATTAACTGAAATGAACCCAAATTTCTTCTGTTCGTGTTAATAGTTTTAACTATTACGCTTTCTGAATATATTTTCGATTTTATGAGTGAGATTGGTATGTGATTCTCACTGTGGTATTTTTTATTATTATCATCTTCTGTGTTTGTAAATGAAAACATGGATTTTATCAGCCGTGTATGGCGCTTTTCAATAATTTATTTGTTTCATTATTTGTTTCACCAAGAGATCAGCGACCATTCAATCAACTTTATTAAGTGAAAAAACTATTGAATATGATAACTTAAAGTAAAAGTGACGCAGATTATCTTAAAAGGGCTCAAAGAGATCCGCAACAGATCAATCTACAATATTTCAAAAAAGGATAAAAGCCTGAAATATTATGATTTCAACTTCATTCTCGCCTCCAAGAATATAGGCCTAATAACGGGTGATTTTTTGAGAGTTCAGTTTTTCAGGTTGGCGGCACTGGTTGGTAATGGCATCCAAACGTCATCTGTCAAAGTAAAAAGTTTTCATTATACTATGCCATTTCATCATGGAAAGACTTACTAACGAAATGAAATTCACTATGAATATTCCTGCTCTGTGGGAAATGTGTATCATTTTTTACTACCATATTATGGTCGTCATATTCGACCTGGTGAATCAACAATTCGTGCTGTTATCACCAAATTTCGCACCAAGTTTACTTTGTTGGACATTAAACCATTGTCTCGCATGCGTATTGAAGAGAATATTGCAGCCGTAGCGTACAGTGTTAATGAAGATCGTGAAATGTCAATTCGTCGTCGTTCTCAGCAATTGGGCATGTGTTACTCAACCACATGGAAAATTTTACATGTTACGTGTTTGTTTGGGTTTGAAGCCTATAAAATTCAACTTCTGCAAGAATTGAAGCCGTATGACCTACCACAACGTCTGATTTTTTGTGAATGGGCCTTAGAACAGCTTAATGAAAATCCGCTGTAATTTTTATCGAAAAATTGTGTTCAGCGATGAGGCTCATTTCTGGCTTAACGGATATATAAATAAACAGAACTGTCGCATCTGGAGTGATGAACAGCCACATGCCATACGAGAATTAACGATGCATCCCGAAAAAACGACAGTTTGGTGTGGTTTATGGACTGGTGGCATCATCGGTCCGTTTTTCTTCAAAGACGACCGTCGAAGAAACGTTACCGTCAACGGCGAACGATATCGAGTCATGATACGCAACGTTTTCTGGCCCCAGTTGGCCGACTTGAACTTGGTTGACATGTGGTTTCATCGAGACGGCGCCACATGCCACACAGCTCGTAAAACAATGGACATGTTGAAGGATGAATTTGGTGAGCAGCTTATCTCTCGAAATGGCCCTGTGAATTGACCGCCAAGATCATGTGATTTGACGCCTCTGAATTATTTCTGGTGAGGTTATGTAAAGTCGTTAGTGTATGTGGACAAGCCGAACACGATTGGTTATCTACTTCAATGAAAATTTTGAATATATGATACAAATTGAGTATTTTATTCGATTCAAAAAAAAGCTGCTCTTAAAAGATCACGCTTTATATGCAAAAACCAAGAGAGTAGTATCAATGATAGATTTGATTTGAAAAATATTCATTCAATACATGATGATTAACAAAATCTATCTAATAACTACAAACAGAAAAACAAATAAATAACATAAAGTAACGTTCTTCAACATTCAACCTATAAAAAATTTAATAGCGTCAAAAACATCTGATACAAAATCCTTTATATAACAAATACACTTCAGCAGGTGGTTCTTACCTTAATAATTAAGAAGCTAATGAAGAGATTAGTCTCCAGCAGTTGATGCATTTTCAGTGTATGTAATGATAAAATATATTTTTTTCGAAGAAGTGAATTAAAAAGTAGTCGGAGAACTCTTAATTAATGATTCAATTTGGGATGACTGTTCTGTCGTTCTATGTATTGAACGAACCTCGGCTATCTTTCCATTAGTTATTCTCAAAGATACTAATGCAGGTGATGTTAAATGAAATTAAATCCTTTTATGTTTCCTACTGTACAGTTTTTTTCGTCGGTCTAATAGATTGAATTCAAATCCATTTCTGTATAAAAAATATGAAAGGGTTTGTTTCTGTGATGTTATAATCTACTCTGTTTAATGTGGATAATTTTTTAGTCTTAATATTATACCTTTAAAAAAGCAGTGCGTATGTTCAGAATAGAACGAAAAGGCTTTCATTTCTCTCTGTTGTACTTTGATAACTGATTTCACATTTTTGTCGATGACGATTTCAATTGATATGTGACGTAAATATTGCATCTAAGTTTCTCAAGGCAGTATCACGATAAATTATTGTTTTTCTGATTATATTTCGTGTGAAGAAATTTTTATTCGAATATTCATCAATATCGATCTCTCGACAAAATTTCATGTATCTGATAAGAATTGTGATTAAAATGACAGTGAACTGGTCAGTTCCAGGCACACCAAACGAATGACATTGACATTTTAAATGGCATTCGGTATCCCTACTCCAGAAATGGTATCTCCGTGGCTGCTTAAAACCAAACCCTAATAAGTGACAATACATTATCTACAACCATAAGACTACACACAATTCACCAAAAGGAGCAATAAACGAAATGAATATAGCACAATGAACACAGTTTTAAGGTATTAGCAGGTCAATTGACATGCTTGATTCATGACATGATTCTAAAACTAGTCAGTTTTTTTCTATCACGTCAAGTTTTTTTCTACAGTTGTTGCGCATACTATTATCCTTCGAGGAAGTGAATATAAATTACAGAAAGCCCTACTTCCGGTGCCAGTTTTTCAAGAATTAACCTCTTCAGAAGTACAAGAAGATGAGTCGAGTGACGATCGAAGTGACCCCACCACAAAGATTTTAAAGGTGACGATGATTCTGTGCGTAAAGGTATAATCAGCATGAGTTAAATGACTTGGTACGAGATTTGAGACTATTCAAAAAAGCGTCAGAATTTTCAGCATCAAGACTGCACGAAAAAACTTGTTAGAAGAAGAAGATATGGTCACGTTTCATTGAAACAATGATCGAACTTTAAAAGAATGCTTGGTTGGCATTCAAAATTATTGTCAGGGACTTTATGGGAAACACACGAGCCCAGAATTACGTCGAAATTGTTCAACAACACTTGAAAAGCTTTAAAAAGCTGGGCTGTAACATTAGTATGAAACTGCATTTCTTGCAGTTTCTTCCTGACTTTCCAGAAAATCTTGACGCTATTAGTGATCAACAGGGTGAGCGATTCCACCAAGATTTGAAGGTTATGGAGGCAAGGTATCAAGGTAGATGGGATATAAGTATGATGGCTGACTACTGTTGGAGCATGTCCCAGATTGAACATTCTAGGAAGAGTTATATGAGAAAATTTTCAACCTATTATCTTCTTTATTTTTCGTATAAACACAATTTAAATTTCTATATTATAATAACCTCCGTATGAATAAGAGATTCTAATAGGTTTAGTTAATACCCTCTTTATATTCCACTGCATGCCCATTTTGTATGCCTTTTAGGTTAAACAGCGGGTATCTTGAAAACTTGAGCCGAAAGAAAAAAATTGATAACATTTTTGAATTCAGAGACAAAAATTTTGTCATAAACAAGTCACAGATCTAAGACCACAAAATTGCTGTTCCCAGTGTCATGGGTAAACCACCCGTAACATATACAGAGTTTTAAATATATTTCGAAAAAATTAAGCCAAATGTGAAATTTTAATTTATTGTTTTTAATATAGCCACCAACTTCATATTCACCATAGTTCACCAAGAGATATGCGAAACCTCCGAGTCATTTCATAAAGAACTACTTATTATGAGTATTATTATTATATAACCATTACTCATTTCGAGAATATTAACCGTTTCTATTTTTGTAATTTCTGAAGTTTATGGTATATTCCTAACATGTCAGGTCTCCCCTTTAGATCCAAAAAAACTGGTCACATTAAATATAAACCTATTTATTTCATCAACTTTGCACTTGTTATTTGATACGCGTTCAAACCACATGAGAGTAAATTCTCGTTTGTAGGCAAACAACTCCAATTTCGAAGTGATTCAATGTTGAGCATTAGCTCGATCCTGTGGATTTATCCAAATCCGCAAACTCAGAGTGCTTTTCATCAAAACACAAATTTACCCTAAAATTTGCCCGCCTAAGCCCAAAAACAAACATAGCATCGCATCGTTCTCTGTTGATCGTTTCAAATATTCAACTGCGTGCCAGAATTTGTATAAATAAATTACCCTACCATCACAACTTCTCAATGGGAAAATGAAAATTTAATGAACACAATTTTGAAAGCTTTGTTTACAAAGCTCTTTCTGAAGGTGATACATTTTCCCAAATCCAGTTTAAATTATTATTTCCTTTTATGCTAGTTAAACCAATAATATATTTATCCACGAAAAATATTGTTTTTTTTAACAGAGCGTGTTGTGAATTTCGAAATTATGATGTGTTATATTGTTCAAAAGTATAACTCTTTCTTCGTGTAATAATTTGATGCATTATTGAATTTCTATTCAATAAATTTATTCTTTTCTTTTAGATAAGTTTCGTTTGGTACATTTGGGGAGATTCCTCAATTTTATAGAAATGGTACTTTATGAAGTAATCTCGTGAGTCTACTATTTCCAACTATTATTATTCGCTTACAAATTTTTATGTTATTTACTGTGTACCAGTATAAGGTACACAGTAAATTAGGTACCTACAGCATAACCTCTTTTTGTTTTGTATGAATAGGTGGTGTGGATCAAATGTCCATAAAGCCTGCCATCTTTGTATGGATCTACGCACTAAATTTTGACCGAGCGAATTCATTAGACTTGAGAGAAGTTATATTGTTCCTTCAACACAGGAAAATCATATACGTAGGTAGTGGCTCCACCCCTTCCTTCAGAAGTTTGTTTTTGATTTTTCGAATTGTTTTTAATTGTGTTCATCACACCATGAAAGGGAGCTGTACGGTATTTTCAACAGTTTCGATGTTTTTCGAAATGCACCAAGTATTCACACTTCAAATTTGATAGTTAGTGTCTTCTTTGACATTTGTGTATATTTGTATAAAATTAATTGCTGTCACGAACCCACTTTACCATACACGAGAGAATTTTTCTTGTTTCTTTCGATGGAGAGAGACCACGAAGGTATTTCAGTGGATTTATCCAACTTTTGGAAGAGATAGGAACCTGATGCGTTTAGAAAAAACATCGAAGTTCGATTTTTTGATACATGCCACTGATGATTCTCATAATAGAATGAAATAACACTGTGTGGAATACCCAAGGCTTTTATGTTCTTCGGAGTGCTAAAATGCAGATTGCACTGAATATACACTTCGAAAGTTGATAGACACATCTTTATCTATATGTGAAATATGTATTGTTACATATTTTTTTCAGGGGAAAGTATGTGTAGGTATAAATTTCTTTTTTCAAGCCGCCGAAAGGTTCATATTAATCTTAAGGAATATCGAATTTCTGAAAATAATTTTCTATAGAGAAATAATGAGTGAAATTAACCAATCTTTCAAATTTAATCTGTGGAAAAGTCGTATATCTGGCGGTGTGTGAAACTTGAAAGAAGCCGCCTCTTCTCCAATTTCGCGTGAGAATGTTCCATCGCGGTCTACGGAAGTCGATTCGGGATGCGCCGAGATCATCGCAGGTGGAATATCGATCAGGACAATGGCTCGGACTTCCGGTCAGCTGACGTTCCGCCGAATAACGGTCGTGAATTTATTGGTCCTTTTATCGCCTCAATTTTGGGCGGCACCGTGGCAATTTTCGCGGCACGGATATTCATCGCGGGGCATCCGCTCGATTCGAAAATTGTTACGTGAATTTCGACATCGATATTTATGCGAAGGGTGAACTGCCGAAAGGGTTGCGGATCGTTGAGAATTTATTCAAAAATTCGATGATTCTGCAGTAGAATCACCTGCATTAATTGATACGTGTAGATAACGTTATGTTAATTTTTCGCAATATTCCACAGGTCATTGTGGTTGAATCAAGAGAATCACATAATTTTTAATCTCATAATGAAGTACAATATAAAGAAAGAACAGGTCAATATACAAATAAAGCCACTTACGAAGACAAGTTGGAAGTAGATATTGCTCAAGAATATTAGTGAAATCTCTTATGTATATGACAAAAAGAAGCGGCCCTCAAATGTTCCCTTGGGGAACCCCAACCCCAAATTCTCTTTATCGACAACTTGATTTCATCAAAATCGCCACAAACACGTTCAGATAACTACGCATAAGATCTTATGAATAATAAATGACACGGAGGTTTCTCTTATGTCTTGGTCAAACTAAGAGATTTTCAATTTTATAATTTCTTATGAATAAAGCGAGAGACTCCACTCTTCCTTCGACTTTTCAAATTCGCACCATCATATTTCTTTTCATTAATTCCTGAAGGAGGTGTTCTGGATTTCTGCGAGTCTTCTAGATTTTCGTCGAAATAAAAAACAGAAGAAAACCCAAGATCATCTGTTTTTGTTTTAGAGAATTTGGTAGAGGACACAATATCAAGTGAAAACGAACCATAGAACAATAGATTCGATGATGTTATCAATATTGTCAATATTTCAATGCGAAATTCAGTTGTGCACATTTTTCAAATATAAATTCCTTTATTTTTCGATCAGGATCTGATTTTCTGGGGGTTCCGATTACGTATTAAAGTTGTTATTATGTTCGTACCAGGATTCCTCCCAGATGTTTACTGTGTCCCAAATAAATGCTACAGGGTTTGAAGGTGCACTTTTTCATCATCAGTACTTACAGATTTTAGTCTATTTTATAAAAAACGACGTAATACGTCTTTGATGGTTGTCACATCTATTTCTCTCCTACTCGTTTTTGTCAAAACATCTTGAAGATGAAGCAATGAATAAAAACATTTTTGTTATTCTGAATTTCGTACTACTTATTGAGATATATTTCTGTACATGGAGCTTGAATGGTCTCCCTCTTCTTCGCATAAGGATAGAATGTAAAAGATCCTTTCTACTTCGAACAGACAAAACTAATAAACCTCTTCAGCTCTGCTTATGAGACATGTTGTCATCGTATGTTTCTACTGGGATTACAAATTCGTAAAGATAGCCAAATACCAATATGCCTAAACTTACCAATTTTGAAAAAATCTGAAGTGTTTCATATTGGCATAGAAATTTTTAATCCGAATCAGAATTCCCTTGTTCCAATAATCTAAAACAATGTTATCTTGGGTTTTTAACTGATGACATAACTACAAAGGTATGCTACTGAACTTCAAGGGCGAGAAAGGGCTGCTGTGTAATTACTATTCACCTTTTTCGAGTGAGGAACTTCTTATCAATTGACTGTTCGTGAAATAAACAACGAACCCACTCACTGATTGTTGTTAAGTTTTTGAAGAATGTTTCTTATCGATTAATCCCTGTCAATTTGCTCTTATCAGTAATTTATAAAGAAATCATATTTCAATAATAAGTGCATTTTTTTATTGTGAAAATAATACGGACACTTTGTAGTGTTGATCATTTAATTTTTCTCTGGATATTCCGAATTATATTAGATCTTTGCGCTGACATTTCTCAAGTCGTAATAGTCTCACCTTACCCTTATTCTTGACGGATAAATTCACTTTAATTATCATTACGTAATTTACAATTAGTTGCTCAACAGTTCCACTTTTAATGATGGGTCTCAAAAGCTTCCCAGTCTCAGGTGTCCTTTGTTTGGTTCCCGACAGGTATAATAACAGGGTAATTCCCTAGCGTTACTAAACTTTGCCAGTCTGTTTCAGTTCAACAGACAAAGCTATAGGTTATATTGAACTCGAAGGGGGTTGTATCATTGTGTTCCGCTGACTTCTAGAAAGTACGAGACAAGAAGGGACTATTTTTATTTTTTTATAGTGAAACTAATCAGAAATACTTGCTTTGTTTGTGAGGTGTTGGAAGTTATCATACATAGCATATTGGAAATTTTGGGTCGTGATGGGGATTGCGGATGTCGACATGTTGACTGTATCAGAGTGGTCTACCTAGCTGAATTGATTGTTTTACTCAAGTGATAATCAGAAAATAAAATATGTGAATCAGTATTAAAAAAATATTATATATTTCCAAAAGAGCGAAATAATAGCGAATCACAACAGGTTATGGAGGGAATTACCAACAAACATGCAAAATATGATATGTAAAATGCAACCAAGATGAAATCTAAAATGGAGTCAAAATTTATTTCGAAATAATAATAATAATGTATTTATTTAGCAGAATTGATACATCATATTACAAAATATAGTAATAACAAGTTAATTAAAAATTCAAATAATGAAAAGTAAAATACTGTGAATTAAGTTAAGTACCAATATATGTAAATATCATAATATAGTAGAAAAACAAAAACGTTATACTTAGCACCTAACTAATATTACATGATAAACCTCAATTACAGTACTAGCAGAAACAAAGCCCAACTGAATTAAAGTGACTAAACTGTATTGCATTTGGTTGAGATGAACGTTCTCAAAACTCGTTTAAATACTTTTGAACTTTCACAGTTTTTTTATGTGCAGGAAGTCCATTATATTCAATTAAACCTTTATACAGAATAGGTTTTAGCTTTTGTGTAGTTTTACATTTTCCAAGGATAAAGTCTGTTTTGAATCTCGTATTATAATTATGTACATCTTTAAATAATCGAACTCTATCACTAATGTAGGTTGGTAACATATTTCTTTTTAGTTTAAAAATGAACACTTGTACATTATACACAACTCTTTTGCTAACAGATAACATATTTAACACATTAAGCATGGATTTGACAGGTGTATACCTATTACACTTTAATATAGATCTCATAGCCCTATTTTGTAATATAGGGCTATTATAATCATTTATAGAATTGATCACTCTATCAATCAAATACTTATTGTGACTAACGGAGCAATGGCCAATAATAATAATTATAATAATAAATAACAAAAGCTCATTATTCTCAACAACTATAATACGCAATTACAAAAAATAATGACATAATGTTGAATAACAACTTTTTTTGTTTAATTCAGTGAACCTACAGTTTAACTCCGGTTCCGAACGGCCATTGGGCTTGTTATCGATGTACATTACCCAGCATATTTCATTATTTGAAATACTTTGATATTGATATATGTAACTCCTAATGATAACTTCTATGGAGTGAATTTGGATGCCAATTAGAGTTATTACTAAATCCATTGAATGCATAAACCAAATGAGATAAATAATTCAATTAGAATTCTTACTAAATTGAAAGTGATTTGGTCCTTGAAGTCTCTAGGTGGAATAATTCTGTGGTACGAGAATTTTGACTAGGAAAACGAAATTTCAAAGCGGACAGAGAGGAGGGCAATCAGTACTGCTGTGCAGCAATTTGTTCAAAAATTTTGGTGATAAAGTTTCTCTCCTGCCGTGCAATGGGATAAAACTAAATCAATTCAATGATTCGTTATGCTTGACTTCTCTCTAGGATGAACTTTGCCCTCCCTCCCAACTAAGAATTTCAAGAACCTTCTCTGAATGGCCTCAAGATGGCGTTGATGGCAAGTGTAAATAGGATGCTAGATCATGGTGGCATACTCCAACTTGCTACAGATTAGAGCTTTAAATAGTCTTATGAATGTTGAGGAATTATTGAAATATTTGCCGTTGCGTATAACGAATCAATATATTTTTGTCAAGTCTCCCAATCATTCAAAGTTCATTCAAAAGTCACAAATGGTCACTTCTTTTTCAGTAGCCTCCGTTTGTTTTTGACATCTCCGAGTTCATACACCTGGAAATTAGTACCACGTTCTGATGATAAAAAACGAACTCGAAACATGTTTCAACGTCTGCATCGTAATACATTCAATACCGTTTTCTTCTACATTGGTTTTCGTAATTTTTATGATTTGTCCAGAGTTAAACAGTTTAAAATTATTGGTTGGATATTCCGAAAAGCATAAAAAGTTCACCTTCATTGATGAAACAAGGATGAAGCAAAAAGCAAAGACTTCCAAACTGCAGAATTCAAATAGTAGCTAGAAGAGATAATTTACTTTTCAGGAATCTTTGATTCCTGATATACAGGTTATACTTATACTCAGTAAACTGTTCCAAACTATCACTTCCTGGTGTTTTTCAGTCGAATAACTTGTTTCAAGAAACAAGTTCTCAATTTTCGAAGGATTTTATCTCCGTTTCTAGATCAATTTCAGGTGTTTCAGTCTCTGAACTATAGAAAACAAAATTTCGGAAGCAATGTAGGCCCAAATGCGCAATAATTTCTCTTGTCGACGGTTGTCCCCGGATTCCGGAATTTCGTCTCTTGTTCAGGGGCCCGCTACTTGAATAACGGAATACGCATTCAAAAACGCAGGGCATTTATTTAATGCTGGAATTATGACAGAGTATTGAATGGGCGTCTTTGAACTATTATAATGGTCAACCGTTACTTTATATTGACAAGAATACGATTAGCATATTCTTAATTCCGATTTATCGACAATAATTAGGGATAATCGCTATCAGTATTTATTGGATTGTATTTTGTTTTTTTGTACACAGCATGCAGATACTTTACTTCGTAAAGTAACGGATTTGTGAAAACTTCCCACTTAGGAGAATGTAAATTTGTCAGATTCTTGATATCGTGTAGGTTTATATTTAATGGAATTCTAGCATAGAAAGCAATCGACATCGAAAATTTCTCCATGAATTGAGATTTGAATCATCATATTTACATAGAATCCATGTCGAATATCGATCTACCAAAACAATTCTTAGAACGAAAAATATTCGTAATTGAATTCTCAATTTTTTGTCATTCCAATGGTGAGTCACAGTAATGATGATTTTCATTGAATACGTTTGAATAATTGGTGAAACAACAAATAGTTATTGGGGGTGATGGTCATGAAAATTTTACTACACTAATCAGAATTATATCAAGAATAAAAATAACATCAATTCACTCCTAATGAAATTCTAACAAGTTTCTCCATTCGAATATATTCGCATTGGAAAAATATGTATATATACTTAAATTAGAGTTTTAAACACTTCCAATCGTAAATGAGAATTATATCAAATAATGGGTGATTTTTAAGCGTAGTTTTTTTTAAATCGAATAAAACATTCAATTTGCATCATATATTCAAAATTCTTATTGAAATTGATAACTTGGCCATTGCCATTTACATTTTTAAGATAACTTAATGTAAATGTTGTCCGCGACACCGTATCAAATGGTCTATTCGGAAGGTTCAATTTTGAGTCACTTTTTCGAGCAGTTCGGCCTGTATTCCACGAATTACAAATGTTATGTTATCCTGTAAGGCTTCAATCGTGTTCGGCTTGTCCCAATACACTAACGACTTTACATAACCCCACAAGAAATACTCCAGAGGCGTCAAATCGTATGATCTTGGCGGCCAATTCACAGAGCCATTTCGAGAGATAAACTGCTCACCAAATTCATCCTTCAACAGGTCCATTGTTTCACGAGCTGTGTAGCATGTGGCACCGTCTCGATCAAACCACATGTCAACCAAGTTCAACTCGGCCAACTGGGGCAAAAAAAGTTGCGTATCATGGCTGGACATCGTTTGCCGTTGACAGTAACGTTTCTTCCACGCTCATCTTCGAAGAAAAATGGACCGATGATGAACAGAGTAGAACAATAGTCAAACAGTTGCATTTTTATTGACTTCAAGAGCAATCACTTTACATATGCCGTCATTTTTCTCTAATTCTCTTAGGAAAGTTGATTTTCTTGTAAGTTATGAGGTCGACGTGTTCATTGACACTGAACGCTGCATCTAACATAATACTTTTTCATTTTCAATGTTCTGATTTTCGATTGAAATAGTTATATTTTCGTAACTTCCTACTTTCAGAATTTTACTTGTATCCAAACCTATAATTTTTGCCTTTTTACATAAACTGTAACCGCTTAGTCATTTATTTTTACTGCTGAGTCTCATTCTGTCATAGTCTGGATATTTTCACCACTAAAATGAAGCATTTTGTCATCTGGGAATAATCGTATAGATCATTTTTCCACATTGAAAACAATATCATCAATGTATAAGGAGAATAGCATCGGACCTAAGCCGTACCCTGGGGTACTCCAAACGCTATCCGAAAAGACACCACTGAAATTAACTTCAGAGATCAAGAATGTAAATAATATAAACATATATTCGGAATGAAGTTGATGTTAAGTCATTAACCTTCTTAGCTTCCAATAATGCTCGCATCCACAGCACGTTGCACGACTCCGAAATGTGAAATTTCTTATCGGACCATCTCCATCGGTTTCCCGCTTCAATATCTCATCGTTCTAGAGGGAACGCGTATAAACAAATACATATGTAGTCGGTCTCCGCCCATTGAAACATCCAATCATCCCAAATATTCAACTGTATTCAGCTTATCGTTGTAACGTGTATTTATGCAGTATTTGTTCAATGCGAATCCGATCATGCAATTGAAGACCTATCTTCCAGCAGGGCGTCTCCCGGCAGGTGATAATCTTCGTCGATGGCAATTTCGATTAGATCGTCTGCGACGATATTCGGAATTCGAATTAGCAGTTGGTAAATCTTGCCGAATGTATCTTATCTCCTCTTCGATACGCATTACTTTATTTGACTTGGCTTTCGTTGTGGGCGTGTTTTTTTAATGAAGTGTGTTATTGCTGGAATTAAGAAGGGAGCTTTGACCCACGTGCAGATTTACAATCGCAACACGTTGTTTGAACGTATAGGATGTAATCTAGACAACTGAGGCAGTTATTAAATTATACAATGTGTCTCAGAAAAGATATACTATGTTGTTCGAATTAATTGGGACAAAGGATAAAAAACAATGCTTTCGTACAATCCTACCTTTTAATGGAGTAAATACATACAAAATAGCGTAAATTCTTCATATTAATATGAATTATGTCCTCCTTTCGCAGAGATAACTTCTTGAACTCGTCTAGGCATCGATCCCACTAGCGTAGCGCAGATTTACTTCAATTCGTCATCATGAAACCACACCTGAATAATTGATATTTTTATTTTCTTGCTATAGGAGGATTTTTTAATATTCTAATTGTCTGCTTTAATTAAACTGTTGGATTTATTTTTAATTACAGTAAGATGCCGTTCAAATTCAAAAAAAAAAGTTTGCGACGGCAAATTCCCAAAAATTTGATATTACGAGTCATAGAAGAGGTATCGAAAGGTTCAATAATAAAAACAACAGCTGATAAATATCAAATCCCTAGATCAAGTTTGCAATGGTACCTTAAGGTACCCCAAGATTCTGTAAAGGATTGTTCGCATAGATTAATAACGTCACAAATTTTTACCGACGATGAAGAAAAAAAATTAATTATTCCTTAATTATTTTTTACTATTTATTATTTATCAATAATTTATTAATCTTAGATAAATTTAGTTTTTCAAGATACAACTTAAATTGTTTTTTATTTGCTGTTAACTTTTATTTTTAGATTCTATTATACATATAAAGTGTTTTATAGGCCATGCCCAAGCCTCCCACAGGGTGTGCCTAAACCTCCCTACCCATTCCTTACCCCTACTTATAATCATTTTTCCTTTTGTAGTGCAATCCTTTTTGGCTAGTCGTTTGTTTGAAATATTCCATAAATTCTCAATGGGATTGAGATCAGGGGAATTCCCCGGCCAATTGAGTACTTTTATTTCATTCTCACGCATAAATGCTTGCACTTGTTGGGAATTGTGGCAGGGAGCCAGATCGTGCTGCAGAAATCTTCACACATTTCTGAAAATTAATTCAGAATTAATAATTTCATTCATTAATGAACTCATATATCTATAATTGCAATGAACTTATTTCTATGGCATCTATCGTGCAAACTGAATAAGATTGCCCTCTAAATGGTTTTGCACTATCCCATTACACATAAACAGTTGAGTAAATTGTTAAAATCAATTTTATTCACTGCAATAAAAAAATCAATCCATACACGAATTCCTTTAGATTAAAAAGGAAAAGTTCCAATTATCGACACGTTGCAGCAGACAGGAAACGATGCTATCTTTTGAACTGGGTGGAGCTACCAGATCTATGACTTAACTCGCATTCCTTATCTTTTTTATACGCTCGAACCAATCTATAATTATGGTCCTCGCTTCTGTTTTGCTTCTAAATATTAGATAATTTTATAATTACTTTTGTCACGGTCGAATTTATCCCCGGTATTTATGAACGGCTCATTTGAATATTATCTGTGTACTCTCATAAGCTTCGAATAATTTGGATTAACATAATCAACTGGGGGATGTCTCTGATTTGCATCGGTTTACTTTGTATGGTCATCGGGTCTGCCTGATGATTACTACCAATTACAGCAATGGGTCAGATTATTAGTTTAGTGTGCAACTTCGGATTGGAATTTGCGTATTTACAATCGTAGTAATTATCGATTTGGTGAATGAGCAAGAATTCAGTGGTCCCAAACCTCTCAACCCTTCGATATTTCTGGGGAATTTCGTACTGTAATAGGGATATTTTTCGGTTTTTGAGGACAAGTATTGCGTGGTCTCAAAGCTGTAAACTTTTTCTTTATTTCACCATTTAAGGAATTTTTCACTCTAATAGAGGTTGTATTGGCTGAAAACCTACAGCAGCAGTTATCGATTTGGTAGTGAGGAAGATTTCAGTGGTCCCAATCATATGAATCTTTCGATGTTTTTCTCATTCAAGGAATTTTTTGAAAGGTAAATTTAGTGGTTCCAAACCAATAAAATTTTTCCACATTTGGGAAATTTTTCATTGAAATAGCGATATTATTCGGTTTTAAGTAGTAATTATCGATTCGGTGAATGAACAAGAATTCAGTAGTCCCAAACCTATAAATTCTCCAATTTTTTCCCATTTGAGAAATTTCTCACAATACGATATTAACGATATTCTTCGGTTTTTTGAAGATAATTGTCGATTCGGTGAATGGAGAAGAAGTCAGTGGTCAGAAGTCAATTTTCGATATTTTTGAGGAATTTTTCACTGTAATAGAAAAATTCTTCGGTGTTTAAGGAGTAATTATCAATTTAGTGAGTGGAAAAGTATTCATTCTTTTTCTCCAAATTTTCACTAGCAATTATTCATTTCGTCAATGGACAAGAATTCAGTAGTCTTAAACCTGTGATTTTTTCGATCTTTCTCCCCATTCAAGGAGTTTTTTGAATTGACAAAATTCAGTGGTCCCAAACCTATAATATTTCCAATTTTTCAATTATTCGAGAAGTTTTTCACATAAATAGTGATTAGTATTGAAATAATGATCAAAAAATTCAATAAACCATAAAAATCCATGATTTATATAGTAGCGTTAAAAAGTATTGTGTCGTATACTAATTACAAGTTCAGCTACCGATAGATGATTTTTTTCCGTTGCTTAATGCTTTCAATAGTTCTCAATAAGATGAAATTCCACAATTTTTTGTTCAAATTATATAATATGTCATTTTCGACAGTGAATGAGAAGTCACATCAATTTTTGAACGACCCTTGTAACTAAATAATTTCATACGTGGTTATAAGAACAACTACGAAACTAAACATGTATAAACCAATCCGTATATATACTTATTCGGATTGAAATTTTACACATCACTTGGTGAAATATCATTCAGATAAAGATTGAAATAGAAATGGAATACACTTGGCTTATAGCTTTACTGTATTTAAATACTTATATTTTCAACAGAGACGAACTGAAATGAATTCCATCTCGAAACAACTTGACGGTTCTTTTATGTCAAACAGGGGAATTATTTTAATACACTTCAACTATAAGAAATGAATAAAATCAATATAAATTTGGATCAATGAAATGACGTTTCAATTTTTGAACGACCCCCGTACTCATCAAGAAACTATTTTATATGAAGTTATACAAATTCCCTACATTTCTGCAGTGCACAGTGCATTATTAATTAGACTTTGTTAGAAAAGTCTTGTGTGTTATGAATTATTAATTGTTTTCAACTGAGTATGTGTGATGTTTAGATTTTCCTTAAAGATAACACAACAGTGTCAGTGTTATTTACTCCTCGGATTATTTAGTGATATTCTGCATGCATTAAAACGTTGGAGCGCATAGGTACTTGAGAAACAAACCAAGAATCTTAAGGGAAACGTAGGCGAAAGCACTTAGAATAAGAGAATTGTTGAATGGTTCTATGTGTGTTGCATTGAATTCAAAGTGAGTTTGTACGACTAATGTTATTTTATCACACCTCGTTATAATATATTTATGTTTGAACAATTATCTTTGAGAAGTGGTATCATTATGTTGCCATTTGTGGAGAATAACCAAATCAAAATGCTAAATAACCAGAAGTGAAACATTGGATAGATTCCTTCGTTACTTTGTGTTAAGGCAGAGTATTATAGACTAAAATACACTTTGTTTTTCATCCTTTATTTATTACCTTGCAATTTCCTAGTATTACTGCTACGAGATTCCACTATTAATTCATTACTAAGACTCATTTTTTCCAAAACTAATATCAACGTAGCATTCAAACCTTATATACAATATCTCAATTGTTTTTTGATTTATGAAGATAAAACTATACCGAATGAAAAATTAGCAAGTAATAAACTTAGTTGTAATTGTTACATAAGAAAAACAGGCAGACTCTTTGTCACAAGATTCAAGCAACGACAACAGTGCTCCAAGTTGTACAAAAAAAACTAGAATATTGCCGAACGTTTTCTATTTTCGAAGCATATTTTTCCAGAAGCCGATGATTTGAAAATATTACATGCAGCTTCAAAAGACAACAAACTGGATATTTTATATTTCAAAGAAATCTATGAACACAAAAAAACACACTGTCAATTTGTCAAATGACCAAATAATTATAAGGATTTCACCTCCAAGAAGCTCCAGAAGAAGGAGGATGCTGTAGGACATACTTAGAAAGAGAAAAGAAATGCAAACTCTGGTCACTTTGTATTCAATTCAAACAATCCCAATTTCTTTATTTAATAGTGTTGGTGTTTACTTGATGTTAATCCATTATAATTGAATATAAACTCAAATTCAAACATTTGAACTTATGATTCACACTTTATTGATTACATAGCATTAAGAAATCGTTTATAACGACGAAACGCGTCATTCTATGTTGCCAATAAAGTGTAAATCAAAAGTTTGAAATTTATATATTCCATCCTAATCTCGTTATAAATATTCTTGAAAATGTGGTTGTAATACGAAACTGTGGTCGTAAAAAAATATATATACTGATAAAAAACGAAGAGAATTTTTTTATAATTGATACAGAAATAAAACGATGCAATGTATATTCTGTACTGTTCTAAAAGCTCAAAGCTCATGGAACGCTTTGGAACAGTAGTCGCTTAATGGATGTTGATAACTTTCAAATATTAAAATACTTCAAATTCAAAACAACATTGAAGTATCCATCACGTTTCCTGATTATAGATTTGAATGAGAGATTAATAACGATTTGAAAAACATGAGTGCTTTCTTCAATAACTGGAAATAAAATAATTCAAGATCAATGTTTCAAGAATCTTCCTGAAATAGAAGATTTGATTTTCAATTTTTTCATCATCGCAAAATTAAAAAGAAGAGGACAAACATAGTAAAGTCCGAATAATTGAATCGGAATCCGAGAAACAAACAGAGATTTTTTTATCAATTCTAGTCAGCTCATAGTTTTTTTTTTTTTTGATAAGGTGTTTGATGATAATTCTTGAATAATCCTAAAAGTATTTGGAAGTCCCTCATAAAACAAGAACTAAGTCATTTCCACAGAGCGGAGGTTGTTGTAGCTCTAGGTTCGAATCCCAACTTAGTGATGATGAAATATAAAAAAATTGGCAATGATATATATTATTATAGCTATTGACCTAAATTACTAAATTATATTTTATAGACGTTTTCAACTGGTATTAAACTGTCTGTCTCTGAATGTAAAATTGGAAACTTTGACTTATTAACAAGAAAAAATTGAAAATTAACAATTAACAATCATTGCCTTGAAAGATCATTCTCAAGTTGATTAAATATGAATATATTATATTGTTCAATTCAATTCAAATTCGTTAATACGTTCAATTCAAAAATATCGACAAAATTAACAGAAAAAAATTTACAAGTTCGTTTTGTATAAATGTCGCTTGAAAGGTGTCTGAAGGAGAATGAAATTTTAAATAGAATTTCTTGTGGTCTCAGATTTCGTTCACCAAAGATTCAGTGAGATTAAATTCAAATTAAAATGTGAAATAAGTCGGATCTGCATTTTCTCATTTCAGTCTGTCAAGAGTCCAGGCTTGAAAAATATTTTAATAATCGGTTAGCTTGATAATTAACATAAATATTATTAAATTTTTGTAATACTTATAATCTTTCATACCCTCGTCAAAATGACAACAGTTATGAAGGCCAGACAAGGATTAGGAAGAATAAATCCTCGATGGTTAGTCACACATTTCGAATGAAAATAGACCGAAAAAAGCACGTCAATCTGATGATATGACAGGTTGTATGAAAAGTAAAAACGCTTTCTACGAATTCTAGAAGTTTTCAGTTTTGTGTAAGTTGATACCGCATCGAAGTAGCTTTTCGATTTTTAATGAATATGTCTCTGTTAATGTAAAATGTAAATTTCAGGAAACTTTTCGCATAATTCAATGAAAAATAAGACGGCAAAATTATTAGTGGTTCAACCTTGGCATTTTTTGTGGTGTACTATACTGACAAGAGCTATAACGTGATTTACGTACAATAGTAAGTACATCACTGTACTTCAGTTAGGTTGCTCCACAATTTTCAAGACTATATACGAAAATTAGTGTATTGATCGAGGTTGGTCGAAAGCATGACCTGCTAGATCCCCAGTCATACCCCAGTAAAAAGTTTGGAGGATCTTCATTTGACAGATAGCAGTTTGAGTTTTTACCAGATAGATTTATCCGAGTGGGGTTTCCACAGGGTTCAGCACTGGGCTCTGTGCTTTTTCTGGTCTTCATCGTTGGTATCTCCGGTTATTTGCCATGCTGATCAAACTCTGTATCTGCAGTGAACTGACCTAGCCCACTTAAGAGCATTGGGTCATAGGTTTAAGACAAGTTTCGCTCAATGGTTATAATGAAGAAAACAGGGTTCAGTGCAGATAAAATGGCTTGCATTTTTCATTTCTTTAAGATTTAAAAGTGTAAATATTGATCCTAAAGATTAACATATGAAATTTCTTGTTGTTTGAATTGTTATATCGTATATACACTATATAAGTAGTAGATATATACTATACTTTCTCATATCATTTTATCTTATACATAGATTAAAATAAGTCATTTCCAACATTTAGTGCGGATTGCGTCACTTATAATGGACAAAATATTCTCATATACTCAATATAGTTAATTCAATTCGGATTTAAACGATTTTTGAAACATTCCAGATCGTTATTGTGCTTCAGTTCTTATCAAAACAACATTTTGAAACCTGTAGCAATTTAAATGGCAAACATATGGTAATCTTTCCGAATACGAACCCAAGAAATTATTACGTATAATATGTGGCAGATGTCATTACATTAAATTGCTTACCGTTTTACATCAGATAAGTACTTATTAAGCCATTTAGACATTTCCACATGCAGTTTTTACCTTTTAAGCCAAACGAAAACAGTAGCAAAATTCGACTTGAAACTACTCGCCTTCGTTTTATGGGCACTTCATTCAGATAGTACCTTAAGGACCGTCATTTAACTCTGACGTTTTCGACATTTGAATCTTAAATTAGCATAATAATCATGCAATTAAATACGACGTCCTACAACATTCCAACAGTTGAAGACGCTAAAATTCTCTGAAACATCTCAATTTCGCTCTTTTCGTTGCGGTTGAGAAAACGACTGCGGTGGGCTCAAGTGAAATTCAATTAAGGAAAAGCGCTGAAGATTGCGAAAGTGTTCCTAGTTTGAATCCTGAAGTCTTTTTTGAAAATTGTTAGATTATTTCGGTATATGTTAATGGGTTTTTGACATTTCGTATCCAACTTAGCTTAGACGATATATTGTAGTCTTTCGAACACAACGAAACGTCTCATATTACTCATGTTAATATATAATAAGCTTATATTTCCAACAGGTAACTATTCTCAGTGCAAATCAAAGCAGATTGCTACTAGGTTTGCAATAAAACATACAACGCTAAGCGGCGATTGCGAGAGAAGTTCTGTGGGTTTTTTTTGAGTAATCTCTGGCTTATTCTAGTACACCCCTGAGGAACAAAGAAATTCAGTTCACCCAGAAGCTCAGGACAGTCGAAATTATCATTGACCAAATTGAATAAAAATTTCAATGCTTTGAAACTACTCCTAGCGTGTAGGCTCCTAGTGTCAAACCTCGACAGCAAACAAGCGTGATCACAACCTCTAGGTGGATATACACCATCCTCTAGAAATGAAAGCCATTTCAAGAACTTACACTGCAGTGCCTCCAGGAGGTTTATGTGACAATTATATATATATATATATATATATATATATATATATATATATATATATATATATATATATATATATATATATATATATATATATATTGGTCGACAAACAAGGCAGTCATACTCAAGATCGCTTCTCACTAGGGCATCAAATAAATGGACCAGTGTTGAGGAATTCGAAAACAATCTAGCATTGCTGCGATGAAACCATAAACATTGGTACGTAATAAAATTAATTGGTTGATATGAGGTATGAATGAGATTTTTTGATCAAATACCAGGTCGAGATCCTTAACCTCCAGGAGTCCAGTCCGCTTACCTGTTTCAATGTTGTGATAAAAAGTTATCACATTTCTCTTTCTAGTAAAACTCACCAGATTACATTTCACGACATTCAAGTGTGAGTAATTATTGTTACACCACTGGCTGATATCTTTCAGGTCACTCTGTAGCCTCAAACAATGCATAGATGACACGCTCTTATAAACTTCAATCCACCATCTCTAAGAGATCTTTAACAAACAGGAAAAATAGTAGGCGTCCAAGATTGGATCCCTGCGTCAATCCCGAAATTACTAGAAATTCTCTCGATTTGGAATTTTCAATTTCTACGAATTGATTGCGATTACTCAAATATTACTACATGAGATGTAATAAATCATTAACTGATGATTTATATTATCAAAAGCTTTCTGGAAATCTGTATATATAACGTCGACCTGCCCTGATGTAGTAATTTTCCTAAAATTAATATATGCATAATGGTTCAAAATATCTGAGTGAAATGACAATTCCCAAAAAATGAGAAATGCAGTCACTCAGAGAGGATATAATGATCATCTCAGTCATAAATTTTTACATTATTAAGAAGAATATGTCTAAAAACGAACTAAAATCTACAAGAAAGACGAATTTTCCTGTAGTTTTCAGTTGGTTGATTTTTTCGAAAAAATATAATTGTGGTTTTGAATGTTCACGTAAGAATTTCAATGTTTCGATTATCCGCAAATACAAAAGGAGTTAATCATCAGTCCGGCCACTCTGCTCTGCCTTTCAGGGCCTCAAAATGAAGTAAGCGGTTTACCAAGAAAATCTTTCTTATAAATAACCTAATGAGCAACAATTTCTCACACGTTCTATTCATCGAAAACGTCAACCTTGAAACTACAAATTCCTATAGCTACAATTTGTTGAGAAGTCGACCTGTCGCCCTATATAATTAAGTCAATTCAACACACAAAACCAATTACACAATGCTAATCTCGTCAAAATAGACCTAACCACCAACGATGATGTTTCCCATTCACAAACGTAATCCTTTTTACATCAAAATGTCAGTTAAAAATGATAATTTCATTTCTCTCCACGTCCAGAGGTTCCTTGAATCTTCTTCGTCTGTCCGCCGCCTTCTCGCAACGGTGTAGTGTAAGACAGTCTGTCTGTCAAAAGTCACCGACACAATGAACGTACCGCTCAAGCCTTAATGCCTCTGCCTCAGGTTCGCCTCCTGAACGGTGCCAAGATAATGGCGACCAGATAAAGGAACTTATTATAATTATTGATTACCCAGATGATATCAATAATATGCCGGTCCAAAACGTCGAAATAGAAGCGATTTAATGTTTCTGTGAATACGAGATGCGTTAAGTGGTCTATCGATGAAATTTGTGGAACGCTTTTCGATAGAGAATGAGTCAAGGTAACACGTTAAGTGCATCGTCCGTAGTTAAATTAACTGTTATCAAATGAAGACAAGCGGTGCCGTTGATGTGGTGAGTGAAATTGACACCAGGAATTTTTGATTGGGTTAAATTGAGTTATAAACGAGGTGTATGCGAGGAGCTATGCATTTTGTTGTGCAAGTGTGGATGTAATGTTAGCAAAGTTAAACGGTGATACATCATAATTTCATTCATATAATCAGTCCTGTTCGAATCGGTTAAATTTGATATTGGTTTAAAAAATACCAGTTATTTTCAGTTGCAATTGGAACAATATGACCTTAATTTGAAAACGACTCATGATCGGGTGGATAAATTATCGACATTTTTACTGCCGTAAAATCAGTGGCCAAATCTCTCCAGCAGTGGCCAAATCGCTTCAGTGGCCAAATCTCTTCAGTGGCCAAATCTATCCTGTGGCCAAATCTTTCCAGTGGCCAAATCTCTTCAGTGGCCAAATCGCTTTAGAGGCCAAATAGCTTCAGATTTGGTGGTCAAAGCTATTCTGTGGGAAAGCTGCTTGAGTGGCTACATTTGCTATGAAAGGCTGCGAAAAATGATTTTTGGTCTATTCAAATCAACAAACAAACAGTAGTATATTTGTATGTCGTTATGTATGATAGAAAAACTCATTAATAATATCTTTGTAACTGATTTCTAACTTAATTTCATATGTGAGCAAATAAGAAATAGACATTGATTTATGTTTCATCAATAGTTAGCTGACCCAATTTCTCAAGCAAACCAGATTTTATAAGCTGAAATATATTCAATTACTGTCTCTATGATTTTTTCGAATGAATTGCTCCTACTTTTTCGTTCTATTTGGCAAGAGGAATTCCACTTTTTGACGACAAATAATGAAGCATTGGCAATAATATATGTAATGTAGTTTAAGTGATACCTACTAAGACTTTTAGATAGCCAGAGTGTAATTTTTCAATAGGATTTGATGATGAGAGATCACAGAAATTTTAGCGTATGGATTATTCTCATGGCGAATCTCAATTATAAACAACCCTTATTGAGTGTTACTTCTAGATCTTTGTTAATGATTAGAAAATTGTAGAAAAATACTTTCACCGAATAGTTTCAGAAAAATTCCAAGAGGAATAATTTTAATTTCTGCTTTTTCAGGTCGTATCTAAATGCTATGAAAAAAAAGACAACGTATATCAATCCATCATTTCGATTAACTTGCATTTCGTTGATTTTTTTTTTCGAATTTGAATTTGTAGTTTTCCAACTGATTGCTATCTCCTGGATATTACCGAAAATTTTCCGAGTCCTCGAACCCAATTAGGCGAAAAGGCACAATTCAATCATCTTCCTTTCATTCCTCGTTGAGAATCACGGAGGGATTTTTAATCAAAGATCTAGAGACATCAATGAGACGAAGGAAACTTGTTCAAAGATGCCTTACAAGTTGGGGTCACCGCCCCTGTGCCGCCCTACCTGTAAATACTTTTCTGCTAACTTTATCAATTATCCTCCCCCGTTTCATTTCCTCTTTCTGTCATTAGCCCATTATATGCGACTCGGGGTCCATCCATGGACCCTGTTCTTTTTTCTCTACATTAGCATTGCAACTTGATTACTTTCAAAGAGAATAATGATAGCGTTTGGATAAAGACTGAGTTGTCTCTCATTGAACAATTTCAATTTTTTTGTGCCTTTATGAGTATCTGTTTCATCTGATCACAGAACTTTATGCATTGGAAAATGATCATAGAATGAGGCTCACTGAGATTTATTACTTTCAATCATATTTTTTCATTCCTTTTCCACTTCGATGAAAAAACCAATCAAATGTTTAGGAAAAATATTCATCCAGTACACTACAGCACATAATATTGAAAAAAAATTTCATGAAATCTGATCCATTTTCATAATTAAAAACCTTTCAAAATATGGGAAGACAGTTGTCTCAATTCCAAATCAATTGTTGAGTAAACTAATCCTATGTTTCGTGTTAAAGAGAAGTTGTGTCGAATTCTTGAGGATGATTAAGTTGCCCGAAATTTACTTTACAATTCCCGTCAGATTTACTCGGGTATTTTTAATATTATAGAATGTGAATTCGTCTCTTTATTCATTATCATTGGTCTAATTGCTAATATTGTAATTTATGTATCGAAAAACTGAAACAACTGAAAGATGAATTTCAACAAAATCAGTCGTATTTACGGTGTAAGAAAATAATGTCGAATAGTGTATTCTCTTCCTTTCAATTTTCCATGTAAGGTAACTTGATATTCACAAATATATTTCTCTTGTAGAAACCTATTCAATAAAAGATCAGTTCGAGGCGCAGACCACACAACTGGTTTTTAATCTTAATTAAATCAAATTGAAAATAAATAAATGAGACCTTAATTATACAGTGATTGTATGGTGCTCCCGAAATTATAAAGAGAACTTGATTTCAATTAGTTAGAGTAAGAAATATTTATCAACGTTTGTATTTCGACTTGATTAATAGTTTTTTTTATAATTCAAAATCATTTCTGAGTATAATTGTTGTTTGGGTTCATTATAACTTCAATCTTGGATACGTGTTATTTTTTTTCTGATTTAAATCACAGGAAGCTAAATATCCTTGTTTATTTCAAATGCGTTGAACTCGATTAGATATGATAACGATCTATGTCTAGAAACTAGCTAGGAATCTATTATTTTCGAAAAAACAGTTCGATATTGATTTGTGATTGAGAAATTTCATATTGGTTTCAAATATTCGATTGCTTGTATCATCACGGCAAATTCGAAACTTCTTCACAAGAAATATTGATCAGAGTTTTTTCTTTTTTGTATCTATTTCATCTTTCTAAATTGAGAGAATACGTAGAATGTGAATTCAATTTTTAGTGACTCAATAAGTTCATTAAATAATACTCCGTTTTCAAAAAAACATAACACGATCACTGAACAATATTACTTGTCACATAACATCGGATAACTTTCAAATAATTTGAAACAAAATGAGTATCGTGAATTTTTGTGATAAGTATATTCAAACACATATATATCTACACGAAAGTTCAGCATCTGCCATTCTATAAAATTTTCATAGTTATATATATCAAAGCGAAGAAGATAAAAATATTTCCGAAGTGAATGATAGCAAGTATTTTCCCCTGAGTTTGGAAAAAAAACTGGAGAGCGGTATTTTTTATGATCATTCCGTTGCTGTCGTTTTAATATGGTCAGTTTCGAGAAAAAAAATATATATATATACATAAATAATAAAAAGTGCATCTCAAAAGGCACCAAATTTAGGTAATATAACACAAAGATTCTTCCAGAAGCAATCTACGCAACGGAAACCACGGTTATTGACTGCCATTCAAGAATTAGAGAAATAGAAAAACAAGAACGGAAAATTCTCGAAAAGATTTACGGACCAATCAAGAAAAACGACATTTGGATGAAAAGAACTCAAAATGAACTTTATCAAAGGTCAAATGCAATAACGGAAGAAATCAGAAAGGACGAGCATAGTTCTATGCACATGTCTACAGAATGAAACAGTCCAGAATACCTAAGAAACTACTCGATATACTCGTAATTATAAAGAGTAAATGCGGAACAGAGTGGCTAAAAGAAGTTGAAAAAGATCTACAACAGATCAATATAAGAAATCTCGGAGATCACACCGGGTGTCAAAATAAAATCGCACATGTGAAGTTTTGACAAAAATTTTTGCGCCAACGTGGAATAAAATAGACATGTGAACGGAAGGAAGAGCATTCCGAGAGGATCAAGCGTTTTTGGGAGGCCAAAAAAATGCTGCAAAAGTCATAAGAATTGCGAATTCAAGTTCAATCGCTCTCCTCATAATAGGACTCACTGACGACTCCAATAATAGGATGAAACAGCGATGTATGGTATGTCCACCAAATTCGATGTTCTTCGGAACGTAAATGGAATATATTCCAGAGAATATATTGACAATGTTGTTTCTGCCTAGTAATAAATAACAATGTTATTGTATATTTTGTTGTGATAAGTCCTGATTTGTTTTAGAAAGGGTTACGTCCATCACTGAAAAAAATTGAAAGTTTGTCTTACTGACAAAATTTCTTGAATACCAGATCTAAATATTCGACATATACCTGAGGACCTCTAAATTGATAGAAATGAGAAGTCGGCTGATACCAATGCACCTCTCAGCAGCCAAGATTGAACTGACGTTCATTTTGTTGGAAGCAAATGCAAGCCCAATTTTGCAAATCATTCTAAGATTTCGATGGCGATAACACTCTGTTGGATATTAGGGTTTGACGGCAGGTCAGGATTTAGTATCTGAATGCTTTCAACCCTTACAATAGACCACGAATAAATATATTTTTGTCTTGAATATCTATATTGAAATAAACTCGAGAATAGCTTCACTAAAATATCATTACCTAGAGGCGTTTAAATGTTTCTAGAGATGAGTTTTATTTATATATATCCAACAACTTCGAATGAAGAAATGATGAATATTTTCAACATTCAGAGGATATTTGGGGATTACCATCTCCTAAACGTTACTTATAGGTTCAAATCTTGTGGCGCATGTACTAGGATGTACTGGTTGAATATGTTAATGAATATATGAACATTAAGAAACAATTTGAAATTAAAAAATTTATATTGTAGAATAAATTCGATGGACGATGAATCTACTCTGTGATAGTTCATATTTAAATGAGAGGTAATAATAAAAACTTGTCTAAAAATCACTGACTGAACAATTCTTTATTCGACTAGTTTCGCCTTTTACAGCATTATCAAGAATGCTTTCTTGATAATGCTGTAAAAGGCGAAACTAGTCGAATAAAGAATTGTTCAGTCAGTGATTTTTAGACAAGTTTTTATTATTACCTCTCATTTTTTATATTGTAGAACTTATATTCCACAGATAGAGGCATATATGAAGATATTTTTGTGGTACAGATGGACTAGGCAAATTTTTTTGTCAATCAAAGTAATCATTTAATTATAACATTTTCTTTGCATACTTTCTTTTCGTTCAGCAGCTCATTATTGGTTTGCGAGAAGACATTATAACGAAATAAGTTTTGTGATAAGATGCCAAAAGATATACTTTTAAAAAACCAAATCAAAAGCAACCATTATTAAACAATATTTTTTTCATCAACTAAGATTGATACCATTTTGAAGCATCAAATAAAAATTATAAAACATGAATTTTTCTGAGTTTGATTCGTCTTCGGTACTCGTGATTGAAATGATACAATGCTATGATCGTAATCAATTCTTTGATTTATATTTTTCAATTTAATATTGGTTTAAAGTAATCAATGTTATTACTTTCTATGAAAATATTCATAACACAATGTGCTAAATTCTAATAATTTTCCACAATAAAACATCTTCAATTATTTTTCTAAGAGATTGTGGTAAATTCTTAAACCTTCAAAAATAGAAATCGATCAATAGAAATTTCAAATATTTCTATTGATCGATATATATTTGATATATTTTCGATAAAATTTTTAGAAATAGGTACCAATATCAATATATTGTACTGTCGTTCTCATCAAACACTCAAAGATTTTAACATAATTCCAACATCACATTAATTAGCAGACTTCAAGAAACATAAATTACTTCAATTGAAAAGACAAGTTTGTAGCTTACAAACCTGGGTGTGCTGACAAGACTTCTTAGAATGCAATGTTAACTTGAGGTTTACTAATTTGTTTGTTTTGTCAAAGTTACCTCAACAACCAGCTTTAATTTCATTAATCAATGTTTTCTTCATATGAAGAAGCACATAAATGGAGATGTACAAACGAAACCGGAAAAAGTATTGACACTTTATTCAATTCCTTTGAATGAACAGTATTTTATATAATCAATTCAGTAAAGTTGAATATATGTTCGACAAATGAAGAAAGAATAATACAGATGTTGTATAGAATAAAATGAAAAATGAAATATTTATCATTCCTCTTCACGAAAATTAACTCTACTTCTTAGATTCTTGAGTGAATTCTCTATCGAAATATAATAAAATCTTGTCCTAATATTCCTTTGTCAGTGTTGGGATATCTCTAAAATAATATACTCAAAAATTTTTATTGTTATCTCAATTCTAATTGAACGCTATTTGGGCAGTTTTTACACAATAATAAAAAAGATTTAACATAGTAATAAAAAGTAAATTCGACATTTTAACATATTTTATAAGTTCGACGAATATTTATTTACATTTCCATTAACATGTTTCTAAAAAATAAATCTGAATTTTGTTTGAAGGTGGCCCATATAAAAAGGACCTTTCATAAGCTTCATTTTTAAGCATATCCATATCATATCTTTTTTTACTCCACTCTTTATTGTATAGGAGTAAACTTCTGCTTCTCTTACACTGTACTTTGACACTACAATAAAATATGAAATCATTTATTATATTGAAGGCAATTTATCATTTTTAATATTTTTCAAATTTACTCTGATATACCTGTAAGTTGGAATTTTTCAATCTAAATTGATAAAGCAGTAAGGTTGATAATATTTCAATGATAAGTAAAATATAATATTAATTTCGAATCTATTGTGATTCCAGGGTGATTTTGAGCATTTTGACTAATTGCTCAAGAAATGTATCACTCTAGTTCCAAAATTATTGGCTCAATAATAACATCAATAAGCGTGATGTGATCATTTTGATAGAATAATTTGAAATAAGTTGATGTTTTTTGGCGATTTTGATTTTTTGAATTTGTCTATTTATTATCGCGAATCTTCGTCCTCTTTTCCTTTATAAAACATACCATTACGAATCCGGTCAATTCAATTTATACAATCTTCACTTCTAAAACTCGTAGTTTGTTCATCTGAGTTATCAATTGATAACTCATAACTTTACTGACATGAAATTTGGCTTTCAAGAAAATAAGTCCACTGTAGACGCTGTTATAGAATTAACGACGCATATTTATAAATTCTTCAATAATAACGACGTTGCGTTGTGTATATTAATACACATAACAAAAGCGGTCGACACTGTTGAACATACAACACTTTTGTGTTTCACACAAAAAAACACTTTCACCACAAATTGGAATTAATGGTGTTCATCTGGGATTATTCAAAAGCTACTTATCAAATCGTAACCAAACAATGAAGGTGAACAATACGTTCAGTAACATAAGGATGATAGAATATGGGGTACCTCAGGGCACAATATTAGGTCCAATTCTGGTTACAATCTATATGAACAAACTTTTGTTGTCGGAGAGTGCAGGTAAAATAATCAGTTTATTACTCACTCAGGCGCAAACGAGAGCGATATCAAAGCCAAAGCTGAAAATCGGATTTTGTGAATATCTATAATTGTTTAGAGCATCACCTTCTAATTACCAATACAGATAAAACGAAATACATTCCTTTTGCAGTGAATAACCGCTTATTTCAACCCAATGAACCACTGATAATTAAAATAGCAGAAAATATATTTATCATTCCTTGCACATACGAATGTAAATACTCAGGATTTATGCTGTATTCTCACCTTAAATGGGATTCCCACGTCAGAAGCTTAATTGTTTTGCTTAGAAGATTAAAATCCAAATTTGAAGAACTGTCAATTATTCTAGACGTAAAACATCTAACAATAATTCACAAATCTCTGGCGGAGTCTCTGATACTATATGATATGGTTTCGTGAGGTGCCTATGATAAAGTAATAAAAAGCTCGAAATTCAACAAAAATAGCTGCAGAAAATCCTTCATGAAAAGGATATCAGATATCCTACTGACTTGCTGTATAAAGAAGCTCACATACCGGATATACGCCAGCTGTTTGGTCAATCGCTGTTGAAATTCACGAAAAAAAATAGACAGTTGTTACTTTATTGAACATAGCGTGAATACCAGATATAGCAGGAGCTCTTCATTAATTCCGCAATACAGTGAATGAATATGTCTTCGTATCTACTCCTATTTGTCACCAAGAATTTATAACACATTTTATACACATTTTTATAATATTGTTATTCGCTTCTACACAATATTCATATGAACTTTTCATATTAATAAGTTTTTTCTCTATTTGTTCAAATAGATACCTTGATATGTATGTAAGTATGTAAATATTGCAGAATGTGAGTAAACATTCTTCGTATTCACCACAGGCTATGGTCTGAGTGAAAAAATGTATTATCTTTGTTTAGGCAGAAAAATTCACAGGAGATATTTCAAAATTAGAATACTGTTGTTTCACCTATATAATTCTATCAAGAGAACCTTAAATGAAGAATATTATTATTATAATTATTATAAGAAGCCTTAATACAATTCATATCTTGAATCTCTACCTATATTTCTCAATTGTGCTCTTTATTTTTTGTACTTATTTATCGCGAATTTTGTCACTTACATTGAATGGAAAATAACTCAGATGTATCAATAACTCAATCAATCAATACAATTTATGTCAAAAATTGCCAGTAAATTCCCATTTTCCATTCAAACGACAACTTCAGCACTTCATGTCTTCCATTGATATTATCTTCAATAGAGTCACAACTCTGGCACTCGAAATCAACATCTGAATACGATTCCACGTTAAATTTATTTACACAACTCAAGATGGACGGTCCCAGCTTCCATTTCACCCAGATGCTCCATAAACAGACCGCAGAACCTGATGATTTTGTCGCTGGTTCGAAATCGTGCTATTTACCGAAGGGATCTGAAATATTTAACGTACAATAACAATTGAAACAACACACTATCGAACCATTTCGATGCGCAAATGTTTATACAGCGGAAGAAACGCAGCAGCTGTCCTTGTTTGTGAAAACCCTTCTTTCCTTCACGGTACAAATACGATGATGTGTTATTCCAAAGTCCTTAGATAAACACTCTTTTAAAAGCCGGGAAAGGTATTAAAATTTTAAAGCCATATTCTCATTTTGTGGTTTTACGATTCTCATAAAAGCGTCTGCCCTGGGTTTGCTACGTTTATTTTTATAAAGAATGTCTTTAGCGTGCACAATGGACGTTTCGATCTCACGATTCTGAATTCATCTTGGATAATTGGGAAGTTTGAATTTAATTTGATCGAAGGTGTTCGAAGATGTGATGTTTTGCAAAACTCTAGGGATCAGGTCGAAAAGGAATTATGGTTATCAATTTTAGGAGATAATAACAATAATATTTATTTAGCTGAAGCAATACAAAAAGTCTACATATTTTGCCTGTCAATTGTGAATTACAAACCTATGTATCATGATTTGAAATACACTTTCTTAGATCACGCTTTAATACTAGTACTTGTTTTCAATATATTGAGTAAATTATTGAAAGCCATAAATCCGTCGTAACCTCTAATGTCCCCTGCTATTCTTCTCATACATTAATGATATTGTTTTGCACGCAAAAAAATGCTCTATACGATTGTTCGCAGATGATACAATGATTTTTGTTAGAGGTGAAGATATTCAGACTATGACAAAATAGCTAAGAGATAACAGTTTATCGCTGGATGTAACAAAGTCTAAATTTATAGTTTTTGGTACAAGTAAAACTCATAAGGTCATCAATAATGAAAATATAAGTATTTCAGTTGAAAACCAAAACATTGAAATGGTAAAACTTGTTAAATACTTACGCGTTATGTTAGATGAGAAATTCAGTTTCTATCGTCTAACACCTCCAAGAAATTCACCTTTCTCGAAAGAATTGGAAAAAATCTGACGACATATATGAAGTTATTGCTTTTTATGTCAATAATAATTTCACACTTGTTCCACTCTGTGAATGGGATTAGATATAATGAAAGAAATGTTGACAATTTCTGAATGCAAGTTTGTAAGCTTTCCAAACATAGAAATAGTATATTTTATGAAGAATTCAACGCATTTCATAAATTACCTAGCTCCATAAAAACAATTAGTGACTTTCAAGTATTCAAGCGTAAATTAGATAAGTTCGTTTTGAACATATAATTGTAAGTAATATATTTTGAACCTAAATGTATATATGATTTTGAAATAGCTATTGCTAAATACATATTATTATTATTATAGGATATGCTATTTTCAGATTTAGAGAACTTACAATTTTGGATAGAAAAACTATCAGTATTTCTAGTATTATACCCATCACTGACATATGTTACAGTTTTTATTATAGTACATGGAAGCAATGTTTCTCTCGTTACAACAAATGATCGAGTGGAGCAATATTCAAAATGTGGCATTACTATTGATTTGAACAATAATCATTTCACAGATGTCGACAGAGTTTTTCCTATTCTTTTAAAAAAAATTATTTTTTTGAAGATTTTAGATGGTATGAAATCTACATGTTCATTGAAGCTCAATTTTTCGTCTAACATAATGCCTTAATATTTTACTGTTTCTACTCTATTTAATAGTGTTGGCGTTTACTTGATGTAAATCCATTATAATTGAATATAACTTAAATTCAAACACTTGAACTTATGATTTACACTTTATTGACTACATTGCATGACGCGTTTCGTCGTTACAAACGACTTCTTCAGATGCTTACAGAATGTAAGCATCTGTAAGCATTCTGTAAGCATCTGAAGAAGTCGTTTGTAACGACGAAACGCGTCATGCAATGTAGTCAATAAAGTGTAAATCATAAGTTCAAGTGTTTCTACTCTTCCAATTTTTGTTGATTAATCTTTATAGTTATATCCTCATTTTTATTAATTCTAAGGATTTCACTTGTACCCAAATCTATGAAGTTAGATTTTTGCACACTTAGGAATAAGCTATTGTCACATAACCATTCATTAATTGCAGAAAGGTCTCTATTGATCCCGTCTGTCATATTCTCAATTAGATTAAGTTTCAAGTTTGAGAAGATTGAGAAGTTACGATTTTTGAGTCACTTCGAAATCAAATTTTGTTTTCAATATCGATTATAATATCGAAATAAAATTTTTGATATAAATATGTATACTAGCTAGCCGAACTCAATTCATGATTCTATGGAAGGAATACAATGAGTACAAAATGTATCTTGCGTTCAATACTCTATAAAGATAATAACACGAAAAGAAATGAAAAATTACAAAAATAAAGTATATCAATCGCGTTTCCGCAAGACATAATACCTACATGAATTAAACTATGTAGTACATATTGTGCAGCATAGGATACACTCGGTTTATATTTCTTCATTTATAATTAAATTTTGTTGGTGATAAAGCAATAAAAAAATTGTCAAATAGAAGTAACACTCAATAGCCGCGGGGACACAGTAGCGGGTCCATATCTATGTGGTATTATCTCAAGGATCCTAAAGATTGTATACCAACTTTCGCGTTTATAATAGGAGGTTATGGTCAAAAGTTTCAGGTCTGACTAAGAGATGGCGCCACTAGGTCTACTTTTGAGGCGGTGTCCTGTAGTACCATTCCCACTGAGCTTGCATGTAAAGTTTCAGCCCAATCGCTACATTAGTTTAGTATAACTGAATTAGAACACCGTTATAAGAAATGTATCAGTCTTAGTGCAGATTATATTGGAAAATAAAGCAAAATAAAAATTTTAAAACATCGTTTTTTTTGGTTCGGCCGGAAAGTTTTCACCTCACCCTCGTATTAGTGGAATTTTGTTTAGAATGTCATTTTTCAACTCGTGATATCTTTTGAATATAAAAGCCGATTTCGATAATTCAAGAAGTAATCTTCAGATACTGAAACAGTCTTGAATAATAAATAATTCATTTGGATAATAATTAATACAGACATGCATAACGTGGTCTTTTAGGCATGGTGTGATTTTCGTTGACATATCTTTCAAAAAAGTAGTTATACTGATATAACTACAAACGTGAGACATATCGTACCTCGAATTTTTTTATAGATATTGATATATTTTTTAATATTGCAAAATATTTTTTCATTTTACAATTCATAGTTTCCGCAGCGCATACGATAAAAGACATTTTATGAAAAGTTTTTTCATATCTTGGAAAGCATTATTGAGGTTTTTTTCTGGTAAAATGTATAGCCCATGTCACTCATGAATGACGTGGCTTTCTAAAGGTAGAAGAATTTTCAATATAGGTTCAGTAGATCCAGATATTACCTCCTATAACGTAATAAACTCACAGATTTTACCTCTTTATAATATTAGTATAGACAAATTAGAGAAAATTCATTGTGAATAATATGGATATTTATTTCAGCCTTCTCTTGAAAAAAAATATAATAGATAGTTATAATAATAATCAATTTATTTCAAAGTATCGATACAGAAAAGATCATCATGTCCTTACACCATGTAAATCAATTGAACAATTGAATGGAAAAGAACCATATTTTCTTTCTCATTTAATTGTTGCCTTAGATTGAATTTTACGATTATTCATAAACATTTCTAGGCAAAATCTCTATAAAATCAAAACGAATAAAAGGACTTCGTATAATGGTAATAAATAATTGAAAATAAATTGACAGCTAAACAACTAAGAAATATCGTAAAATTCACATGATGCCAAACTAATTATCAGAGTCTGCAGGAAGGTCAAATCAGGAATTATATAGTCTGTAACTTTATGTTATAGTTGTGAAAACTAATTATCATTTGTGATTTTATAAACGGAAGTGAAGAGAATAACACCGTGTATATAAATTTCCATATTGTTGGTTGTAAAGCTATACAATTATTATGGAAAGGTAGAACGAATTATTTCAGCGAAACTAATGTTAATTCTTGGGAATGAAGCTGTTGAAATATCAGTTTTAATAAGCGGAATATTTATTAACATGTAGAACTTTGCGCTCAAGAAACTGAAGAAGAAATAACTTTTTGATATAATAATTATTATTATTGTGAAAAATTTCTTACATCGTACTATTACATTAATTTTATTAATATATTAGTAACAACAAAAAAGAATGCTCCCGAAATGGCTGCATTCAGTTTTGAGACTAATTTTCTTTTCAGTACAATCAAAAATAATGATTTGTACGCTTTTCTCTGCGCTGTCTATTTTCTTTTTTTTATCAGTTGTGCTGGAGGTTACAAGCAACACTTTACCAATTTTCGTATTGTTGACAAGGTTCCTGTATAAAAATGCAATTATCTTGAAGCTATTTGATGGCTACTGATAAATTCTGTCAAGGCCAAAATAGGGTTTGCAATAAGGAAACCTGCGAAAAAATTATGGCTACAGGAATTATCTACATAATGTTGAGACCATAGAATCGCTATGTAATCAAAAATTGTTGATTTGTAAGAGAAGAAGAAGTTTTATTGTGGTGTGTGTCAAATGAGATGAAGATGAATTTTAGGTGGTCCTATTGTTATATTCTATATGGGTATTCTTGTTTTGAATTTGAAGTGATAGATAGCAAATGGTATCGAAATTGGAATTTTTCTGCGATAATTGATAATAATAAATTGTCACATAGACTATGCTGTTCGAATCGATTGGACAAACATTTTTTTTCTTCCTTTGAGTTACTGTAGTAAGTATGTGAGTACCAGAATGGCCCAAACACCCTCACACCTGCTTGTTTACTACTTGAGGTCACGTTAGGGTCCCACCTTGACCATCATTTACATTCTGACCGGTTTTACATCGCCAGCAATTCAGTTGTGAGCCTACCGGTGCGACAGTTGGTGGTTTCAATTTTGATAAGTATTGTATTGTCTTGTCCAAAGATGGATATCACTCCGAGGAAGCGTTCCAAAATTATCGTGTTTAATGAAGACACATCAATGACTGTAAGAGATGAAGCTGAAGCTGTTGCTGTGGAAAAGTCCAGCGTTTCGAGAATTTTAAAAACATTTGAAGAAAGTATCCCATCGTCTCCAAAAAGAAAAGGAACCTGTGGCCGCAAACGCAAAACTACTCCAAGAACAGACAAATTGTTGATATTAAATAGCAAAATTAATCCGAGAAAGACAAACTCTGATCTTCGAAGGGATTTAATGGTTTCTGGTGTGGAGGTAAGCACCTCAACTGTGCGAGAACGACTGCTGGAGGTTGGCCGTAAGGCAAGAAGAAAGCAACTGCTTACCCAGAAAATGATTGAGAAACGTTTGGCATGGGCCAAAAAGTACTGTGCGTGGACTGTCGACGACTGCAAGAAGGTGGTTTTTAGTGATCAGACACATTTGCTTGTTCAAGGATACAAATCAAGTGTTGTTAGACGAAGTGATGGCGAAACTTTGCGGTCTGATCACATCCAGCAAACAGTAAAACGTCCTTCGAAACAAATGTTTTGGGGGGTTTTCACAACCAATGGCACCAGATGATAAGCTCCTAAAACAGGGATGATGAATTCAGTTAAATATATGAAAATATTGCGCACCAGGATTGTCCCATTCATTGAATCGTTTGACGGAACATTTCAGCACCACCTGCCTCCCTGCCAAAATTCCAAACAAGTGCAGGCCTTTATGCGTAAGAATGAAATAAAAGTACTCCATTGGCCGGGGAATTCACCTGATCTGAATTCACCTGAAATGGATTGCACTACAAAATAAAAAATTATTATAAGTGCAATTCAGGTGTGGTTTCATGATGACGAATTGAAGAAAATCTGCGCTACGCTAGTGAAATCGATGCCTAGACGAGTTCAAGAAGTTATTTCCGCGAAAGGAGGACATACTTCATATTAATATGAAGAATTTACACTATTTTGTATGTATTTACTTCATTAAAAGGTAAGATTTTACGAAAACATTATTTTTTATCCTTTGTCCCAATTAATTCGAACAGCATAGTAAAGAAGAAATGTTTGAAAACTTTTGTCGTCGACTAAATACGGATCTGGTCTTTGCCGCCGGTTCACAATCACAATAGTGTCTTAGTACTCGTTTTGTCGTGTCTACCGATGTCTCACGTGGTTCTCCCATGGTTTCATATAAAAGATTAGTGAACGTTTCCACATAAAGCCCAGGACGGAGAAAGTTATCTAATCGCATAATCTGATCGCGCAAGCGCATTGAAGGACGGTCTCGCGCTATCGTTATCTATGTGGCATCTCTGTTCGATAATGCATCTTTGTGCATCAAAGGACCAGGTTAGTAGCCACATCTGCCCTTTTCTATGGTTCATCCGTCATCTTTAACGACCTGCTGGTCGAACTGAAGTGTTTTTGCGGCAGATAAGATAAAAACTGTGGAAATAAGTATTGAAGTGTTCTCAATGATTTTTGTATTGTTGTTTAGTATAGAGATGGAAATCTCGGTGGTATATCTTTTTTATTAGTACGTGTTCAGCTGTCTTTGGTACCCACAAGATGCTGGGAGTGAGTTTGAACAGGAATAGATGAAAATACACCCCGATTCATCAAACTCGGTAAATTTTTTATATACAGTAAACTATTTATAGATCACAACAACATATCAACCTTCAATAAAATTGTAACAAGTCGACATCTGTATATTATTAGGAAGTCGAAGAGCTATTTTTTGGAATTTAAGTCTATCGGGAAGTTTGTAGAGGCACAATAATAATAATAATACTTATTTAGCTGAAGCTATACAATAAATCTACATATTTCGAGATGTTAATTTTTAATTACATACCTATCTCATTATTTAAAATATACTTTCTAAGATCACGCTAAAATATCTCAATATTAGTACTAGTTTTCAATATATTTGGTGAATTATTGAAAGCGTTAAATCCGTCATACTCGTAGTATATGCTATTTTTAGATTTAGAGAGCTTACAACTTTGGATATAAAAACTATCAGTATTTCTAGTATTATACCCATGCACATCACTGACATATGTTACATTTTTCATTGTATTACATGGAAGCAAATGATTTTTTATTTTAAATGAGAATACATATGAAGCAAAAAGTATTCTTTGTTTAACAGACATTAGTTCCAAAGAGTTCAGCATAATTTTAACAGAGGGATACCTATTGCACTTTAAAATGGTTCTCATGGCTCTATTCTGTAACTTTTGTAATTTTTTCTTTAGTCATACCAAATAACAATGTGGAGCAATATTCAAAATGTGGCATTAATATTGATTTGAACAACAATAATTTCACATATGTCGACAGGTTGTTTCCTATTCTTTTCAAAGAACTGATTTTCTCCGAGATTTTAGATGATATGAAATCATTGAAACTCAATATTTCGTCGTCTAACATAATGCCTAAATATTTTACTGTTTCTACTCTTCTAATTTTTTGTTTATTAATCTTTATAGTTTTATCCTCAATTTTATTGGTTTTAAGGATTTTACTTGTACTCAAAACTATGAAGTTAGATGCAAAAAATACAGGCAGGAGTCGAATGAAGTTGTCACCATATTTTACTGAAGATCTACCTTGATTTATAGGCTGCATTTTACTACAATAAATATCTTATTCTCACTCATAATATTGAACACAAACCACTACTAAAAAAAGTACTCCGATTCTAAAAAATAAATAATAATAAATTGAAATTAATGAAAACTCAAGTCAAATTTCTGTTACGTAATTATTTACGTAATCACTGAATGTGACTTAACAAGCAGTTAACTCATGACGTGGTGTGGTTCTGACATATCCGAAAACTATATTTTTCACCAAATGATCGTCATTTCACCATGGAGATATTAATTTGTGGCAACACAAGTTCCTTAGTTTTCTCGTCAAGTTTTCCACGGTAGTAGAACCCAATTGCTCATTGCTCATTGGACACATGTTCAGAAACTATGTAAAAACATCTCTGAACCTTAAAAATATGAACGGACATGTAAATCTCTCTTGGGATTCGAACCAAGATCTGCAGTTTGCATGCTTTTTCTTTAAGCACTGCTCCAGGCAAATTTTATGAACGTTCCAGATCTCAGCCTTTGAAATTTCGTTTCTTGTGTGATTTTAGTTAATGATCTATGGAAAAAACTCCAACAAAATGAACATTAAATATTTTATTCACTAATTGGATGGAAGCTTTAAGTTTGCATAATCTAATGAGTTAATTGAAGGATCTGATATGATAACTTCCGCTTAAGAGGAAGTGAAAAACATTCGCTACCTTAAAAGATGCTGATTAAAAGCAGCCCAAACTTGATTATATATATTCAAGAAAATTATCTGGAAAAGCTGAAGGGGCAGGCTAAGTCGCAGTGCCTCTAATTTTCATTCATCAGAATTAAAATTAATGAAATCTCAAACTAAATTTCTCGACAGCGGAAACAAAATTATGGACTGGAATTTCTCGATAAAGTTTTCTTTTGCTTATTCTCATAAAGTTGATTCCGCCGTGATTAAATATTTTGGGTTTGATATTAAAACTTGCAACTACTAGAGTTCTATTGATGAACTTCTGCAATTAAAACTTTATACAATATAATGTAAATTGCATCAGATATAGCTAAGCATTAAAGAGGTTAAATATTTTGGCAAACCGTCTATTCTGTATGAAATTTATTAATTTTGTGGCAGTTCAGTATTTCTTATACCCATTTAACTAGTTTTCACTTTTATTTCATTCTATTCATTCCAAATTTTAAATTATTGATTGATCCCTAAGGAAATTTTCTGCATTCGATATTTCGATGTAAAATTTCTCATATATAATATAAAAATACGAGAATATTGCTGTTGAGCGTTTCATTGAGGTGTCATAACTCGTTCTCGTTACGTGATGATAATTTTCTATTAGTAACCCCTGCAAGATTGGGAAGTCAACATTTCAGTGGAATATTCTTGAAGGCATGTAATGTATCAAATCCAAACTTGTAGGTATTTAAAATTTGGAATTGTAGTCATGTGCGTTTTGAAAATGGTAGTTCAAATTGGATTAAATTGAAGCTTAGAAAAGAAGGTTTCAGAGTAACCGTTTATGCTGATTGCTTATTCTTTTATTTATTCGTTTATTCACATGAGAAATATATCCATAGAAAACTTCAAATTGATGGATGTCATTTAAAATTTGAAAAATTCTACTTTGAGCAAGCCTGCAATTTGTTTTCGATATGGCACTCATTACGAAGTGAATAAAGATTTTCAACACCGCCTTAAAAAGTGCATCCCTTAATGGTGGGGAATATAAATATTTTGTTCGAATATTTGTGATTTTTATCGGGAGTTCGGTTATTTGGTGAAGTACCCCTGTATAAAAAATTTCACTCTCTGCGCCTACTTCGATATCTTCATTCAAAGAACACTTGTCACCTTGCTTCAAAAAAATTCTATTCATATATATTTATTTGGATATGAATAAGATCCTAACTATTTTGAAATCTGCAAGTTTTTGAAAAGTGCAGATATATAGAATTGAGAGAGCGAATGGAAATGCGGTCGCCTAGGGACCTAAACTAACATTAAGACACTCGTATAAGAACCGCATAAACCATCTACATTCACCTGGTATCGATAAAGTGTTCGATATCCAAGAAATCACTTCAGATGACACATGAATGCATACTTTGCAGCAGAATAAGCAAACTCAACTCTCACAAATTTGTAACGCACGATGAATTCATTCAGAGTCCGCGTCCCCGCAGTGTCCCCGATTTTATCTGTCCAAGATGCAGGAGGAACACATTGTAGAAGTTTGTCTAAGCCGAACCACAAAACCCGAAGATTTCGTGAAGCCCAACATCCTGCACTATATGGGAGTCGAGCAAGATTGTTATCACAGTTATAATGACCCTCAAGGGACCGTACCCTTGCAGAATCCTAAAACTCCGAATATTTCATGTTCACGCGGTATCAAAGTTATTTAGAGGGGTTTGAGAAATAAGTTAGTCTTAACGCTAATATACTAGGGAGGCAGTAATGATCCGAGATAAGAGGTGTGATATATCATCTTAAAGTTCCGAACGTAATTGCACAAAGTAATATTTACGGTTTTCGAAATTATAAATAATACTAGAACTTGAAGAATTACCTACCTGGCCTTTAGGTTGATATAAACTAGTCGAAATATGAATGATTTCGAAACTCTAAAGAAGATCACTTAGAGAACCAAGAGTTCCTACAACCCTTATTTCAATACAGATAATGATAATAATAATAATAATAAGTCTTTATTTTTCTAGAGGTATAAACGCCTAGTTACAGGAAATATTAAAAAATATATATACAGTATTAACACATAATGATATAATGCAAACGTTTAAAAATGATTACCAATGAAAAAAGTGATTATATAGGATAATGAACAAAGAATATAGCTATACTTCAAATTGTGAATTTAAAGTAAAGCTATATGTACAATTGTGATTTTACGAGGGAATTAGGTTTCGGAGTATGCAATGAAAAAAATTTATTTGAACGTGAACATTGTCTAGGAACATGAAAATCAATAGAGCCAATAAGGGTAGGAGAGTCTATATAACCATGTTGACAGGTTCTACAGAAACTTCAGACACAATCACAAAAGTCCCTGCCAACTTCGAGTGATTTAGCTCCAAACATGTTTAACAGGTCAGTTTGGGCTATAACCTTTAGCCAGATAGACGTGATCTTCTCTACAAATAAAATATTTGAGAAATTTTCGTTCTATCGACTCTAAATGATTTTTGTGTTTTTGTATTCGAAAAGTGTCCAGCATTACGCACAATAAACCCGTAAGATTTTAATGTTTTTGAAATTGTTTTATTTATATGAAGTACAAAAGAGAATTTCTGATCGAATATTTTACCGAGGTCTCGAATTTCTGAGACCATGGTAAATATTACCATACAAAAATAAAATATTTTCACAATATTTTTTACTTCTCGAATTATTTAGAACAATAAATGTAATTTATAAATGATTCGGAAGAAAACTACTATACTTACTTCTTCATATTTCATTCAATCTTGGCGAAGATGGACGAAAGTCGAATTAACGTGATTTTTCAATGAAAAAATTCATAAGAATGAAGACTAATATGCATACAAAACATATATCTGCAAGATCGTCAGAATTGAGACACAGGTTGATACAAGTTCATTTCAAATAAAGTTGATTGATTGTTGATGATCTCTTGGTAAAACACTGTTTATTTTATTGAATAGAAAACAGTTGGCAGGTATCACAAAAATTATATTAATTGAGTTCACTTTTTATTGAGTTTAGTTGAGCTTTTGGAAATGGAAAAAAACCTGGGAACAATTAGTCAAACAATGAATTTAATTTTCTAAAACCAAGCCAAATAATATTTATTCAATATTTGAGATTAATTTTTATTTATATTCTACTTAAATAAATTTTTAAATATTTCAACAACAAATTTTCCAATATTTCAACAGAAATTTTTACTTGGGGAGTTTCTCAACATGAAAAATTCGAATTTGATAATAGTTTGACTCTTAGTTCTAGGGGGCGCTACCTACACATACTTTTCCCTTTTAGGGAATCGCATTTCGTGCTATGCACTTTACGAGAAAAAGTCAAACTATCAATTCCTCATGCTGACAAACTTCGAAATACAAATTGATGTTATAATATCGAGATTATTTCAGAATTCATTTAGGTAAAACAAAAATGAAAATAAATTTCTAACACGATGTTTTTCAAATATTAACCTCTAATAATAATATCTGAGGAATTCTCCTGTAGAATTCAGACACGTATCAAAACACCCTGTATATCCATTCAAAAGACTGTGGACAAACAACTATTTCTAACCACAACCAAATTTGTATTGTTTAAAGAGTAATAAAAGAAAAAGTATCGTCGACGCAAAGTAAAAATAACTCACCAAATAACCTCATTTATTTGTTCTTTTAAGCCATTATGCTCATTTCGACATTCACATAGAATATTTAAATTCTTAAATTCTAGTCAACGACACACCTACGCGTTACCGCCACCTGCACATTTTCAAAATGAAACAGGTCCCAAACGTCTTGAGGATTAAATCTCCAACAAGGTCTAATCCGATAAACTAATGACATCAAAAAAATTGTATATATTGTCCAAACAGATTTGTATCTTAATAAGCCGAACGCTTTTGTGACATTTATTGACTTGTTCAAATTGTTTTGATATCGAATCGAGATAACGTATCGTAAACGCAAAATTAACATAATCTTCCAGGAATCTGGGCTTGGGAAGCTATAATTTTTAATACGTTTTAGGTTTAATGTTACACTGATTTTTCTTCATCGATAAAAACAAAATTCCAAAGAAGTTGAATATTTTTAGTTTTATAGCATTTTACACAAATCGAATTGATTGCAAATATCAATACGTTTGGAATTTTATAGGGGTGAAGCAGGTTGTTCCTGAGATTGAGACAGGAGGAAAACTGACCCTCCACATTTTAAAGTGTAGCAGCAAAGTAACCACAGTTCTTTCATTTAATTTTGTCAAGAAGTTTCATAAAATGCATGCCAAAATGTGACGTTTAATCTTTTGCTTGATTGAATTTTTATAATTTATTTTACAATTTAATTTTTTGGGTCATTGGGACTTGGTGGAGCTTCACACAGTGAATTTTGTAAAGTTCTCGAACATTTTAAGCTTCATATGCATACTTTATTTAATCTTCACGTGTAGATTATTTTATAGTTTTTAATATGATTCTAACTTCCGAAAAACAACCTTCTGTAATACACTCGGTATATTCAAGAAGATTTATGTTCTTGGTTTCCATGAGGACAATCATTCACTTCAAATTATTCAAGGAGGATATCTCGTTTGATTTAGTGAGCATCGTAATGGTCAAAGACATACTAAATAGAATATTCAGATTTAAATAGATAACAAATACGAAATTGATGATAAATCTACAAGAATTTGATGTCGACCAACCAAACCCTTGATAAAACAATACAACACATGCGAAATTATGAATTGGTTGTCTGACTGATTTTAATTTGCACTATATTTTTCTGTTGTTTTCGTCTTTCAGCTTTTTGGAATTTTAACTTTCTATTCTGTAGATTTTAAGTCTCCATAATCTGCACAAAAGGCAATTTCAATTGCATAATGACTCTCTGAAAGCATTCGAACTCATTTGTAGCAGTCATTGACACGCGTTTCGAGCTAATTGGCTCTCTTCAGAACGGCGTAGTCATTTTCAAGTTGTACGAATCTGGAGATGGAAAAATCAAGAAAAATAGGGATTCCTTTAAAGAAAGTCGACATATGTCATGCTTCTGCATTTGAACTCTCCGTATTGGAAGATCCGATCAAACTACTTCGCCCTTAGGGCAACTATTTATGGAAGCTTCAAACCGAGATTTCATTCCGATTTCAATTGCACGCTATACCAATAATATTCACATTTGTTTATATGTATGTAATGGCTGATTTTTTAAGCGTAGTTTTTTTTAAATCGAATTACACACTCAATTTGTATCATATATTCAACATTTTTATGGAAAATGATAACCCAACCTTTGCCATTTACATTTTAAAGATAACTTCATGTAAATGTTGTCCGCAGCTCCGTATCAAAGGGTCCATTCGAAAGATCCAATTTTGCGTCACTTTTCGAGCATTTCGGCCTGTATCCCACGAATTACGCGTGTTATGTTATCCTGTGAGGCTATACTAACGGCTTTACAAAACCCCACAAGAAATAATCCAGAGGTGTCAAATCGCATGATCTTGGTGGCCAATTCACAGGGCCATTTCGAGAGATAAGCTGCTCACCAAATTCATCCGTCAACATGTTCATTGCTTCACGAGCTGTGTGGCATGTGGCACCGTCTTGATGAAACCACATGTCAACCACGTTCAATTCGGCCAATCGGGACAAAAAAAAGTTCCGTATCATGGCTCGATATCGTTCGCCGTTGACAGTAACGTTTCTTCCACGCTCGTCTTTGAAGAAAAATGGACGAATCATGACACCAGCCCATAAACCACACCAAATTGCCGTTTTTTCGGGATGCATCGGTAATTCTTTCATGGCTTTTCATCACTCAAGATGCGACAGTTTTGTTTATTTACATATCCGTTGAGCCAGAAATGAGCCTCATCGCTGAACACAATTTTTCGATAAAAAAGCGGGTTTTCATTAAGCTGTTCTAAGGCCCATTCACCAAAAATTAGACGCTGTGGTAGGTCATTCGGCTTCAATTCTTGCAGAAGTTGAATTTTATAGTCTTTCAAAGCCGAATTAACACGCAAAATTGTCCATGTGGTTGAGTAACGCATGCCCAATTGCTGAGAACGGCGACGAATTGACATTTCAGGATCCTCATTAACACTGTACGCTACGGCTGCATTATTCTCTTCAGTACGCACAATGCCCAACAAAGTAAACTTGGTGCAAAATTTGGTGATAACAGCACGAATTGTTGATTCACCAGGTCGATTATGACGACCATAATATGGTCGTAAGAAACGATACACATTTTTCACAGAGCACGAATTTTGTTAGTAAATTTCAACAATTTGCAATCGTTGCTCGTTTTTAAGTCTTTTCTCTATGAAATGGCACAGTATACTGAAAACTTTTCACTTTGACAAATGACGTTTGGATGCCATTACCAACCAGTGCCGCCAACCTGAAATACGTTACTCTCAAAAAATCACCCGTTATATATAGATACATTCCTTCAAGTATAATAACTATTCGATGACGTAGTTTTCCAGTTAGCGTCACTCACGTGTCTAACGGCCCTTTTCATGTTGAGTTCATCTAATACACACTTCATTAAAATTCAATGCGAAAGGAAGTTCGTATATTCCGAGGCGATTGGTCGTCTTGCTGCTAATTCACATTATCTACGTCTATTTAACACAATCGCTAAACATTTTTAACATCTCACTGTTTTTAAATGGTATACAATCCGTCATTGTTTTGAATTTTTCTCAAACTCCATGTTTTACGGGGTTTACATTCACTGTGTCGTGGGAATTATCATAGAACCGTAACTGAAAGATGAGGAAGAGCGTTTAGTTTTGAGACGTCAAAATGTACATATTTATGATTATCTACGGTTTATTCAGGCAGTAGATCCAACTAACAAGAGAATGAAAAGAAGACTTAAAGTGGGATAGACGCAGTATTGAACAATAATATCCATCTTCCAGTACAATAATCAATTGAATTGTTATGGTGGTAACAACAGCACCGACACTTCTATTGTCAGTTCAAGAAAAGCACAACATGTCTCGAACATTCGCAAAGTATCTTCATAAAACTTCAGTAGAACAATTAGAGACAATTTAGGATACCTTCAATAAACATATAATAAAAATATCCACTACACATTCCTCATAGTGTTTTCTGAAGTGAAATGTTAGAAATGCCAAAAATGTCATACAAATTTGTGAATTCAACTGAAAGGAACATACTCTCTGCCTTCTGAAGGACTACTCTTGAAGAAAGACTTTATTCTCTCAAACTGTTAAAAAACAGTCCGCTTTACATTTCTCTTGATTTGAAGCTATTTTTGCAACATTTGAAGCTATAAAAGATTATAGAAATTAACTGAGTATCCTCCACAGAAAAAATTTCTCATTTTAATGAATTATTTGATTTTAAAAATAAATGTCTATCCGAACTTATTCAGAAAACTAGAAAAACAAAAACACAAATTATGTACCATCAGAAAAAAATTAAAATTCTATTAATTTGTAACGTTTTCAATCAATACTCCACTCCTTCATCCCCCGAAATAATTCAACAAAATCCAACAAATTTGGAAACCTCATAATTTTAAGATCAAACCTGAATATCGACATCTATATCCACAAAAAATTTGAAAGAATAACATTGACGAATAAAAAAATGAATACTTTATTCAGTTCAAGGTAAGTACGTCATTAAAAAATTAAACATAATTCCGAAACAAAATTGAAAGCACAATGTATTCAAAAATAAAATAAATATCAGATATCAAACAAAAAGATGGTATGTATCTACCTGAATAAGTTCACCTATGAAAACACAATATAATCCGAAATTGAAATGATACAAAATGTGAAGAAATTTTGATGAACAAGAATTGAATAAAGTAAAGATGAAATGCATATGCCATTTGATTTGAATTTTTTTCTTGCGATTTAAGGTCTATAAATTCCTCGAGTAATAATAATAATACTCATTTGTGAAATTCGTGGAGAAAGAATTTCTGGATGATGTATATCTCATGAAACATTGAATGAAATAAAAAGAAATATTTGACCACTTAAAGCACAATTCTTCAATAAACCATAAATATCAACCATTAATATTAAATATTGAATTAAATTAAGCACTTGGCTCAATGCTTCACAATTATAGTCAACAAAAATAATAATAATAATATTTATATAGCAATAACTATTACAAAATCATATATACACTTAGGTTCAGAATATATTTAAAATTATATGTTATGAACTTAATAATATACGCTTGAATGCCTTAAGGTCACTAATTGTTTTTATGGAGGCAAATTATTAAATGCGTAAATCCTTCATAAGATATACTATTCCTATTTTTAGAAAGCTTACAAACTTGCATGTAGAAATTGTCAGTATTTCTTGTATTATAATTGTGCACATCACTGACACGTGTTACATTTTTATTACTCTATATAGCAACAATTTGTTTTTAACTTTAAATATTAATATATATATATATATATATATATATATATATATATATATATATATATATATATATATATATATATGTAGCAAAAAGTGTTCTCTGCTTAACTGACCTTAGTTCTAAACAATTTAGCATGCTTTGGATTAGAGTATATTTATTATATTTCAACATTGTTCGCATAGCTTTATTCTGTAACTTTTGTAACTGTTGAGTTTTTTCTTTACTCAATCCCAATAAGAGAGTGGAACAATATTCAAAGTAAGGCATTATTATTGACTTAAAGAGCAATAACTTCATATATAATTGAATATAAACTCAAATTCTAACATTTGAACTTATGATTTACACGGATTTTTAAGTTAAGTGTTTGAATTTGAGTTTATATTCAATTATAATGGATTTACATCAAGTAAATCTTCAAAAAAATCTTGAAGAAAATCTTCAAAACTCATCTTCAAGCGTCTAGTCTTGAAAATGAGTTCACGCTTGAAACATGTTGACTCTTTGGTATTGTTAAATATAATCGTGAACCATTAAACCAATTGTTCAATTTAATTAAATATTTGATTATGTTTCACCAAGAATTGAGCGAGAATTCAATTTCAGTTATCTTAATTTATTTCAGATGACAAATACATTTTCGAGAGTTTGACACAACTCAAATTTCTTCAACCCTTTTGTAAGTGTGTCATAATTTAGACAAGAAGAAACATTTCAACAAATAACGTATTAGACAAGAATATTTCAACAATATCATATTGCACAAAGACAAATCTGAAAATCTTTGGTATCATTATTAAGTGTCCTCATTTAATGAATAATTTAATAAATGTTTTTAATGGAGTTAACTGAACAAAATGGTAAAAATGAGCTTGAATCCTGGTTTACTGAACTTGATAAAGAAAACTGGTTTCAGTATTAGAAGTTCAGATGCACCATATGAAATACTAATTCCTGTCTCACTTTCCACTATGTGTAACTCAATCCTCACTTACCAAAACTTGTAAGTAGAACACAAACTTTCAACCCTTTGATCAATTTTCACTCTTGAAAACAAACGAGAACCACTTCAGCACTCAACTAACCATTGCATCTCATGTACTCTAGGGTAGTTTACATCATGTTTCAGTTCCACTATAGAAACAATATACCATCAAGATTCGAGCACTTGCTAGAAAGCGACTCGGATAATTCGGCCCTGGGAAATTCGATAAAAGTTCACTTAAAGTGTCTGCGGTAGGAGCTTCCTCGTACCAAAGCCTAGATGTAAGATAACCCGATAATGGACTTCGGGGACGCTCACCCCTTACGAATACCATTCTGCCTCTAAATCGACATTGACAAGGCTCCAGGTGTCTAGTTACTTCTATTCCGTACATGATCACTTGGTTTTGTTAGCTTGTTAGACATCGACAACGTAACATTCAACGAAATTTAATATTATCACGACTTTCGTAAAAAAATACTTTCTCACCCCTTTTGAAATGATACACGTATTCACAAAGTTTGAGAACCTCTGAAGTTAACAATAAATTTCTTAATGACTGAGATTGAATTCTCGCTTAACTCTTGATGAAATATAATTAAATATTAAATAAAATATTATTTTTGAAACATTAAGCCAACTCTTGGCTTAATGTTTCACGATTATATTTAACAATATGAATTTGTCAATATGTTTCGAGCGTGACTTCATTTTCAAGACGAAAATTTTGAATTTTGACTTTTGAATTTGACTAAAAATAAGACTTTTTTAGTCTTGAAAATGGACTCACGCTCGAAACATGTTGACAAATTCATATTGTTGAATATAATCGTGAAACATTAAGCCGAAAGTTTAATTCAATTCAATAACTAACTTTTCTATTCAATAATTTCAAGATGCATGGTTAAAATATTCAAAGTTGATTGAATTCACACTGATTTCTTGGTGAAAAATTGTTCAATATATTAAGATGATTGATCTAAGAATTATCCAATAGCAGAGGTCTTAAATTAAGAAATTGAGGAAAGTAACAATGGTGATAAATTGAAGGTATGTTGATCATTTAATATGAGAACCTCTGAAGTTAAAAATTCGAATCCCTGGTAAGACATGGACGTTTGTGTATGTAAATGAATTTCAGCGTTTAAATAAATAATATGAGAAATTTCCTCAATTTCTTAATGTTAATGTTCTCAATTCTTTGTTATTCGAAAATTCCTAGACTTAATTCAATACTTCTTGCTGTAAAATGAACTGTTCCTCTAGTTTAGAGACATCCATATCAGCCTTAAGTCTATTGCAGGTAACGATGTACATAGGTATATAAGAATGTTGGTCGAAAAATGTTTTTCAGTTTGACTTTTGAAAATGGTATAACACCCCGGAACAATTGTCAAGTATTTATTATCAATTTTGTGGAACCAAGTCAAGTGTTTAATATATTTTCATTCAATATATTAATATATATATTAGTCTTATTTTGAAGATGATTTATCCAAGTTGATCATACAAAAATATGCCTTGTCAAATAATTCTACAGTATCCATCTATCTTTACTATTTGTTCCTTCATTCATTTGCTCGTCGAAATAAAAACGCTGACCCTAATAGAATACAGGTGTCCTCCTGCCGAATATACAGTTAGGTCTTTAACTAATGTTGCCTTGTTTTAGCATTTTAATTGGCTGTTCAACAAGATATATTAGTGGAGATAAACAGCGGAACTTTGCTTAAAAACGTTGCTGGATGTCTCTTCTGCAATATTCAATTCAATTCGTAAAGAATGGTGTAAGATGGTTATCGATCGAGACAGAGGGTTGGAGGTCCACAAGCTGTGCCTGACTGTCAGCTGGTTAAATGTTCAGAAACGTTAGTTGTGTCTTTGACATCTCGATGTATATTTCACTATATAAATGAGAATATTTTCAAATATTCTACATTTAACAGAGCAGTCAATGCTTCATCTAAAAGCCAAGTGAATTCAATATTCTGATGTAATAACTTAAATTGAAATTGGGAGTTTTTGTTAAGGAAAGTTTATATATACAGGGTCTCTTCGAAATTCTTCAATATTGTTGTAGGCATGACAAAAAATTACGAAAATGAATTCATCCTTTCATTTCAAAACAAAAATCTTCATATATAATACAAAAATAATATTGAGAATATTCATGAATATGAGTTCTATTTATGAGATAAGAGTTGCTGAACATGCTTATTACCTACTTCAAAGAAGACAGTAACATCCGAGTTATGAAAAAATTTTCAAAAATAATTAAATTATAAATTCGTTTATTTATCTCACAAAGTGAAAAAATTGGATTTTAGTCTGCGGCGTATATATTTTGTCATTAATTTTCATTAAGTTCTCCCCTTCAATGCCACTGGACATAATAATTTTCATCTAGTAAGCTCTGTATTTCTAGCGATAACGTTGCCAAATTTCATTAAAATTAGTAAGGAAATATTTGAGTTATTGGAAAAGCAGTCATTTACAAAAAACTTGTATTAACATACTGTATCTCGGAAACAATGCATTTGTGAAATTATATTCATGAAAACATTTTTTATAGAATGATTTGAGAAATCACTCTGTCAAAAATTGCCACGTCTTTTCGCAACACCCAGTATATATATTATCTCATCATCATCTCTTCAATATCTTGTATCTTGGAACAATTCATTTTCTGACCTTTATTTATGAAAACTTTTTTCTGTTAAATCACTTGACAAATCACACAACTCAAATATTGTCACGACTTACTGAAACACCCAGTATATACATACAATGTTTCATAAAAAAACTCAAACACCTTGTATCTTGTAAGCAATGCATTCCCGAACATATATTTATCAGAACTTTTTACCGTAACATGACTTGAGAAATCACTCTACTCAAATATTGCGGCACTTTGTTCAAACCCTCTGTATAAACAGTGTTTCACACAAAATTTAAGCACCTGGTTTAGTGGAAACAATTTATTCTCAAGCCTATATTTATGGAAACTGGTCCCCATAAAAGGCCTTGAGAAATCACTCCCTCAAGTAGGGCCGCGACTTTGAAAACACCCTGTACATATAATACTTTTCACAAAAATTTCAACTCTTTTTCTCTTGGGAACAATGCATTTTCAGATGTATTCATCAGCAATCATGAAAACTTTCATCCATAGAATGATTTGAGAACTCACCATGTTATGAACCTTAAATCTTAATGTTCCACACAAAAACTTAAGCACCTTGTATACTGAAAATAATTTATTGCTGAACTTATATTCCTGGAAACTGTTTTCTATGAAATGACTTGAGAAATCACTCCGTCAAATATTGCTTAGACTTTCCGAAACACCCTGTACATATAATGCTACACACCAACATTTTAACACTTTGTATATTGAGAACAATGCATTTTCAGATGTATTCACCAGTATTCTGCGAACTTTCATTCATAAAATATATAAAATATAAATTTCAAATAAATATATAAAATGAAATAAATATGAAAAATAAATATAAAATAATATAATAAATATAAAATAACTTATATAATCAACCCCTCAAATATTTCACATCGTATTTTCGAACATCCTGTATATATAATGTTTTACATGAATATGGGATTCATTTATTATAAGTGCACATTCTCTGGAATATTTGAAATTATTTATAAAAAAAATGTTTAAAATTAGAATATCGTTTTTCTAATTATCTTCTTCGACGTTACTTTTTCTTCATTTCAAATGTATATTCATCTCGCACAGTATGAACGTTGTTATGAATGCCAAATTATCAAATCAATGACCTTTCGAGCCGCATCTATTCATGAAGTAACGACTTGTGCCATTATAACACCTGAAAAATGGCTCATTCTACCTTGAAATCGGATTAAAATAAACCGCTCCTCTCCGCTTTGGGTCCACTGTGCAAATAATGGCTAGTTGGACGTTGGCGGCCATAAATTCGGCTTAGCGTTTGATAATCTGCTGGTAATAAGACTCCGGGTCCGATATTTTGCAATCACCCATGCCCACGGTACAAGACCATATAGCAATTCGTTTCCAACAGTCCGTTCTTCGTTTTATCATTGTCGTCAATGTATTTAGGTATATTCGTCATAAGTAATGACTGTATGTAAATATCTCATCGGTTAAGAAATTGCAACCACAAATTGCAGAGTTCTGTAATGGATGGTAATTTGCAGAAATCTGTACTTGTCATAAAAGCTTTCATCCAAGTAGGACTTACCGCCTATTTCATCATTAGTTTTACATTCCTTTCGATTTCAAAGCTGAGGAACTTTATCTCAACATCTTCTTTGTAATAGATTTCAGTTTCTTCAATTTAAAACTGGATTTTCGTGAAGACTAAGTGGATAAACTTTTAGTCATCTCTCCAAACTAAGAGTTTCAAGAACCTTCTCTGAATTAACACATAGTTTGATGGCAAGTATAAAAATGAAGCCAGATCCTGCTGACTTACTCCAACTCAGTACAGATTAGGGCACTAAATGGGCTTAAAAATTTTGAAGAATTATTGAAATACTTGCCATTGAGGACACCGAATCAATATAATTTCGAGACAGATGAAATGAGTTGAGTGATTTGTGGAATGAAGGATTTTCCACTCAGTTCCCCTTAGTTCCAGTATGAAAAAATACTATTTTAACTTAAGAAGCACTTGAACTGCCCTTCATTAATTCTTTAAAAAACTGTCCTCTTTTAATCGTTCGATATTAATGGAGATAACTAATTCTTTGAGGTCTAATTAATAGTCAGATGTCGACTATAAAATACCTATACACAATTGGATTTAGTTCCAACGTCAAAGGTATTTTGATTTGACAATTATGACCTTAGTTTAACCAGTACGATTGTCACTTCGAAGAAGACACTGTACTCTGAAACGTACGTCACAAGTTCGAATGAAAGTGTGTTAATCTAGCAGAGGTTATCTTCGTTGTCATCTAACTATTGAATCTAATTTGACGAGGAACAATAAAAGAGTAATCTCAGACACCTACGAACACAAAGTGAAACGCTTTACCTGAAACTGTTCCAAAGTTTTCAGAAACTATGGACTTGGAGGAAATGAATATCACCTTCGGCATTCAAGCATTACAACGAAGCTGTTTCGTCCTGGATAGAACTGTGAAACTTTGATTACACCATTCAATAAACATCAAAGTTTTACGAGCAAGGAAAATGGAATTGTTGGCATATTTTCGGTTCGTGACGACATGATTAGATGTCAAATTTTGGTCTGCTTATCTGGAATTTATTACACGAAAACAAAAGTAATTATTTAGGAACAATGGCTTTCGTGCCTGTTCCACTATTAGATATCGACCATAGATATTTTCCTGTTGAAAAATAAGGTAACATTGTGTTTTTCATTATGATTATTAAGGGAAAACCTTCATTTCTTTTTCAGCATTTTCATATTATTGAATACTGAGTATAATCAGTTATGGTCTTCACTATTTCGCATTTTTTGTAATAGAGAAATGTTTTCTTAGATATTTAAATAATGTGGGTTGAAATTTCACTCAATATTTGTTAGAAAAGTATTTAAAAGTAATCACTTAACCAAATATTTTCTACTTCAGTGGAAAAATTTTTCCATTCGTTAATTGGACTGTGATCAATTTCAATTCATCCAATGTTGTATTGATTTTATAGATATTAAAATAATGCTAATTATTTTAATTACTGAACTTGAATATTTTTTTCTTATTTTCTCAGGGTATTTTACGTATATTATTACTTACCTATGAAATTACTCGTATTCTTCTAGTATCATGTTTATTTTTATTGAAGTTATTACACATTATATTATATTATTTATTATTTCATTTCATTTCCACTTACTTTCATAATTTTCATGTTTTATCTGCATGTGAAGTTTGTGAAATTTGTACTATTTGAAAATTGTAATTGGTTTTATTCATCTTTAAGTTGTTGGTTCCCGTTAGTTCCGTTCACTGCTAAATCGTTAAACTCTCCTCTTATATTCCCATTAATTATGGTTTGGATACAGTAAACATTTTTCACTTTCATGCCATTGTGAAGACTCGAAAATTTCATGCATGTCTACTTGTGACAACTTAATTTACGTTGGTAATATATAGTTGTGTGAGCTTGGAGTTTCGAATAATCGAAAATTTATTACTGTTTTTTTTTATTTGCAGAGAGCTTGAACTACAATCAATGCTTCCAAAGGTACACACATTATTTGCCTGCTAAACTAGATGAAATTTAAATGGAAATTATAGGAGAGAAAATGCTGACGTTAATCAATTTTTCAACAATACCTGGTGGTCGACGACTTGTCGAAATTCAACTATAATTCAAATCTTAAGCAAGAACTTTATTAGAATTTTTTGCCTGAGACTATAGCTCTTATCAATTTCGCTTTATAAACTTTCGTACAAATTGTATTTCACGAATTATAAATAAATATATAAATAGAAACTACCACACAGTGTTTTCTTCACTAACATTTCAAGATCAAAGAAAATAGTAATAGTAAATGAATATTTCTTAATTCAAAAAATATTATAACATAATAAGTTACATAAGCTAGTCCCAAAGGGCATGGAACCACACTACACACTAAATTTCTAATACATTTACATTGATTTCATACCTAACGCTAATTTTTATAAACTTATTCTCTATTTCAAACTCAATACAATTACTTTTACGTCAAAAATAGTAGTTTCACATACTTCTCAATATAAACTTAAACTGTGTTAAATTTCACGCAATTTCTTCGAAAAGAAATACGAAGTTTAAGTTTCTCTATAGATATTACATATATTTTAGATAAGTAGACCTAATGTATGAATGCCCAATGACCAAATAGCTTGAATCTAAAATTTTAGTACTGACAACAGAAAAAGAGGAATAAAATGACCAATAGAGTTTAGATACTCTTCCATTTATGAGTTGAGAATCAATGAGTCAACATATACGATGTGATTCCTCTATTATTTCTAGAGGGATAGTTGTCAAAGAATATTAAAATTGATACCTTTAGTTGTTGGAAGCAGAAGAAAAACTTTTTCGTTCAACAAGGACCTCATCATTTGTGTCACATGCACACTCAAGTCAGCGATCGACTTTAATTCCCAAACACCCTCTTATCACTGCTAAGACAGAAATATGTGGTAATATGCAAGGATAACTTGATAAATTTCTTTCATAAGAAATAATAGAAAATCATGGACACATCAAGCATCGAATGTTCACACCTCCGACCGGCTAAAGGTATAATTGAATTCGCAACCTCTATTTAGACAAATCCTGCATCTCGTTTGATGTTTATATATGTCACTAGGTGGTGCTAGTAGAATGCTCGTAATCTTCCTGGCTTCCAGGTTGACTACTTAATAAATATGTATTTGAGGATTCATTCCTATATGACACGTATTCACATTAGTGAAATATAACCAAGGATGTGCTTCCTTTGAAATATACATTGTGCATGAAGTTAAAGCTTTCTGCTAATGTCAGAGAAGAAAGAAACAGGTACGCAATAATTGAAGATCAGAAGTAATATAATACCGTTAATTGAAATAAACCTATCGAATGCTCATGGGTATTATAATTGATCACCCATATCAAACGCAAAGTCAGAGACCGAAGGCATACATCGGCTGGCGATTCAACTGAGTGACTTGCAATACCGTCTGAGAGTAAATTAAATGTTTCTCATTATTGCAAGTAATTTGTTAATGATATTGCTAACGATCCCGAATTGAATCCATCAATTATTAAAGTTCCGAAAGGAAAATGATGAAAAAAAATACGTCTCTCGTTTTTTTCCATTTGAATTGAAGTATTAAAATCATTGAAACGTATCATGTCCTTGGAATATTTGATATTATCGAGGCTAACATTGATTACTTTAAAATGTGTAATTATATTAATCTTTGAAGATCTAAAGGTTTCCATACGCTGAAGGTGAATTTGTCGTTCATGCGTGTTTTGGGTTCTAACCATTATGATTAAATTTCATAATCCAGAAATTTTTGCATATGAGAGTCAAACTGTTTTATAATTTCTCTCATTTATACATATTCTTGTCCACAGGTATCAAACAATGCACACGTGACATCCGTCGAGAACTTATAATAAAAAGTTAATCATTTGAAGTATTTTTTGAATTGAAAATTTGAAATTTGAAACGTGCAAAATATAAGTTCGTATTCAATTTTTTCTTAAAATTGATAAAAAACCATCCCTTATATCTTCATATATACATATTTATATATATATATATATATATATATATATATATATATATATATATATATATATATATATATATATATATATATATATATATATATATCATTTGAATTTTCATATTGATGTTGACTTTATAGTTTCTATAGGTGGCGTTAGTAGTAACTTTTTAGTATATGAAGGTTGAAATATTCATTATTACCTCAGAAATTTTTGACAGATGGCGCTACCAGTTAAATAATATTATAGACGTTGAAACGTTCTCAATATTTCATCTCTAAATAATATTTTAGTGATCAATAACATACCTTGGAATTAATTCGAATTTTTATTCTACAGGTGTACAAAATGTGCACCAGAAAGATGATAAGCACTGTTTTCAATTGACTTAATAACTGAAATATTCCTAGGAAGTGCACCTAATTTATAAGGTTCGGTTGAATTTCTATTCAGCTTTGGGCAATCGGGCTAAACTACTTTTTCGAGGTTAGGAAACTCCAATATAATAACGAAATTGAGGTAAATTATTGGATTAGATAATAAATTCCAGGAATAACAGCAGACAAGTCCTGGAAGTTGCGTGTCCAGTAAATTGCTTTTGCAGCGTGACAATATTTTACATCACTTGTCTTTTAATGATATAAATTCACTTATAATTAACCACAATATTGTTATTAAACCGAAACATTATATTATTATTTTGAGTTAAATTAACTGATTTCATCTGATTTGACACATTTTTAGTTCAAAGTTTCAGATAGTTATATTAATAAATTGAAGTACCTACCTAAACGCATGCATTGAGCCAATAAAAGAACAACGTAACTGCAAGTACAATATGCTAAAAATATCAAGTTGCATTTGGTTCTTGAACATAGAGATTTGAATATTAACGCTAATATTTATTATATATACACACCATTATTACGTCCCCATTCCTTCTCATATTTCCGATAACTTTGGCGGTAAAATCATTCTATATCGTGTTCAACCTGTAGTTCTCTAAGAGATGGCGCTAGGCGTAATGATTGAGCTGATGCTGATAGAGCAACTTTGTTATTTTACACATCAAACATTTGTACCTATACATAGGTATATGAAGCTGTTAGCAAGTGTTGAAAACCTTGATCTAGCTAGAGTTTCCGTAGTTCTTTTATAACGTTTTGGTAGTTGTTCATTAGAAACATATAAACATTCAGTGAATATATATTTTGAACGTTCATAAAACTGTATATGTTCATTTTTGTCTGAGAGGTAATGCAAGCAGTACCTTGAATGTTAAATATGGAGACAACATTAACCCATCATTCCATCATCTAAATTTCTTGGAATATACTCGTATGTAGATAGAAATTTGAGATGAACAAACAAATTGATGTTTTATTTAAAAAATTGACTAACTCTTTCTTGCAATGACTGGAATTGAGAACATTGTACCTAGGAACTGTGTTTCACAGTCTTGCATATAGTTATCTGAACTACAATATTCTGCTATGGGGCTGCTGTACAGAAATAAATACCGTTTTTATAACACAGAAGCGAATAGTTCGTTTGATATTCGATATAAAAAAATTTTGTCGATTGTTGCCATGTCCAAAATCCACGTATTGAAGTTTGAATTGATGCCGCATTATATCTACTTTCAAAACTTAGCCTCTAGCGACTATCACTTGTTTCCTTACCTCAAAAAACGGCTTGGCGGTAAAATATTTGAGAGCAACGAAGAAGTTATCGAAACTATCAATCAGTATTTTGAGGAGTTTGACGAATCTAAGTTTAAAACTGGTATAACTAAATTAGAACACCGTTATGAAAAATGTATCAGTGTTGTTGGAGATTATGATGAAAAAGGAGACAAAAAAAATTTCAAAACAACGTTTTTCTTGGTCAGGCCGGAAACTTTTTACCCCACCCTCGTAGTGGTGGAGAGTACTTTGATGATTCGAATGTATGAATCGGTTTTTCGTATAATATGTTTGTTTTACACTACGACTATCCTTCACAAGTTTAAAATGTCTTGAAGGGTTAATATTTTTAAAGTCTTTTTTTCCTCAAATGTCGTTGATTACCATCTTAAATTCCAAGTGAAATTGAACAAATGTTCTTCTTTTTGTCCTTTTGTGGGCATTATTTCTGATTCTAATTACTATTTTATTTGAATTAATGTAAAATGTACAAAGTAAGGGAAGTTTCCATAAATATTTTTATTATATTATATATTATATATTATTGAACGAATAATTGAACCTGATGTGAACGAAACACCAGGTTATGTAGTTATAGATATACTTCTAGAGCCTTAAATTCACTTATAGAGGCACTTTTGAATTGGATATACTATTATAACATCTGCAAATGCAGTGATACAACAATGAATTTTTTCTATTTATCAGATTTCTAGCTAGTTCACCTCCCATATCCGTGAACGCCCTCTTTGCGCTATTTTTCTTCTTCTTGCCTCCGCTATTCATTCACTTAGGGTGTATTGTTAACTGGTCCCCGACGAACTTTGGGAGACTGAAATGGAAAAATAGCAGAGACATTCATTATGTGAAAAGAAAGCCAGTGTTTGGAAATACTTGGGCGAGTATATGTTATATGGTTAACCGATATTGCCCCTATTATGAGACTTCGCTACCTGAATTTTATTGTTCGTCAGCGAATTTTGTTCTTTTGTATATTGAGATTACAAGAGGCGGAAGAGGATTTTATTGAGCAACCATAGATTTCTTCTATTATCATTACGAAAGTAAATAGAAATACAATAACTTCAATATTTGTGTTTATTAGGTATTTAGTTTCAGTAATTTTTGTTTGCGGATTTATAGAATTGTCAACTGTAATAATATCTACTTACAGGGTGTTCATTTTAAAGATAGTTCGAAGTGTGAGGGAATCTAAATGACGTTTATATTTCAAAATGTTAAAAACGTTTAGAATGATAATTAACGAAAATATTGATGAAAACATGGCGATAATTTAAAAAACGAAAATATTTTTTAAAAAACGTTATTAGAGTTTATATGAATATTGGCAATCTTGCCACAACAATCAATTTGAGCATTTTTCTAAATAAGATTCCTGTGTCAACAGGATGCTTGCACTTTTCTTCGGATTCAAAAAATAATATGATTCAAAACGCTTGGCTTAATTCACCAAAAATTGTTCAGATCACTGAACATCATAATAATTATTATAATTTAATATACTATAGGAACTACCGAAATCAGTTCTGTTTACCACAACAAAAACTGTCAGGAAGTTTCTAGGAAGTGGTGAAAATCAACGCCACAAAAGTCATTGGCGTGAAGGTCTGATAATTTGGAAAGGGTCCCCTCAGAGCTCAATTTTTCCGATTTATATTAACTTGAATACGTGAAGGTTCCTGTGAGGGAGTGTCAAAGCCGTAAGGCTTGATAACTGTGTTAATTTACTGTTCAAATTAAGCAGGACGAGTTACAGAACATCCAAAAATAGAAATAATACATAACATAGCGTGAATATAGGTACTCATGTGTACAATAGTACCTAACATGATATAATATCGTCACTGTGTAAGTAACAAGAGAAGAGAAGAAAATTTATTTTTAATTGCAATAAAGAGAACAAAACAATGAAAAGAGTACAACACAATGTGTTGTCAGGCAGATATACGTGGGTGGGGTGAAATATACGTTGGTGAGGTTCCCTGACTGACCAAGAGATGGCGCCCCTAGGTCTACTTATGGAGTGGCGTCCTACAGTACTATTGCTACTGCTGGTATGTAAAGTTTCAGCCCTATCGCTACGTTGGTTAGCCTTTCAGAGTACATTTTGCGAAACGCTTTTTTTTGTGAAGATCGAAAAATTGAAGGAACGTGCTGTGATCAAATAGGTACTCATATTTGAAGGGTTTCACACCAAAACAAATAAAAGAACACATTGATTCAACACTAGGAGACTCCTCCCCATCAGTATAAGAAAACTTCAGATTGTAAGTGCATAAGATAGCTGAGACCTGCAAAATGTCATCTAAACGTGTGCAAAATATTTTGCACAACCCAAAGCTGCGAGATGGGTGCAGCGTTTTCTAACGCTTGTTCAAAAACTGATTCAAAAAAACATTTCCACCGAAAATTTGGCGCTGTATAGGCGTAATCCAAACGACATTTTGCGTCGATTCGTAACTGTTGATAAGACTTCGGTTAACCACTACACTCTTGAAAATGAAAAGAGTTAAAAGAGTGGGTAGGAAAGGGTAACCAACTCCAAAAAAGGCAAAATTAATTTTATTGGCAAACTAGGTTACGGCTATAGTTTTTAGGGATGCGAGAGGAATTATATACATTGATTATCTCGAAAAGGTTAATAATGCGTAGACTTTTTGCCACGTTTAAAAGACGAGGTGCCAACTAAACGACCTCATCTGGCGAAGAAAAAATCTTGTTTCATCACGATAACGCACCACCGCATTCATCGATTGTTGCCATGTCCAAAATCCACGAATTGAGGTTAGAATTAATGCCGCCTCCTCCCTACTTTCAAGACTTAACCTCAAAAAATGGCTTGACGGTAAAAGATTCCAGAACAACGAATAAGTTATCCAACATACAAATAAGTATTCTGAGGACCTTGACGAATGTACGTTTAAAACTGGTATAACTAAATGAAAACACCGTTATGAGAAATGTATCAGTGTTGATGGAGATTATGTTGAAAAATAACGCAAAATAAAATTTAAAACAACGTTTCTCTTGGTCAGGTTGAAAACTTTTCACCCCACCCTTATATATGGGACAATGAAGACAATATGAAGAGTTAATACAACTATAGTTCATAAATTGCCAGTAGATCAGATGCCCAAATATATATCGAGTAATTTTTGGATCTCTATTGTCTATATATTTTTTATTCGATAATCAAATCAATATTGAAAAACTATAAATCAAAATATAGAAATATTTAAATAAACAATCGGAAATATGAACCAATCAATTATGGATATTAATTTGTAGAAATTTGATCATTTGATCAATTTGATACTAAATATATCGACAATAACTAAATAGATAAAAATTGAAACGTTACATATTCCAAAAAATTCAAACCACTGGAAAGAATCACAATTGACACAACTTTAATAGTTGTGGTATATTGTTGGTTCTTTTGGTTATTCTCGTGGAAATGTTTCTTCAAAGAATTTTGAAACAATCTTGAATTTCAACAAAGCCTCTACTCGAACAAAACGTATGCACAATAAATATTCGGTAGACAATACTGATAAAATCTCATGTAACATCTGCTAGTAAAATTTCAGGAAACCGCAGCAAAGGACAACAAATTCTAGATTGATAATATCGCGATTCCAAAGCCCTTTAAAGAAAAGGTAGAATCGAAGGTAGTAAACGCAACGCCCAACCATATATTCCGCTGTTGACATTGCATCTGCCATTATTGTCGTCTAGAGTCCACGGACACCCTGTGAGTTTGTCATAATATTCCTTTCTACCCCCTGTGAAGGGCATTATGCTTCTGTCTTGGTGGTAAAGCACACCCAGCAACGACATGACATTATAATATTCAAGGAATTGAAGTATATCGAGTGGTATTACATCCTGCAGTGACTTTAGATGAACTTTTATGTGTTAGAATATAATACACTCAAGTTACAAAAAGGATACTATTGAATTTAGAACTTGGTGGTCTAGCTGGGAATGTGAGTGGATGATGTAGAATCGTTGGTTTGAGAATATTTCCAAATGTGGGTATTTTAATTTGGTATAGAAAATAGGCGTTTAATATTAATTTTAAGAACCCCTTATTTTTTATTAACAACTTCTTCCACTATACAACAAATCATTTACGATAACATTCAGTATTAAATGTAATTTAAGAGCTTAATTGCAGTTAATTTGCTGCCTTAATCTTGACATAACACTGAACATATTTCATTTAACGCATTACCTGAATATTTGAAAAAATTAATTTATGATTGAAGATGCTATAATAACTTCTGAAATTCATAAAAACTTTACTATTTCAATTGCTGTTGTTTTCGTCAGGTTATGCTTTTGTTTATTTAAGATTTTTTTTTACCAATTTGAATATGATACAGTTCCTTACATTTACGTTTTTCCCGATCTTTCAACATTTTATGTTTTTTATATTTACTATTTTATGTTGTTTATAATTTTATATTTACTGTGTTTCCTCTTATCATTCACAAAATACATTTACAACAGTGAGAAACTATGTAATCAATATATTTATGAATGATGTCTTTCATTTAGGAAAATCAATGTCTCATCTCACTTATTTTTAGACGATAAAAAAGCTAAAACATTAATGACCCAACTTCAAAACATAATACTGAGTTTTCAATAATTTTATCAGCTTGAAATTATAGAATACAACTCAATACGTCCAATTTTCGATGACTTTTTCTAACATTTGTGGTCGTATATCGGCAATAACACGACGAATATTGTCTTCCAAATGGTCAAGCGTTTGTGGCTCATCCGCATAGACCAATAACTTAACATAGCCCCACAGAAAGTAGTCTAGCGGTGTTAAATCACAAGATCTTGGATGCCAATTCAGAGGTCCAAAACGTGAAATTAGGCGGTCACCAAACGTGTGTTTCAATAAATCGATTGTGGCACGAGCTGTGTGACATGTTGCGCCGTCTTGTTGAAACCACAGCTCCTGGATATCATGGTTGTTCAATTCAGGAATGAAAAAGTTAGTAATCATGGCTCTATACCGATCACCATTAACTGTAATGTTCTGGCCATCATCATTTTTAAAGAAGTACGGACCAACGGAAGTAACGGTGTTTTGACATACACTTGAGGATTATCTTTACTCCAAATGCGGCAGTTTTGTTTGTTGACGTAGCCATTCGAACAGAACTGCGCTTTATCGCTAAACAAAATTCGCTTATGAAATCGGGAACAACGGCAATCTCGTTTTTACTCTATTTGCAAGCGTTGTTCAGGCTTGAATCTATTTATGATGAATTGCCAAACTAATCTGAGAATAATTCACTTCTCAGCTGGTAAATCGGTCGCCATCTTCAACAGTAATGCCAACTCAAAGTTCTATACCTCTAAAAGAAACACCCGTTAGATGAGTGCAATACATCTGTAATTTTGTCAGTTCTACATGATATTCTTCTGTAATAATGAAGTAACTAGATGTCACCGGAAATTTATTACCAAACATAAACAGACATACGTTCTACCCGTATGAACCTAAGCAAAAATTATCGAACGCCACCAAAAGATGCGGGTTATGTGGGATAAATAAACTAGCAAGCTGTAATAAAGTTGATCAGCTGACATTATTTTACGTAGTCAGAGAAATTGACCAGTATAACCACACTGACAAATGTGAATATCCCTAAGGGATCCAGTGTACAACTCAATTACAAGACGCTAAGTAAGTGACCATTCCCACTGGATGATCAGATCGAGCGGGAAGAAAATTGACAGGCGCTCATGTGGCAACTGGAATTACTGAAATTGGGTTTTTATTGTCCGTTTTATTAACGGCTAATGTTGTTTCCACAAGGTTTTCTCGTAATTCGAAAAATAATTGCTTTATTGTTTCCTCTGCTAATTGCAATTATAACTAATTTGTCTACGGAGGGCGTAAATGTTGATTGAATTAATTAGATACTGCGAATATGATTGTATTATATTCTTAAGATAATCTTGTGAAAATTTAGTTTGATTTTATGAATGGAATATAGCCGTATCCAGATAATTGAATAGTACAAATTTGTAAGGAGAAAATAACGGCAAATGTCTTCTTATATGGAGTTGAAGAGTAATAAGATTGAAAAATGTCGAATGGAACTCCATCCAAAAACTTGAGAAAAAACTTTCTCTAGTTTCACTCATTCAGCTTAGAATAGTCGCGATAATACGAGAGTGGGGTGAACAGTTTCCAGCCTGACCAAGAGATACCACTAGGTCTACATTTGGCGTCCTACAGTACCACTCCTACTGAGCTTGTATGTAAATTTTCAGCTCAATCGCTACGTCAGTTTGCGTTGCACATTGCGCAAGACGCTGCCGTTGTTTTCGTTAAATTGGAGAAACGTGCTGTCATCAAATACTTCTATTTGAAACAAAACAAATAAAAGAAGAGATGGACTCAACACTAAGAGACTCCTCCCCATCATATTCAACTATAAAGCAGTGGGTTTCTGAATTCAAAATGAGTCGTGTGAGTACCTCTGACAAGCCTCGCTCAGGACTGCCCACTGAGGTCGCAAACTCAGAAATGATTTAGAAAATACATCAAATAGTATTGGAAGATCGCAGATTCAAAGTTTATGAGACAGCTGAGACCTGTAGGTTGTTAGCTGAATGTTTGCGAAATATTTTGTACAACCATTCGAGCATGGAAAAGCTATATGCAAGATGGGTACCTCATTTGCTAACGCTCGAACAAAAACTGTCTCGAACAAACATCTATATCGAAAATTTGGCGCTCTATAGGCATTATTCCAACGGATTTTTGCGTCGATTCATAACTCTTGATGAGACTTGGATTTACCACTACACTGCTGAAAATGAAGAACAGTTAAACCAGTGGGTTGAAAGGAGGAACTAACTCCAAAGATGGCAATAACAATTTTATCGGCAAACAATATTATGGAAGGAAACCCTCTGGTTTCTTTCCATTCTCCACAGTTTCTTGCCTCTAGGTACCCATTTTTTGTACTTGACACCTTTTTGATGTGGCCCATCCATCTTTTGAAAGGAGGTTGGATACTTCTATTTCGTAATCTTGGTCTCCATTGGATGATGCGCGAAGTCCAACTTGTTGTGCCATTTTGTCAACAATATGACATGCCTGAGCCCATTGTAATGCTGTTGCCTTTTTCATCACATCCTCTATCTTTGTTTGTCGACGAATATCCCAATTTTGAGTGTGACCAAGAAGACTAATATCAAACAAGAGCCACACAATTGAGAGTTGAATTGTTCTGACTTTGATTGCTGGCCACTTAGTTCTTTTTAATCGTAGGTTAGAACTGCAGGAATACAACTATCATAAATGTGGAATACTTTCTAAATTGAATTAAACTCGGAAAAATGAAACTGAATATTGCTGATGTTTTTTTTAATTAATGTTATCAATTTGTGCAAAAATATTAGTTATAAGATTGGTCAAGGTAAACGGACTGTTTTCTAGATTTTCATACCTTCATAGAACAATTGTGATGTACTGTACCTACTTGTCGCCACTATGAAGGCTTCTTTGGACTGCCTAGACTAGATTTATGACAAGAGCCTAGACTCATGAAAGGTATAAATATGGAAGTATTTATAGAAATAAACGTATTTGATTTAATATGAATCTGATTAGGAAGAGGTATGAGCTATTATTGAGAGGTATGACTTGAGGTATGTCTTCTAATCTCGAATGGTATATGAAAACTTTACAGTTTCATTTATTATTATGTGTTTTAAGAATGGTGGGTTAATACCCTACAACCCCTAATCTTGCTGGTGTAGCTGGCACATTGAGACCACAAGTGTTGATCGTCATTTGAATTTCTGAGCTGAAATAGGCTGAAACACTCTGCCAACCCCAGGGTGTGATTGTAACTCCAAAAATTGAGGTGAGAGTTGGATGCCTCGTAGAGACATTGCGTGTGTTCTTGTTCTGATTACATGAATCACAACCCTTCGTATGGTGCTCTTGGTGGATCTAAATCGAATTGAACATTTTCTGTCTTTGAAGAAGGTTGATAGTGTATGGCACGAAGACCAAGTGAATTTTTTTTTAAGCCGTTAATGAATCACATGGGTTTGTTAATAGATATCTGAGGCGATATCTATGGATATAATGGAATGGGGATGGAATTACTGAAGAAGCGCGACGAAGTATTTTTCCTGACAAGTAGGAGCAAAAAGAAGAAAATATCAACTCAAAATCCTCGAATGGTTACATTCAGATACGTCTAAGTGACATTCAAAATCACAGATTTCAACAGTTGCAATGCTAATTTGGTCAATACTTTGAATGTTTGATCTATAAACCAATAAGAATATTTGGAACAGAAAGACCATATTTTCTCTCGTTTTCACAAATTTTTCAATTTTTTTTCGTCTTCAACACTAACTTTCCAATTTCATACAATTTATCCACTAAATATAGGAACGGATGAAAATGCATTGATGAGTAATCAGAAATATTTTGACGTTTTCGGCGAAACTCCAATAATTATATCAGTGAAATTTGTGATTTGTGTCAGATACTTCGACATTTTGGCCAATATGACATGCACCGGGTTTACGCCAAATCAAAATGCATTGTTTATGATCTCCTTATTTCGCCTGTCATCATAATCTATTATGCATAAATTCCATGCAACACTTTACAAAGTGTCATACATCTGGTAATATTGAACGTTATCGAACATTATCGAACATGTTACAAAATTCATAGAGATTGTGCAGAAATTTAGAATATACTATTTTATTCGAGATATTTTATTGAAGTCTACTTACAAGCAACCTGTAATCCGTATGACAATATTTGAAAACATCGACTCGAAGCATTCACAAACTAAAAAATTTAAGTCCATCCTGAGAAGAAATCATTTATTTCCATCAGATGTCGAATTATACCCAGAAGGTGACATAAAGACACGTTTCGTATATGTTACCTACAAAATAAAATAACATAATCTTTTTCATAAAGCGCGATCATCTTCCGACAACGTTTCGTAATAAACCATGTCAATTTATCGTTTCTACGTCTAATACCGATCAAATTCATGTGAACGTTGTTTGTAGATCCGTAAAACAGAATGTGACTCAGTTGACAAACACTTCTAGAGATTTGTTTGCGTTCACACAGTTTGAATTAGAGAAAAATCGCGATTCAAACAAACTTGAACTTAAGCTCTTCTTTTAATGAAACCATCTTCAGGTATTCATTAGTATCTTTAGTATTATTCGTCTGATCGCTACTGTGACCGTCAATCTCTTATCGTCACGCTTATTTCAGAATCAAAGTTTTCGTATTTCTTCGCATCAAGCAGAGCACAGATGGTCGAAGGAGGTTTTGAAACTCACGATATGATACTCGTAGTTCAACAAGTACTTGAAGTATTATTCAAAGCATTTTTTGCAGTATTGTATAGCGTTAATTATATATCATTTGAAATAGCTTCACTTTGAATCTACTAACTTTTTATCCAATAATATGAACACATTTGGGAATTGATTATGATTACAGTGAATTTATGCTAATTCCAGATTCTTACCTTCACATTATGGTAACACACGTATTTGGGTTTTTCTGGTCGTGATAAGAATAGAGACAGAGGTTGAGATAGTAATAGATAAAGACAGCGATTGTGTTAAAGATAGACGTGGAGATAGAGACAGGTGAAGAGATAGATATAGAGATAGAGATTGAGACAGAGTTAGTAACAGAATTAGAGATAGATTTAGAGATAGAGATTGAGAAAGATAAAGAGATACAGATAGAGATAGAGTAAGAGATGTAGATGGAGATATAGATGAATATAGAGATCGAGATACAGATGAAGACACATGTAGAGATAGAGATATATATAGAGATGAGATAGATATAGAGATAGAGATAGAGGTAGGTGTAAAGATGGAGATTAAGATAGATATAGAGGTAAATATATAGATAAAAATAGAGATAGAGTTAGTGATGGAGATATAGATAGAGATAGATATAAAAATAGAGAAAGAGATATAGATAGATATGGAGATAGATTCAAGCTACAAAATTTTCATTTTTTAATACCATTTCCATCAAAATGTTCATTTCTGTATTCTGTACTAATACATAATTAGGATTGAATTCTAAATCTTTTAATTAAACGATATAGATTTAGATTCATCATGAACAGAGATGTATGTTAAATAAGTGAAGTGTGAATTGATATATTAGACATTCCCATTCTTGTAACTGAAATTTTCTACAATAATATTATTTACAGGTCGTCAAAAAATATAGACAAATTGAAACTAAATAGTAGTTAAAATAATATGAATGTGTATTTTCCACTTATTTTATACAAAAAATGTTTGTATATAGAAGAACCGAAATAGAAGAAAAACTGCTAACTAGAGTTTGTCTAAATATATTATGCATATTAATCGAGACAAGTTGTGCATAAACGATGTACATTTGACATATAGTCCTTGTGTCAAACGTCAATCGTGCGCATGTAAAAATACTTCTATGGACTTAAGATAAAATCTAAACATGTAGCATTTATGTGTTTCTTACATGAAATACCGGTATGATTCAAAACTGACCTTCATTGTGAAGGTATCATCTGAAATCAATTTATCTGATACCAACTGACTGGCACATTCGCCGGCATGGACACTAAGAATTTGATCCCATCAGAATGATTGTTTGCTCAGTTAGCTCTAATTGGACATACAAAATTTGCTTTTCATCCCTAAGGTTAACAACCGATGAACTTTGTATATGAAAATTACAAGACCACACAAGGTAGTATCTATCGAGATAAGAATTACTACATAAAATAGCAGATAATCGTGAATATCCAACTGTATATATTAGACAAACAAGCTTTTTCATTGAAAACTCATCTAGAAAATTCCAAAATATCACTTGAATAAGCACTTTTATAATATATAAAAATTTAAATAGCGGGGGTTGTTAATTAAACGACAAATTTCATTGTATTTTTCGATTTAGTAATATAGGAAAAACTACCCACAGAATAAGAAATAAGTGTTTGCTTAGGGACTTCTTTTTGAGATCTTCAAAAAAAACTAATTGAAGAAGAAAAAGGTGAAGAAACTCCAACTCCTTTAAATAAATAGAACAAGACGGAATTTTAAACTTGCTCATATTAAATATTTTTTTAATATACTATTTTCAATCGAAAAAATTTCAAAAAAACCAAAGTCGAATAAACTTCATTCGAACTCAGTTTGGGGCCTAACATCAAAAATATTCGATGCAGTTGAACAAAATTACCAAAACTGAATTACGGTTGAAGAATATCTTTCTAATTGAAATAATAATTCATCAAAATACATTTTCTTGAACTTACAAGTTCATTATTCCGATGTCCTACTAAACAACATTTCTTAAAAATTGTAAAATGTATCATATTATTGTGGAATTCTTGGCTGAATTCCAGGAAAATTTTTTGATACACTAGACATTTGTTTTGGGCTACTTAAGCATTATCAATAGTCTTGATATCTTGTCTTCAACTCTTCATTATAGATAAGAAGTTCGTGATATATGTCAGGCAATTCAACTAATTCAAGGAGAGTTTTTCTCTTCTCGAATTAGGAGTTATTGTCAGATGATTAAAACTCCGAACAATCAGTGAGTAGCCCGAACCAATTTTAGTGGAACTTAGGCAATAGTGTTCATATTTATCATTCATATTATATATTCTGTAAGTCTATATTTTTTAGGAAACATACATCTCATTAATGTCCGCCTGTTGTTATCCTAGAAAAAAATCGAATTGATTTTCTACCTGTTTTTAAGAACGGAAATTGAATAATTACTCATTGACCCTATTAAGAAGATAGAGGAAGGCAGATGTTGCGTGAAAAATTGGAACAGATTGTTTGTTGTCGAAATAAAAGAATTTCTATAATGAAAACAAAAAAAATACGGAAGACAGTAATTTTGTGATTTTCTGTCATTTGCACTGGTAGCAATCATTCCCATATTTGAAAAAACCGGGTGTAATCCTTAATTATATAATATATACTTTTTCGAAAAGTTAATCTCCTAGTGCAAGTATTTCAATTTTATTACTGGAATAAAGTAATACTAAAAATAATAATAATAACATTTATTCAACATTTTTCACATTTTAAAATTACATTCATTCAAACAATTACAACCAAGAAGAATGTTCACAACAGGACTGAATTCCGTTCTGATCTTCCATTCAGCCCTCGAACAAAAATATTGGTTCAAGTTTACGTTTATATTCACAATAATATACAACTATATTTGAAAAAGATATTAACTTAGAAATATTAAATATTTGAGACTTTTTTTTTTGGGAGGGACATTAAGTTAAGCAAACATATGATACAAAAAATTGATTCATACATTCGAATCATTAAACTACTCTGCCACACTATAGTAGCTTTGTTAACAGCAATCATTGAGCTTTCTTCTCAAACAAATGAGCTTTCAGCAATTTAAAATTTGACGGTACATGGTTGAAGATTTTAATACTCTGATAATACAGTGAGTTCTCAATTTTAGCTGCTTTATGCTTAGGAATAAGTAGCAAATCACTGTTACTTGTTGAATACTCATGATTACTATTCAATTTAATAAACCTATTTTCATTTTCTTCAACATAAAATAAACATCTATAAATATATAAACAAGGTTATTTGAATGAAGGTTACATTATCTAATCTCAATAAAGTGCAAGATTTTGTGAAATGTGAATTCTTGTGGCAGGTATATCAGTAGATATACAAAGCGTTGAATAAACATACCGAAAAATAGCACGACGAAAAAAATTCAACAGGTGATTCCTCATTCTGTTCTTAAAATTTCGTTGTATTATTATTTGAACCACAGAAAAAACAACATAGTGGTCGGTAACTATATTTTATCATCAAAATGTACTTGTAAATTACAATAACACAATAAAACAACTACAATAAACAACTACAACTACAAACACAATAAACAACTACAATAAATGAATATACTATGATAGTTTCTTCTTCAGTCACATCCAGAAAAACATACTGGAGTATAAAATTTCCTAGAGTTATCTCTACAAAGATCCCTAAAACGAAAATCTAGGGGATTTAAGTCTGCGAACTGAGCAGGTCATGCGTGTTGCCCGCCTCTATAAAGCCACAGATCTCCGTATGAAACTGTTATAAAATCCGGAGTTACAAAAAACAAAGTCAGTTAAATTCTCAAGAAACTTCACACACATTGACTGCCGCCTAATTTCGCACTGTACTTTCGAAATAAAAGAGTTTTAATTTCCCATAACATTATTGGGCAAAGTATTCTTGGATTACGCAAAACAATAACCCTTCAAAAGTATGCTGATTTGTGTTTATGTTACACCCTGATGTAAATAAAATATAATCAACTTCTGATAAAGTAGAACTTAATATCTATTCTGATTATAGTAGATCTATAAGTAATTGCTAAATGAGTAAGCAGCTATCATGGCGTCATTGTATCGTAATGAGATATATAAACAAGAAAAATCATTATGTATAATGATTATAGACAATGCATAACGCTATGACCTTGAACATAACATTGTTTGATGAGTGTAGTTAAAACGAAAAAAAAAGAAACAGTTGGATAGTCAGGTACAAAATATCTCGTTCCTAGTCTCATCAGATTCTTATATATAGAGTGTTCCGGCGCAAAAACACTGAACGATATCAATCATGATTCAGCTATAAATGGATAGCCATTAATATTTCACATCTTTTTATGAAAGCTGCAGATTCTACTTGACTCCGTCCTTATATAAGGCCTCTTTCAGTTTTATTCATCAGTGCCAACGACGGTTCATTAATAACCGGATACTTAATTATCAATTTCAAAGGGGGTTGAAATATATATTATCCCTACGGGATTATCTGGTCAATTAAAGGGAAACACGCTATTTTAAAATCTAGGAGAATATATTCAGAAATTTTGTTGAGCGCGTTCATGGATTTTGAACACCTTAGGGAATATTCTTACGAAATACGTGATTCAATAGTAATGGCGAAAACTACAGGCAGTTGCGGAAGGGGGTGAATAATGTAACGTATATTGCTGTATCTGTAAATATAAGTTCAACTTATTTCTTTGAGTTGAATATAAACTTAAATTCAAACACTTGAAGTTATGATTTAAACTTTATTGACTACATAGTATGACGCGTTTCGTCGTTACAAACGACTTCTTTCAAACGAAGTCGTTTGAAACGCGTCACACTATGTAGTCAATAAAGTGTAAATCATAAGTTCAAGTGTTTGAATTTAAGTATATATTCAATTATAATGAATTTACATCAAGTCAACGCCAACAGTATCAAATATTATTGCTCTGAGTATATTTATTTTTAATTTTTATTGTGAATTTTGAGTATACGATTACTGTATTATATCAATATTTTTATATAGTCTGTTATAAAGTGTAAAGAACTAAGGGAACGAATTCTTTGTAGCAGTATAACCTAAATATTAAATACCTCAATATATATTCCTTCAATAACTTCGATTACCATGCAATTGATATCTTATAGTTATATAAGAGTGATTTCACAGTCAGCATTTCTAGCTGTTGAATGAATTACTGCAGGAGGATCGATAGTCTTTTTTTTATTGTAATATACCTTTTTGAGGTCGAAAAATAGTAATTTTTGCAGAAGATCAGCTTCATAGACATATAGCGAATCTTATGTGTGACTATCAACGCCAAGTAAGCTGTTCTCAAAGATGTAGCGGCACAGGTCCAGATAAATTGCGAATGAAAAGTATGCTCTTGACAAACTTGTCGAACAATTGACTAATATGTGTTTTCCAAGTTAAACCAACATCAACTGAAACTCCGATAAATTTCTTATAATCTTTAGGATTTATATTCATAATATTACGCCTCAAAGGATATGAAAGTGTCACCGTGTTTTCAGCATTCAACATCAATTCATTTGCAGAGAGATTATACCCATTAATCTCAATCTTATCATCGAGCTTCACTAAATAAGACAGCTCAGTGACACAGACAAAGTTGTGTCATCAGCAAGTTGTGTTCAAGGCTCCTAGTAATTGGAGATATCATTGATGAGAACCAGGAAAAGCAGAGGGACCAGTACTGGGCCCTGTGGATTCCCTATCAACAGGGCTCAGTAGTACCTTGGGGTTGGTGGAGATTCACTACCACCGCACACTTCTAATACACACTATCCATCGCTATTTAGGAAAATACACGTGCTTAACACGACTGAATCAACCTCAAACTGCTATAAGTATAACCAACTTCATCTGTGTTAAATTTCATGTTCATTAGTGAGCGCAATTCTCTTAGAAATAGGTACAATCTTTTTTGATTCAAGGATAAATATGCATTTTTCATTTCAATTTTAAATTTAATTTTTTCAGTGTTGAATATATTTTGATCAAATCTTTTACCATCCATCAAAATGTTACGCATTATAATTAAAAAAACTGCAAGAATTTTTCGAGTATGTACCTAAGCCCGAACTAATTTCAAATTCATGAAGTAAAAACCCTTTTCTCGTACAACCAACATGTGGAATATTTTTAGGCACGCAATGCAAATTTGAATAAACTAATCGAAATTTTAAATTAATCTAAAAGGGTTGCTCGCGTAACCTTTTCATATCTGTTCGTAATTTAACGCTTATTTACACACTAAAACTCATAGGTATATGGTATAATGGATTTTCTTGAACCCCTTAATAAACACAAAGCACCACGGTGGAATTCACCCTCGTGATTTCTCAGTTCATCAAGATGGGGCAAGATTTCTATAAAACTCTTCTAGTTGGATGATATCTTGAGTGTGGGACAATTCCCGATTCGGACCACCTTGCGGTTTCACTTTTCATCTTGCCTTTTGCATTGAAGAGTGAATGAGAGAAATATTTGATCTTTTTCGATAACAAACCGTTTCAACAATTCGCATTACTGTTCTACTAAGCCGATTTGTACGGTACATTGAACAAATCGCGGATCTCATCATAGGCTCCAGGGAATTTACTTCCCTCTTAGAAACACAAGGCAAACAAACTGAAAAGAATGAAGGCTATTGTTAGCTCAACATTATTGGATATATTCTTATCCCCGTGGTCTTAGGTGGGACAAACGGCCGAGGACTTACTGCCGTTCGTGTATGTGAAAAAGAAAATGCGATTTTCCTGGAAAGTACCATGCGAAAATATTTACAACCGCCTTGGAAAGAACAGAATTATTAATTACTAGCTGCCCCTTCGAACTTCGTACCGCCTAGCAGGCGATGATTGTAAGTTAACAAACACGCTTGACCCTAAGGTGACAGTGTTCTGTTTCAAAAACACAAACATCTATTTATACATCTGTACGTAATTTTATAGATCATTCCAGCTTTTGATATCATTGAATTTTGTTTAGATTGACATTTTAAACTCGTTATAATGGGTGGTTTTTTGAGCGTAGTTTTTTTTAAAATCGAAAAAAACACCCAATTTGCATCATATATTCGAAACTTTTATTGAAATTGATAACTTGGTCTTTGCCATTTACATGTTAAAGATAACTTTATGTAAATGTTGTGAGCGGTTACGTATCAAATGGCCCATTCAAAAGGTCCAATTTTGCGTCACTTCTTCGAGCATTTCGGCCTGTATCCCACGCATGTAGCGTGTTATGTTATCCTCTAAGGCTTCAATCGTGTTCGACTTGTCCACATACACTAACGATTTTACAAAACCTCACAAGAAATAATCCAGAGTCATGAAATCGCTTGAACTTGGCGGCCAATTTCTAGAGATAAGCTGCTCACCAAATTCATTCTTCAACATGTCCTTTGTTTCACGAGCTGTGTGGCATGTGGCACCGTCTTGATTTAACCACATGTCAACCAAGTTCAACTCGGCCAACTGGGGCAAACAAAAGGTGCGTATCATGGCTCGATATCGTTCGTCGTTGACGGTAACGCTTCTTCCAAGGTCGAGTTTGAAGAAACATGGACCGATGATGCCACCAGCCCATAAACCACATCAAACTGTCGTTTTTTCGGGATGCATCGGTAATTCTTGTATGGTATGTGGCTGTTCATCACTCCAGATGCGACAGTTTCGTTTATTTACATATCCGTTAAGCCAGAAATGAGCCTCATCGCTGAACACAATTTTCCGATGAAACAGCTGATATTCATTAAGCTGTTCTTAGGCCCATTCACCAAAAATTAGACGTTGTGGTAGGTCATTCGGCTTCAATTCTTGCAGAAGTTGAATTTTAGAGGCTTTCGAAACCAAATAACACATGCCCAATTGCTGAGAACGGCGACGAATTGATATTTCACGATACTCATTAACACTGTACGCTACGGCTGCAATATTCTCTTTTGTACGCACTGTACGCATGCGAGACAATGGTTTAATGTCCAACAAAGTAAACTTGATGCGAAATTTGGTGATAACAGCACGAATTGTTGATTCACCAGGTCGATTATGACGACCATAATATGGTCGTAACAAACGATACACATTTTTCACAGAACACGAATTTTGATACTAAATTTCAACAATTTATAATCGTTTCATTTCTTGAATGAAACGATTATAAATTGTTATGTTATGAGAAATGTTATGTCAGTACAACATCTCTTTCGAAGAAATAGTTATACTGACATAACTACATTGATAAGACATATGGTAATTTGATGTTTTTCATAGATATTGATATGTTCTCCAATATTTTAGGACATTTTTCTGTTTTACCATTCATAGTTTCCGCGGGGCATGCGATGATTAACACATTTTATGGCAGGTTTTTTCATACCTTGGTTTATATTAATGAAGTTCAGTGAAGAAGTTTTAGAGAAAAACATACCGATTTTTTGGTTTTTTCCTTAAAAACAAGACCTAAAAAAGGTCACAAACTTTACTTCTCTATTAGTATAGATTGTTAATTTTCGATGAAATATTTCCAAAATTTAGTGATATTATTGGCTTCAATTTGAATATTTTTCTGGAAATTAGGATTTTCATGATAAATTGACTTTCAAAAAGAAAACATTTCACTTTTGGTTCACGTTCTGATGAAAATTTAAACTTTATCAAGACTCCAAAAATATTTTTCATCAAATTGTTTGTTTGAATAATTTAATTTGAATTGTTTCTTAAACACTAAATTCAGATCAGAAACCCAAATACAAATTCATAAACTAAAAGAAATGCCTAACTGTAATATTATCAAATATTAAAAAATGATTATTAAATTATCCACCAACAATCAATACTATATTCGACGAAAATTTACCAGAACAAGCAAACCATATCACAATCATTCCCAAAATGTTGAACATAATCGAGAAGATATGCATCTCATAAAAAATTTTGATGGAACCAAAGCATTTATCAAATCAAATCCACAAATAACAGTCAATTGGATGAACAAAATGAAACAGTTATTATTGAAACTGATACAAAGAGTGAAAAAAGAACTGATGTAACTATATAAGTATAAAAGAATGAAACGAGATTCAACCACAATAATAAAAATTAATGAATTAATCAAAACTGGAAACGAAAGGTTTAACTTGAAGTGATCATTAAAGTTTTGGTAGCAAAATTTCAACTCAAAATAAAATTTTAACAGATTAAGGTATACTGAAGAATACAAATTCAAGACCTAACAAAAATCCTGTTTCAATTAACGTATTGCAGAATAACGAGCTTTTACCTAATTTCGGAAGTGTTCATTACGTTTTACATGAAAATGTCATTAAAAAAACCAGAGTATCATATTCTTCCAACTCCAGCATTTTGATGAACGAACTCATTGTTTGCTTTTATGTATGACTATTTCTAGGCCAGAGCCTACGGCAAGAATAGTGTTATTTACATAACAACAACCTCCCGCAACGTTTTACTACACATAAAAACAATTTATGTGGTTGGAATTTTATTATTTCGTTTATTTTCATTTCCTTTTATTATGATAACATTTGGTTGTCGAAATTTTTACGGAATTCACTTAAGCTGAGGAAAACGTAAAAATGCGTTTGAAATTGTTAATTTGAGAATAAGAGTAATTAGGACATTAACCAATCCAGAAAAAATTGATAAAATGTATATAATTTCACAAAACTAATTCAAAATAATTCCTTGTAAATAACTAACTATAAAAATGGAAAAATCATTTCTGGTTTACGTTTATTGAAGAATTTTTGTACCGATAGAACTTTACAAGTTTTTTTATAAACGAGAATGTGAAATTCTTGATTTTTTGTTTCATATTAATACTATTTCATATCTGGAAAGAAATTATTATTTATTTCAAAGTTTTGACAAAGGTAGAGTTTGTAGAGGAACGTGAACAATAAATAAACTTCCATATTTTCACAAATTGTTATTAGCTAAGAATTTCATTTTTTTAAAATATCGAAAGTCAAAAGAGAGAGAGGGGGACATCGATATACTTAGCTATTTTCATTCATATACAGATTTTGTCGAAGCAAAGCTTCAATTATCATCAATTTCACACAATTCATTTTCGTTAAAAAACCTCTGAAATGAGGCACAGTTTTGTCATTTTCATTGAATTTTTTCAACATGTTTTCATACAAATTGGTTGAGGCTTTCGCGACCAGTCGTTGAACTAGTGAAACTTTCGCTAGCGAAACGTTAGGAAGAAATTCCAACCGACAACTACCCTTAGACCCGAACCAGGACAACACTAGTTCATGTTTTCATACATTTTTGTTCCATTCCTAATATATCTTCATCCAAAATAATTGGAACTAAAAGTTGTTCCAAAATGAACGAAAGATTTTTATTTGTTGCATTTATGCGTGAACAATTGGCAACTGTGAAAAAACAAATTGACAGCTGACAGTTTAGCGTTAGTAAAAATGGAGCGTTAAAGAAAGAACAACGTGTCTTCATTACTGAACAATATTTCATAAATAATGAAAGTTTGGCGGCCCCAGTTCGAAAATTTCATACGAAATATGGTCGGAATCGTGTTTTAACTTCGTCTACTGTGTAGAGATTAATTGAAAAATGCCGGGAGACAGGAGCCGTTGCAGACGCCAAACACACTGGCCGTCCAAAAACAAACCCTTTCAAATATCAATATCGAAGCAATGAGTCGGAGTCTCAGTGAAAATCCAGGAACCACTCCTCCAGCATATTTTCACCTTGATAGGTTTTTCATTCGACACAACTGCTTGTGCGTTTCCGCTAACCCACAAGAGATTGTCGAAATACAAATGCATCCACAACGTGACACTGCTTAGTGTGGATTTTGGGCTATAGGCATAATGGGACCATACATTTTTTTAAATGAGGCTGGTCAAGCAGTAACTGTTCCGGTGCTCGATATCGCGACAATATAGCACAGTATTTTTACCGGAATTGGATGATATTGATGCGGCCAATAGGTAATGTCAACAGAACACTTTCGTTTCGGTGATCAGAATAATCCCCCTAGATCGTCCGATTCAACACCTCAGATGATTTTATGAGGTTATTCAAACTCGCAGGTCTATGTCAACAACCCACTACCACTCCACCAAAGGAGAAGTTGGATCTCTGCATCAATGTAATTCAGCCACATGTATGCAGAAATGTCACGGAAATGCTCAACAAACGAACGTGTAAGCAAAGCCGTGATGGTCATTCGTCCGATTTGCCATTAATAGCCCTATCCCATGTACTTTATGATTTAATGAAAAACCTCCAATCAGAAGACAGAAAACTCTGTTTCCTATTTTACTCAAATCTTACGAATTTTGGGATACCGTTAATATTATTCCAATTAACACTGTAGCAATAATATCAGCACAGCACAAATCTTGTGTTATAATTCTATATACCAATAAAACCCAGAAAAACAAAAATTTACTATGCCTTATATAATAAATCCTTTCATCCAACGACTAGACAAGATCGTGGAATAATAATGAACACCACCAATTTTTATTACAGTCGTATTGCCGTTCATTTCTAAATGTTAACGTACATTGAGATAAACAATGAAATAAATTTTATTGACACTTCAATGGTAATTGTACAATAAATGCCATACTGACATAATACATAGCAGATTGCGTTGTAAACGAGGTGCTTTAATCCAGCCAGAGGTTTTGCTGTAATTAAAGCAACCGTTTGGTGGTGGAGTATCACAAAATTTTTTCAGATAATTACGAACTTCCCTGAATTTACTGCGCTAAATGTTTTGCCGGAATCCACCCGCATTTTTGCGTTTTGTGTGTTATATATTCATTTGAACCTTATTTGGCACTGTTCTGTAAAAAGACAATCGGAAAATATCTTCGTTATTTCGCTTATATAATCAATATTGAAGATTAAATGAAATTTTGGATATTTGTACCTGAATAACACCACAAAAAACAAACCAATACCAACAAAAGTAGACATAGAGATATATTATAGTCTCAAATAACAATGGAGTACCTGCATTCCAGAAAAATGTATTGTTCACATAATGGTGTTATTTGTTTTCCATTCTTTCTCACAAAGTGTTGGATTCAAGATGACATGAAATACTTTCAATTCCCCTTGGAACAAACGGGGTGCTTACAGGAGTGATTGTCATTTTCTCACAAAGCAGGCTCAAGGTTTTCTACAATTTTTCGACATTTTTGCTGGGGGTAGTTAAAGGGTCATGTAGTGATTCTAATATTTTATCCTACATGACAATGTTAAGGTCACAATAAGAGGTCTTATCGATTAGAGTGGCGATAAAGTAACAGAGAGGATGGAATTTATTACATTCAGAAAGATTAGAATGTGGAAAAGCAGAAAGTTTACTTTTTATCAAGAAAATACACTGTTTCCGTTTGTTTTATATTTCTTTTCAATTAACTGCACAGCAAAGAAAGACTCGACATAATTGTTGATTTTCTGGGGTTTTCGAGCAAGCGAAGCATAATCATTTTCGATACTGAAGGTGTGAAGACTTGCATAAATATTTGTAACTAAATCGCGACAGAAACACTGAACTGATACATTTTAAATTTGGAACAAAATTAACTATAGTCTGTGATATTACATAGGCCACTTTGTCGATTGTCAAAAACGGATTTCCGGATGATTTACTTGGACTAAAAAAAACTCCAGTGGTTATAATCTGCGGGTACAGAAAAGGGAGAAAAAACTTGTATAATTCAATAGGATCAAAAGAACTCAAAACACTCATTTCCATATTCTGAACACATTTCCACATGGAATCAACTTGATTTGTCTATTTTAAAACGTGAGATTCATATTTTCGTTAAAATTGTGTCTGGTTCTTAATAATATTTATAATGAAAATTCTAAATATTGTTTCATTATGAATGTTAATTTTCTCCAAGTAATGGCCTCATCAATAATCAGGATTTATAATTGAATTGTTCCTTTAAAATTGATTATTTATAATGATGATGATTGAGATTAAATCAGCATTTATACCCAGATTTTTTTAATGAAACTCAAGGTAGACAAGGACAACCATAAAAGTGAGGTTAACATTTGTCAAACGCATAGAAATATATTGTGTCAAAGAAGACTTCTTCTCTGATTGTTAATCTTACGATTAATGATCATTTATGATAAGCTTGGCGTATAATAAAACAGAAAAACGTATATAGCCCTACTATATTGGTGAGTATTCCAAGAAAATTTTCTCATTCACGTAAATGTATCTTTTTCTTGAGAGTTTTCTTGTCTGTCGATTTTCCAACTGAAAATTGTTATTTCCACAATGACAAAGTGAAACTGAAAAAAATTATTTCATGTTACCGTTTTGCTACAAATGGTAACTTCCCAAAAACTTCGTAATAAATTTTTACAAACATTTCTTCAATTAGATGACACGGAGGTTTCACTTATCTCTTGGTGAAGCATTATGTTAAAAACAGTGAATTAAAATTAACACAATTGACTTAAGTATTACTGAATATATCAAAAACTTTACATATGTTTCGAGTGGTTAACCCATTATCAGGAGTATAAAGTGTTTCTATGTAACTAAAGTTTCATTGTACGCTCTTTATAATGGATTAACCACCCGAAATATATATAGAGTTTTTAATATATTCAGTGAAACTTAAATATATATAAAATAGTGTGTTAATTTTTAGTTATTATTTCTTCAATTTATAAATCAACCATTTCAATTTTGATTTTACATAAAATGAGTAAATCTAATAAACGAATAAGTATATTCATAATTAAGCCCCGCTCGATGGCGTGAAAGATGCTTATTCATTTTATTTCTCTGCCTCCGTTTAATTAGTCAAATAAATTAATCCCGACAATAAAACGCTGGAGTTGTTTGCACAGTTGTTGTCGTCTGCGTGAAATTCAGCCGCATTTTCCGGCATTTCCGCGACTTGTTATTGCGGCAAGGGACAATCGACCCAACGAAATATTAGCCTTACGAAAACGGTAATTGGATTAATTCGCTAATCACCAATTCATTGCGACACGTCCTGATAAATTCCTTCTTTTATAAGCAAATAAGAAATCAAATTTGTTCAAACAATTTCAATTTCGAGAACTTCAATCTTCATTTACAGCAAAGCTTTTTCAAATCAATTAAAACACACTCCATCAAAACAAAGGTTAAGGGAAAATACATCCCTAATAAAATCTTACAACTAAAGTGTTTCACCAGTTTCAACTGGTGTTCCCTTTGTTTGGTTCTCTTTTAAATTCACAACACAACACACAGTGTGTTCTGCTTCTCACCCACTACACAAGCTTCAAAGCTTCAATCCTTGTGAGTCTTTTCATTGTGTTAAGTTTGTACAGCAGATTCGTATCGTCGAAAGTCACTATTTTGACTTCTTTGCAAAATTTCGTCCCTCTTCTGCAACTATCTCTACTCTTAGGTCTCTGGGTAGGTTGCTTTTTCTTACATAGCAAGAGGTCTTGATATTAACTCTCAGTTTGTTCTAAAATATTTGTAGTATTCCAAAAATGCTTGGTAGACACACTTCCAAAGCCATAGAGGTTCTAAAACCTGCTGGTGAATCTCATAATCATTTTGGGTTAATCGAAAAGAATGTCTACCTAATTGCCTACATAATTTTCTTTGTTCAAGATGCCTATCTTGTACGTATCTCTCCTTCTAAACATGTAGGTTCATCTTAGACGTGTTTTTTCTGCAATACTATGAATGTTGAATCCAAGCACCGCCAAGCTTTCTTCCTGGGTTGATTGAAAGATTTTAGGAGTATATTATAACTCTTTCTTCTGTTCTTCCAATCCCCATTAAACATGCCTCATCTGCAAATGCAGCTACTGTAGTTTGTTCTGATTCTGATATATCGAATGTACCTATATAGGAGATGAACAAAGACCTGGGACACTACCCTGTGGTGGCCCTGCTTACATCGGTATTAATTTTGATACTAGCAGTCGTATCTGATATGAAACAGTTATATATACTACTCTGGCAGAAGTTATTTAATCTTATGGTTGAGATGTTGATTCAACTTGAAATGTAACTTCTGTCTCCGACAGGTTTTTTCATCTGGTCAATAATTCTATGAACCAAAATGTATCGAAGCAGCTGAATAAATTAACCAGTATCAATTGAAAACACTAAATTCATTATAAAGAATACTGAATAAGTAGCACTAAGGGTAAAATTCGTATGCTGAATTCACTGTCTTTTCATAAAATCAATTATTCATCTACACATCATATACATGAATTGCTATTCGAGTGGTTGAATAATACAGAGACAATTTCATCTCACGTACTTCTGAGATAATAATAACTAGATCTATCAAGGCAAGCACATCCTTCAAACGTTTCCGACTTGAAGGTATTCATTTCCTAAATTAATTTGAATCTATATCGCATTCCTTCCTTCCCTCTCTCTTAGTCCGGCTTACGCTATTGTGCAACAGATGTCACTGAGGGTTTAGACATTCCGAAATCCACTCAATTACAATGTGCATATATTTGCCGTAATCAAACAAGGCAAATCTGATGCACCAAGACTTGTGTTCATTATCGAATATCATTGTGCAGATTTGCATTCAATATTAGTGCAATTCCAATATAATTTTCATTGATTCCGTCTATTGAAGTATAATCATTAATTATATTCCAATAATGCGATGTATTCGAATTGAATTTAAGATGTGCGTATGATTGACGAAGGAATTTAAAATATATTTCGTATATGATGATGGTATTGAATTCCGAATTTCACAATATGAGATGGTAGTCATAGAACATCCCAAATATGAATTTCATTTTCATATTTACAAAATCATAATTTCAAAATGATATTTCTATATTCGATATAACAATCGATCCATTTGAATGATTTTTTTATACTTCTAAAAGAGGAAAATCTTCTGATTTTCTCCTTTTAAATTATTAATTCGATAAAACAGACCTTTTTGATAGTTTCGTCTGGTTATCGTGACTTTCACAATCATCAAAACTGACATGCTCATTTCGCTATAAACTATCCCCATCATGTTATTACTTCGTCTAATAGTAAAATTACACCAAATTTGAATAAGTGAATAAATTGTTGAAAATTATAATCGGTCATGATAAATTTTCGTCTTTCATAGAATATCTTAGATGAGTTTTATATTTTATACGTACCAATTCAAGAATTCAACTAATGCTCTTTATATTTTTTTAGATTAATTCTAGTTGGTATTGGTTGTTCTAGAATCGATTAAGAAGATTGTTGAAATTATAAATGAAATTTTAATGAATGCATGAAATTATATTATATTGAGATAGAAGGATTCAAAGAACTGTCTTAGGTCCGTTGTTGTTCTCCTTATATATAAACGATATTGTCTCTCATGTGAAAAAATGTTCTATACGTTTATTCGCTGATGATACTGTTAAGTATAATCTCAGTCTTGATGGACCAAGATGTTCGATATAAATAGTGGACTGTATATTTCTCACTTTGTTTAAGTGTATTGACTTTTTGTCTTAATGAAAGAACTGTGTGTTCCTTATAATTTTATTTAATCAATGCTCTCTGCCGGACCTTTACAAATATATACAAGACTGATATGAAAACGTTGGAAGATAGACAATTTTGAGATAATATTTTTTCTTTATATAGGAATCACCCTGGTCATGTCATTGAGGGGGATACTAACCCCACTCTGTACAGCAGAGCGTGACCAGACTAATTCTTGGTATCCTAATTACTTTAGGATATTTTGTTATATACATTTTATTGCTACTTATTTTTATTACTAGTCATTTGGGGTATTACGGGTAAATCCAAATCCGTACTACCCAAAGCATCAGGTATACGACATTTACTTAATATTAAGATCATAAATTATAATATTAATATTTCTACGGAATTTGCCGTAACAGATACTATGCTCTATATATTAAGAATATGACAGAGGGGATCAATAGAGACTTTTCGGCAATTAATGAATGGTTATGTTATAACATCTCATCTCTGAATGTGCAAAAATGTAACCTCATAGTTTTGGGTACAAGTGAAACCCTTAAAACCGATAAAAATGAGGATATAACTATAAATATTAAGAAACAAAAAATTAGAAGAGTAGAAACAGTAAAATATTTAGACATTATGTTAGACGGAAAATTGAGTTTCAATGATCATGTTGATTTCATATCGTCTGAAATCTCTAAAAAAATTAATTTTTTTGAAAGAAAAGGAAAAAACCTGTCAACATGTGTGAAATTATTGTTGTTCAAATAAATAATAATGCCACAGTTTGAATGCTCCACGTTGTTACTTGGTTTAACTAAAGAAAAAATTACAAAAGTTATAGAATAGAGCCATGCCAACAATTTTGAAATGCAGTAGATATGCCCCTATTAAAATTATGCTGAATTCTTTGAAACTAATATCTGTTAAAAAAGAATACTCTTTGCTTCATATAGTTTTATTCGTATTTAAAATAAAAAATCAGTTGCTTTCATGTAACATAATAAAAAATGTAACATATATCAGTCATGTGCATGAGTGTAATACTAGAAATACTGATAGCTTTTATATTCAAACTTGTGAGCTGTCTAAATCCAAAAATAGCATATACTATGACGAATTTAAGGTTTTCAATGATTTACTAAGTATTGAAAACTAGTATTAGTATTAAGATATTTAAGCGTGATCTAAGAAAGTATATTTTAGATAATGAGATAGGTATGCAAATAAAAAATCGACAGTTCATAATATTTAGATTTTTTGTATAGATTCAGCTAAATAAATATTATTGTTATTATAGATATATTTTTCCTCAATATTGCTATTCTGGTATGACTAATATTGAGAAGACCTTCAGGGATGAAGGGTTAAAAAGCAAAAAACTTGATATAAATGATCTTAGAGTCGAATTTCTTTTTTTAATTTCGTTGTCTTCTCCACACTCAACTTCACGCATTAATTATCATTTCAATTTTGGAGAATTAAGTGTCTTAGAACTATTTTTTTTCATATAAAATTAGTTCACAATGATTTTCATTTTCATTTGATACTCGACGAAAATGAAAATCCTGAAAAAATAGACAAAAATGAAAAATTTCTTCGCTCTAGAATGTAGTGGTTTAGTGTTTTTTTTGTTGAATAATTTATCAATATTTTTTGATTGGAAGTGATGTTAAAGTTCTCAACAACCATCTGTTTCGTTGAATAATTATCATTTAAGTATAAATTGTGCGAACAGATTTAAGCTTGATGTGTTTGACGATAACATTAATGAGTAAATATAACTCTTTAAAATATCAAAATTATCTATTTCTGTATAGGAAGCAGCGATTAACACTTGTTTCGAACTCGTTGGTTCTCATCAGAACGGCGTGTTCATTTCAAGTGTACCAACTCGTAAAATAAAAAAACAAACTCCAGGAAAAAAGTAAAGATGGATTAACTCAAACACTTTCCTAAAATCACAACGGAATTTCTTTTTCAATTTGAATTCTTCCTGACAGAATTATGAAAATTTATCGATATTCCTAACAAATGAGTGGAATTCACTGAAACTTTTTATTCACACGTAGCGCATATTTGTAGATTTAACTTTTCCGTTGAAAAGTCTTTGAATGGCTCGCAAATGAAAGCGAAAGAATTTGAGGTAGACGCAGCCGTAACAAAGCATAAAATATTCATTTTATACCAGCAGTATCACAATGCAACCACAATTACCGTCCCAAAGATCCGCTCGCCAGGAGGGTTTTTCCCGGCAGATTTCCGTATATTTCAATTTTCAGATCATTATATTTTCACGAACGGGTAGGTACGATTTCGAGTTGACATTGCATTATGCAAGTATCGATTCATTTCTGTGCAGATTTTCAGAACGAAATGCCTCAGGTTGAAGGTTTTACAAATAAACAAAATGGACTTCCTATTTCCATGTCACAAATTTATATTTATTTCACAACAGGGGCCTTTCCTATAGTCCCTATCTTAGAAAAAGTTTACGTACTGCGTTCTTCTTACTGACATATGACTCATTATTTGCCGCCGACGTTTCGTCAGAATTTGTTGACATCTTCGAGTCTAAAATATACTAGACGCCAAATAGGAAGAGTAACGAAAATTAAGAAACTTACCCAATATCAATTTATAATTAGTTAATACAATAAATTTCATCCGAGCTAAATCTTAATGAATTTATGTTGAAATTCATCGTAAAAATTATGATTGAAAGTAGGTATGCGCTTTATTTAATGTTTTTGAATGGTTCTTATTTCTTCTATTAATTCCTTAGTTGAGTCTTTTACTATGTTTATAATTTTTCTAATTTATGCATTTCGTATTATTATTATTAATTAAGCCTAGATAATTTATTCCAATCTTGTTTATTTTCATAACTGTTGAGAATTAATTTTCACTTCGATTATCCTTATTGGATTACTTTGACTAATGGTCCTAATTATTATTTCAGTTTTATATTTCATTCATTCTCGGTTATTCACAGCAATCTTCATGTTGATAATTGCTCAAATTATATTTCTTCTACTTTACTAATATAGATAATTTATATTATATCTTTTTAGCTTTTTGTATATTGCTATTTCATTCAATTTTACTTTGATTTAATTTTTATTGTATATATTCACTCACTTATAAATTTTTTTCTCCATTTGTATAATCATTCGACTGTTAATTCCTCCCATTAATTAAATGTAAATGAATGTATTATATATATATATATATATATATATATATATATATATATATATATATATATATATATATATATATATATATATATATATATATATATATATAACTAATATATCAAAGAGGCAATAAATAAATCTTGAAAATATATATATATATATATATATATATGAGAAAGTCCTTTTTCTGAATACTGCAGCATTGCTGTGGAAAACATACATCCCAGAAAGTGCGAAAGAAAAAACATTAAAACCCTTTCCGATACCTCTCTTCTGCTTTATTGAATCTGAAATGGTTGCTGCAAAGCAATTGCTAAAGTTAAGGAAATAAAAGCAAATTGTCTGTGCCCTGGATAATAGCTTGGATTAAATTAGGCGAAATCCTGGTACAGGGCACACAAAAAAATTTATAGGACCATCCATTTTTATCTCACTTCAGGACGCCTACTGCCAAGACACTTTAGGCAGAGCTTCGTTCGTGTAAATTACGTTTAATGGTTTTAATACGTACTGTGTTATAAAAGACGAATATTGTGAGAATTCATCTAGCAAACACCCAAATCTCTCAACATTCTTCAATATAATCAACATATGTTTCGGGCTACCAACCCATTATTGAGAGTTGAATACAACTAATAAAAAAAACCTGTATCTGCTTATGAATCGATTCAATTGGCACCAATGAAAATATGTATATTATCTAATCTAATGAGATAATTATTTTTACGAGGATAATAAATTCACAGCTTTTCTTCAATTTTCCTCAAGTTATCTCTTTATATTCTCCATAATATTTTTTATATATTCACTATATGTATGTATTTTGAAATGAATTGACCAAATCTGTAATACCTATCAGCTAAGAGAACAAAAACCTCATACACTTATTAAAATAGTTTTAAATCAGTTGTATAAACTCCATTTGAAATTCCGTCATGAATTGCTTCAAAATTGGTTTATTTCTAAATGAGAGGTAATAATAAAAACTTGTCTAAAAATCACTGACTGAACAATTATTTATTCTCTATTTAGAATAAATAATTGTTCAGTCAGTGATTTTTAGACAAGTTTTTATTATTACCTCTCATTTAAATATGAACTATCACAGAGTAGATTCATCGTCCATTGAATTTATGGTTTATTTCTAGTTTCACTACATAATTTTCAATATACTCACTGCGCTACTTTTTTGTGACACTTGATGTGCAGAAATTCCTCAATTCTCTCACCTTTCAATTTTCAATTTGTCGTAACTGTTCAACACAATAACACTACAACTCACATTACTCAATCAGTACAGAGCAGCTTATTCTATCAATTCAATTTCGTTTTCCACAAATGAATGTATTGAATTAATTCGACCGTGCTTTGATGGTCTTTTGCTTTTGATGGAAATTCAATATATCTATGTACCTACTGGCATCTCCTACAAATAGAGGACAATATTTTAATTGAGTATTCACATTTGAATTATCTTCAACCATGTATTACATTGTAAAATGAAGTAGGTATTCAGTATTGAAATCTTTGTTTTTGTTTAGTTTAACTACCATATTGGACCTGAAATTCAATTTGTAATTTTTATTGAGATATGGATTCTGGTATATCAACAAATGAGGCTTGCTATTGGATGTTCATTAGGTCATCACATATCATCACGCATGCGCGAAGACACTATTGCTGGAGATGAAATCATTTTCATAATTGGCCTTCTGCAGTTATTGTTATAAACTAGATAAACCAGATTGATAAAATTTATCAATTTCTATTTTTCTATTTGAAAATGCATAAATATAACATAGATATAAACCTGAAATAATTGTTAGACTCTAAACGTTAGAATGTGCAGAAGAAATTCTCATTTTTACGGAAAAAATAGACATCAATACTGAAATTCATTTTACGTGTGCTATTTATTAGATCTTTGATCTGCTATGTAATAAAATCATTCAAATAAACCTCGTAAAAGAGTAATATTTCATGAAAGAAAATTTTTAGAACTTACATATTTATCAGGACTTGTAAATCTATACCTTTAATATTATTTCCAGTATTATAAATGCATAACCCTATATTCGTTAATTTATTCAGTTGGTAATGCTGCCTTCTGGAAAGTTTAATATAGAGTAAATATTTCCTTTTATCTTTAGAGCATCATCTCAATTAGTGGAAACTAATTTACATAACCTCATCAAACTTCCTTGTACCTATAATAGCATAATGCCGAAATGGCATATATGTTTGTGTAATTCGAAAATTGTAAGTATTCATATATTATTAAAATTTGTGTACTTTGCCAAATATAGCCTCACTAGTTGCTGAACTAAACAACTTTATAGGTAAAAATCGACTTGTAGGAAATAAACAAATCATTAAGTCTTCGATAAATATGATAGATCAATTTCTAATTTCATTTTGCATATTATTTTAACCTATTAATGATAAAAATACGTTAGGAATTTTTGTATCAAACTACTCAATTTTTAATTTATACGTTGAACCATAATGTTAAACGAGAGGTATGAAAATATATATCAACAAATTGAATGTATATTTATGCAACATGTTCAAACAATATTCCATATTGAAATTATAAATACACAGAAATTTCATTGTCATAAGGTCGCCTTTATACGTATAAGCGGAATATATCTCTTGTAAAGCTATCTCCCACCACAACAGGTCCCATGGTGTAATGGTTAGCACTCTGGACTCTGAATCCAGCGATCCGAGTTCAAATCTCGGTGGGACCTTCTCTTTTTTTCATTCAAACATTGCACATATTTTATGAAATGTATATTTTCATGTGTATGTTCTGTCAATGTATGCTCAAATATTTATTTTGTGTTTTATCTGTGTGTTCAAATCGACTGAATATTTCTGTTATTTCTTTCTGGCAACGTTCTGCATGATTAAAAGAATGAATTATTTTTCAGACGGTTTTCACTTCACGCCTAATAACCCGCCATTTCCATCTGCCACGTGACGGATAATTCAATTTCCAAGACGAAGTTATCGATGCGTTTCGAGGCATAATCACCGGTTTTAAAAATAAGAACGAGTGACAAATGCGCAAGGTACGTCGTGACGGGAAAAAACCGGCTAATTACTTGTCGTTTTCAACCCCACACGCCTCACAGCATCAAGAGGGCAACGACAGAGACATGTGTTAAGATAACCCGCCAGCGACAGGAGTTATATACTGTGAACTGCTTGGAGACGATCGAAAAAAGTGTTTAGTTAGTACGATGACTGCGATGTTGACAGGCGTATCAAAACATTCGCCTTTTTTGAAGTGGAACACCGGAATGAAGACCAGTGGCGTTTGAGAAATAGGGTAAAACTATTCAAAACGACGTCCCACGAATCAGAAGAAAAACTGAAATCGTTGGTACGAAAAGTTGATGAAGTTATTCAAAAGTAAATAAAGCTCGAGAAATTATTTAAATTTTCAGGAAATATAATATAAAAATCACCCTTTCGTTTCACATTCTTCAACTTCACTTCACTTTCATTCTTTCAGAATAAAATTTCTCTACACGACTGGTAACGGACTTGTTTTTGACCGTCACGTAACGCAAAACCGTTATTATCGCCAACTCACAGCAATGCAACCGATAACAAGTGGCCTTCGCAAATCTTTCACGCAAAATATCACGAAGTATATTAGTGACTGAAAATATTCTTTCAACAAATTAGAAAATTTTGTCGGAAGCTGTAATATCCGAACTAAAAATAACAATAGTCACCTTAGATCTAATGATGAAGTATAAGTTCGAAATGATTCCTTCTCAAACTGTTTGATATATTGAGAGAGTATAATTAATTTCCTCCAATTTATATAAATGGGACATATACCCTATCCTGATACTCCCGAATTTTATGGACATCAATATTAACGAAGTAGCAAAAAGCTTGGTAGAACTATTTTAAAAACTCAACAATCCATATAATTACGCTTGTATTTTATACTTAATCTTTAAGTTTTAAATTTCATGCTCCCTTTAGGGTCAGTTATATCATAACAGCTAAAATACTTATTCTTTTTAAGAGTCTCACCCACTTCTAAATGGCGACGTCGCCACGTTCGACGCTATATAGACTCACAAAGTGACTCGTTAGTCGTGGTTCCGCTTCCAAACTGGCGTGAAATTAGTTACTTGATATAAATATCAGTATGAATTATTTGAGAACGTAGCCCGTGGCGCCGAGTTGGCGTCTCGGAAAGCAGAGACCTGATACCACATTAATTATAAGAAAGAACACAATTGATGCAGTGATATAAAAAAAGGATTTTATCTGCTACGAAATGTTGGAGCCTGAGTTAATCACGGGTTTGACCATACAGTTTGAATAATAATATAAATAGATAGTAAACTCTTCAATTAGTTGTATCAGCTCTTGATAATGGGTAATAGCTCGAAACTTATGTCGGTTGTATATAAGAATTGTTGAGGAATTAAGACATTTCTTTTGAATTATATAATGTATTTATAAATTAATCATATCAGTAGCATAAACGGACGCCACTGCTTCATTCTCCGATGCACTTCTTTCTCTTATTGTCATATAAAGATAGGTGCCACTTGTAACAATATTCTTACCCACAGTAATATATACCGGTTGAAATAACATTAGGTGAAATGTACCGCCTACACTGTGCATATGAGTGTTCGTAATATGCCACCGGGTTTGTTGTATTTTGAAGGATGGGATCCATACACAGGGTGGGGCAATGACTTCTACTTTTTACTGGGATGGTCGGGCTGTACCTTAAGTGGATTCTTTTGTGTTAGAGAAGTCGAAAGAATAAAATAGAATGGTAAATTATAAATAGGACAAACAAACATTGTCCGAGGAAGTTACGAAAATCAAAGTTTTCAATAGATTCCTGAAAGGATATAAAAGAATTAGAGTGAGCTAAATCAGTCTCAGATCAATAAATCGCAGAACAAATAGAATTTTGTAGCAACTTTATTAGTTGAATTTGGGAATGCACAAAAATTACTATTGAGAACACTTTCATATTTTTTTCTTTTTTTCAATTTTAAATTCATTCAATTTTGAAAACATTTGAAGAAAGTGGCTCATCGTCTCCAAAAAGAAGCGTGCGTGGACTGTGGACGACTGGAAGAAGGTGGTTTTTATTGATGAGACACATTTAATTGTTCAAGGGTATAAATCAAGTGTTGTTAAACGAAGTGATGGGGAAACTTTGAAGCCTGATCACATCCAGCAAACAGTAAAACATCCTTCGAAACAAATCTTTTGGAGTTTTTTCACAACCAATGGCACTGAATGAATGGAAATATTGCGCACCAGGATTGTCCCATTCATGGAAACGTTTTATGGAAACATTTCAGCACAACCTGCCTTCCTGCCACAATTCTCAAGTGAATTGAAATTAAAGTACTCGATTGGTCGAGAAATTCACCTGATTTCAATCAAGAATTAATGGAATATTTTAAAGAAACGACTGGCAAAAATGGATTGCACTACAAAAGAAAAAATGATTATTAGTGCAATTCAGGTGTGGTTTCATGATGACGAAATGAAGCTAGTGAGCGATTGTGAAATCGCTGCCTAGACGAGTTCAAGAAGTTATTTCTGCGAAAGGAGGACATACTCCATAATGAAGAATTTACACTATTTTGTATGCATTTACTTCATCAAAAGGTAAGATTTTACGAAAACATTGTTTTTTATCTTTTGTACCAATTAATTCGAACAGTATAGTACTAAAAATCTGACAATTTATATATCTTGGTAGGTTGAAACTTCAGAAAGATATTTCGTTGATTTTCATTCGACAAAAATGATGTTCATTTCAACGAAACTTTTCGTGAGATTTCAGTAAAATCGATACTGATAAACTCAATTCCAATCAGTCAAATAACTAAATTACGTAATGCAAATGTCCTACGGTAACCTCAAACTGGGTGATTCGATCTGGGACTTTGCGTGTGACAATTTCGTTTCACTAAAAGTTTGTAGCTGTCTTGCACTTCAACATGTGCGTGTTCCCTTCCAACCTGCGTGTTCCATCCGCAACCGTGCTATCTGTTAGCTCACGAGGATATCTGGCGCATGCCCTGAAAAAAAACCACAACATTTTATATTTTTTTAATGAGTCACTGACTTAAACGAATATTATTTATCATGATAATTCGTGTGAGTTAAATGAGGTTAGAATTTCCAACGAGTAAGACTGACAGGGCAGGTGTTGAGTTTAGTGTAACGAATTAATATTTGTTTCCTGTATTAACGCCCTGAGCGTTGTATATGTTTTATCATTGAAAGGAGCAGTCGTTAAATTTACAATTAATTTATTTACTATATAAGACACGTCACATTATTCCAACAATTCTTAATTGATAAATTCATTTACATGTTTTGAATGTTATGCAGTTTAGTGAAATTTACGAGGGTAAATTTGAAATGACAAACTATATTTCAAGGAAAATGGAGACATAGTGAACGAAATGAATTTGAAAGCAATCATGAACAATAGAACATTTTTTTGAATAATACAAAAGAAACAATTTGTATAAATGTCAACATGGTTGTATTCTTCATTGAAATATGAAATTGTAAAAGTGAATTTAGGTAAATTTCTGATATATGCATCGAATACTATTGTTACGAAGTAATAATTGACTTCTCTTGCTTTAAAAAAAGCGAAATGGATGAGTTTCAAGAAATGTTGTCTAAAGATAAAGATTATCTGAAAGAAATACAGAAACCTACAAATTTTATTGTCAAAACTTCTTCATTTCTCAGGTTGTATACCCAGTTTGTAACCTAAAATGGAGGTTGATCTACATGATTACAATAATATGAAAAACGATTCCGATGTTGTTTGTTGTTGTTTGAGTCCAAAAAAGAAATACCATCTATAAAATTTTTCCTCAGGTATGATGTTATTGAAAAAATTAATCAATTATTATTATCATTATATCTATATTACATTCACAATTCACATATACAAAATTGAATTTTGGTTATTTTCCAATGAATCCTGAAACCTTCCAGGAAAAGTATCATTAGCAAAGCAAGTATCAAAAAGGCATTATTCTTTTTACAGTTAAAATATCCAGTTGCAGAAAATATTTCAAAATATAAGAACAACTAATATAAAACGAAGAGTTTATAACAGGAAAGAAAAAATTAATGGATAACAAGAGAATTATAATAATAATAACGAAGGACTTGAGAATATGTAAGGTACGTGATGATTCACTATAATCAAAATAATCTAACATCAAGATATTCCAAAGAAATACAACTGATGAAAGAAAATCCTTCATTGTTAATTTCAGAGCTTCCAGATATCTCTTCAAATAAAGAAGACATAAAGAAATTAAATATCTAATATGTGATCGTTGAGGGTACTGTTTCTTGGAGTTCTAATGAAAAAAATTCAACTGATCCTGACTACCATTTAGACAAATGAAAGCCTTCCAAGAAAGGAAGAGAGTCTATACCATGAAGGAGGTGATACTGAAACTTCAGAGACAACAAGTTTCTGCCAACATCAAGTGATTTACCCCCAAATCTTTTCAACAAAATATATCCTCTGTTTGGATGAACGTGATCTTCCCTCCACACCAGATATTCCAGAAATGTTAGTTATATTGGTTCAAAATGATACTTGTGGAAGTTGTAAATGGGACGCCAAATCATACCTATGAAACCAATAGCACAAAAGTGGATGTAGGCGTACCTCAAGGAACTGTCTTTGGTCAGTTGTTGTCCTCCTTATATATAAACGATATTGTCTCTCATGTGAAAAAAAGATCTATACGTCTATTCGCTGATGATACTATGATCTACATATGAGGCAAATATATTAAGAATATGACAGAGGAGATCAATAGAGACCTTTCTGCAGTTAATGAATGCCTATGTGTAAATAGCTTATCTCTGAATATGCAAAAATTAACTTCATAGTTTTGGGTAGAAGTAAAACCCTTAAAACCAATAAAAATGAGGATATAACTATAAAGATTAATAAACAAAACATTAGAAGAGTAGAAACAGTAAAATATTTAGGCATTATGTTAGACGAAAAATTGAGTTTCAATGATCATGTTGATTTCATATCATCCAAAATGTCTAAGAAAATCAATTTTTTGAGTAGAATAGGATAACATCTGTCGACATATGTGAAATTGTCGTTGTTTTAATCAATATTAATGTCACATTTTGAATATTGCTCCACAGTTGTTATTTGGTTTGACTAAAGAAAAAATTCAACAATTTTAAATTTCAAAAAAGTTACACAATAGAACCATGCGAACAATTTTGAAGTGCAATGGGTATACCCCGTTAAAATTATGCTGAACTCTTTGAAACTAATGTCTGTTAAACAAAGAATACTCTTTGCTTCATATATATTCATATTAAAAATGAAAAATCAGTTGCTTGCATGTAACGTAATGAAAAATGTAACATATGTCAGTGATTTGCATGGGTATATTATTAGAAATAGTGATAGTTTCTATATACAAAGTTGTAAGCTCTCTAAATCTGAAAGTGTTTTTTAAATGATGACATAGGTATGTAATTAAAAATTGACACTTGAAAATATGTAGATTTTTTGTATAGCTTCAGCTAAATAAATATTATTATTATTAAACCAAGATCCTAATTCAGACACCCAAAGTTAAACAGGCGTTCTGTTTCTTGTTCAAGAAATATAAGAAAAAGCAATGAGGAAAATTGAAGAATCAAGTAGGCATGCAATTTACTCTCATGGAAATACGAAGCCAGCAAATGTCCAGGCCAAGAATCTATTTGAAACGCACGTTTCAAAATTCAGAAGATCTGTTATAAATTCTTCAGTTGATGAACAATTTATTTCGCTGTATCCGAACGCGGACGTCATAAATCGACGTTTCGTTTTTTCAATTTGTACTCTGCAATTTACTAGAGTCCGGTGATCTATCCTCCATTGTCTACGTGACACAGTCGTCTAGATTGAATCTCGGAGTCGTAGAATATGAGAAACGCAATCTAGGATTGTTACGGCCTTGGTCAGGAAATAAGAAAACCCAATTTCTAGTTAGTTACCGCTATGTTATTAGGACGATTTTTATCGTAGACGTATTCAATTCAATTTAGCGAGTAACGCTCGACCATGAAATGTTGAAATTACAATTTTAATATTTGAATAATCGCTTCGTTGTGGTCGTTCGTAAAGCTCGCCAAGAATGCAGAAAAATGCCGTAGATGGAAGATTGGAACGTAACTGATCACAGTACAAGTCGAAATAAAGTTGCTCTATGTCCAAATTCTATAATCAATACTGAAAATATATTCCCAGTTATCTATTCATTCATTTTTGTGAATATTCAGTCGTTCATCGAAAGGTCTTTGAAATTTTGAAAAGAAAATCTTTTTTGAGGTTATCAATATTGGCGCCTTTTCTGATTAACTGTCAAAATTGACATACGGCGCTGCAATATAGCGCCATCTCATGAATTCTTCTCGTGTTTCAATGGATGATAACATACTAGTACCTTCAAATTTGATCTATTAGTTCATATCAAGAAAAATTCCTATTTTGTTTTTGTGTTTTGTGAGTGATAGTAGTCAAATTTTTTCACAACACAATCAACCATAACAGTTTTTTTGTGAAATTTGTTTAGTTTTCCCGTTCAGCTTTGGTGCTTTAAACGAAACTTTTTTTTTTTAATTCAGTGGACCTACAGTTTAACGCCGGTTCCGAACGGCCATTGGGCTTGTAATCCATGTACATTACCCAGCATTTTTCATTATTCAAACTACTTAAATCATAGACAAACACAAACACCCATGCCTTCAGCGGGGCTCGAACCCGAGTTCTACCGCACCAAAGTCGGGAGTTCTACCGACTAAGCTACGGAGACCGGCAAACAAAACTTTGTTACTTTGAAAAATAAATTCAGTATGAAGTAATCTTTCAATCCAATTATTATCAGCTTAGGAAAGATGAAAATTAGTCAATTTTGTTGATATTGGGTGTAATTCCCGGAAATATGTGGCAGTAGATTACTGAACAATTTGAACAGAATAAGAAACAATACCTTCAAAACACTGTATTACGGAAACGTAATCCAAATTATATGTCGACAATTAGATCAATAACAAACTTATTTCATTTACTCCAGTGAAAACCTTATTAATTTTTGGATAGTTGGTACGATAAATTCAAAACACTTTCATATTTCGCCTTTTATATTTTTTCATTAATTTATTATGAAAAGTGTTTTACCACATGCAGTTATAAAAACTGAATAATTATTCTCTTTTCTTTTGTTAGACGTATTAGGCACCATCCTGTATATTTATCTTTTGTTGTGATATCGTTTATTATAGGACAACCCTGATCAGGAAAACTAGAGAATGGATAGACATTAAGACCTAATTTCTGATATTACTAGTCATTTATTCATCATCAGTGCAAATGATCTTATATGAAGCTCGTCGGTTTATTTCAACGTAGTTTTCTTTAGTATGATGAAAAAATGTCTACTAAGCCTCTCTAAAACTTTATATTCAGCTCATCCTCTGGCCTCTTCGCAAATAATAAGTAAAATTCGAAGAACGCGAGACGACAATGAACATATTATAAGATGATTACACTTATTTCGTTTGGCGAAGTTGATACAAAAAGAAAGTGGAAATAAAACGTGTTCCGAATAGAAACTGGGATCACGTTCTTATTTAACGATCAGATCAGCCCTAGATCCCTTTCGTTTCGAAACTGGCATCTTACTAACTCTACAAATTGTGTTTTCTTGTTTCGGCTCTCCAATTTCCCGATTCAATCAGACATCAACGAGACTTCTTCCTTTAAACTAGTTTCCTTTTCGGCTGCATCTTTGAGGAACTGAATTGGCTCTGCCTTTTGTTTGTTTCTCTCAATTATGGAAGGGAATATTTTCAACACTTCGAGTTGGGTTCGTCTAAATCGAGAGAAATGCATAGAGATATTCGCCTTGTTTAAATTTACGATGTAGGGAACGAGAGATTTCATCGGTAGTATCCAGTTGCACAGTTTTTCATTTATAAGGACTTCCTCGGAATATACACAATGTTACCGAAAAAATATCCTTTATACAGTTAGAGGTATGGAGCTTTTTCAATTTAACGTCATTTGGGAACTCCCAAGTCTTGTCAGTATTGTAATTTGACGTTGAAATTTACTTTTCTTAATCACCAAACGAACAACCTTCATTTTGATCACATTGACTACCTGACTTGAACCCCATGCATTATTTTCTGATTCACATATGTGGTCATGTTTGTTCCTGTGAATTTTTCAAACAATAGAGTAACCGCATCGCTGATATTTTCGACACAGTGTATTATGTGTAATATGTTTCAATTTTCTAGAAACAAAGCAATTGAACTTAAAATTACTGAATGCATCATATGAATGAAATATTTTTGTCATTCACTGTACTAAGAAAGAAGAAAGTGAAGAGAGGTTGGAAAACACAGATGCTAGATGATGTTCGTGCAAAAAAAAACTCGTATAGAAAGTGAATAAATCAAAAAATTTTGACAGGTTTTAATTGAAATTTTCCTCCTCTATTAAAATATTAAATTAAAAGATACTCAAATCTACAAAAGCTTCAATTTTGTACTTTCAAATTTAAAAGTGCAATTTTGAAAGAAGGAGTTTGTGTTATCAACTCACAATTGATAAAATGAAATACAATTATAGGAATAAAAAAACTTAAGTGCTGACCAGCCTTATACCTACATAAACACACACATACATATACATTCACATAGCAACACATACACACTCATTCAAGTATATGAGTGAATATGAATCATGTACGTGAATACACATAAATGATTGTTCTAGCAGAGGTTATGCATATCAAGGAAACTTGCCTTAATATCAGTTGAACACAGAACAGTTGAAAATATCTACTTTGGCTCCCAAAATATCGTGTGCAATGGAAAAAGTTTTAGAACATTCGTTCTAGCTGCTGGAAGGTGGAACGAGAATTCGCTTCTGGAAGAAATTCTTGGAACAATAAAATTAAGCATTTGAAATAATTCCTGACATTTCACTTCATTGTTAATTATTTCGATTATAATCGTTATTTATTCTCGATTACAATCGTTATTAATTTTCGATTATAATCGTAATATTACAATCGTTATAGTTTAGCTTATAAGCACCAACACTTAATTTTCTAAGTATTTTTCATTCATTTATTCAATTTCTTAATTTTTTTCTTAATTTTTGAATAACTTATTCATCACATTATTGCACCTTTCTTGCACGCACCAGTGTTATTATATACTATTATTTTTAAATGAGAGGTAATAATAAATATAGGGTGTTTTTTTAGAGATACAGAACTTTATATTGCAATAAGATAACGACGTATCATTCGATTGACAAGCATTTTTTTTATTCGAAAGATAATCTTGTGGCATTACATTTCAAATATGATTTCTGACATGGGACCGCCACGGCTGGCTCGGATGTAGTCTAATCTGGACGTCCAATTTTCGATGATTTTTTCTAACATTTGTGGCCGTATATCGGCAATAACACGCCGAATATTGAGAATTGAATATCTTCCAAATTGGCCATTTGGAAGAGGCCAAATCACAGGTCCAAAACGTGAAATTAGGCGGTCACCAAACGTGTCTTTCAATAAATCGATTGTGGCACGAGCTGTGTGACATGTTGCGCCGTCTTGTTGAAACCACAGCTCCTGGACTTCATGGTTGTTCAATTCAGGAATGAAAAAGTTAGTAATCATGGCGCTATACCGATCACCATTGACTGTAACGTTCTGGCCATCATCGTTTTTGAAGAAGTACGGACCAATGATTCCACCAGCCCATAAAGCACATCAAACAGTCAATTTTTCTGGATGTAACGGTGTTTTGACATTCACTTGAGGATTATCTTCACTTTGCTATGTGGCAGTTTTATTCATTGACGTAGCCATTCAATCAGAAGTGCGCTTCATCGCTAAACAAAATTCGCGTGATACGTATTCCGCATAGAACCATTATTTTCGAAATAAAATTGCACTATTTGCAAGCGTTGTTCAAGCGTGAGTCTATTCATGATGAATTGCCAAATCAAACTGAGAATAAATCATTTCTCAGCTGTTAAATCGGTAGCCATCTTCAACAGTAATGCCAACTTAAAGTTCTGTACCTCTGAAAAAACACCCGAATACTTGTCTAAAAATTACTGACTGAACAATTCTTTATTCGACTAGTTTTCAAGAATGATAATGCCGTAAAAGGCGAAACTAGTCGAATAAAGACTTGTTCAGTCAGAGATTTTTAGACAAGTGTTTATCATTACACTTCTCATTTAAATATGAACTATCGCAGAGTTGTTTCATCGTTCATTGAATTCACTTTCATTTTTGTTAATCAATATTGTAGTTACCACGAAGATTGAAGGAGAAAAAGAAACAAGTTGCAATTCTTGTGCAAGTTAAATGAATCTCTACATTAAAATATGCCTTCAGCATAACGCAAAAGCCCCTCAATGAAAACGGCAACTCAATGAAGAGAACTTCTAGACGTCATTAAATAATTTCTCCTATTTAATCCTCGAATGAGCAGAGAATTTCGATATCTTTGATCTAGAGAACTTTAAATTGCTCAAGACAATATCTCGTGACAGACACGAGGTTGTTAATAGCAACACCGTCAAAAATTAAAGTTCGCATTGAGCTTCGTAACTTTTGAAATTTGCTGGTGAGACTAACGATAGGGGGATGAAAATTTCAGCCCCTACGATCTCAGTGAAAAGTTTATCAAGTTGCATCTCTTTAAAGTGCAGCCGACTATGATACGATACGACGTCTTATTTCTCATTATGCACGGTATTTCATCTTGACTAGAACATTTCGAGGAAAATTATGATGAAAAGTTTGTGGAAACGATGCAAGTACTTTGAATTTGTTCAACAAACCAGAAATAATGTCGAAAGAGATACGAAATCATGCAGTGATAAGTGATATATTTCAATTTCGCAGAGATTTAAAAGGAAATATTTAATTCAACAGACAAATACATTTTCAATTAAATACTTATTAGCAATGGAGAGATAGTGCTGTAGAGAGTAAATTCTTGATATGGATAATGAGCATATAAGCATATATTTCCAACTACCCAATATTGTAAAATACATAATGAATAATGTATACAAAATATGGCGACTAAAAATATTAATAAACATATACGAGGGGCGATTGATAAGTTCGCGACCTAATGTACTTTAGGAAAAGGTATCATCTCGTTACTGATAGCAGAACTTGCGGCACTAGTTGATAGTATAAATAACATACATTTGTTCAATTTGGTTCATTAACAGTTCAACCCTGGAACAAGCAACAATACCTTGTCGACCTGAACTGAAAATTTTCGCAATTTTAAGCACCCCGCATTGAAAGGTCTTATAAAAGTTGAGGAATTTAAATATTTACCATATCGTATAACGAATCCATATATTTTTGAAGTAGATGAAATAAGTTGTTTGATTTGTGGAATGAAAGAAAGTTTATGATCGGATGTTTATGATATCCCACCAAATCAGAACGAGAAAGAACCTGATCACCGTCGCTATAATCATATCAAAAATATGCCAGATAACCATATTATATTGATGATAAAAAGTAAATTCTTCAAATATAGTCGATTAGACGTATGACAAGTTATATTATAGGTTATGATACAATCACAGAAATTTTGGAGCACAACCGGACCACCGATGAAAGTAACTACACCTTTACAAAACAATATGTAACAAAAGTAAACTAAAGTCATGGTGAAGGTATTTGTATTTGTCTCATATTGCCATATTTCTGATTTTGTCGAGACTGCTGCCGAAGATACAATTATGATGCTCAGAAATAGTAAATAAAAGGAAAAAAGTACAATCATAAATAGGCGTCTACAATTTTTTATTTTCGTTGTCTTATTTGATTCCATTCCCTTCCCATTTGGTTTCAATGAAATTTGAGGTAGATGAAAGATTGTACTGTATTTTATGATTTCTCTTGTTTTTGACACTTCACTTCATTCCCTATCTGTGAGTTTTCCATCTTCAAAATTTTTCGAGTTTCCCATCTGGTATTTTTAACATTGAGGCTGGCAATAAATTACGACAAACGTCATCAAATATTTAGTTTTTCTGATATATCTGTATATATCAGATATATCTTGTTATGAAAGATATGATTAGTCAAAAATTTATCGAAAAAAAGATATAATATACTTTCAATATCGAATATTCACAAGTGCCATAATATAAGACGACAACTGCAGAGTTCTTTTTTGATATAGTAGATTTCATGTATATATATATATATATATATATATATATATATATATATATAACATATATATATATATATATATATATATATATATATATATATATATATAAGCTTTCGAGAATTATATATATATATATATATATATATATATATATATATATATATATATATTTAAAGACCTTTCAAATGCCATAATTTCTATACTCTTATCCGTCGTTTTCCAAACGGCTTTGCTCGAATATACATCGGAAGTCCCAACATGTTTGTGCTTTTCCAGTAAAAGCATTTCCGGCTTCCTACGTTTTCGTGGAATGTTGTTCCAAGCAATGTTATGTCGACTGCAAAACGCGCCGTTTTGTGCCTTTTCGGTATTTAAATTTATTCAATCGAATACATCATTGAATTCTGGGTACTAACGTAACATTTCCACTTCTGAAAGTGCCTAGCAACTTCGGTTGTGTCTTTACAATTCACCGGACGGGTTATTTGTCCAGACTTTTTGCCCTTTTAGCGAAATGATTCGAATGGAAATGTCAAATAAGAGTGTTCGTGTATTTTATATATGTTCCTTCATTCGTAGTATAAATTATAATATCTGGGTTCGTTAAATCAAGTCTTCTTCAAGTCTTTTCAGATACTCATCTAATGATTTTTCAATGGTTGATAAAACAAACATTACTATTCTCAGTAGTTTCTTCAATTAGTTATTCATTGAAATCAATTTGCATCTGAGAAATAGGAATATATTCTAGATGATATATTTCCTAATAACTAAAAAGTTTCAGTTACTGAAGAAGAGAAGGTGCACTAGATATCATCGTTAAACTGAAAGAGTTTAGATCTTACACATACATATATAAGAAGTTGGTAATTTTCCCTGTCTTTTTCGAATTATTTCTGCTTAAGCATATAATATAAATTGATGAGTATCTAATCAAATAGGTAAGTTCAAAATTAATTTATATATCTTCGACTAATATCTAGAATCACCTCTTGATTCTAGATATTAGTCGGTATCCCTCCAAAATTCCCCTTTTATCCATCAATCGAAATTTCAGTGACCTTACTGAAGAAGTAAGGTTATATATGAACATATATCTAGCTAAATAACAACGACATACAAGAAACATTACTATATCTGCCATAGTTGAGATGTTTATTTCAATGCCTTTTGTTGAAGCCACAAATTGTATTTTGAATTTTATAGTGAAGAAGCTACTAAAAACTTCAAGTAGTGCTCAATTCCTTGAAGGGTTATACAAGATGATTGTTCAAAATGTGGCAAACTTCACTGGCTCATTGAGGGAATATTTTGTCCTATCAGAAATTTTGAAAATAGTTCTTCTTTGTTTCGAAGATAGAAAAACATACGATATTTGTCGGAGATACTGTGCGCTCTGTGCCTGATAAAAATCCGCTTAAAGTTAGGTTAGGTTGGTTATGAAGATGGTTTTAAATTTCAGTTCTCGTTATTCGAAATTGTGTGTGACAATCAGACCATTATTTCTAGACAATGAAAAATGGAGAGTTGTAGTATAACTTCTTAAAAGTGACGATGTATGAGTTCCTGGAAGATGTCACAAGAATGACTATTTAATTTTTAATAATTGTCTACCACTAGATTTTAATCAGTTGTCCGAACGACTGCTCGATCTCCAGGCTTAAACCCCTTGGACTATTTCTTACTTGGATCTCTGAAGTCAACAAATTACGATACTACACTGAAGTATACCGTCAATAAGCAACATTGGAGAATTAATGTATGTTATCTGATTAGAAACGACCCTGAGATATTTGAAAATCTCTAGAATATTTATTGTAGATGGCTCATTTTTACAGGTACTTCTTGGTAACAAAATGATGTAGCTGTTGCAAGTTTTGTTCGTTATTTATCTTCAAAATATATGGGTTTTTCGAAAATCATCAAAAGGCTTGATATTTTCAAAATAGATAAACGAATGATCCCTTGAATTTTATAGTTCACTTAACACCCTCTGCAAGTGAATATTGAACAGTCGACTGGAATTATTAATGGATGTTATCCAATTAGAAACGACCCAGAAATATTTGAAAGTTCTCTAGAATATTTGTTGCAGATGACTCATATTTACAGGTACTTCTTGGTAACAAAATAATGTTGCTGTTGCAATTTTTGTTCGTTATTTATCTTCAAAATATATGGGTTTTTTACTATTGTTCAACATATATACTGAATACATCATGCGGATAGTTCTCGAAGACTGGGACAAGGTAATATCCATAGGAGGACGTTAGTTGTCAAATCTACGATATGCGGATGGTACCACACTCTTAGCCTCAACCAAAGATGACATAGAGACTCTGCTTTGTCGTCTGGAGACCACAGCTACGGAGTTTGGACTCGCTATTAACCGCGATAAGACCAAAATTATGATCGTGGACCTCCCTAATAACAACCAGGTCAACGCTCAAAAAATTGCGGGATGTGAAGAAGTCAACAGCTAGGTATATCTTGGCTCCAAGATCTCAAACGCTAGTAGCTGCCAGGACGAAATCCGGAGGCGTTGCGCCATAGCAAGAACTTCAGTGGAAAATCTCACAAGGATCTGGAGGGACCGCAGAATAACCAAAAACTCAATGGTTCGACTAATGAAATGCCCAGTCTTTCCAATCTTCTTGTACGGAGCTGAGACATGGACATTGAGGATGCAAGATCGTCGCAAAATTGATGCGTTAAAAATGTGGTGCTGGAGACGCTTGCTCAGAATCCCGTGGACATCGAACCAACGTCTCGATTCTGAAGGAGCTAAACATCAAAGAGAGGTTATCGTCGAGTGTGCAGCTGCGAATTCTTGAATTCTTTGGACTATGAAATAAAGTCGATGAAAATATATCATATTATCATTATTATTATTTGAAAGTTCCCTAGAATATTTATTGTAGCTGGCTCATCTTTACAGGTACTTTTTGGTAACAAAATAATAAGGCTGTTGGTATTTCTGTTCGTTATTTATCTTCAAAATATATGGATTTTTCGAACATCATCATAGTGCTTCATATTTTCAAAATAGATAAACAAATGACCCCTCGAATTTTTTAACACCCTCCGCAAGTGAATATTGGAGAGTCGCTTGGGAAGAAATTAAGACAGTGTAGTATAGGAAACATCAAATTATCAATTCCGCATGATGAAGGGCATAAGAGCAATCATTATTTTCTCAACAGGAATTATTATTCCAGGTTTCTTTGTTCCTAGTATAGGTAAGGTACGACGTCTTCTGCAAAACGCATGAATATGAAATAAAATCCCCTCCGAGATAATGGCGCATGAAAGTGAGAGTATAGCGAGATTTTGAAATATATTACAGCACTCGCAATATCGTTCATGTGCGAGATCAGAATGACGATAGCGCATGGGTAACTGCAGGTTCCTTCTCGACGAAGCACATTCTTGTAGAAAAACACACATAAATCATCTGCTAACAATGCAGATTCCTGGCGTAAGAAAAATGATAGCAGAAGCCTCTTTGTTTTTTACGTTGAGATCTCGACCGTTGATATTCTGAAATAAAGTACTCATTTTATTTCTAAGAAATGATTTACCCACTGCGACGACAGCGCTCTGTGATAAGAACTAACCGTAGCGGTGAAGAATTGTTATAGACGACATACGGTACGTGAGGTCATAGAGTTAGTTTTATTGGCTTAAATGGGTACAACGATATTCTTTTTTGGGAGGTCTACGTAATAAAGTTAGAATATTGCTGAAAATAAGCTTATGCAAAGGAAGATGATTTTTATGGATTTGGCAACATTCTTGGTGATTTCCGTTACTTTCAACGAAGTACTCAAGTTTTACATTATTCTTATTATTCTTCTGTCTAACGGATCTCTCAAGCTGTAGATAGAACATAGAATTTCAATTTTATTAGACATCCTGTTAAAAACTGAAGATATTTTTTGTGGAATTGTTCTTCTGATCCAGATACATAAATCGTTTGGGATTTTCATATTTCCTATCCTTATAGTACAAACAGAAGTGATTCTTGTTGTTTATTTTCATAAATTACACTGCGCAACAATGAAATTGTTTCGCTCTCAAAATTATTCCTCTCTTATATAATCTCGTTTACTCAATGCAAAAACGACCATTAAATGAACAGATTAGCTAATTTCAGAGATACAAGCTACCTTTTATATTTTATCAATTCTTCTTTATCATAATGAAACAATATTTACAATCAACAACAATACGTATGGCGCTCGTTTCGAAGTACTACTTCTTGTTCAAATGCTGAATTGACAACATTTTGGTTGTCAATTCATCATTTGAATTTAATACCCTAATCCGTAGGAAGTTGGGGTATGGCAGCAGGATCTGACATCCCATTTACAATTGCCATCAATGCCATTTTGAGGGTATTCAGAGAAGGTTCTTGAAATTCTTAGTTTGCAGGGAGGATAAAGTTTATCCACAGAGAGAAGTCAATCATAACGTATTATTGAGTCGATTTAGTTTAGCTCATTGCATAGCAGGAGAGAAACTTTATCACTCAAATTTTTGTACAAATTACTGCACGATAGTATTGATTGCCCTCATCTGTTGTCCTCTTTGAAATTTCGTGTTCCTAGGCAAAATTCTCTTGATAAAGAATTATTACTCCGAGGACCAACTCCTTAATACAATTCTCCATTTGGTTTATGGAGTCTACATTCACTAGAGTTGCCAGTATTTGTGACATTCTCTTTGACTCCATAGAATTCATTATCAGGAGTTATGTGAACAACGAAAATTGACTAAAATGAATTGATTTAGATTGAGTTATTTGTAATATTTCATTGAATGCTATAATGTAATTATAAGTTACTATTTTTTTCAGATTAGATTGAGCTCTTTGTTAAATCTTTCTTCAAATTATTTAGTTATGTATTCAACATTGTTATTATTTTCTGTAATTTGGTGTTATGCCTGTTGGGAATAAAGAACTTATTATTTGAAAAAGAAGTAGTACTTCAAAAAGCGCATCATGCATGTTGTTGTTAATATATGAGAAAATTCTAAATATTGTTTAATTATGGATATTAGGTAATATTTAATAATGTGGCGTTTTCTTGATGTAAATCCATTATAATTGAATATAACTTAAATTCAAACACTTGAACTTATGATTTACACTTTATTGACTACATAGCATGACGCGTTTCGTCGTTACAAACGACTTCTTCAGATGCTTACAGAATAATGTAACAGCATTACATTATTCTGCATTGAATTATGTAATGGAATTACATTATTCTGTAAGCATCTGAGGAAGTCGGTTGAAACGACGAAACGCGTCATGCTATGTAGTCAATACAGTGTAAATCATAAGTTCAAGTGTTTGAATATAAGTTTATATTCAATTATAATGGATTTACATCAAGTAAACGCCAATACTATTAAATAAAAAATGTAGAGCTAATATATTTTTCTCTTTGTAATATTCGTTTTGACTCTTGAAGTAAAGGAAACGTTTAGCCTTTTTTTTGTTGCGCAGTATTATCAATTAGAAGAAGAATGAGGATTTTGTTGACAATGTACAAAAATAATATGAAGGAAATGAAAAAATTTGTTGTGAAATCATGCAAAATTGGCTTCCAACAAAATACTCTTAGTTCATGAAGATTCAAAACTTTGTAACAATTTTAACGAAAATTTTCTGCTTTAATTATTAGATAAATATTTTCTCATACCAGTGAAATGAAAATCAAGGTAGCTAAGTTTTTATCGAAGTGTACTTTCGAATCGGAGTATAAAACTAGTATTCATATACTAGTTCATATTCCTCACGTTTCGTCTATAAACAAAGTTCATCAATATTTCCTACGCGAAGATGATATTACGTAAATTATGGAATCGGGTAGTATCATTTTTCGAGTTCCTCAAGTTGTAAAATGATATGATACTTCAAACGGGATGTTGTCAAATTTATGAAGCACTTGAACCTGCGCCATCTGTGTTGTTACACTTTTTCGACTGAGTTTGATAAAAGAGTATAATACACACTACGTTATGTCTGGTCTAAAGAAAATTGTGATATTGAATGAACCTATAAATATCCAGAAAATCAGTAAGAATTTAATCAAAAGGACTTGTTTCGTATCAGCAGTTTCGAAATACCTTAGCAAGTTGCAGAGACAATGGTTCAGAGGGATGGAAATAAGAAATTGGTATATTATTTATAGCTGTTAAAGTTGCTGAATTATTCACTTTTTCATAGTAACGACAAACAGAAGATGGGCCGAAAAAGTTGTGAGTAAAAACCGTTCGCTTGGTTCATTTAGAAAATGTTTTAGAAAAAGCCATTCCGTCAAGTGTAGCATGATTGCAATTTTCTCTGACACTATCCCATGAAGGACGATGGAAGCGTTACATCTTACATGTTCGAATGACCATTTGAACTATGACATTTTTTCTGATTTTTCTGATTCATTTTTATTAAACTAAGAGTTTCTTCTTAGGTTAATCTTTATTCCAGAGATTTTCAATTTTTTTCTATTTTTATCGATAAAATATTCAAAATCTCCACACGTGAACAGCCGCTAGATAAACTATTATTTTTTGGGGTGAGATTATTTTGTATTCAAACACTGAAAAAATATGTAAATTATCCCGACCACCAAGAGAAACTTACACAGAAACGAAGTGAGAAAACAATAAATAAAGGTAAATTGGAAATTGCCGAAACCAAAACTAAACTTCTGGACCACCTAACTCTACCCCTTTCAAAAGGAAGTTTGGGACCAATAAATAAAATAAATTGGGAATGATCCGTAATCACTACAATATTTATACAGCAGAATTATAAAAGGGTATGTTTACCTTTGATGCCCATGCGTTCAAAAGAACCCGCCCAATTAAGCTGCATAAAAAGGCCGTTCGATTTGAAAAATTAATGAATTGAAGAATGAATGTCTGCATCATTGACGTTTTGGTTTATGCATTTCCTGCCCATTTGGCGTCAACGTAGATCTTACTCTGAAATGCATATTCATTGATCTATTTGAATGTTTGGAAATACAAGACGCTTATTAAACAAACGGTAACAATTAATGGTGTTTTTCTTGGTTTTTTAAAGAATATTCTTAATTGGTTTTCGATAAGTAGCTTTATTTCTGAACTTCAGCCTTATTGGGATAAGCAGAATAACTAATCCGGCAGGACCACGACGCTCTGGTGCACTAATATCCCATGGTGGCCGCCTCATCGCCTGACTTGAACTCCCTTGACTATTTCGAATACAACTGAATCAACAGCCCTATCTGCCTCGATTGTGAATGCTAGTGTTTGACTACTGGTCGCAGTTCGACCATAATTTATTTAATTTTTGAGTTTGAATTTTTTTTGGCTCTTTGTATCATTCTTCCTCTATCAAGTTATATTTCTCTCTATTTCACCAGGAATTTAATCTAAATAGCTTACTCAATCATTTGAGGAGTTACTGCGAAACTTGTCTGCTGCGACATGTTGATCGACCGGATGAACACTAAATAGTTCGAAATATGTACGGACCAGATATGCCAAAAGAGAATGTTTTTCTTGAGATTCATAATAGATCATTCACACGAAAAAGGTTTCTTAATGAACCCTTTCTGTTATCTTGTTATCTTTCAAGTGGCACAATAGCTGGAAAACTACAATATTTCAGGAAGACATCTTTTTCATCATGAAAAGTTTATCAGGGTTCCATTATCTTGTCTCATTCATCCTTTACAAAGCAAACCTTTTCAACTTTTAATAATAGGCTATTTGTAACATCACACCGATGGTGATAAAAAGATGAACTGCAGTTTCAATTGTTGAGAAACCACTTCTTAATGAAGCACTAATGTACGCTGTAACTTAAACCTATTAAATCATAGGTTACGTCGATTTATAATATTAAAACTTCTCACTGCTCACTTGTTTGATAATACTTCAAACTAATCGTTAAGAACTGTCAACATCAGTGTATTTGAAGAGTAGTAAGTAGGTAAATTCTTATTGTGGTCAATATTTGCCCTAGAAAGTACATAGAAGATATAATATGACGTGAGGTATTGTGTTCTCTGTTTCTATGCTCTGAAAGATATTTTCTATTGATTCCTATAGATGGCGTTGTGAACTATTCATCACTTGACAATTATTGACGTTGGAATCATAAGATGGAGATGAAAGATTGAAGTCGTTACCTCACTTGAAGGTAGACATGGCACAACTGATGATTTTCTTCTAGAATTAAACAGTCTGTCCTCTGCTTTCATCAAGTGTGACATCGATTTCTATATTTTTTAATATAACATTTATTCAGGATAATGGGCATATCATATCGTATATATTCAGAAAACCAGCTCTAGTATGACAGTCTTTTAATTAATTTGAATTTTTCTGATGATTGTCTTAGTATTTTCTTCAATATTTCAGTCAGAGCCATTAGCAAAGACTATATGTGTCTATATATACATTTATCATACTGTTGAGAACTTGCATTCTAATTCATTTGATGTCATATCTTGGATAAACTCTCAAGTGTCTTTGTCGAGGGGTGTAACCTCAAACTGTCAGAGAGCTGACGGATTAGGGATTGAAATAAATGAAAAATTTTAAGAAAAATTCAAGCAAATAATTGAAAACTTGAGTTTATATAGTTTTTGATTCATTTAGAGGAATATTTGGGTGTTTATCGATTTCAAGGTTACTATCTGGAGAGAAGTTAAAAACCCTGCTTCAAATTTTTGAATAATTTGTTTTTGCCAGTTGGAATTGATTTGTTTTTGTTTGATGAAATAAATTGTACGAAAAAGAATAAAACCAACTGTGTATATACGATCAAGTATCTTACTAGGGCATTTATTGTGCCATTTTCCCCAAATATTGCCCCGAATGTTTACTCTCCAGTTATTGTGTGTAAAAAGATACCATCGAGTTTCAGGAACGAATTTTGTCTTGAGAAAACTCATCCCGCTTGAGACGAATACGTGTCCTAACGACAAGAAATCAGCATATGAAAAAGTATGAAAGGTGGAATTTGAGGTTTTCAGGCTGCCGTTCCAAAATTGAATTGACATCGTTGAAATAAAATGTTCGTATAGCACTACTGGATCAATAAACGGAAAAGGGTGAGATAAGAAAACACGACAGCGTACACGATGGTGTTTTCAATAGATATCCATCCTTCCGTGCAACGGAATATCGCATATTAGATCAGAATTCGATGGAAGCCGCCCTCGTGAGCTCGCAACCTCCCTTGTCGCATGAGGAACTAGATGGTTTATCCAAACACGGCAAGGGTTGACAGACAAATTATAATAATATTATTCTAAGGTCGTATATACTCTCCTGAATGATATCTACTGGAAAGCTACTGAAAAACATTGGAAACGTTATATATATATATATATATATATATATATATATATATATATATATATATATATATATATATAAATGTAGCATAAGAAAGTCCTAGTGTTCTACGAAATTTTCATTGTTTCCTTCAATTTGCAGAGGTTTGGGGTCATTGCAGAATATTCAGACCCAGTTTTACAGATTTACATCAATAATTTGATAATGATATTAATGCTAATACGTTGTTTATTCTCAATGAGTGTAATAATATCCAATCACAGAAAATAATAATACAAAATTGAGAGGTAATAAAAAATACTTAAAATGTCTAAAAATCAACTGAACAATTCTTTATTCGACTAGTTTTGCCTTTTACGGCATAATCAAGAAGAATATTCAAAAAGAATTGATCATTGAGTGATTTTGAGACAAGTACAGGGTGTCCAAAAAGAGTATCGTGTATTTGTTTTCGGGCGGTATTTGAAACGGAGCGCTGGTAAGGAGCGGAAAGGGGTTCGTAACGTCCGCCATTCTGTGGAGTTTTAGTCGCGATGGAGTGGTACCTGACTTTTTGCGTACCAGAGTATTATCGTAATATTTACTCAGTAGTGACTGCTCAACATATGTATCATGCAGAATAGCGTTCACACCACGCACAAGTGACTATAGCATTAAAAAATTGATGCATACGTCCGAAAATACAGGTGCAACAAGCGAAGACAAGCGTTAAACATAAAAAAAATCATCGAAAAAATAAGTTTGATGGTTTCAACTCAAGAATATGGTTTCAACAAGATAGGGCCACTTGCCATACATCGAATGAAGAGATGGAAGTCGTCAATGAGTTATTCCGAATGAAGTGATTTCGCGTAGGGGTACCATCAACTGGCCTTCCAGAAGCCCACACCTTCTATTAGCCCTTCTAATGGCCCGCTTGACTATTTAGTATGGGGATACCTGAAAAGTAAGGTTTACAAGAACAAACCAACAAAGCTTAAACAGCTGAAGCAAAACATGAGGTCATAAATGGCAGCAATATGCAGAGCTATGTGTCAGCGTGTCATCCATATCTTCGTGTTCGATTATAAGAGTGCCAGCAACGTAACCGTCACCATTTAGATAATATGACCTTTCCAAATAATTTTCCATTCAATATTAGTATTATCAATAATGAACTTTCTTTACATTTACAAGTAGTTCTTGTTTTTTTGAAATTACAAATACTTGATACTCTTTTTGGACAGCCTGTATTATTTCTTATTACCTCTCATTCAAATATGGCTATCACAAAGTTGATTCAACGTCCATTGAATTTATTAATAACATAAAGCTGATTAATAACTAAATGAATAAAAAAAATGAAATGAATGAATGAAAAATGAAATATCACAAAGAACTCAATCTAATTCAATCGATTTTATTCAAATACACTTCTTCTCATAACTTCTAATATTAACTGCTATGGAGTCAAAGAGAATGTCACATTAATTAGCAACTATATCAAATGTAGACTGCCTGAATCAAATGGAGGATTGTTCAGAAGTTGTAGTCTCTAGGTGGAATAATTCTGTAGTACGAGAATTTTTCCTGGGAACACGAAATCTCAAAGCGGTCAAAGGGCGAGGGGAAATCAATACGGTTGTATAGTAAATTGTGATTAATTTTCTCTTTTACCATACAATGAGATTAATTTAAATCGACTCAACAATTCGTCATGATTGACTCATATCTGTGGATAAACTTTATCCACCCTGCAAACTGGGAATTTCAAGAACCTTCTCTGAATGGCCTCAGGATGATAAAGATGGCGAGTATGAGTAGGATGCCAGATCATAGTAGTTTGATGATTGGCTACACAACTGTTTAGATTCAAACTGTATCTTATTTGAATTAATCGCTGATGAATCAATATATTGTGAATCTTCAATCGACTTAATTTGCCATTTGTTAGGCGTTGTTTATGATTGCATACTTTGTTATCATAAGTCCTTTTCAGGAGAAGACACTAGCTGGAAAGCATCTTGGGTGTCGCCATGTTTGGTCAAACAACGGACACTTTTGGAGCAGCACTGTAAGTCTGTATTGTGTTTGCATCTACTGTGGTGGACATTATGATCTTCCTTCTGGATTTTCTCTGTTGTATTTGAAATATATAGTTGGCATTAGATCTTCGTAGATCTCGGATTGTAGAGTAAATATTCAGTACGTCTTGTGTTCGTTATTCAATAAATTGAGGGTGAAGTAGCTTCAACGATCTTGTGAGTGTTGTTTTTATAACGCTCAAACGAGAAGAGAAATTTTCCAATCGTAATATCCATCAGACGATTTCGCTCCTGTCATGTGTATAGAATAACACATATAGTCAAACAGGAGTCAATACGCACAAAGTTAAGCAGATATAAAGATGAGAATCGACCATGGTGCTTGGTGCAAAAATTTGAAATGTTTCGAGAAAATAGAAAGCGATAAAAATTTATTTTCGGTTCGAAATGTTCTGAAACCATGTATTTTTTCAGTTTTCATCTAATTTTTTGTCATGCAGGATCAAAAAACAAAGACAAAGACCAGCATGCTTTTCCATGCTGGTCTCTGCAAAAGAACAGAAGTTCTATGCTCACTTCTTTCAAATAGTTCATAAAGGTTTTTAGTATTCATTTTTAATGTCACTATCCAATTGAATATAACTTTTTTGTTCTGAAATATCTTTTTGATACCTCGCATGGCATTCCAAAGTTTTGTCGTTTTTTTTGAGATTATACTCGAAATCATTCGAAGCAAATATAGTTCTAATGATTTAAATTGTTTCGTATTTAATTTTCACTAATTCTGACGTTAGTATGCCCCACCAATTCATCCAACGATCCATTTCAACTTCATCAAAATGCACGAAACGCTTACCATTCCTTTTCAGTAAATATTCAGCTGAATGCTTACTGCAAGATCTATTTAAAATGGTATCATCATACTCAACCCTTTCAGAGCAACCGTAACCTGAATCTCTACTTAATAAGCATTTGATGCAGCAGTTATTTTTGCATATTTACCACACACTCTGGGAATCGAATACACCTTAAAAGGGCATTACACGATGTAGGTGTTAGAACGTACTGCATGTATATTGCTATTCATTAGAGAAGAGGTTTATATTAGCATACAAAGCGTGAATCGGTACAATTTCTAGGAGACAGTTGCTTTGGAATATGGTAAGCGGCGACGATTCATGTACAAGACTAAAAGGACACATCGACTCGGTTTTCCTTGTTTGGGATTTTCCCAAACCAAGTACTGTACTGCAGCAACAATGAAATAATATCTGCTCTCACTGGTGCCTTGCTCCTAAAAATGTTTCTACCAAATTACTTATTTAAAGCGAAAACTTCCATACAGGCAGCAATAGGAAATAAATAGAATTGATTTTTAACGTCATCGTCACGTTGAGCTTAGAAGAAATATTTTTGTCATTCACTGTACGACGAAAGAAGAAAGTGAAGTGAGGTTATAAAACACCGGTGCTAGATGATGTTCGTGCCAAAAAATCTAATTGTATGGAAAGAGATAAATTCAAAAATATTTTGAAAGGTTTTAGTTGAAATTTTGCTTCTCTATTACCAAATTTAATTTATCTATTTTACAACACTGTTTTCACGACAGGTCCTAATTACAAAACTGGAAACACAACAGATACTAAAAACAAAATTGGTATTACAAAAGTTCAAAAGTTTCAATTTTGTACTTTCAAATTTTAAAGTTCAATTTTGAAAGAAAGTGTTAGTGATATGAATCACAATTGATAAAATGAAATTTAATTATAGGAATAAAAAAGTCTTAATATCACTAACAGAACAGTTGGAAATATCCACCTTAGCTCTTGAAACATTACATTCTTCAGACATCGTGTGCAATGGAGAAAATTTTAGAACATTCGTTCCAGCTGCTGGAAGGTAGAACGTCAATTAGCTTCTGAAAGAAACTTTTGGAACAATAAAGTTAATCTTTTGCAATAATTTCTAATATTTCAGTTTATTCTTAATTATTTTATGCAAGAAGATTATTGCTTGGCATTTCCTTCGCGCACACTCAGTCCACATTATGTCGACTTGTAAGTATTTCATGTTGTATGCCTATAGGTGGATATATTCCATCAAATCTGAATCTCAAAAGTATCAGGAACTTTCGTTGTATAGTCTCCAGTTGATCAATATGTAACTGGTAAACAGGATTCCAGACTGTTGATCCGTATTCAAGTTTAGATCTTACGAATGCACAATACAATGTTTTCAGAGTTGATATATTTCTAAATTGCTTTCCAATGCGAATAATGAAACCATATATATTACTGTAGCATGGATGTGTGGTATAAAAGTTAGTTGAGAATCGAAGGTTACGCCAAGGCCAATAAATGTGTTAGGTCTTCCCAAAATATTATTACCAATGTCATAGTTGAAATTTATCAAATTATATTTTGTGGAGTACGACATAATATGACATTTGGAGATTAATTGATCAATGGTGCACAAAATAAACAGACTGGAGAAATGGGGATGAGTGTAAAATTGTGAAACTACGTTCAAGATTTATGTAGAGTTTCTTTGATTTGTGATTTATTATAATTTATATTATTTCAAGAGAAAACATACCTTTTTCTAGGTTGTCAATAGTTGATATTTTTCGTCTCAGTGATGTGTTTTTTTCTTTGTTTTAATCTGTAAATCTACTTTCTATTGTAAATATCTAAATATATGTCTCTTAGTACATACATAATGTTGATCAACGAACTTTCTATTTAGTTTTTGTTACCCTCCCTGGAATTTTCTTGGAATTCTCTTAATAAATAATTTCAATCGAATCAAGAAATGATAATAATAATAAAATGTATTTAGCTCAATCTGTACAAAAACCTTCATATTTTTGAACTGTCAATTTTCAATTACATACCTATTTAATTATTCAAAATATACTTTCTTAGATCACGCTTGAATATTTTAATAGTAGAACTAGTTTTCAATATACTTGGAAAATTATTGAAAGCCTTAAATTTGCCATAGTATATGCTATTTTTAGATTTAGCAAGCTTACAACTTTGGATATAAAAACAATCAGTATTTCTAGTATTATACCCATGCATATCACTGACATATGTTACATTTTATGTTACATTACATGGAAGCAACTGATTTTTCATTTTAAATATGAATATATATGAAGCAAAGATTATTTTTTTGCTCAACAGACATTAGTTCCAAAGAGTTCAGCATAATTTTAACAGAGGTATACCTATTGCACTTTAAAATTGTTCGCATGGGTCTATTATGTAACTTTTGTTATTGTTGAATTTTTTCTTCAGTCAAACCAAATAACAAAGTGGAGCAATATTCAAAATGTGGCATTATTATTGATTTGAACAACAATAATTTCACATTTTATCATAGAGAAAAACAACAATCCTCAAAAGAAATCGAATTCAAGGCCCTCTAGATACGGTTAGAGAAAAAGATGAAAACGTATCCAGTAACTAAAAAAGGAAGTCATGAAAGACATGATATAAAAGTTATTTCCTCTTTTATTGGGTGAACATTTGGGAACTGAATGGACCAAAATTTTGTGACGGCATTCGGTACTATGTTGAACATTCTAACCACCTAAAGTTGTATAATTCTTTATATGCACTTTTTATGTCAAGAACTGTATTTCGGAGCACACGTAAAATATATACAAACATTACTCTTGTAGTATATGAGTATTATACTAATCTTATTGCCCCACTTCGATGGAGTCCCTTTTTTCGTGCCTATTAAAATTTTTAGATCAATTTTTTATTTTCCTAGCTCGCGATTTTCAGTGTACGAGAAACATATAATTCGATATTCAGAGAACTGTAATAACTTGCGTAAAGTCGTGTTATTTTATTGTTATACAACTCATAAACTTTATAAAATGTGGTTGTCATTTCTTTCGCTTATTGGTTTCGATATTTAACGACCGACAACGCGAAATAATTCAACTCGCGATTTTATTGACGGATCAGTTTCGATATTTTATAGTCGCCTATATCGAATTACTGCGAACCCTGCAGAATTGCAGTTTTTCACACTTGGCAGGCGTTCAGCGGGCTTCATGGGAGCATGAAATATTAATCATTGGGAGTCTGCTTGCTTCGTATGTAACTGCACTAGGTCTCTGAATATTATAACTAGTTTGTGAAGTGCAAACTTCTTCACGCAAGTCGCAGGCTATAAAACAAGAGATGAAGCTCGTCACGCTCTTATCGTAACGTTCGGAGTAGAAACGAAAACATCGGCTTACCTGTATTAGGTGCACAGAAAGTGGAAGAAGATCGATAGATAGTTTTTTGCATGTGTTATAACATAGTGCTTACAATTGTCAAGAAAGAAAAAAAATGTATATAGCTGAAAAACAACCATATGAAATTATACATACAATAGACATATACCATCATATAATCATAAATAAAATGGATTTATATTAGAATACAAGGAACACACAATATAAACAAACAATAGCGAACAAAACTGTGTTCAAAAACCAAATAACAAATGGTCTCAAGGCGACCCCATCGAGTCAAAGCCGAATGAAAGATACTCCTGAAAATCATAGAATGGATGCTCAAGTAAAAAGGCTCTTATAGTCCTTCTAAATTGAGGAGATGGCAAGATCCCAACATGATTTGGTAACTTGTCAAACAATATGATTGAACAGTAAAAAGGCCCTTTCTGAATTTTGTAAGCCTACAAAAACTTGGCCTCAGGCAGTGGAATTCCAAGAGCTGGGTGGACTTCCAGCGAGACCATAAGCGAACATGAACGCCTCAAAAATATTCAGACATACAGAGGTAAGACTTCTATATTTTCTGAAAGCACTTCTACAGTCCTCACGATATTGAAGAGATCAGACAACTTTTACTGCTCTCCTATGGAGATCAAAAATTCTTGATTGCCAGAATGCCATATGTCATTCTTGCTTATATTAATGCGTAGTAAGCTATTTTTAGGATATTGGAGGACAATATCCCTGATGAGATTCTTAGCAATTATATACCATTGCAAAATTTTTGTGATAGACATTCAGTGTGTGCCTCCCAGCTCAGAACTGAATCCAACGTCATTCCTCAAAATCCAGAATTTCCCATGAAATCCCGTTTCTTCACACGCTTAAGAGTGAACACCATTTTGGAAGTTATCTGTTCATTTGCCACTAGTCTTTTTGACACGAAACAGTCAAAACTCATTAACTGTGTCAAATCACCTTCCTTCAGCAAAAAGCCCCACTCAGCAGATGTGACAGATACAGTTGTATCGTCATCCAACAGAATTATGGAAAACCTCTCTAGGTAAGCAGGAAGATCGTTTATAAGATTAAGAAATAAAGGTTATAAAACCCAGGTACTATATATTGATTGCACTAGAATCTCCTGATGTTGAATAAGATATTGTAGTGAGGTGTCAATGAATGTCCTCAAGAGTAACCTGCCATTTGTATGAGATTAGAAGTCTTCAATCATTTCGTAGCATTATGATCCATGTGGCTGATATACTTATCGCTACCAAACAAGCGAGTAACTGTGTACAAAATGAAATTATCAAGGCTAAGAGACCATATACGAAATGAGGATTTACTGATGTTATATCTTATAAGTATTCTCCGTTCTTCTGTGAGGCGTTGATTTCTTACATTGTACTCAATGTAAGGAAGAGCAAGCCCTAGAGATGTGGGTATACAAAAGAATTTTAGGGATATCGTGGGGAGAAAACAGAGGAACCAAGTGTGCTACACAAGAAAACATTAGTGTTGCAAGCAATTAAGGAATATATTCGGACTATTTCGGTATGAACTGCTGCAGTTTATAATTTCGGGCAAGATCTAAGGAAAACGCAGTGTTGGTAGAATAAGAAAATTCTGGCTCAAGCTTTCAAATCAGTGGTATAACAGGATCACTATTTCAAGCTGTTGTGTCAAAGGTACTATATCACCGAACTTTCAGAGAAGTTAGCACAAGAAGAAGATATCTTGTTTCGTCACATAAAGATGAAATTGGAATGGATACATAGCTCTAATGACAGATAACGAGAAAACCAAAAGGGTTGTTCGATGAGTACCTCAAGGTGTAAAAAAAGTAGAGTACGATTCAAAGTTGTTGCATGATGATATCAGGAAAGTCAATTGAATTCAGAGGAAAAAAAGTACATGGAAATACTCTATTGTGTTTTCATCGCGGCTGTATAAGTCTCTGATATAAGTAATAATGAGAATACAGTACCGGAAGCCAACTTCGAGCAGTTGATGATGAAGAATATTTGATGATAATGACGATATCAAAGAGTCGTCAATTTCTTGAACTTTTTCCATCATCTGACTTTTTTGAATTGTATTACGTGTTATTTTGTTTCAGAGTAATTTTAATTTACTGCTGAAGTGCTCAATGATTGTACTCACAATTTTGACCTGCTACCAAATAATTATCTTCTACTGGTGAACTCAGTAGAGAGTGGTTGTAGTACAAGTAATAATAGTACTACCACTTATTCTAGTAGTAGCATTGCCAGTATTTACAAGTATTCACAAGCACTAGTAGTAGTTGTAGTACTATTAGTACTAGTAGTAATTGTATTACTACAACTACTAATAGTAGTACTACATACTACATACTACTGGTACCACTAGTATTAGTAGTACCAGTAGTATGTAGTACTACCGATAGTAGTAAAAATCAGTAAATACTCCGAACGAGTATTCTTATGCTCCATTTTCGTATCATTTTCGTTTCGAGCCTTATTAATATCTTTATATTTTGAATTTCAATAAATCCCACATGAAATTTCGCTGAATCATATCACCGATCTCCCAATTTAACAAATTCAATAGTAACTAGAAATACAAATGAAAGCTAAAAGATGGCCTTCGATAAGGCCAAATGAATTTCGGAAAAAAATTAATAAAGTAGGTATATGTTTCAAATGTGTTCGGGTGTTGAATAAAAAAGAAACCCTATTAAAATTCAAAGCAAAAAAATTACCTGGCTGATATAATCTGTTCCAAATTTTCTACACATGTCCTAACATAGAACAAAACAAATTTTAGGTAGTTCCCCTTACTGAAGATATTCCAAAATGTGAACAAAAAATTTGAAAAAAATTGAACGTCATGAAAAGGGTTAACATCGGTCTGATCTTCAGGGATTCTCAATCTAGGAAGTCGAGTCATGGTGGACGTTAATTCACACCTGCTCCGACAAGTATTGAGTATTTCAATGAAAAAATCTCACTTGTGGTGTGTTGGAATTCATTAGTCGGGTATAAGGCTACTGTTGATTTATTTTATGTGATGTTTCTTTATTCAAATTGAAAGTGGAACAGGTGGACCCAATTCGGCTGGATATAAAATTACGTATTAGAGTTAGAAGTATAATTGGAATGTCCCACTTGATTAACATAAGTTATTGGCTACCAGAAATTCGTTTCAATTCGAAAGTAAGGAATTGATCTAGATAAGGAAAGGTGACGAAAAATTATTCAAATTACATATTACATAGTGAATTTTTTTTAATGATGTGATTTGAAATTTAATTCTTCAAGGACACTGCGTCGATTCAAACTGTTAAGGAACTTATAGCTGTGCATATTTCCATCAATTAAAAATAATCCACATAAATACAGGGAGTGTGGTGTCCACTTTCAACACCTTAAGATTTCCTATTAAAATAAATTAAACTCTTGGCTTAATGTTTCACGATTTATTTAACAATATGAATAGTCAACATGTTTCGAGCGTTAGCTCATTTTCAAGTGAGTTAGAACTTTAAAATGAGCTGACGCTCGAAACATGTTGACTATTCATATTGTTGAATAAATCTTGAAACATTAAGCTAAGAGTTTAATTTATTTTAATATTCAATTATATTTCACCAAGAGTTAAGCGAGAATTCAATCTCAGTCATTAATATTTCCTGTTATAAAAGGAATTTCAAAATTTTTCTGTTATGTGTCAGAGTCATATGCATGTTGACACGTTTCTAAGCAATGGTAAGAACTCTTCAGTCTTAACACTGCTTTTGTCCTGCACTGAGATAAAAGTAAGTGGATTCTATAAATCGGAATCATTTATTGTGTTCAAACACAATCCTGCCTCCAAACTGAGAATTTCAAGAATCTTCTTTGAATAGTCGCAAGATGGCGCTGATGGCAAGTGTAAATAAAATGCCATATCATGCTGCCATACTCCATCTTGATTAGGGTATTAAATAGTCCTATGAATGTTGAGGAATTATTCAAATATTTGCCATTGTGTATAGCGAATCCATATACTCGTATTTTGGAGGCAGATGAAATAAGTTGGCTGATGTGTGGAATGAAGGAAAGCTTCTGATGGAAGACTTTACCAAGATCTCTCACTTCTTATAAACGTAAGTTCATACAAGGTGAATAGTTGAATGTGAACAATTATTTAACACCCTATTGCATCTACTTTCTTTTCTACTTCATTTCATCAATTGATCCGAACTTTGCAATCTTCTATATCCTTTTGAATTTCAGATAAATTCCCATTGATTATATGAGATTTGGTGAAACTGTAATTTAGTATTTTATTTATACTCGTGAAATTAAAAACTGATCAGACTTTCGGTCGGTTAAATGTGTGTAGTGTGAACCCACCCTTAAACGGTTTTCTTATCAGACTGTGCAACCAGCCGCCTTCCATAAACTCGAATAAAAAATTCATAGATATAAAAGGAGAAACAACTGAATCAAGCCGGAGAAATTCTCATAAATGAAAATGATTCAACCAGTAGCAATAAAACGATTTTGAATGTTTTACTGTCGCAGTCGGTCTTCTATCCAATGAGATATTTTACAGCATCTGAATTAATAAGAAATTTCATTTTTGTCGGATCGTAAACACTACAGTTTATGTTGGTTTTTTTGTCCCCTGACTCCAAGTCCGGGTTTCGGCTGTAACATTTGGGATGGGACAGGTCGTAAACCTGCGGCTCTAAGCTGGATTATTTTGGAAGTGAAAAGAACCTTTCATATACTTCTCTTACATTTATTTGAAATAAGTTTTTCGGAGATTCGCAGCAGTATTTCGGCGTTGAATCAACACGACTTTCATTTCTTATCAAGTCATTCTATTATCCTACAGGCGCATGTTGCTATAAATATTTCCAAAAAATAGAAATGTTAATTATTTAGCATGGTTCGTAAAAAAATTTCAATACTTTGGTATCAAATTTTTTGTAGAAAATATGCAGAGCACCCCACTCCCTAGAGTGATACTTAAACGTCTACAAAAACAAATTAGTGTTTTTTTGTCAATTAATTTTTTGTTCTATAGATTTTTCATTTTAAATAATATTTAAATATATTAAATGAAAACATTTGAGTAGGTTCCACAAAACTTATAATAAATACTTCACAATTTTTTCGGGGTGTTACACCATTTTCAAAAGTTAAACTGAACAACATTCTTCGACCAACTTTCTTATTTACCTATACATCGTTACCTGCAATAGACTTAAGGCTGATATTGATGTCTTCGAAGTAGAGGGACAGATCATTATGCAGGTAGAAGTATTAAATTGAATCTAAGAATTATCGAATAACAAAGAAGGTCTTAAATTAAGCGATTGAGGAAAGTAACGATGGTGATGAAGTGAATGTGATGGGTGTTTTTTTAGAGGTATAGAACTTTAAGATGGCATTACTGTTGAAGATGGCGACTGATTTGACAGCTGAGAAGTGATGTATTCTCAATTTGGTTTGGCAATTCATCATGAATAGACTCACGTCTGAACAACCCTTGCAAATAGTGCAATTTCATTTCGAAAATAATAGTTCTGTGCGGAATACGTATCGCGCACTACGTCCATTTCATCGTCGACAAAATCGTCCATCAGAGCAGTGTATTCGATTAACCACGAAACGTTTTCGCACCCCGTTTACTCTTATTGATAACTCGCATCCCCAGAGACGCCATACGGTGCGTACAGATATTGCTACAGTAGAGCGTAGCATTGAGGAAGACCCGAATGAGTCCATCCTCCATCGAGCACAAGAATTGGATCTGTGTCCATCCATTTTATGGAAGATTTTGCGGAAGGATCTTGGAATGGGCCCAAAACGAGATTGCCGTTGTTCCCAATTTTCATAAGCGAATTTTGTTTAGCGATGAAGCGCACTTCTGGTTGAATGACTACGTCAACAAGCGAAACTACTGCATTTGGAGTGAAGATAATCCTCAGGAGTATGTCAAAACACCGTTACATCCAGAAAAAATGACTGATGCGCTTTATGGGCTGGTGGAATCATTGGTCCATACTTCTTCAAAAACGATGATGGCCAGAACGTTACAGTCAATGGTGATCGGTATAGAGTCATGATTACTAACTTTTTCATTCCTGAATTGAACAACCATGTTGTCCAGGAGCTGTGGTTTCAACAAGACGGCGCAACATGTCACACAGCTCGTGCCACAATCGTTTTATTGAAAGACGCGTTTGGTGACCGCCTAATTTCACGTTTTGGACCTATGAATTGGCCTCCAAGATCTTGTGATTCAACACCACTAGATTACTTTCTGTGGAGCTATGTGAAGTCATTAGTCTATACGGATAAGCCACAAACGCTTGACCATTTGGAAGACAATATTCGCCCACAAATGATGGAAAAAGTCATCGGAAATTGGACGTCCACATTGGACTACAAACGAGTCAGCGGTGGCAATCATATGCCAAAAATCATATTTAAAATCTAATGCCACAAGATTATCTTTCGAATAAAAAAAATTCTTGTCAATCGAATGATCCAGCGTTGTTTTAGTGCAATTTAAAGTTCTCTACCTCTAAAAAAAAACACCCTTTATCTATCATAAATTTTGTGAAACCAAGCCAAGTGTTTTCATTTGATATATTAAACAATGTTTCACCAAGAGACAGCGAAAATTCAATGAACGTTATTAAAATAATATTTTGGTACATTCAATTTTTATTTCGAACTTGCAAAAGAATTCGAAAAAACACGAAAAATTGAGAAAAGCCTGGATGTATTCGATGGAATAAAAATTTTTTCGTGCGCTTTTTTTCATAATTTTCACTGGTTTGAATAAGTAGATTAAGTGAATAATGTATATTTTTCCTCGTGTAGATTTTCCTCAAATGATATTCAAGACTTAAAAATCTAAACCATAAACAGTTTCTCAACTGTTAACTTAACCATAAAAATTCATTGTGATCATTCAGGCGGTTGAAAATCCTCGAGATAACAAAAATGTGAGGAATCTCTCTGAAAAATCGAACAAATTTTGAGAAAACACATTGAATGCAAAATTTGGTAATTGAAAAAATTTACTGGAATTTCAAGAAAGATCAAGAAAGATTTCAATATTGGACCGTATTCGACTTTACAGTGCGCAAAAACTTCTGGAATCTTCACCACTCAATCACCAATAATTCGTGTATAATTTCAGTATTTTTAGAAGATAGAAGATGAAAAACACTAAGTACATTTTTCAAGAAAAATTTTATGAACGATATTCATTCTAAAAAATCATTGAAAAGCGATGATGAATTCTTTTGAGCATATACTATAAGACGCATGTACTATCCTTCGAGATTAATGTTAGAGAATATTGAAATCGATGCTAAAATGGGTAGAAGCACAAACATACTGAACATGATCTCAACAGTATGTCGCTAAGATTAAGAACTTCTAATCAAGAACTAAAGATCACATTTTTTGTGGTGAATATTCTATGAAAGATCAATCGATCCCTGATAAGCATATCTGATCATTGCCAACCGTTAGATACTAAGAGTTCAAATATTTAAAGGCTTGTTCGAATATTCCATTTTAAGTGACTTGTCATTAATGAATGAGATAGTAGTAATAGACCGATCAAATTAGATATTAATCTTAGTATTCTCCGTTTTATTTCATTACTTACCGATAATGGGTATTTTTTGAGATGTGTAGTATTGAAGACTGAAATTTATCCACGTTTTTGTTAATAAAATATCGAGTGACAGAATCAGTTGATGCATTGGTCGTGGAATCAAGTAGGTTAGGGTTCATCGTACCTTCGGTTATTCATTTATTAACTTAAAGTTGCTAAATCACTCAACAGTCCTAAGATATTGACAGAACGTTAAACTTATGGATTCTTAGATAAGACTATCGCGGCTAAGACGGCAGGCTAATGGAAAATATTTTAAATCTCAATTTGAGTGAACATAAATTTTTTCGAATCCATCCGGTTGTTGCAAGAGGAACGTTTAAAAATAGTCATCGTGTATTTATGGCTTAATTATCGGCATATAAAGGCGAATTTCTTGTCGAAGGAATTGTGGATTGTCCACTTAACACTTTAGTGGATCGACTGTGAGGAAGTCATATTATCATATAAATATAGACATAAAACGGTGACATTAAATGTGCAAATGAGGTTATGTAGGTTTAACTTCCACAATTTATGACGCGCACTCGGTATAATGTACGGAGTTAATATTAATTATTTTTTAACAACGTCGGGTCTGGTGCCACCTATATACATTGAATTTGTTTATTTAAATCCCAAATGTTGAGGTGTTTATAAATAATATACATGCTGTTACTTTGGACAAGTTATCTTCCGAAGAGAATATATTTTATGATTTCCAATAGCTATTGGTTTCGAATGTGTTCGTATTTCCATAAGATAAGGATGCTTTTCTTTAATTCTCTTTTCTAATTTCCTTTAATTAGAAACCTCTTTCACATCTAATTGCTTATATTAATGTTAAATGACTTATCCTTTGTTGAATATATAGCCCTGCTATAAAATATTTGGGAAAAAGGAAAGACAAAGTAACACTTTGATACACTGTATAGTGGATATCAACAACTTTTCGCATCTAAAGTTTTGCTAATTAGCGGACACCCTATATAACATATAACAACTACGATTTATTAACATTAGGGTTCTTCAAATAAGAAATAATAATTGTCTCATTATTAAAGTTCCATTTGAAATCACAAAGTCGTCATTCTCATGCTTGTTTACTGACTCACACTCTGTAATAATGTCACTAACTATCAACTTGATTGTGACAATTGGTCTAATTACGCCCTGGCGTATTTTACGAGGAGTATATCAATTTATATTAAAACTGAAAAATCTAACGTCTGAATTATCCTGCTCTGATAATAATTGAAATAACGCTATTGGTGAATCATAGAATATAATTTGCGTCCACTCTACACATAGACAATGGTGTTTATGTCACTCTGTGTCAAGATGATTATATTTCATTCTAGACTCATTGGGATTTATTACCACGTTTTATTAACTAACTTTTCTAGAAGTTTCACTCCGAGAAGTAATTCATATTATTCAAGATTGTCGTCTACAATTATGATGATGTAATTAATCAAACTCTCAATGCTATATTTGAAAACGCATTTCAACGACCTCATAATATCATTGATATTAATAGCTCATCGAATAAAATGTTCTTGAACCAGAAATGAGAAGTACATATAATTATATCTAAATATATATTTGAAAACAAAAATAGTAGATAATGGTATAGCCGGCAGGCATTGACAAGTGTTTCGTCTTGTTTCGTGCTTGTCAGCTCTCATCAGAACGATGAGGAGATTGGCTATACCTTTCCTCCAATACTCCTGTAATCATTCGAATCTGAAGAAATGAGATCTATGAACTTTAAAAACAAGCAATGTTAGGAAATAGAAAATCACATAAAGTATACAGCATTTAACAAGGTAATCAATTGGAAACTGACAGAATGAATTTAATTGAGTAATAAAAAAGTGGAAAACAATCAAACTTCTGGTTAGCTAGGCAGTTAAAATTCAAACGTCGATCCGAATACCATCATGAAGACACAATTTTATTTTTGAAATAAAGTTTCAGATTCTGACAAACATAAAAAATTGAAGACAAAATCAACAATAATTGTCGTTTGTCATAATCAGTGATAGAATATTTTGTATACTTTCTATATGTGTTTTGTAATGATTTCCTTATAAAACTGAAACTCTTTTCATCTGTTGTTAGAACATTGTCTTTTTAAAGCCCCTGAACTAACTTGAAACTAGGGCTCATTGCTTTAATTCATAGGGTATTTATATGTAGGGTAGAGGTTTTTCATTTCTTTATCTCATTTAATTCAAAAAACTAAAGTTTATTCATTTGAATATTGTTTATTCACAATTTATATATTTTTTTGGAAGTGTGATATTTCTGAGTGCCAAAAAAAGTTTCGCAATATGAATTCTCAACGAAACGTGAAGCAAAAACGCGGAAACTACAATCATATCGTTAACCTCAATCAATATAATTTAAAAATAGGACACAGTACGTGATATAATTGAATCTGACAGAAATCAAATCGGCACATTTGTATTCTAAACTGTTCGTGATGCGGTTAAGATGGGCGAAATATTGCGCTAAATTCGCACTACATCGGTTTTAATAACGCGAATTAATGCTATTCATTGATGAGTTTGCCCAACAACGACCAGAATTTCGGTCGAATTTACAGACTCGAACAGAGCTGGATAAGAGCACACATGTTAACATTCTCACAGGGTTTCCACGAGCACTCATGCTACAAGACTTTCATCTTAGACTACGTGAAATAATAGCCAGGTCTCTTGTCGAAAAGCATCGAGAGTGTCTCTGTTATACGAGTATAAACCCGCTAATCAAACGCTTATTCTTTTATCATCTTCTCATGGTCACATTAGAACCTCACTTTTGGAAAGCTTTGACGGATTAAGATGTTTTACTGGATAAGTTTACTGGAAACTGAAAGGAGTTCGGTACAAATAGCTTTTTAAGCTCGAAGGATATATCAAGGATTAATAAACGCGGTGACGTTATATACGACAGTTCTACTTTTTGCTTTAAACGGTAAGCCATTTTTCTAGAGCAAATTATGATTGGTTTTTGGAATAACGGTCACACTCTTATGTAATGATAATAGAACTCAGAGAATACTTTTTCCAAAGTACACAATTTTTCTTATAACCCCCGTACCTAAGTACTATTTCAGATGAGGTACTTCGAACCGAGCCACGGCCACCTTTAATACAGGCCATGAAGAGCGTAGTCCCTCGGTGTTGCCAAATTGTGCATAGTGGTATACTATCCTAGTCGGATGTTTCCAAACTTTCAAGCATTATTTCAACTCTTTTTGTATATTGGGAACAAACAAGAAATATTATTAGTATTTATAATATAAAGTATTATATCGGGTATTGTGAGTACATATTTCTACTAGTTTATGAAAGTAGGTGTTGAGCTTTCTTCGTTCATTTTTTGATTCTAGGGTGTTGAAGTTTTTGACCATTCAGTTTAGCAACATGTAGTGAATAAGTAGCAAAAAAATAAGAGACGTTTATTATAATATAAAAATAAATGAAAATGTTAGTTAGGTTATCACCACTACATAAACTCTAATTGTAACTAATTTTATTTTGTACATATTGAAATTTATCACTGTAGTCATTACTTTACAGCTTATTTTTTCTTCTGAAGAAGTCACAAATAAGTGTCGCAATATAGAGAATTTTAATGAATAAATGAGTTTTCAAACACTTCACAAGACCGATTATTCCTGTTACCTTAATTCTACCATATACATCATACATCAACATATGTATATGTTGATGTATACTACCATATACATATACATCAACATATGTATATGTTGATGTGTATCAACAATTTTTGCATCCAATATCCTTTCAAGTTTTGCATTACAATGGAGAATTTATTACCTGTTAAACAGTCTGCAAATACATCGTATTCGGTGAAAACTAGAATATTATGCAATTTCCTTCTACCGCATCATTGTAGTATAGATTCATCAATTTTGAAAGCTATATATGTATTTGCAGTTACTGTGTCAGTAACTGCAACATCAGTTCAGTTGCAGTGAATTAGTAGTCAAAGTATACTAAATAATTCACTTCTTAAGTAGCTGGTTTACATTAAAATTCGAGTATTATTTATTATTATTAATCGATTTAGATGTAGTATTACTGAAACATTGATGCTCAGTAATCCAACCAAATATATTCCGAATAAAGACGTTATAAATCATGAACGATAAATTTTTTATAGCTTGTTTTGAGACGAAAGAGATTTACAGCTCATTATATTCTACCCACACATTTCATATGCCGAGCTGAAATTTCAGAGAATTAATTCTAAGCTGTTAATATATCTACAGATATTTGGGATAAATCATGATTTCTAATTCCTCCCTCATTTTGAATATGTTCTATTTGGTATTTGATAATTCCTCGAAGATGAAGAATATCAAAACTGAATGTTTTGGTGAATTGATCAAACAGGATAAATTCCTGCTTTTGACTTACCATAAATTAAAATTAACACACTTGGCGTGAGTTTCACTAAATATATTAAAAACTCTACATATGTAATAAAACAATATTTAAAATTTTCTCATAATTTAATATAAAATAAGCATGACGTTTCGAAGTACTACTTTTTTTCAAATGCTGAATCAATACTATCTAACTTCGAAACTACTATCGAGTACTTCGAAACATGCGTATTATATATTAAATTATGAGAAAATTTTAAATATTGTTTCATTATGGATATTAATTTTCTCCTAGTATCGGTCTCATCAATTATCAACTCCACAAAAGTTTCCCACAAAAGTTTTCTGTAAGAGTTTTTGTATTTAAGTAACATTGTATACTCATGATTATGGGCTAACCACACGAAACATATGAAGAATTTTTAATATATTCAGTAAAACTTTAGTCAAGTGTGTTAATTGATTTCAACATCATGTTTCACAAAGAGATAAGCGAAACCTTTTGTCGGTTACTTTTGACTTAAGCCTAAATCTAGAAAGACTAGGATATCTAGCGTTGAAGATAAGATGGAAATAGAAAATGGCCATAATTTGTAGAGAGGAAACTTGAGTTCTGATGTCTTGGACTCTTGGTATTTGAAAAAATATTAAAGCAGAACGAATCAGTTATTTCTGATATTTCAAAGTTGAAATGAATCTCATAGGAAAGTTAAAGATAGACCTGGCGACCTCTGTACCCCCAAATATATTGCATAAAAACATTTTTTTGCGAAAAACCGTAAGGAAATTTTATCCGTTTATTACCAATTTATAAACAGTTCAAATGCCAATTCTTCACGGAAAAAAGTTATTGATGGATTCGAATTTCGAAATGTTGTCGAAAACGGTTTCAGAGGAACCATTCAATGATACATCTATTCAAATTTAACGTTTCGATACTCCTATAGTTTATTTATGTATTTTGAAAGCATTCCATGTGTTGACCATTCTATTCAAGTTAAAATTAAATTATCCAAAGTGAAAAAAATAAATGAAATTTTGAAAACAAAATAATTTACTTCTACGAAAAAGTTCGAAGTGATATTCATCATTTTCTTCTTTCTATTGATTTTTCCTAGTTCCGTACAGAAATGTCAGCTGCATAATTTTCCGTTCGTTCAAAAGTTTTCTGAATATTATTTTATTACTTCTTTCTGGAGGACATTTGTTCGATAGCAACTGGCAAATGTTGAGGTAAAATCATTGTTGAAATAATTTCTATCTTCATAAAGATCTTGAAATGTCGGTGCTATTGGAAACCTTGTTGTTGAGAATATCAACGCAACTTTATTATTTACACAATAAAAGTTTGAATGCTGAAATTAACGAACATGTCGGGCAACTCACAGAAACTCAAAAACTCACATTGAAGTTTTAACCTATCAAGTAGTAAAAGATAAAAATGCATTCAATCAGAATTGAATTTGTATTTTTCAAAAAGTATGACAAATATGCAAATACAATTTATAAGTTCACTCAAAACTTTCATGAAAGTTAATGAACATTATTATTGTAACTACTAGATGTCGCCCTTGTCAAAATTCGATCATAATTCATCAAAATTTTACGATTGAATCATTTTTGGGATTCTTTTGTCAAAATCATGAGTCTTTATCATGAAAATTTTTTTCATTCTTGATAATGCCGTAAAAGGTGAAACTAGTCGATTGAAAAATTTATCGTCAGTGATTTTTATACTAGTATTTCTTATTACCTCTAATTTAAATATGAATTATCACAAAACTGATTCATTGTCCATTGAATTACTCTACATATGATTCGGTTAGTAAACCCATTATCAAGAGTAATTCAGAGTACCATTTTACATTCTTGATAATGAGTCAACCACACGGAACATATGTAGAGTTTTTAATATATTTAGTGAATCTTAAGACAAGTGTGTTAATTTTAATTAATTGTTTTCAACATAATGTTTTACCAAGAGATAACCAAAACCTGCGTGTCATTTATTGAACTTCATATGTCTGATAAATGACACGGAGGTTTCCCTTATCTCTTGGTGAAACATTTTTCATCAAGAGTACACAATTTTACTCAAAATAAGTAACATTGATAATGGGTTAACCACCCGAAACATATGTAGAGTTTTAATATATTTATTGAAAATTAAGCCAAGTGTGTATATTTTAATTTATTGTTTTTAACATAATGTTTCATCAAGCGAAACCTTCGTATCATTTATTAAACTTTATATGTCTGATAAAAGTCACGGAGATTTCGTTTGTCTCTTGATGAAACATTATGTTGAAAACAATCAATTAAAATTAACACACTTAGCTTAAGTTTCAATAAGTATTTTACTGTTATCAAATTAAATTAAACTCTTGGTTCAATGTTTCACTATTAATCACTTGAATGAACAAGTAGATTTTCAATAATCCTCCCTACTCACATCCACTGTATAGATATAAATTTGTTGTACGTTCCTTATAGTAGTTCAGTCTTGAAAATGAGCTAACGCTCGAAACATGAAATTTTAAATCGTGAAACATTAAGCCAAATGTTTAATTTAATTTAATATTCAATTATGTTTCGCCAAGAGTTAAGCGAGAATTCAATCTCAGTCATTTTACTGTTAAGTGAAACTTAGGTGTATTAGTTTCAATGTTTTGTTTTTATATGTCTGTGTGAAACTTAATTTTAATCCGTTTTCTCACTTTTCTTAGAAGTGAGTACAAAATTTCAAATTAACGTATTATTATTATATAAATGAGAAATTGGAAAGACTATTGATAACAAAATAAGCCAAATTATCTCCACGTCTAAAGAATATGAATGTCAATTCCAAAAAATAGAAAAGAAGACTTTCAATTGCACTTCGCTCTAGTGCCATTAAAATGGAAAACTCTGAAATATTCGATTCGATGTGAAACTTTCACAAAGAAAAATTCTCTACGCCATAAAGGTGCAAATTATATATACCGTCTCGTTTTCTGCTGAGGCCCTTGTAACTGTAAACGTAGTGCTCGTATAACCTGCCTTTGAGCAATGAGTTGAAAAGAACGATATGGCCAATTATAATCGTCGGTACCAAGAATAAATTTAACAAATCAACGATCAGCATTTCATCTCTTGTAACGTCTGGCGTGAAATTTTCAAGTGCTATTTAATTAGCCTCAGAAGACGTTTTAATGGGGTTATATTATAGAACTAATAATAGTTCACGGGCTTTATTTTAATTAATAATTAAACCTAATGAGCGTGAATACGGTAAGAGCCGCATCGACAAGGCGGTCTGGTCTCGCTCGCTCCAGATACTGAAGAACAGACAGACCGACGGAGGTGGGTGAACATCACCTTGACTGGTGTGAATGAATCTTTCAGTTATGTAATCAAAAGGAGCCTATCAAAGCGCATTTGCGTCAGCTTTAAACGCTTTGAAATTCATGTAAGACGCTCAAGGTCCAAAGTGGCACATGTTACAATATTTACATTCAAATTGCCATGGAATATTAATGTACTGGTTGAAATATGTTGACAAACATCCCCTAAAACTCTGTCTTCAAATTTCTATCAGTTATTGCATCAATTCTTGGATATCGTTCATCCAATTGATGAAGGTTTTTATGCCGAAACAATTTTGTACATAGTGTAGAATATATATAAAAAATATAATGTTTAATTGATCATAGAATTTAATCTCTTATCAAACATCCTGTGAAATTTGTGATTTGTGTATTGAAATCTTAATGAATCTCGAAATCTATTGTCGAAGGTTTTTGTGTCGAAACAATTTTGTACATAATATCTTATGAAAATTTGAATGTTTAATTGATTGTAGAATTTAATCTCTTTCAAACATCCTGTAAATTTGTGTATTCAAATTTTAATTAGTCACGAAATCGATTCTTGGAATCTATTCAAACACCAAATGAAGGTTTTTATAACGAAACAATTTTGTACATAGTGGACAATATATATGAAAAATTGAATGTTAAGTTGATGTTAGAATTTAATCTCTGTAAAACTGTCTATTAAAATTTCAATTGAATATTGAATGAATTGTTGGATTTATTTAATAGTGTTGGCGTTTACTTGATGTAAATCCATTATAATTGAATATAACTTAAATTCAAACACTTGAACTTATGATTTACACTTTATTGACTACATTGCATGACGCGTTTCGTCGTTACAAACGACTTCTTCAGATGCTTACAGAATAATAACAACATTTTGAAAAATACAGGTATCTATATCAGGGAATTTTGGTGTTCAATGGTTTTGGTTTTACCTAAGATATTCCATTCTGAGAATAATTTCTATTACCTGAAAAGGTTTAACAAGGGTGAATTGTTTAATTCTATCTGTTCATTGAGCAAGTTTCCAGAATTTTTAAGCCGATTTATTTCCACTACCTCCCAATAATCTAATTGACTACTTCTCTCTATATTGTGTAGAATTTTGAAATTCGTATCAAAAGTATGGTTTTCTGTTAATAAATGGTTAGCATAATTCGAATTACTTTTATTATGGGCGAAGCTATATTTATGTTCCTGTATTCTAGTACCGAAATTTCTACTAGTTTTACCTATATATATACCGGGACATGTTCCACAATTTAATTGGTAAACACCTGATTTGTCTTCTCTTTTAATTTTGTTTTTATTGTTCTTAATGTGTCTCGATAAATTGTTGTTCGTTTTAAATGAAATATTAAAATTATGTTTACTTAAAAAGGTTTTGACTTTTTGACTGACGTTTCCAAAGTATGTTAAACTGTTATATTTACGATTTCTATCCGGCTGATAAGGAAATACCAATCGTAGAGCTGTACGCAGAGCTCTAACAAAGTCAAAACCTTTTTAAGTAAACATAATTTTAATATTTCATTTAAAACGAACAACAATTTATCGAGACACATTAAGAACAATAAAAACAAAATTAAAAGAGAAGACAAATCAGGTGTTTACCAATTAAATTGTGGAACATGTCCCGGTATATATATAGGTAAAACTAGTAGAAATTTCGGTACTAGAATACAGGAACATAAATATAGCTTCGCCCATAATAAAAGTAATTCGAATTATGCTAACCATTTATTAACAGAAAACCATACTTTTGATACGAATTTCAAAATTCTACACAATATAGAGAGAAGTAGTCAATTAGATTATTGGGAGGTAGTGGAAATAAATCGGCTTAAAAATTCTGAAACTTGCTCAATGAACAGATAGAATTAAACAATTCACCCTTGTTAAACCTTTTCAGTTTCGATTGATAATTTTACCTGCATCCATTGAAAACTCGAATAATATTTACTGTTTTTTCTTCTATATCTATTAATTTTTCGTTGTAATCCTTGCTTCTTCATCAATATTATACTAAGCAATTTATGAAGTTCTCTTCCTCCTTTCTACTTTTATTTTGGCGTCATTCTCCTATTTCTTCTATTCAGCTCTGCAAAGCTGTCTTTGATTGCAAATAATCGTTTCTTTCATCTGATTGAATGATTTAGGTTTACTGCATTCTTCGGTGACTTTATATATGTCATTTTAGCATAACTGATAAATATTTTCACTTTACCAATTTTTTTTTCAATCATGTTAAACATCTTGAATATAGGTAACATATAACCACATATGGAACTAACTCAAATATGATGTGAAAAAATTATCTTCTTCTCATTTCAATAAATGGAAATACTTTTATTTTACAAAATATTTCAACAGAAAGAATTTTTTCTGTTTCTATCATTCACCTGTCTGATTTTATTTTGTATTTAGCGATATAATAAATCGATAGATTGAATATTGATTACAATTTATATTGGTTAACGAACAGTATTCTTGATACACATAACCCTTCGTTTACAAGAAATAAAAGAAGAATATATATATATATATATATATATATATATATATATATATATATATATATATATATATATATATATATATATATATATATATATAGCCTTTAAGCAAGAATCTGCCAATCTGGAGAATTCATGCTGATGCCACAAAGTGTTTGTTTTTTTCAACTCAAAGTTCGTACATTGAAACTTAGTCTTATAAAATTTGTTTCTTCACAAAATCTTCAGAAAAACTGGAATCACAAATACAAAGAATGATGCCTGAAATTCACATCCACTTTTTCTTTAATTCGTTTTTCTATATATACGATCTTGAAGAATTGAAAAGGACCTATTTTGCCGAATTTCATTTCGCGATGATTGGCAGTGCAGATAAACATTCAATTATTGCAGATATCTGAAAAATACATTTCACAGAAAGTTCTCGTCGTTTTTCAAATGCACAAACATGCTCCGCATTGCCGTATAAGCCATGAAGCAGAATATATTTCACGATAATAATATCTCTTAAGGATCTATATCGTTGTGAATTATACGGTTTTGTCAGAATTGGCTGAATTATTCGATGGCAATGCTGCATCCAAACATGCAAGTATATTTCATGCTTTAGCGTCTATTCAATTAAATTTCGTAATTTCGGTTTAGAATTTTTATTCGCTCTGATCATTAACAAACGGAAATCTACCTGATCTAAATTTGATAGACTGAAATAAGGTGGAGTATATTTTTCCATATAGGAAATGGTATTTCGTTTTGGAGCTTTTTTTATATCATAATACTGATTCTTATGATGGTATTGAAGGAATATATCTATAAGAAATAGAACAAAAATCTCGGTGCTCAAAAATCGATTATGATGCCTTAAATGTTTAAGTTTGAACTTTGATCGGGTAATAGTTTATCCCGTGGATCCTTCGCTGACCGCAACAAATTCCGAACTTGATGGGTTGGCTTGAAAATAGCCCTCACTTCGTGGCGCTGAAGTAATCTCCCGATTCGATCCGTTACTCCTCTGATGAAAGGCATTATTGCCACTCCTTGTTTGGGTTCCTCCGTTGGTGGTACTCCGGTTCCCTTTCTGGGCCTCAGTGCTCTGGTGACTTCTTGGAAAGAATATCCGTTGGCCTGAAAAGCTTGATGGAGATGACTCTCTTCATTTTTGAGTGATTGTGGTTCACAAATCCTACTTGCTCTTTGTGAAAGACATCGAAGAACAGCACGCTTCTGTTTGGGATGATGGTTGGACATTTTGTGAAGGTAGCGATCCGTGTGAGTCGGTTTTCTGTAAACAGTATGTCCTAGCGATCCGTCTTCTTCTTCTCTTTACTAGAACATCCAAAAAAGCTAGTTGGCCATTTTCTTCCTTTTCCATAGTGAACTGGATTTGCGGGTGTATACTATTCAGATGATTCAGGAACTCAAGTAACTTTTCTTGTCCGTGGCTCCAAACGACGAAGGTATCATCAACGTATCGGTACCAATGTGTTGGTTTGAGAGGCGAGTTCCTGATGGCAACTTCCTCGAATTCCTCCATGTAGGAATTTGCGATGACCGGACTAAGTGGACTTCCCATGGCGACACCGTCTTTTTGTTCATAAAACACGTTGTTATACTGAAAATAAGTAGTGGTTAGAACGTGGCGGAATAGTGTACTGATGTCCCGTGGAAAAATCCTGTCGATCTTGAGTAACGCATCCGTGACTGGAACTTTTGTGAAGAGTGATACCACATCAAAACTCACTAATATATCAGTATCTCGAACATTGATTAACTTCAGTTTCTCGATGAAATGCGAAGAGTCCTTAATGAAGGTAACACTCTGTCCCACATGTGGTTGAAGTAGCCTCGTGAGATGTTTGGCCAGGTTGTAAGTTGGAGATCCTATTGCACTGACTATGGGTCTTAGTGGCACATCTGGCTTGTGAATTTTCGGTAATCCATATAACCTCGGGGACAGGGCTTCGGATACTTTTATCTTCTTTTGAAGTTCTTCTGGGATGGACGAGTTCTTGATGAGGTCGTTTGTTTTACGTAGAATTGATGCTGTGGGATCTCTTTTCAACATCTTGTAGTTTTCCGGTTTCAGTAGGTCCTGCACTTTCTGGTGATAATCTACAGTGTTTAACACAGTGGTGGCATTCCCTTTATCTGCAGGTAGAATTATTATGTCCTTGTTGTTGCGAAGGTCCTTCAACGCTCTCCTTTCGGTGTACGGAATGTTTGACTTTGGTGGCCTGGCGTGTTGTAATATTTTTGAACAATCTCGGCGGATTTCTTCTGCTGAATCTTGTGGTAGATTTCTTATTCCTGCTTCGATATTGGCAATGATCTCTTCAACTGGAACATTCCTAGGTGTGACGGCAAAATTCCCTCCCTTAGCAAGAATTGATTCTTCATGATCTGAGAGCTGATGGCTTGAGATGTTGACGACTGTCTTATTTACGTCCAGAATGGGCCGTGGTTTAGTATTGGTATCACACTGTTCAAACTTTCTCTTCTGTCGTTCCGTGCTTTTCTTCATTTCCGAGGACATGGTGTTGTAAATAATTCTATCCACACGCTCCCAGTCCCAGTTGTTCATCTTTTGACTAATCAGGAGATGGACGGACAAAAGCTCGGAATCCAACTTGGCCAGTTCTCGACGAGTTTCATGAATCCGTTCACGTAGTAGTGCTCTCTCTAACCTGTTGTAGATCCTGTGGGATGCTGCTGTATTGAAATGACGTTTCGCACGAAGAAACTTTGGAATCACATTGTTGTCCCTGCAACGAAGTAGAAAAATTAGCGAACTTACCTGGTGGGCTTTTTTCTTCCTCAATACTTCAAATCGTCGAACCTGCTTGTAGACTTCCTCCCGTAGAGGCGGTTAATGAAATCGTGTAGGCTTTCACACCGGTGTCCATTGTGAAACATGGTGAAATGATTTTCCGGGCTGATTGGCCGTGGTCAACTGGAACTCCTCCTCTTCCAGACGTTTCGTCCCTAACTGCGAGAGACATCTTCAGTGGCGGCGAGTGCTTCGACGTAGTGGCGTACTGGGCGACGACTCTGGAGCAACTGATGACCTGTTGACTAGAGTGCCGATATTTATAGGTCTTCGTGGCTCGGCAATATGTCCGCTTCGCTCTGATTGGTCCACCCCAACGCGTTCGTTGTCTGCTGTTGGACCAATCAGCTTCCGTTTCAGTGCAGGGTGCCAAATGTTCCTTATTCTCATGGTTTCTTCTTTCCGATTGAAATTGTTGCGATGCTTGTGTATCTCGATAGCCTCTCGTTGGAGCCTGGCGTGGTAATTTCGATCCGTGGAGAGAACCTCAGCGTCGTCGTATTTGATATTATGCTCCAAGTTGTTATAGGCATGCTCTGCTACAGCTGACTTCTCAGGCTGAACTCGGCGACAATGACCTTCATGTTCCTTGAGGCGTGTCTTGATGCTACGTTTAGTTGTACCAATATAAACCGAACCACATGAGCAAGGGATTTTGTAAACACCAGCTGAAGATAGTTTATCCCGTGGATCCTTCGCTGACCGCAACAAATTCCGAACTTGATGGGTTGGCTTGAAAATAGCCCTCACTTCGTGGCGCTGAAGTAATCTCCCGATTCGATCCGTTACTCCTCTGATGAAAGGCATTATTGCCACTCCTTGTTTGGGTTCCTCCGTTGGTGGTACTCCGGTTCCCTTTCTGGGCCTCAGTGCTCTGGTGACTTCTTGGAAAGAATATCCGTTGGCCTGAAAAGCTTGATGGAGATGACTCTCTTCATTTTTGAGTGATTGTGGTTCACAAATCCTACTTGCTCTTTGTGAAAGACATCGAAGAACAGCACGCTTCTGTTTGGGATGATGGTTGGACATTTTGTGAAGGTAGCGATCCGTGTGAGTCGGTTTTCTGTAAACAGTATGTCCTAGCGATCCGTCTTCTTCTCTTTACTAGAACATCCAAAAAAGCTAGTTGGCCATTTTCTTCCTTTTCCATAGTGAACTGGATTTGCGGGTGTATACTATTCAGATGATTCAGGAACTCAAGTAACTTTTCTTGTCCGTGGCTCCAAACGACGAAGGTATCATCAACGTATCGGTACCAATGTGTTGGTTTGAGAGGCGAGTTCCTGATGGCAACTTCCTCGAATTCCTCCATGTAGGAATTTGCGATGACCGGACTAAGTGGACTTCCCATGGCGACACCGTCTTTTTGTTCATAAAACACGTTGTTATACTGAAAATAAGTAGTGGTTAGAACGTGGCGGAATAGTGTACTGATGTCCCGTGGAAAAATCCTGTCGATCTTGAGTAACGCATCCGTGACTGGAACTTTTGTGAAGAGTGATACCACATCAAAACTCACTAATATATCAGTATCTCGAACATTGATTAACTTCAGTTTCTCGATGAAATGCGAAGAGTCCTTAATGAAGGTAACACTCTGTCCCACATGTGGTTGAAGTAGCCTCGTGAGATGTTTGGCCAGGTTGTAAGTTGGAGATCCTATTGCACTGACTATGGGTCTTAGTGGCACATCTGGCTTGTGAATTTTCGGTAATCCATATAACCTCGGGGACAGGGCTTCGGATACTTTTATCTTCTTTTGAAGTTCTTCTGGGATGGACGAGTTCTTGATGAGGTCGTTTGTTTTACGTAGAATTGATGCTGTGGGATCTCTTTTCAACATCTTGTAGTTTTCCGGTTTCAGTAGGTCCTGCACTTTCTGGTGATAATCTACAGTGTTTAACACAGTGGTGGCATTCCCTTTATCTGCAGGTAGAATTATTATGTCCTTGTTGTTGCGAAGGTCCTTCAACGCTCTCCTTTCGGTGTACGGAATGTTTGACTTTGGTGGCCTGGCGTGTTGTAATATTTTTGAACAATCTCGGCGGATTTCTTCTGCTGAATCTTGTGGTAGATTTCTTATTCCTGCTTCGATATTGGCAATGATCTCTTCAACTGGAACATTCCTAGGTGTGACGGCAAAATTCCCTCCCTTAGCAAGAATTGATTCTTCATGATCTGAGAGCTGATGGCTTGAGATGTTGACGACTGTCTTATTTACGTCCAGAATGGGCCGTGGTTTAGTATTGGTATCACACTGTTCAAACTTTCTCTTCTGTCGTTCCGTGCTTTTCTTCATTTCCGAGGACATGGTGTTGTAAATAATTCTATCCACACGCTCCCAGTCCCAGTTGTTCATCTTTTGACTAATCAGGAGATGGACGGACAAAAGCTCGGAATCCAACTTGGCCAGTTCTCGACGAGTTTCATGAATCCGTTCACGTAGTAGTGCTCTCTCTAACCTGTTGTAGATCCTGTGGGATGCTGCTGTATTGAAATGACGTTTCGCACGAAGAAACTTTGGAATCACATTGTTGTCCCTGCAACGAAGTAGAAAAATTAGCGAAATGAAATCGTGTAGGCTTTCACGGCCGGTGTCCATTGTGAAACATGGTGAAATGATTTTCCGGGCTGATTGGCCGTGGTCAACTGGAACTCCTCCTCTTCCAGACGTTTCGTCCCTAACTGCGAGAGACATCTTCAGTGGCGGCGAGTGCTTCGACGTAGTGGCGTACTGGGCGACGACTCTGGAGCAACTGATGACCTGTTGACTAGAGTGCCGATATTTATAGGTCTTCGTGGCTCGGCAATATGTCCGCTTCGCTCTGATTGGTCCACCCCAACGCGTTCGTTGTCTGCTGTTGGACCAATCAGCTTCCGTTTCAGTGCAGGGTGCCAAATGTTCCTTATTCTCATGGTTTCTTCTTTCCGATTGAAATTGTTGCGATGCTTGTGTATCTCGATAGCCTCTCGTTGGAGCCTGGCGTGGTAATTTCGATCCGTGGAGAGAACCTCAGCGTCGTCGTATTTGATATTATGCTCCAAGTTGTTATAGGCATGCTCTGCTACAGCTGACTTCTCAGGCTGAACTCGGCGACAATGACCTTCATGTTCCTTGAGGCGTGTCTTGATGCTACGTTTAGTTGTACCAATATAAACCGAACCACATGAGCAAGGGATTTTGTAAACACCAGCTGAAGATAGTTTATCCCGTGGATCCTTCGCTGACCGCAACAAATTCCGAACTTGATGGGTTGGCTTGAAAATAGCCCTCACTTCGTGGCGCTGAAGTAATCTCCCGATTCGATCCGTTACTCCTCTGATGAAAGGCATTATTGCCACTCCTTGTTTGGGTTCCTCCGTTGGTGGTACTCCGGTTCCCTTTCTGGGCCTCAGTGCTCTGGTGACTTCTTGGAAAGAATATCCGTTGGCCTGAAAAGCTTGATGGAGATGACTCTCTTCATTTTTGAGTGATTGTGGTTCACAAATCCTACTTGCTCTTTGTGAAAGACATCGAAGAACAGCACGCTTCTGTTTGGGATGATGGTTGGACATTTTGTGAAGGTAGCGATCCGTGTGAGTCGGTTTTCTGTAAACAGTATGTCCTAGCGATCCGTCTTCTCTTCTCTTTACTAGAACATCCAAAAAAGCTAGTTGGCCATTTTCTTCCTTTTCCATAGTGAACTGGATTTGCGGGTGTATACTATTCAGATGATTCAGGAACTCAAGTAACTTTTCTTGTCCGTGGCTCCAAACGACGAAGGTATCATCAACGTATCGGTACCAATGTGTTGGTTTGAGAGGCGAGTTCCTGATGGCAACTTCCTCGAATTCCTCCATGTAGGAATTTGCGATGACCGGACTAAGTGGACTTCCCATGGCGACACCATCTTTTTGTTCATAAAACACGTTGTTATACTGAAAATAAGTAGTGGTTAGAACGTGGCGGAATAGTGTACTGATGTCCCGTGGAAAAATCCTGTCGATCTTGAGTAACGCATCCGTGACTGGAACTTTTGTGAAGAGTGATACCACATCAAAACTCACTAATATATCAGTATCTCGAACAGTGATTAACTTCAGTTTCTCGATGAAATGCGAAGAATCCTTAATGAAGGTAACACTCTGTCCCACATGTGGTTGAAGTAGCCTCGTGAGATGTTTGGCCAGGTTGTAAGTTGGAGATCCTATTGCACTGACTATGGGTCTTAGTGGCACATCTGGCTTGTGAATTTTCGGTAATCCATATAACCTCGGGGACAGGGCTTCGGATACTTTTATCTTCTTTTGAAGTTCTTCTGGGATGGACGAGTTCTTGATGAGGTCGTTTGTTTTACGTAGAATTGATGCTGTGGGATCTCTTTTCAACATCTTGTAGTTTTCCGGTTTCAGTAGGTCTTGCACTTTCTGGTGATAATCTACAGTGTTTAACACAGTGGTGGCATTCCCTTTATCTGCAGGTAGAATTATTATGTCCTTGTTGTTGCGAAGGTCCTTCAACGCTCTCCTTTCGGTGTACGGAATGTTTGACTTTGGTGGCCTGGCGTGTTGTAATATTTTTGAACAATCTCGGCGGATTTCTTCTGCTGAATCTTGTGGTAGATTTCTTATTCCTGCTTCGATATTGGCAATGATCTCTTCAACTGGAACATTCCTAGGTGTGACGGCAAAATTCCCTCCCTTAGCAAGAATTGATTCTTCATGATCTGAGAGCTGATGGCTTGAGATGTTGACGACTGTCTTATTTACGTCCAGAATGGGCCGTGGTTTAGTATTGGTATCACACTGTTCAAACTTTCTCTTCTGTCGTTCCGTGCTTTTCTTCATTTCCGAGGACATGGTGTTGTAAATAATTCTATCCACACGCTCCCAGTCCCAGTTGTTCATCTTTTGACTAATCAGGAGATGGACGGACAAAAGCTCGGAATCCAACTTGGCCAGTTCTCGACGAGTTTCATGAATCCGTTCACGTAGTAGTGCTCTCTCTAACCTGTTGTAGATCCTGTGGGATGCTGCTGTATTGAAATGACGTTTCGCACGAAGAAACTTTGGAATCACATTGTTGTCCCTGCAACGAAGTAGAAAAATTAGCGAACTTACCTGGTGGGCTTTTTTCTTCCTCAATACTTCAAATCGTCGAACCTGCTTGTAGACTTCCTGAGGCTTCCATTGTGAAAATGAAATCGTCTTCCGGCCGGTGTCCATTGTGAAACATGGTGAAATGATTTTCCGGGCTGATTGGCCGTGGATTGGCCATCAAGTTCGGAATTTGTTGCGGTCAGCGAAGGATCCACGGGATAAACTATCTTCAGCTGGTGTTTACAAAATCCCTTGCTCATGTGGTTCGGTTTATATTGGTACAACTAAACGTAGCATCAAGACACGCCTCAAGGAACATGAAGGTCATTGTCGCCGAGTTCAGCCTGAGAAGTCAGCTGTAGCAGAGCATGCCTATAACAACTTGGAGCATAATATCAAATACGACGACGCTGAGGTTCTCTCCACGGATCGAAATTACCACGCCAGGCTCCAACGAGAGGCTATCGAGATACACAAGCATCGCAACAATTTCAATCGGAAAGAAGAAACCATGAGAATAAGGAACATTTGGCACCCTGCACTGAAACGGAAGCTGATTGGTCCAACAGCAGACAACGAACGCGTTGGGGTGGACCAATCAGAGCGAAGCGGACATATTGCCGAGCCACGAAGACCTATAAATATCGGCACTCTAGTCAACAGGTCATCAGTTGCTCCAGAGTCGTCGCCCAGTACGCCACTACGTCGAAGCACTCGCCGCCACTGAAGATGTCTCTCGCAGTTAGGGACGAAACGTCTGGAAGAGGAGGAGTTCCAGTTGACCACGGCCAATCAGCCCGGAAAATCATTTCACCATGTTTCACAATGGACACCGGCCGTGAAAGCCTACACGATTTCATTAACCGCCTCTACGGGGAGGAAGTCTACAAGCAGGTTCGACGATTTGAAGTATTGAGGAAGAAAAAGCCCACCAGGTAAGTTCGCTAATTTTTCTACTTCGTTGCAGGGACAACAATGTGATTCCAAAGTTTCTTCGTGCGAAACGTCATTTCAATACAGCAGCATCCCACAGGATCTACAACAGGTTAGAGAGAGCACTACTACGTGAACGGATTCATGAAACTCGTCGAGAACTGGCCAAGTTGGATTCCGAGCTTTTGTCCGTCCATCTCCTGATTAGTCAAAAGATGAACAACTGGGACTGGGAGCGTGTGGATAGAATTATTTACAACACCATGTCCTCGGAAATGAAGAAAAGCACGGAACGACAGAAGAGAAAGTTTGAACAGTGTGATACCAATACTAAACCACGGCCCATTCTGGACGTAAATAAGACAGTCGTCAACATCTCAAGCCATCAGCTCTCAGATCATGAAGAATCAATTCTTGCTAAGGGAGGGAATTTTGCCGTCACACCTAGGAATGTTCCAGTTGAAGAGATCATTGCCAATATCGAAGCAGGAATAAGAAATCTACCACAAGATTCAGCAGAAGAAATCCGCCGAGATTGTTCAAAAATATTACAACACGCCAGGCCACCAAAGTCAAACATTCCGTACACCGAAAGGAGAGCGTTGAAGGACCTTCGCAACAACAAGGACATAATAATTCTACCTGCAGATAAAGGGAATGCCACCACTGTGTTAAACACTGTAGATTATCACCAGAAAGTGCAAGACCTACTGAAACCGGAAAACTACAAGATGTTGAAAAGAGATCCCACAGCATCAATTCTACGTAAAACAAACGACCTCATCAAGAACTCGTCCATCCCAGAAGAACTTCAAAAGAAGATAAAAGTATCCGAAGCCCTGTCCCCGAGGTTATATGGATTACCGAAAATTCACAAGCCAGATGTGCCACTAAGACCCATAGTCAGTGCAATAGGATCTCCAACTTACAACCTGGCCAAACATCTCACGAGGCTACTTCAACCACATGTGGGACAGAGTGTTACCTTCATTAAGGATTCTTCGCATTTCATCGAGAAACTGAAGTTAATCACTGTTCGAGATACTGATATATTAGTGAGTTTTGATGTGGTATCACTCTTCACAAAAGTTCCAGTCACGGATGCGTTACTCAAGATCGACAGGATTTTTCCACGGGACATCAGTACACTATTCCGCCACGTTCTAACCACTACTTATTTTCAGTATAACAACGTGTTTTATGAACAAAAAGATGGTGTCGCCATGGGAAGTCCACTTAGTCCGGTCATCGCAAATTCCTACATGGAGGAATTCGAGGAAGTTGCCATCAGGAACTCGCCTCTCAAACCAACACATTGGTACCGATACGTTGATGATACCTTCGTCGTTTGGAGCCACGGACAAGAAAAGTTACTTGAGTTCCTGAATCATCTGAATAGTATACACCCGCAAATCCAGTTCACTATGGAAAAGGAAGAAAATGGCCAACTAGCTTTTTTGGATGTTCTAGTAAAGAGAAGAGAAGACGGATCGCTAGGACATACTGTTTACAGAAAACCGACTCACACGGATCGCTACCTTCACAAAATGTCCAACCATCATCCCAAACAGAAGCGTGCTGTTCTTCGATGTCTTTCACAAAGAGCAAGTAGGATTTGTGAACCACAATCACTCAAAAATGAAGAGAGTCATCTCCATCAAGCTTTTCAGGCCAACGGATATTCTTTCCAAGAAGTCACCAGAGCACTGAGGCCCAGAAAGGGAACCGGAGTACCACCAACGGAGGAACCCAAACAAGGAGTGGCAATAATGCCTTTCATCAGAGGAGTAACGGATCGAATCGGGAGATTACTTCAGCGCCACGAAGTGAGGGCTATTTTCAAGCCAACCCATCAAGTTCGGAATTTGTTGCGGTCAGCGAAGGATCCACGGGATAAACTATCTTCAGCTGGTGTTTACAAAATCCCTTGCTCATGTGGTTCGGTTTATATTGGTACAACTAAACGTAGCATCAAGACACGCCTCAAGGAACATGAAGGTCATTGTCGCCGAGTTCAGCCTGAGAAGTCAGCTGTAGCAGAGCATGCCTATAACAACTTGGAGCATAATATCAAATACGACGACGCTGAGGTTCTCTCCACGGATCGAAATTACCACGCCAGGCTCCAACGAGAGGCTATCGAGATACACAAGCATCGCAACAATTTCAATCGGAAAGAAGAAACCATGAGAATAAGGAACATTTGGCACCCTGCACTGAAATGGAAGCTGATTGGTCCAACAGCAGACAACGAACGCGTTGGGGTGGACCAATCAGAGCGAAGCGGACATATTGCCGAGCCACGAAGACCTATAAATATCGGCACTCTAGTCAACAGGTCATCAGTTGCTCCAGAGTCGTCGCCCAGTACGCCACTACGTCGAAGCACTCGCCGCCACTGAAGATGTCTCTCGCAGTTAGGGACGAAACGTCTGGAAGAGGAGGAGTTCCAGTTGACCACGGCCAATCAGCCCGGAAAATCATTTCACCATGTTTCACAATGGACACCGGCCGTGAAAGCCTACACGATTTCATTAACCGCCTCTACGGGGAGGAAGTCTACAAGCAGGTTCGACGATTTGAAGTATTGAGGAAGAAAAAAGCCCACCAGGTAAGTTCGCTAATTTTTCTACTTCGTTGCAGGGACAACAATGTGATTCCAAAGTTTCTTCGTGCGAAACGTCATTTCAATACAGCAGCATCCCACAGGATCTACAACAGGTTAGAGAGAGCACTACTACGTGAACGGATTCATGAAACTCGTCGAGAACTGGCCAAGTTGGATTCCGAGCTTTTGTCCGTCCATCTCCTGATTAGTCAAAAGATGAACAACTGGGACTGGGAGCGTGTGGATAGAATTATTTACAACACCATGTCCTCGGAAATGAAGAAAAGCACGGAACGACAGAAGAGAAAGTTTGAACAGTGTGATACCAATACTAAACCACGGCCCATTCTGGACGTAAATAAGACAGTCGTCAACATCTCAAGCCATCAGCTCTCAGATCATGAAGAATCAATTCTTGCTAAGGGAGGGAATTTTGCCGTCACACCTAGGAATGTTCCAGTTGAAGAGATCATTGCCAATATCGAAGCAGGAATAAGAAATCTACCACAAGATTCAGCAGAAGAAATCCGCCGAGATTGTTCAAAAATATTACAACACGCCAGGCCACCAAAGTCAAACATTCCGTACACCGAAAGGAGAGCGTTGAAGGACCTTCGCAACAACAAGGACATAATAATTCTACCTGCAGATAAAGGGAATGCCACCACTGTGTTAAACACTGTAGATTATCACCAGAAAGTGCAGGACCTACTGAAACCGGAAAACTACAAGATGTTGAAAAGAGATCCCACAGCATCAATTCTACGTAAAACAAACGACCTCATCAAGAACTCGTCCATCCCAGAAGAACTTCAAAAGAAGATAAAAGTATCCGAAGCCCTGTCCCCGAGGTTATATGGATTACCGAAAATTCACAAGCCAGATGTGCCACTAAGACCCATAGTCAGTGCAATAGGATCTCCAACTTACAACCTGGCCAAACATCTCACGAGGCTACTTCAACCACATGTGGGACAGAGTGTTACCTTCATTAAGGACTCTTCGCATTTCATCGAGAAACTGAAGTTAATCAATGTTCGAGATACTGATATATTAGTGAGTTTTGATGTGGTATCACTCTTCACAAAAGTTCCAGTCACGGATGCGTTACTCAAGATCGACAGGATTTTTCCACGGGACATCAGTACACTATTCCGCCACGTTCTAACCACTACTTATTTTCAGTATAACAACGTGTTTTATGAACAAAAAGACGGTGTCGCCATGGGAAGTCCACTTAGTCCGGTCATCGCAAATTCCTACATGGAGGAATTCGAGGAAGTTGCCATCAGGAACTCGCCTCTCAAACCAACACATTGGTACCGATACGTTGATGATACCTTCGTCGTTTGGAGCCACGGACAAGAAAAGTTACTTGAGTTCCTGAATCATCTGAATAGTATACACCCGCAAATCCAGTTCACTATGGAAAAGGAAGAAAATGGCCAACTAGCTTTTTTGGATGTTCTAGTAAAGAGAAGAGAAGACGGATCGCTAGGACATACTGTTTACAGAAAACCGACTCACACGGATCGCTACCTTCACAAAATGTCCAACCATCATCCCAAACAGAAGCGTGCTGTTCTTCGATGTCTTTCACAAAGAGCAAGTAGGATTTGTGAACCACAATCACTCAAAAATGAAGAGAGTCATCTCCATCAAGCTTTTCAGGCCAACGGATATTCTTTCCAAGAAGTCACCAGAGCACTGAGGCCCAGAAAGGGAACCGGAGTACCACCAACGGAGGAACCCAAACAAGGAGTGGCAATAATGCCTTTCATCAGAGGAGTAACGGATCGAATCGGGAGATTACTTCAGCGCCACGAAGTGAGGGCTATTTTCAAGCCAACCCATCAAGTTCGGAATTTGTTGCGGTCAGCGAAGGATCCACGGGATAAACTATCTTCAGCTGGTGTTTACAAAATCCCTTGCTCATGTGGTTCGGTTTATATTGGTACAACTAAACGTAGCATCAAGACACGCCTCAAGGAACATGAAGGTCATTGTCGCCGAGTTCAGCCTGAGAAGTCAGCTGTAGCAGAGCATGCCTATAACAACTTGGAGCATAATATCAAATACGACGACGCTGAGGTTCTCTCCACGGATCGAAATTACCACGCCAGGCTCCAACGAGAGGCTATCGAGATACACAAGCATCGCAACAATTTCAATCGGAAAGAAGAAACCATGAGAATAAGGAACATTTGGCACCCTGCACTGAAACGGAAGCTGATTGGTCCAACAGCAGACAACGAACGCGTTGGGGTGGACCAATCAGAGCGAAGCGGACATATTGCCGAGCCACGAAGACCTATAAATATCGGCACTCTAGTCAACAGGTCATCAGTTGCTCCAGAGTCGTCGCCCAGTACGCCACTACGTCGAAGCACTCGCCGCCACTGAAGATGTCTCTCGCAGTTAGGGACGAAACGTCTGGAAGAGGAGGAGTTCCAGTTGACCACGGCCAATCAGCCCGGAAAATCATTTCACCATGTTTCACAATGGACACCGGCCGTGAAAGCCTACACGATTTCATTAACCGCCTCTACGGGGAGGAAGTCTACAAGCAGGTTCGACGATTTGAAGTATTGAGGAAGAAAAAGCCCACCAGGTAAGTTCGCTAATTTTTCTACTTCGTTGCAGGGACAACAATGTGATTCCAAAGTTTCTTCGTGCGAAACGTCATTTCAATACAGCAGCATCCCACAGGATCTACAACAGGTTAGAGAGAGCACTACTACGTGAACGGATTCATGAAACTCGTCGAGCATCTCAAGCCATCAGCTCTCAGATCATGAAGAATCAATTCTTGCTAAGGAGGGAATTTTGCCGTCACACCTAGGAATGTTCCAGTTGAAGAGATCATTGCCAATATCGAAGCAGGAATAAGAAATCTACCACAAGATTCAGCAGAAGAAATCCGCCGAGATTGTTCAAAAATATTACAACACGCCAGGCCACCAAAGTCAAACATTCCGTACACCGAAAGGAGAGCGTTGAAGGACCTTCGCAACAACAAGGACATAATAATTCTACCTGCAGATAAAGGGAATGCCACCACTGTGTTAAACACTGTAGATTATCACCAGAAAGTGCAGGACCTACTGAAACCGGAAAACTACAAGATGTTGAAAAGAGATCCCACAGCATCAATTCTACGTAAAACAAACGACCTCATCAAGAACTCGTCCATCCCAGAAGAACTTCAAAAGAAGATAAAAGTATCCGAAGCCCTGTCCCCGAGGTTATATGGATTACCGAAAATTCACAAGCCAGATGTGCCACTAAGACCCATAGTCAGTGCAATAGGATCTCCAACTTACAACCTGGCCAAACATCTCACGAGGCTACTTCAACAACATGTGGGACAGAGTGTTACCTTCATTAAGGACTCTTCGCATTTCATCGAGAAACTGAAGTTAATCAATGTTCGAGATACTGATATATTAGTGAGTTTTGATGTGGTATCACTCTTCACAAAAGTTCCAGTCACGGATGCGTTACTCAAGATCGACAGGATTTTTCCACGGGACATCAGTACACTATTCCGCCACGTTCTAACCACTACTTATTTTCAGTATAACAACGTGTTTTATGAACAAAAAGACGGTGTCGCCATGGGAAGTCCACTTAGTCCGGTCATCGCAAATTCCTACATGGAGGAATTCGAGGAAGTTGCCATCAGGAACTCGCCTCTCAAACCAACACATTGGTACCGATACGTTGATGATACCTTCGTCGTTTGGAGCCACGGACAAGAAAAGTTACTTGAGTTCCTGAATCATCTGAATAGTATACACCCGCAAATCCAGTTCACTATGGAAAAGGAAGAAAATGGCCAACTAGCTTTTTTGGATGTTCTAGTAAAGAGAAGAGAAGACGGATCGCTAGGACATACTGTTTACAGAAAACCGACTCACACGGATCGCTACCTTCACAAAATGTCCAACCATCATCCCAAACAGAAGCGTGCTGTTCTTCGATGTCTTTCACAAAGAGCAAGTAGGATTTGTGAACCACAATCACTCAAAAATGAAGAGAGTCATCTCCATCAAGCTTTTCAGGCCAACGGATATTCTTTCCAAGAAGTCACCAGAGCACTGAGGCCCAGAAAGGGAACCGGAGTACCACCAACGGAGGAACCCAAACAAGGAGTGGCAATAATGCCTTTCATCAGAGGAGTAACGGATCGAATCGGGAGATTACTTCAGCGCCACGAAGTGAGGGCTATTTTCAAGCCAACCCATCAAGTTCGGAATTTGTTGCGGTCAGCGAAGGATCCACGGGATAAACTATCTTCAGCTGGTGTTTACAAAATCCCTTGCTCATGTGGTTCGGTTTATATTGGTACAACTAAACGTAGCATCAAGACACGCCTCAAGGAACATGAAGGTCATTGTCGCCGAGTTCAGCCTGAGAAGTCAGCTGTAGCAGAGCATGCCTATAACAACTTGGAGCATAATATCAAATACGACGACGCTGAGGTTCTCTCCACGGATCGAAATTACCACGCCAGGCTCCAACGAGAGGCTATCGAGATACACAAGCATCGCAACAATTTCAATCGGAAAGAAGAAACCATGAGAATAAGGAACATTTGGCACCCTGCACTGAAACGGAAGCTGATTGGTCCAACAGCAGACAACGAACGCGTTGGGGTGGACCAATCAGAGCGAAGCGGACATATTGCCGAGCCACGAAGACCTATAAATATCGGCACTCTAGTCAACAGGTCATCAGTTGCTCCAGAGTCGTCGCCCAGTACGCCACTACGTCGAAGCACTCGCCGCCACTGAAGATGTCTCTCGCAGTTAGGGACGAAACGTCTGGAAGAGGAGGAGTTCCAGTTGACCACGGCCAATCAGCCCGGAAAATCATTTCACCATGTTTCACAATGGACACCGGCGTTCTTTCGAATACTGCATTTCTATTTCATCATTCCTTGATGATTTCTTTTGTGCTTTCGAGGAAGTGGTTATTATTAATAAACCATAAAAATCATCAAAAATCACTATGTACGAGGGTGGGGTGGAAAGTTTCGGCCTGACCAAGAGATGGCGCCAATAGGTCTACTTTTGAAGCAAACAGGTCCATTCTACTGAGCTTGCATCTAAAGTTTCTGCGCAATCGCTACGTTACTTTGCGTTTGGGAGCACATTGCGCGACACGATCCGTTGCTTTCGTGAAAATGGAAAGATTGGAGGAACGTGCTGTCATCAAATACTTCTGAGTTTGAAAGGTTTTACACCGAAACAAATAAAAGAAGAGATAGATTCAACACTAGGGGACTCCTCCCCATCATAATCAACTATTAAGCAGTGGGTTTCTGAATTCAAAATGGGTCGTGTGAGCACCTCTGACGAGCCTCGCTCAAGACCGTTGAGGTGACAATTTCAGATATGATTGAGAAAATCCATCAAATAGTATTGGAAGTCTATATATTGAAAATGCATGAGAGGCTGAGACATGTAGGATGTCAGCTGAACGTATGCGAAATATTTTGCACAACTATTTGAGCATGGAAAAGCTGTGTGCAATGGGTGACGCGTTTGCTTACGCTCGACCAAAAACTGATTCGTAAAAACATTTCTACCGAAAATTTGGCGATGTATATACGTAATCCAAACGAATTTTGACCTCGATTCATAACTGTTGATGAGATTTGGGTTCACCACTACACTCCTGAACATAAAGAACAGTCAAAACAGTGGGTTGGAAAGCAGAACCAACTCCATAGAAGGCAAAAACAATTTTATTGGCAAGCAAGGTTAAGGCTAATGTTTTTTTGGATGCAAGAGAAATTATATACATTGATTATTTTGAAAAAGGTAACACTATCACTGGTCAATACTACGCAGACTTTTTGTGACGTTTGAAGGATGAGGTGCAAATTAAATAACCTCATTTGGCGAGGAAAAAATTTTGTTTCATCACGACAACGCACCAGCGCATTCGACGATTGTTGCCATATCGAATAGAAGATCCTCCCTACTCTCCGGACATAGCCCTCAGCGACTGTTACTTGTTTCCTAACCTCAAAAAATGGTATTTAATGGTGTTGGCGTTTACTTGACGTAAATCAGTATTCTGTTAGCATCTGAAGAAGTCGTTTGTAACGACGAAACGCGTCATGCTATGTTGTCAATAAAGTGTAAATCAAAAGTTCAAGTATTTGAATTTTAGTTTATATTCAACTTAAAAAATGGCTTGGCGATAAAATATTAGAACATCGTTGAGAGAAATGTGTCATAGAGATTACGTTGAAAAATAATGCAGAAAAAATGTTTAATACATAGTTTTTGGTCAGGTCGGAAACTTTTCACCCCCGTAAATAGAAAAATTCGTGATTCATTTTTTTGTCTTAATGGATATGCAATAGGACCAAACAGAATATAAACATTGAAGCATATAGCCAAAAATTATCCTACAGTTCAACCCTACAGTAAGTATGGTATGTATGTGTGTTAATTTTTTGTATGGGACCGTTTGTCCGCATTCACGTTAATGTTTTCGCAGAGAACCATTCAGTCACACTAGAATCTATCTTTTTACCCAACTTTTCTAAGCAAGAGAGGTCAGCAATCAGCAACAAGGTTGTGTCATTAAAAAACAGTCGTACCAAGACACCCGGCAAGTAATCAGGAAAAATTATGATCAGGAAAAGCGAAGGGGCCAGTACTGAGCCCTGTGGCACCCCGATCTCCACCATCGCACACGACGAATATTAACCCTATACTGCCACTGGAAAAAATACTCTCCCTGCAAATCAACCCTAAGAAATTTTTGTCCAGAGTCAGTAACCACTTTTCACTGAATATTTAGTGAAACCACTGAATATTTTTCTTCCTGAAGTATTATGAACAGGGTCTTTCAGTTTCAACACTTCTGAATAATGTTTCTCTATTCTAAACTTTTATCGTGTATTCTGCCGCTTCATACATTCATTTCAATAACCGAGCATACATTCACGAGTTCTCACATCGAAATATTCGGCAAAGTCCTCGACTTAATTCGAATCAAACGAGATTTGCGGTAAATAGAGTTGATCGCGCGTCAAATATCGATCAGGTCGTTGTGGCGAATCACGTTTTATTAGAAATATAATAGACTGGCCTGAAATTAAACGTGGGAATCATGCTGGGAATATTTCTACGTACCTAGAATCAGATCGTTTGGCATGAGGATACGTTCTATGGTGTTTTTATTGGACACAGATTATCAGATTTCATTCCAATTACCGTTATTTTTAAATGGGATCTTATTTTTCAACAAATATTCTAACTAGCCGTAGAATGAGGTTCGTCACGTTCTTTATCGATGTTCTAGGTGGTTGTTCTTGCCATATATTTGGATCTAACACTAGAGAAATAACCTCAGAAATAACACTAAAACAACCCACAAATAGCCTTGAAAAATATGTAATTCCGAATATTCTTGCAAGCAAAGAAGTTATAAATTGCTAACTTTTTTCGCTCACACTGTATATCTTGGTTGAAAGACGCAGATATGAAAACTGAACATAAAATCCAAGCAAACAACATTCTAAACAGCAAATCTATATATAAATTTCTATTGACAATATAACGATACATTAAGACAACTTTTAACAAATAAACAACATTGTATTCACAATGAATAAAATTTAGTAACGGAAAGTGTCATTTTGCACGTACTGAAATCAGTAATACATAATTTATCAACATAAAGAAACATCAAATACGAGGGTGGGGTGAAAAGTTCCGGGACTGACCAAGAAATGGGGCCACTAGGTCTACTTTTGGAGCGGCGTCCTACAGTATCATTCCTACTGACATTGTATGTAAAGTTTCAACCCAATGGCTACGTTAGTTTGAGAGAACGTTGCGCGAGACGCTTCCGTTGTTTTCGTGAAAATAAAAAAATTGGAGATACGTGCTGTCATAAACTTCTATTTGAAAAGTTTTACATCAAAACAAATAAAAGAAGAGATGGATTCAACACTAGGAGACTCCTCCGCATCATATTCAACAATTAAGCAGTGGGTTTCTGAATTCAAAATGGGTCTTGTGGAGCACCTCTGACGAGTCTCGCTCAGATGGCCCGTTGAGGACACAACTTTAGAAATGATTGTGGAAATCCATCAAATAGTATTGGAAGACCCCAGATTGACAGTTCATGAAATATCTGACACCTGTAGGATGTTAGCTGAACGTGTGCAAATTATTTTACAGAACCATTTGAGTATGGAAAAGCTTTGCGCACGATAGGTACCGAGTTTACTAAAGCTCGACCAAAAACTAATTCGAAAACATTTCTACCGAAAATTTGGCGATGTATACGGAAAATTCAAACGAATTTTTGTGTCGATTCATAACTGTTAATGAGACTTGTTTGTTCACTACTGAACTCCTGAAAAGAAAGAACAGTTAAAACAGTGGGTTGGTCAGGGGGAACCAACTCCAAAGAAGGCAAAAACCATTTTATCGGCAAACAAGGTAACGGCTACTGTTTTTTGGGATGCGAGAGGATATAATTCTATACATTGATTATCTTGAAAAGGGCAAGACTATCACTATAAAGCACCATGGTAAACACGCATTCGTTGATTGTTTCCATGTCTAAAATCTACGAATTGAAGTTTGAATCGATGCCGCATCCTCCCTACTCTCCAGACTTAGCTCCTAGCGACTATTACTTGTTTTCTAACCACAAAAATTGGCTTGACGGTAAAATATTCGAGAACGACGAAGCAGTTACCGAAACCAGGTACTTTGAGGAGATTGACCAATATATGTTCGTTTAAAACTGGTATAACTGAATCAGAACACCGTTATGAGAAATGTATCAGTGTTGATGGAGATTATTTTGAAAAATAAGGCAAAACAAAAAACATCATTTTAAAACATCGTTTTTCTTGGTCAGCCCATCCTGATATATATCGCTACCCATAGAAAATCAAATTTCAAATATACACAAAATAACTATAATTCTTTCCTTTATCGCAACATTACAAAACGTTAAAATAAAGACATATGACAATTTAAAATGACATTAAAAAACAAACAATGCATTCAAAACGAATAACTACTAGGAAAAATGATCAAAACTGTGAATTGAATGCAATAAAAATAAATAAAACAGGTGTTAATTCCAGAGTTCATTTAAAAATCGTCATGCAAATTCGGTAGTCAAATTCAAGTTGTCAAATATTTTGAATCATTCAAAACAAGAATTACAGAATATCAAAAATCTTCATCTCAAAGACCATAGACCCCACTCATTTGAACCAGTATTATCGAAATGTCGAAATTAATTGGGTTGAAAGTCGTGTGGACTTTTAAATCCTCAAACAATGTTTGAAATTCACTACGCCTAATTTGCTCGAATTGTCATTTCGTATCTCAGTATTCTATGTCCGAAAGAAGAAGAAGGAACATTTAGCTACCACAAAAAATTATGTAGCTCTATACTCTTAGTTGCCCTATAATATTCGTTGATTTGATAGTTCTGTTCAGTTTGTTTGCATCTCTCAAAAAAGTAGTAACTTAGAGAAACATGTTAGAAATGTGTAATTTTAGTAGAAGATAAAACTGTGATAATCAGTTGAATTCTTAAATTAATATTAGAAAATATAAACTAGTATTTCATAATCACTCTTTGAATTATATAACATGGTTGTTTTTTAAGTTTTTATTGTCGATCAATATTCAAATTATTTCTTGGTAGCTTACAGATTGTAATACCATACAAAGAGTGCACAATTTCGAAATTATATTGCAAGTTATTTCGTCCAACACAAAAATATTCTGTAATCGATTGACTTAGACCCTATGGATTTTATTTCCGTTTATTTTATGATTACTGAAATATTTTATTGATGAAATATGAATATTTATGTTTGGTGTTTTACAATGTGCCACATTGCAGTCTCATTTGAGCGTAAATGGAAACATGTAGGTCTCGAAACTCGTAGAATTTATGTGTTGCTAAGCCAGAAAAAATACCAACGGCGAGGATTTTTATTTGAACATTTTCACATTGAGAAGTTTTACGAGAGAACGAATTGCATCTATCCACAAATACTTCCAATCGAAACTTTGAATCGTTCTGAAATTCCGCTATTCCCACACCTGTCCGAAATTGTCGAAACTCATTTAGGTACTCTAACTCGTTCGCTAAATGCGGAATATTTATAATGAAATTGGAATTTGAAGTAGTGCTGATTCAAATTGCGTTAAATTTGGATTGAACTACTTTTCGATAGGATATTGTAGATACAGGATATAGTAGTGACCTACTAGTATGGACGTGCGAACATTCGATGCTAGGTGTGTCCATGATCTGAGGGATGTTTTTTATATTGGTTCATATAGATGGCATTGTGAAGTATCCATTACTTGGCGGTTATTTTCTCTGGAGCCATAATTCTCTTGACGATGAACTTGACACAACTGATGAGTTTCTTGTAGAATGAAACAGTATAGCTTCTGTTTTTTCCTTGAGGATGATAGAGGCTCTCATCGTACATTTTTTTTCAAATCTGTTAGCTGTGTGGAATTTTTCGTTGGATCAAACGTCACTGTGTATTGAACCACAGTCAGTTTTTCAATAAACTAGATATTTAGGTAATACGTCAATACGACAGTAGTGCTTTCAACTTTTTCGACAATGCTATTCCTTTTTTATGATCATTCGATAATTGCAAATAGTTTTGACTTATGTTATTCGATCTGATTTGTTATAGGTTCTTTTGACGTACCTACTTACGAAAAAAGTTTTATAATTTCTCAATTCGATTCAGGTTTGGAACATTTCCAGGTACCTCAGAAACCTGGTTCATCATTGGTGTCTTCTTGGCTTTCATGGAAGAGTTTATACCATTTTTTTCAATTAAAGTTGACTCTCTGTTTGCCACTGTCAACATTTCAAAAGATTCATTCATTTCTTCCACAAAATATCAGCTTATGCTTAAAAAGTAACAAAATACTTGGGAAATTTTCTAAAATGTTCAAGACAAGTGTACCAACATAACAAAAAAACCCTAAGATGGAACGACCATAGCCAGTGAATTCGAATAGTCATTTCACTTTCTGATCACCCCTCGTACATCATTATTCATGAAACAAACTTGTTCATCTTGAGAATAACGTGATAAATTCTTTTTCAATGCAATCTAATCAAATCTATATTCCGAGACGGTATGCATGTATTTTAGATACCAATCTAGTTTGATGATTTAAGAAGCGCAGGAATCATCAGGAAATGTGGTCTATATTTTCTACATCCTCCGTGTATGAAGCAGATACGTCATCGGACATAAATTAGATACGGTCGACGTTTCGATTATCTGATTGTTCGGGAATAAGTCGCCTCCTAATATATCATGACGTTATTACCGCACGATATGTAAGTAATGTATTTTTCAATTGAAACACATTTAATTTTCCTAATGAAACTTTTGCTGAAATAGAACATCGCCCGGAGTTCGATAAAAACGTCGGGAATTCGAAATTGTAATATTGTTATGTAAAAACTAGATTGATTTTATGGAATAATCGATATATTAGAATAGCCGAAAGTACATTAAGTTCCGAACAGAAATAGACCAGTCCAATTAGAGCCTAAAATGAATAAATTTCTGTGAAATTAGAAACGTGCCGTGTTTTTTTGAGTACAACTTCATTTTGATAATTCGAACAGTATGGTGAACTTTTTACGGCAACGTTTCGGTAGTTAGCTAATAACGGTGTGGATGTTGAATGGTGTTGGATATTTTTAGAAATACAGCTATTTTTGTTTCCCCTAAAATGTTTATTATTGTTTATTTAGATAAACTAGTATCTCATATTTAAAATAAACTGTTGAATGTGTGAATGAGGTGAAATATATACAGGGTATTTCATTCATTGTCATCTTTCTTTTTGTTCTTCTATATTTCTTAATGAATATTTTCAGAAATACAATTATTTTTGTTTCACCTAAAATATTTATTATTTTTCATTTAGTTATAGAAGTATCTCAAAAATATAGTATTGAATGTGTGAATGAGGTGGAATGTATACAGGGCATTCATTGTCATCTTTCTCTTTGTTCTTCTATATTTCTTATTGAATATTTTTAGGAATATAGTTATTTTCGTTTTTTCTGAGATATTTATTATTGTGTATTTATTTATACTAATATCTCATTCTTAAAATATACTGTTAAACATTTTTGAAATCAAGATCATCATTGAAATAAAAAGTACCAATTCAATTTTGTGATTTTCACAGGGTATTTGGGGGCTTTCACAGAGATTATTGGGGGCTTTTCTCTCCCAAACGAAGGTTTGAGGGGGCTTGAGCGCCTTGGAGTCGACGCCACTCTATGTCTCTATTTGAATAATGGAAATTTTTTTCTGTTTGTGTATGTTTGTCAGAGTATTACGCACAATGTACTACATGAAATCGAACACAATTTCCACTCTATTGATACTGAATACTTACAATGAAATGTTGGAAAAAAATATGAAATACTTTGTTTCCAAAAAGAAAAGTGACAAGGTAATAACAAACAACAATATCCCTTCTGTCTCTTTTCGAGTTCTTGAATTTATTCAATGCTTCTTCAGGAGAAATATATATGAAAAGATATATACTCATGCATGTTGTGAAAGACGAAACATTCAGTGTAATGTGGTCACTATCAAAACAATTGAACGAATCGGGATACAAAAATTTCTTATTGTTGAAAAATATCAAGGAAACAAATGAATTCTGACATTTAAATGGTCGTGAATAAAAGATACATAACAAAACGAGCTCACAGAGTGAAGAGAATGAGAGATTTACTACTCTGTTACCATTTTCCAAAGAAACAAAGAACCTCATATTACTTTGTCGATTATGTTTTTATGTTTTAATTTTGATTATTTTTTTCAAATGTTTCGACATCCAATACAAATTTTATAATTCTTTGTGTTTTCATGCCAGACAATTCCATTGTTTACAACGTTTACGAGTTGTGAAAATATCATCAAACACTAATGAAGATAAGTAATGAGTTTATGTCCGGATCTCTCAAGGTACTTGCTAAATCCGCAATCTCTATTTAAACATTAGAACTTCATTCCGCTAATATGTTTAACAATTTATTATTTGAAGATCTTCAAAATGATAGCTTATCTCTTGGGTGGTGCCTCCATGATTCAATTGATAAAACATTTCATAGCAAATTTGCTTAAAATTCTTGTCCAAGGATTTCTGTTTCAAGATAAAACGATATAATTCCTGTTTATTCTTTTGTCATATCTAAATAATAGAATAAATGGAGTTTGAAGTGTATTGGGTAATGATATTTTACTAATTGTACATAAATCGTATTCTATATACATAATGACACAAAATATTTCATACTTCAAAATCAGATCTGGGTAAACAAAGAATGGAACGATTTTATGGAAACATTGGTTTAATGGAAACAACACCCTGTATGAAAAGTCGTTTATCTGTTTGAAAACCCACGCAAAAATCAATGGACTATCTAAGCCTTGACGTTCCAGAAGAGGCGGAGTCAATGATTGGCTCAAAACAAAAAAGTATATAACGGTTAGGTTCCATAAAAAATTTTCAAATTACGATACATTGTACGTACCAGGTAATTGCATCACGAAAACTCAAATAGAGATTATTGAAATATTAACATAGGAGATTTTATAATTTAAATAAAACTATGTAATCTTTTTATTTTCTCTAATAAAGTTGATTGTAGAGTTGATTATAAAGAGAGACAGGCTACGACAGATAAAAATTGAGTATACCAGATTAATTGTACTGATTGTGACTCATACTACTTAGGTCAAACTGGAAAAAGCATCGAAGCATGAATGAACATAAATTCCCCTTATTAAATAACAAAAATTCTACTTGTCTTTCAACACAAAGCATTCACAATAACCATTTCATAGATTTAAACTCATTGAAATTGCTGCATAGCGGCATATATCAAAGATCAAACTCTGGATCTTCTAGAACAAGTGGAAATTTTTGATTCGCACCGAAGGATAAAAGCAATATTAAATGATCGACTTATCTTCAGTTTATCACCATTGTTATTTTCTCGATTTCTTAATTTGAGATCTTCTTTGTTATTCGATAATTCTTAGATTCAGTTAAATACTTCTTGCTGTGTAATGACCTGTCCCTCTACTTCCGAGACATCGATATCAGTCTACTGCAGGTGAAGATGTATAGGTATAAGAATGTTGATCGAAAAATGGTCAGAACTTCAGAACATGGGGTAACACCCCGAAACAATTGTCAAGTGTTTATTATCTAATCTTATTATTTTGTGAAACCAAGCCAAGTGTTTTTATCTAATATATTTTTGATTTTCACTATAATTTAGTTAAACGAAACAATATTGTTTCGCCAACACAATCTCTTCATCACATGTAGATGAAAAACTAGTTTAACATCTACATCTGATGTAGATGTTAAACTAGTTTATCATCTACATCTGATGAAGGCACTGTATTGGCGAAACAATACTGTTATAATTGATTAAATTATAGTAAAAATAAAAAACAACTTATTTTTATTTAAATTATCTATTTAGATTTTCATCAAGTATTGGCCCAATCGAACAGTGATTTAAAAGATTTCAATTTATGATGTTAAACATCATATTTTTCAAATACCTTCTGATGTTATTATGTATGTTGCTCTTTTTGCACTCTTATCTGCAATGCTCTATCAAGTTTGTATGAACTTATTCCGTTATTATTATATTATATATGGAATAGTCGTAGTGAAAGCAATAATTAATAATAATAATAATAATAATAATAATAATGATAATATTTATTTCAGCTTTAGCTATTACAAAATCATGCATACATTCAAAGTATAAGGTTCAAAGTATATCATTTACAATTATATGTTTAAAACGAACTTAGCTAATTTACGCTTGAATACCTTAAGGTCGCTAATTGTTTTTATGGAGCTAGGCAATTTATTAAATTCGTTGAATCCTTCATAAAATATACTATTCCTATGTTTAGAATGTTTACAAACTTGCATGTAGAAATTGTCAGCATTTCTTGTATTATAACTGTGCACATCACTGATTGTGTTACATTTTTCATTACTTTATATGGGACAATTTGTTTTTAACTTTAAATATGAATATATATGTAGCAAAAAGTATCCTTTGTTTAACTGACATCAATTCTAAACAATTTAAAATGCTTTGGATTGGAGTATATCTATTACATTTCAAAATTGTTCGCATGGCTCTATTTTGTAACGTTTGTAACTGTTGAGTTTTTCCTTTACTCAATCCCAATAACATAGTGGAATAATATTCAAAGTGTGGCATAGTTATGGACTTAAAGAGCAATAACTTCATATATGTGGTCAGATTTTTCCAATTCTTTTGAGAAAATTGATTTTCTTGGAGATTTTAGACGATATCAATTCGACATGATCATTGAAACTCAATTTCTCATCTAACATAACGCCTAAGTATTTAACAAGTTTTACCGTTTCAATGTTCTGGTTTTCAATTTAATACTTATATTTTCATTACTAGTTACCGTAATAATTCTACTTGTACCAAAAACTATAAATTTAGACTTTGTAAGATTCAGCGATAAACTGTTATCGCTTAGTGATCCATTCTGTCATAGTCTGGATATTTTTACCACTAACAAAAATCATAGTATCATCTGCGAACAATCGTATAGAGCATTTTTTCACATGCAAAACAATAGAAGAAAATTAAGAAGGAAAGAATTACTTCTTTCAATCAATTTTTGTTAGATGTTCGAAAAAGCTGGAAAGACAAAATTTGCCACACATTACTTTCAACAGAAAACCAAGACTATCAAAGTATTTATGAAAACAAGACAATCAAATTACAATCCGGTCTCAGATTCCACATGTGAACATATGTAAATGACTTGCTCGAGAATCCAAACATGATATTCAGTCAAGTGAATATAAGTAAAGTCGTAATAATATGTTTTGACATATGACTCCGAAATTTGCCGTTGATATATTTACACATACGATCATCTTTTCTGGCCAGGCAGTCACGCTACGTTGGACGAACCGTACGTGTCTTCAGAACTGGTGTAAACTAATGCTGTTTACAATCACTATCTACAACGGGATTACCATTTCTCGGCTGTCAACTCGGACATATACCATGCTTTAAGATTCGACGATGGGTAAATAATTTGGACAAGCGGACTATGTCATTACTTTGGTAAGCCTTGAAGGATGAACTTGTCTGTTCAACGTAAGTTTGACCTGAAGATCTGGACAGCTTTTCCTGAGAGTTGACGGGCCACAAGTGGCATGGTTTCGTAAGAATACTGAGATGTTTCTATGGCGAAAATTTTAAATTATGAAATTTAAAACAATAGAAATTCTGAACGTTCTGTGATTTTCCCAGCCTTACGTAGATCTTGTTCATTTCTCGTGTCGTATAATAATAATATAGTGATAAAAAGAAAACAGAATGATTATCTCTATAATGAAATGCATCATCACAAATGTTTTTCACTGAGTCATATAAAAACGGCTAAAATATTTATTTACTTAATTATTGATTTATTTATTTAGTCATTTGATTTATTTATGTATTTATTTATTTATTCATTTATTTAGTTATTTATATATTTACTCATTCATTTATTCAACATATATGTTTCACAGGACAGGTCCTAATTACAAAACAGGAAACACAACAGATACTAAAATCTAAATTGGTAGTACAAAAGTTCAAAAGTTTCAATTTTGTACTTTCAAATTTTAAAGTTCAATTTTAAAAGAAGCAGTTTGTGATATGAAATCACAACTAATAAAATGAAATACAATTAAGGGAATATAAACTTCAATTCAAACACTTGAACTAATGATTTACACTTTATTGACTACATAGCATGACGCGTTTCGTCGTTACAAACTACTTCTTCAGATGCTTACAGAATAATAACAACATTTTGAAAAACACAGGTCTAATATCAGGGAATTTGGGATTCTATGACTTCGGGTTTTACCTAAGATATTCCATTCTGGAATATGATTTCCATTGCCTGAAAAGGTTTAACAAGGGTGCATTCTTTAATTCTATCTTTTCATTGAGCAAATTTCCAGAATTTTTAAGCCGATTTATTTCCACTATTTCCCAATAATCTAATTGACTACTTCTCTCTATATTGTGTAAAATTTTGAAATTCGTATCAAAAATATGATTTTCTGTTAATAAATGGTTAGCATAATTCGAATTACTTTTATTATGCTCGAAACTATATTTATGTTCATGCATTCTAGTACCGAAATTTCTACTAGTTTTACCTCTACCGGGACATGTTCCACAATTTAATTCGTAAACACCTGATTTGTCTTCTCTTTTAATTTTGTTCTCATTGTTCTTAATGTATCTCGATAAATTATTGTTCATTTCGAATGTAATATTAAAATTATGTTTACTTAAAAAGGTTTTGACTTATTGACCGACGGTTCCGAAGAATGTTAAACTACAGTAGAATCCGTTTATTATGACTCCGCCTATATTGACCAACCGGTTATTATGACATAATTACCGTAATTACACTACGAAGTTTGGTTTTCATATAAAATTCTTTATAAAAAAGTCGGATATAATGACTTCCTTTACAGTGACATGTCGCTTATTATGACCCATTTTTAATAAATTATGTCCGGTTATAATGACCGACATGATTCTTCACACCTCCGGTAATGTTCGTTGATTCCCGACGGACGACGTTCGGCACGTGGCTCGTTTTTGTTTTGAATCTCAGTGAGTAATTGACGCTTGAAGGTCACGCATTGTTTTTCGTTTGTTACTGTGAAAAAAATGTCGTCTCAACGACGTAAAGCATTTACAATTGAGGAGAAAGGTGCAATAATATGCAGATTAGAAAATGGTGAATCTAACTCATGTCTCGCAAAGGAATTTGGCGTGGGTCATTCGACAATCTCAATGATTTTCAAAAACAAGAACCGCATTAAGCAGTCGTTCAATTCAAATGTTTTGAAACCGAAGAGGCTTCGAAAATCACGACAAGAAAATGTTGATCAAGCATTAATTCAGTGGTTTAAAAACATGAGAAACAAAGGAATACCTGTCAGCGGCCCTATGCTACAGGAAAAGGCAAATGGTTTTGCCGCGCGTTTTGGTATTCTCGACTTCAATTGTTCTGCAAGCTGGATCAGTCGTTTTAAAGTTCGACATAACATTGTGGCGGGAAAAATTGTCGGTGAATCTTCGTCTGTTGATCAAAATTCAACAACAAACTGGTTGATATCTGTGTGGCCGAATTTACGAAGACAATTTTCTGATGATGAGATATTTAATGCTGATGAAACTGGACTTTTTACAAATTGATGCCGGATAAAACTTTAAAATTTAAAGGTGAAAATTGTAGTGGAGGTAAGTTGTCGAAAGAAAGAATAACTGTCATGGTAGCAGCGAATATGAGTGGCACAGAGAAGAAGAAATTGCTCATTATTGGAAAGTCACAAAAACCAAGATGTTTTAGAAGTGTCAAATCATTACCTGTTGATTATGCTAACAATCGTAAAGCTTGGATGACGTCAGCACTTTTTGAAAAATGGCTTCGTGATTGGGATCATGATTTGGTAAAGAAGAAGAAAAAGATTCTATTGCTGGTTGATAATTGCCCGGCGCATCCAAATGTTCCTGATTTAAAGTCTATAACACTTGCTTTCCTTCCGCCGAATACAACATCAGTACTACAGCCAATGGATCAGGGAATAATACGATCACTCAAAACGAATTTTAGGAAGAACCTTGTGCTCAAAATGATTAATTGTCTTGATGCTAATGAAAACAACTCTTCTACAAAAATAACGGTGCTAGATGCAATTCTGATGGTTAATGATGCCTGGAATAAAATGTCACAAAGTACCATTCATAACTGTGTTAAACATGCAGGATTTATTGAAAGCCACGACGGTTTACCTATTAAAAAATCAGAACATGAATTCGAAGAAGAAGATGACATTCCTTTATCTTTGTGGTCACGAAACCTACATTCAGATTCTTTAGCAGCACCAGAAATGTGGGAAGAATATGTTGACATCGATAGCGCTCTCCTCACATCCGAAGAACCCACCGATGAAAATATCGTACAGAACATTAGTGCTAAGGAACAACTCGAAAGGAGGATCGAGGAAGCACCATTACCTACTGCAGAAGAGGCATTAAAAGCTGCAGAATTATTATCACGATTTGTTCACAGCAATATTGAAAATGATAATTTGACCATAGCTATGTCTTATATACACAATAGTATTAGAGACTGTTTTTACAATAAAATGAAAAAACAAAAGCAGACAAAAATTACAGATTACTTACAGTAAAAAATACACTTGTATGTGTTATAATGTGCTGATTACGTGCAATTTTGATTTTGATGTAATATGTATGTTTACAAATTTAGTAATTACTATGTTTCTGTATTAAAATACTTAAGTACATACATATTTACATAAAAAAGATTTTTCATTTCACAAAACGCTTTGTATGACGTCCGCTTATTATGACGTGTTTGTCAATTCCTTTCGATGTCATTATAAACGGACTCTATGTATTATATTTACGATTTCTAGCCGACTGATACGGAAATACTAATCGTAGAGCTTTCCGATAGAGTTTTTTATAACAGCTGGCAGAGTTTTTATAATAACTTGATAACAGACAAATATTTAAGTTTATATTCAATTATAATGGATTTACATCAAGTAAACGTCAACACCATTAAATATTTACAATTGAGGGAATGAAAAAGCTTGAATGCTGACCAAACTTATACATACGTACTCACATAAACAAACACATTCAAATATATTCACATATTAACACATATACAAAAAGTATATTCGTGAATCCTGTACGTTAATACGAATAAATGATTGTTTTAGCAGAGATTATGCTTATCATGCAAACTTGCCTTAATATTAGTAACAGAACAGTTGAAAATATCCACCTTGGCTCCCAAAATATTATATTGTTGACACATCGTGTGCAATGGAGAAAATTTTAGAACATTCGTTCTAGCTGCTGGAAGGTAGAACATGAATTCATTTCTGCAAGAAACTTTTGGAAGAATAAAGTTAAGCTTTTTCAAAAATTCCTGGTATTTCACTTTATTGTTAATTATTTTATGCAAAAAGGTTATTGCATGGTATTTCCTTCGCGCACTGAGTGTGTCCACATTATGTCGACTTGTAAGTTTTTCATGTTGTATGCCTACAGGTGGATATATTCCATCAATTATGAAGTTCAAAAGTTTCAGGAACTTTCGTTAAATAGAGTTAAATGCAATTCCAGAGTACTAATAATTTATAGTCTGGAATTGTACAAGTCGTCTCTAAAAAGTGGACAGTTTCTGCGAAATAGGAGAAAAATAGTTCAAACGGGAAAAGCTAGGGGTGTATGTCGGGGTTTGTTCTCAATAAAGTGTATTGAATTCATAATTTAAACGAAACAAAGTAGTTTCCTGATTTTCACTATAATTAATTCAAAACATAACAATATTGTTTCGCCAACGCAATGGCTTCATCAGATGTAGAAGAAAGTACAGTTTATCTGCAGTTTATCATCTGCATCTGATGAAGCCACTGTGTTGGCGAAACACAATTGTTATGTTTCAATTAATTATAGTGTGAATCAGAAAACGACTTAGTTTTATATAAATTATGTATTTAGATTTTCATCAAGTATCATCCCAATCGATTAAAAATTCAAGTATTAAATTAGTTCAAATATTAAACTAACTATATAATTCCATGTACTTAGCTCAAGAATCCTTGTAATTCCTGAACAAAATCCACCGTCAACATCAATTGAGTACTACTGAACCTAGAAAACTAGAGTAAATTGAATCGACAGAAATAAAAGACCGAATTTTGTAGTTTCCACAATTCTGAGATATATCTCAACACAAAGGGTTGTCATCCATTGTCTGGCAATCAATGACGAGCAATCGAACGTTCGAATCAGCGATTTCTGGAACATCTCGAAATGAATCCCTGGAGGTCGGTTAGCCTGGGGCCTCAGGGGTGTGCTGGGCCCGTTCCCTTTGATTTCTATGAATAGTGGACAAATACGCTGAGAAAAAAAGGTCAGTCACATATTATTGTTGCGAGTCTGATTTAGTTGAAAAAGAATGCGCCCTTTGTCGTGTAGCCCATGAGAACTACGGGAAACCGCCCTTTCTGGACCAGCGATTGTGATCAGGGACGAACTGATTATGTTTACTATACTAAAGTTATCTCCAATGTGAAAATATTGACAAAACATGCGAGCTTTGTTTAATTGTTATAAAAGAACATTACAGATAGTTCTTGCAGTACTGAAACGTCGTGTTGGTGAGCATTAAATGTTCTTTTCTGATGTCAGTGTGTTATTTATATTTACCAAATTTCAATCTTCATCAATTTTTACCTTCACATTAAATCAGTGAGTATTCTCAATATTCATTTTTAATTTTTACTGTTCATTTCATATTTTTCAATGTAATCTTGTTTTCCTATGCCAACTGTAAAGACATTTGAAGTCTCCAAATTGTGAAATGAAGATGTATTGTGAAAACCTTCAAATAGAAATCTAGTGTTAGACAAAACTCAAAATTTTCGTTTTCATAAATCAATAAAAATACTTAACGTATTTGGGAATTGAAATCACAGTCTTTCGATGTTTTTTCATAACTGCAGCTTCTCCAGGTGCTTGTCTCGAGCTGAGGCAGTTGTTAGGTACTTTTGGTGTACTTAACTACATTGACCATTTCAGTTTGAAGAACAAAACGCGATGTGAGGTTCTACAAGTCGTGTTAAAATATAAAAAAAAACTGGTAACTCTGGGGACTGCCGGTAGTAGTGAAAACTCAAACACTGTCAGTATCAAACTTTGAGAATTCATAAGGCTTATATTGAAACTACCAAAATCAATCAGGTTACTGTTTAGTCAATCAGAATTATTTATAAATACAATTCAATCGGAATAACAATTAATATTCAATCACATTTTTTATCAATAGTATTTGTATTTACATAAATTTCAATGTTATTGATTTTTGTAATAATTTTAATTTTTTTCATCAATTATCATACTTGAATTCAACAATACTTAGAGTTTTTATACTTCCAATTATTTCATTTTGTTCTCAAAAAGATACAATAAGTTTATGGTAACTGAGTCAAAAAATTAAAATATTTGAGGGAAATTGATTTAAGTACAATAAGTCAGTAGTATAGCTTCAGATATGCTGCTATAAGCATGTCGGTGACGCGAACACCAAAAATTTTACCCTGTCAAAAAGTGCACAAGGCGAATAAAGAAGTTTTCACTTCAAAAATGAAAACGACTCCCAAATCTTCACTTTTTTCCTTCATAGTAACGAATACAGAGTTTATTGATTCAGTTTTATAAACATATATATTAGGGTAGATTACCATGACTATTATTATTATTATTATAACGATTGTTCCCCATGAGGAGGGCGATTGAACTTGAATTCGCAATTTTTAGGACTTTTGCCTCATCTTTTTTGCTTCCCAAAAACGCTTCATCCTCTCGGAATGCTCTTTTCTTCCATTCATCTGTACATTTTATTCCTGGTTGGCGATTTGATTTTTGCACAAACCTCACGTGCGTTTTTATAGCGACACTCAGTGCTATCTTTATATTTGTTATGTTGATCTGTTGTAGACCTTTTTGGACTTCTTTTAGCCACTCTGTTCCGTATTTACTTTTCATAATTATATCGAATAGTTTCTTCGGTATTCTGGACTGTTTCATTTTGTGACATGTGCATAGAACTGGTATTTTCATCCAAGTGCCATTTCTATCCATTGGCTCGTGAATATTTTTGAGAATTTTTTTTTCCGTTCTTGTTTTTCTATTTCTCTAATTCTTGAATGACCGTCAATAACCATTGTTTCATCTGCGTAGATTGCTTCTGGAATAATCGTTGTGTTATAATGCCTCAATTTGGCGCCTCTCGAAATGCACTTTCTGTTATAGTACGCTCATGTTAGCTTGTAGGCCTCTTTAGAGCTTGGTAATTCTTTGTTCATTAGCAATTCGGTTTAAGCCTGAGGACTGTATAACTTCTACGAGGCATTTAAAACTACCGACTTGCAGAATTTCACCATATTTGGTGATTAGAAACGATTCATTTCTTGGTTTTCTCTCCATGTATTCGGTTTCATCATCAGAAATTTGTAACTCGGTTTTTTGCGCAATTTCATGTAATTTTTCATGGCATTATTTTCTTGCATAGTTTTTTTGGACCAGTTGCCATCACTGTTGTTTATTCCATTGTTATTTTCTACTCAAAAGAACAAGGAAACGGAATGAAGTACTTTTCGAACAGGTGCGGTCAGTAAATTTCCTATTCCACCCCTGTTCTGACCTACTCCCTATGCCTTCCAACTTGTCACATTACGTCATTCAAAAGGACGTACACCCCCGCTGAGAATATTATCTAGGACGGCCGCTCACTGTTTCGTATAGTTTAGAATCTGCTCTAGCCCTCAAAATTGGTAAAAACCTGTGATTAACGGTTTTCGGTTTGGGGTTGTTAATTTATCCCGCCTGGTGACTCTCTGAAATACGTCCCTTTATGATTTTGCCTTGTTGTGCTGTGATTTTGTCGGATACAAATGGATAAATGAAGGGAGTGACAAAATAAAGCATTTTTCTTTCTTTTTTTTAGGTATGTTGATATGCATCGAAATAAAAATGAATATATCCATTTTTCCATATGAATGAACAATATGTTTTTAGCACATGAAAACAATAATTTATTCCAATAAATTCCAGGTATAGCTTAGGTACAGTAAATAATATTTGAATAAAGATAAATCTGAATAGAATTTGAGTTTTCTGTAAATTCGAAACTTTCAAAATATTGGTTATTAAAAATATATTCATTTATTCATATAGTGGACAGCAATATATCTGTGCAATCAAAAACTATAAAATTTCTGCTGGAGGCCCTTCAAGTATTACGTAAACACTATAAGGGGGCAGGGGGGGTATTTGCTCTGAATATTTTTTCACATATGGACAAGATTCCCAAGCCTATTTTGTTTCTGCAATTACACCTGTTTTTTTACTTGTTGATCAATAAAAAACAGAATACTTTGGAAGAAAAATGCATATATCGTGAACTTGAGGGAGGGGGTATAAGAACTTTGAATTTCTCTGCTTACGAGGTGAAGGGAGGTTTGAATAATGCAAATAAATCTGTTTACTTAATACTTAAACTGCCCCTACTTTAAATTTAAACAGATTGCTTAATAAATGGAGATAACTTTTACTATAAGTATTTAATATTACAAAAGGTCGGTCAGTGGTCAAAATTCGACGATAATCCATTCATATTTCAATTTTGAACATTAATTTGATTAATGCAACATTAATTGATCTTTAGACAAAGATTACCTCCATATTTTCTTCGTTTATGTTTTAATTCATACTTTTGAACAAGTTGTATTACGAAAATTATAAATAACTATGCAAATTGAAAAAATTTCAGGGTTTCAGTTCATTGACATTGGTCAAGACCAAATAAACTATAATATTAAATCCAATAAACCAAAATCAACTTTCATTTTAATCAAAAAGTAAGATTTGAGTATTGAGTATATATATGAGTCTAATATCTTCTTTATTTATTTTACTTCTCATACATTTTATATGAAAAAATGTTGACTCACTTCCCCTTATCAATTTTTTTCAAGAGGGGTACAAAGATTCTGCTTCTTAGGGTGTTTTTTTAGAGGTATAGAATTTTAAATTGCAATAAAACAACGATGGATCATTCGATTGACAAGAATTTTTTTTTATTTGAAAGATAATCTTGTGGTATTACATTTTAAATATGATTTCTGGCATATGATCGCCACGGCTGGCTCGAATATAGTCCAATCTGGACGTCAAATTTTCGATGACTTTTTCCAACATTTGTGGCCGTATATCGGCAATAACACGGCGAATATTGTCTTCCAAATGGTCAAGCGTTTGTGGCTCATCCGCATAAACCAATGACTTTACATAGCCCCACAGAAAGTAGTCTAGCGGTGTTAAATCACAAGATCTTGGAGGCCAATTCACAGGTCAAAAACGTGAGATAAGGCGGTCACCAAACGTGTCTTTCAATAGATCGATTGTGGCATGAGCTGTGTGACATGTTGTGCAGTCTTGTTGAAACCACAGCTCCTGGACATTATGGTTCTTCAATCCAGGAATAGAAAAGTTAGTAATCATGGCTCTATATCGATCACCATTGACCACCATTTTTTATTCGAAAGCTAACCTTGTGGCATTTTATTTTAAATATGATTTCTAGCATATGACCGCCACGGCTGGCTCGAATATAGTCCAATCTGGACGTCCAATTTTCGATGACTTTTTCCAACATTTGTGGCCGTATATCGGCAATAACACCGCGAATATTGTCTTCCAAATGGCCAAGTGTTTGTGGCTTATCCGCATAGACCAATGACTTTACATAGCCCTACAGAAAGTAGTCTAGCGGTGTTGAATCACAAGATCTTGTAGGCCAATTCACATGTCCAAAACGTGAAATTAGGAAACGTGTCTTTCAATAAATCGATTGTGGTACGAGCTGTGTGACATGTTGCGCCGTCTTGTTGAAACCAAAGCTCCTGGACATCATGGTTGTTCAATTCAGGAATGGAAAAGTTAGTAATGATGGCTCTATACCGACCACCATTAACTGTAACGTTCTGGCCATCACCGTTTTGGAAGAAGTACGGATCAATAATTCCACCAGCCCATAAAGCGCACCAAACAGTAAGTTTTTCTGGATATAACGGTGTTTTGACTTACACTTGAGGATTATCTTCACTCCAAATACGGCAGTTTTGTTTGTTGACGTAGCAATTCAACCAGAAGATTGTCGACGATAAAATGGACGCAGTGCGCGATAAGTATTCCGCACAGAACCATTATTTTCGAAATAAAATTGCACTATTGGCAAGCGTTGTTCAGCCGTGAGTTTATTCATGATGAATTGCCAAACCAAACTGAGAATGAATCACTTCTCAGCTGTTAAATCGGTCGCAATCTTCAACAGTAATGCCAACTTAAAGTTCTATACCTCTGAAAAAACACCCGTCACTAATACTGGAATAAAAATGAATTTCAAAGAACTTCAAAACTATCTTAGGCAATAATAAAAATGAGTAATAAGAATTCAGATAATATTTAAATGTTTATTAATTTATGTACCGAAATTTCATCGAATAAATAAATTCATTAACACATGCTCGAGTACAAATAAGGCTCACTCATCAAAACTTCTCACTTTCAAAATATTTCCCAATGATAATAAAAAACTTGTTGATTTTTACGATGACAATTGTGTGGTATTTTGTTGTGGAACTTTGTAGAAAGTCACGTCCCGATCATGTCGTAAAGACAAGTTATAAAGTTAACTGCTAAAAGGACCAACATGTAGAATTCGTAATGAAACAGGGAGAAGCCATCACTCGGCGATGTTATTGAATAATTTACGGAGGTTGTTAACTAATTTGACCAGGCGATTATATCTTAGGACGAATTGCTTCGATAAAATGTCTTGGAGTTTTCATCTTGAACATAACGTTCTTCGTTACTTCGTTGTTGTGATACTAATTCTCATTATGCATGTCAACACTGTTCTTTTCGAGAATATTCATCGTTTGATCCCCTTTATTTGTTTTCAATCAACTTCTCTTATGGTTCGCGCAATTTTTAAACAATTATTGATTTCTGCTTATTTTTGAGAAAGTTTTCCCATAAATAAATATTTTCTGTGCCACCTATGAACATAGATGTATCATAGAATGGAAATGGATCACAGAATTGCCTTTTCTGCGATGACCATTGTTCATTTATAATGATAATAATTTTCAAATTTATTTAGCAATAGCTATTACAAAATCATAAATACATTTAGGTTCAAAATATATTATTTAGAATTATATATTTAAAACGAACTTAGTTAATTTATGCTTGAAACCTTAAGGTCACTAATTGTTTTCATCGAGCTAGGCAATTTATTAAATGCCTTGAATCCTTCATAAAATATGCTATTCTTATGCTTAAAAAGCTTACAAATTTGCATGTAAAAATTGTCAGCATTTCTTGTATTATAACTGTGCACATCACTGACACATGTTACATTTTTTATTACTCTAAATGGGAACAATTTGTTTTCAACTTCAAATATAAATATGTATCAAAAAGTATACTCTGTTTACTGACATTAGTTCTAAACAATTTAGTATGCTTTAGATTGGAGTATATCTATCACATTTCAAAATTGTTCGCATAGTTCTATTCTGTAACTTTTGTAGCTGTTTTCTTCACTCAATCACAATAACAGAGTGGAACAATTTTCGAAGTGTGGCATTATTATTGACTTAAAGAGTAACTTCATATAGATCGTCAGATTTTTTCCAATTTTTTTTGGGGAGTTGATATTCTTGAAGGAGATTTTAGACGATATGAAGTCGACATGATCATTGAAACTCAATTTCTCATCTAACGTAACGCCTAAGTATTTAACAAGTTTTACCCTTTCAGTGTTCTGGTTTTCAATTTTAATACTTATATTTTCGTTACTATTTACCTTAGGAATTTTACTTGTATCAAAAACTATAACTTTAGACTTTTTTACATTCAGCGATGAAATGAGCATCCATTTATTGCTGCCAATTCTCTATTGATGCATTCTGTCATAGTCTGGTTATTTTTACCACTAACATAAAGCATTGTATCATTTGCGAACAGTCGTATAGAGCATTTTTTACATGCAAAACAATATCATTATATATAAGGAGAATAGCAGTGGACCTAAGACCGTACCCTGAGGTACGCCAATCAACTCCAATGCTGTCTGAAAGAACACCATTGAACCTAACTTTTTGAGATAGCGAAAGCAAATAAGAATTGAACCATTTGTTCACTAAACCTTCAAAACCAAATTTATTTAGTTAAATCGAAACTACATAAAGTCCCGAATGCTATTTAAGGCTCTGTCGACTCAAAAGAGACTTGAGATACCACCAATTAATTCGTTATGGATTTTCAAGCTTTTCAAATAATTTAATTTCAATTATAACATTATCCAGTATAACGCACTCAGTTTCGGGGATTACAAAACCAACCACACAACGCATTGGCAATATACGTCATGTTTTTGAGGGGGCCAAGACCAAGGTTAGATCCGTTGCAACACCCTTCTAGCTAAAGAAAAATGAAATTTCTTTCGAGAAAGTATAACAAACATTAATTCATCTATATTCCGAAACAATTCCAAGGGGCTTCAATGTTGATAGCATTAATTCCATATCGAAATTGGATGTTAATAGGTTGAAACTATTAGACGATTGGAAGATTTTTAGGCCAACCACAAGCAGAGAGAATGTTATTAAGAATTTCGAATATAACTGTGAAAGAAATTAAAAATCAAACACTCTACCGCATAAATTACTTAGAGTATTTTGACGACGAGAAATATACATTTGATTATGACCTCAATATAATTAAAATTCCTTGTAATCGAAATGACGAATTCGGACAAAATGGAAGCTTCTTAATTGAGATCTCATCCTTAAAAAGCGTAGGAATTATTGATGTTTTATGTGTCCGAATGTCGAATGATAAGTAAAGTGTTCGGTTTGACGTATCGCCATAACTCAATCTTATTACCACATTAATTACGGCGTGAATTTGACAGATAAAAGCGTTACTGTTTGGCATGTGATGCATACTACGCCTGACGATAATTAGTATCCATTAAACTAGCGACATCAGAAATTCCTAAACTGAAACTAACACTTCTCTCAAACGGGAAACTACCAGAAGATGAGGAGTTTCTAGATGGTCTTGGCCCAGATGCAAATTCTATATATAATATAATCTCCTGAGATTATTCATCTGCATATAAATTAATTGATCAATATAAGTTGGATTGAAAAATCCTTCAAGATTAGCTAACCTCTCAGTGTTATTTGATTATTGAATGGGGAAGTTTTTGACGAGGGTGTAAGTTGGTAAGTTTCCTCACGTAACGAAAAAACGTTACGCCTGTACATAAAACTATTGGCGTCCTAATGTAACAGGCGTAACTGTACTTGTAGAAGTATTATGCTCATTTCATTTTGAATAATACGCTTTTAATCTAATATTTAGGCAATCAAACATGGAAATAAATCATAATTGTAAAAAAATTATTCTCATTCATATTAAACTCATTTAAAACGTATTAGTAACTTACACTGCAGAGAATATATTGTTCAAATCCACAGATGTTTGTGAGTGTATTTTATCTGATCGTACAAAGATATATTTATAATTAGTTGTATATAGTCGTCAATAGTATCACGACTAAATTACCAATCAACGCCAACTGATCATCACATGGAAATTAAAACTGGTATGTAATCGTATTGAAATCTCTTCTACTAACACTAATCTGTATCTCTCCATTTAAATTATTTCATATCAACTATTCAAATCTTTATTGATCACTATTGATATACGATTTTCTCAACTGAATTGTAGGTAGAGAATATAAGACATATACATATATTTATGACACTGAACATTAATGTGATATTTCAAGGGATTAATGACATGATTTTTTTCTGAACGTGAATTCATGTAATCTTTCAACTTGATGTCCAAAATTAAATCAATTAGAATGCATTCATGCTGTAATAACACTGGGGGAACAGCAATTTAGTTGTCTCCTGACTTGTTTTTGACTAAATTTTGGCCTCTGAACTCAAAAATGTTATCAATTTTCTTTTAGTCGTCAAGTTTCCAAACTACAGGATACTCTCTTTACCCTAAAAGTCATACAAAATGGGCATACAGAGGAAAATAAAGTGGGTATTAATCAAATATATTAGAATATTTATTCATACATAGGTTATTACAATATTAAAAGTTAAATTGTGTTTATACAAACAATAAAAAAGGTATTAGGGTAAAAATTTTCGCTTATAACTTCAATCTGGGAATATTCTCGCTTGATGATCCAACAGTAGTCGGCCATCATACTGACATCCCATTCACCTTGATACCTTGCCTCCATGGCCTTCAAATCTTGGTGGAATCGCTCACCCTGTTCATCACTAATAGCGCCAAGTTTCCAATTTTCTGGAAACCTAGCAAGCTGGCTATGTAAGAATTGCAGTTTGATACTCATGTAACAGCCAAGCTTTCTTAAGCTTTCTAAGAGTTGTTGAACAATTTCGACGTAATTCTGGGCCCATGTGTTTCCAAGAAAGTCCTTGACAATACTTTTCAATGCCAACCAAACATTCCTTTCAATTAGGTAATTGTTTCAATGAAACGTTCATCTTTAATAAGTTGCCGAATCTGTGGCACTTCAAAGACAGCAGCCTTTACCTTCTCATATGACAAGCTAGGAAATGTCGGAAGGAACAGTCTCCTTCAGTTGACAAAGCTTTAGCAAATTGCTTCACGAGACCTAGTTTCATATGCAAAGGCGGAAATCTAATGTTTTTTCGATCGACAACTGGCTGATTTAGACTGTTTGATAACCAGGTTTCAGGTCAGATATTGGCGACCACTTTGACTGCTCCCAATGCTTCCCACGAGTTCTGCTGTCCCACATACATAGAAAACAGGGATACTTGGTATATCCGCGTAGCTGGCCAAGAAGGAAACAAACCATTTCAAGGCCAACACAGATGATCCATTGATATACGTTATATTTTAACAAGACAATAACCTTCTCTATGTCTTCGTATTCTTCATGCAAAGACACTGAATGATCTATTGGGACTGAATCATATAAATTTCCATTATGGAACACTTCAAGCTACGTTTTGAGCTATTTATAACCAATCGCCATTCAGTTGCGTTATAGTCTGAAATTCCCAATTCCTTCATTGAACCAGCTATGTTATGGCTATACACAAATCTATCAGTAGTCCGAAGGAACTGCAGAAATGCACTTTCTCTCGATCGAAAGTAGCTGAGTTCAGCTCCTTCTTCTAACAAGTTTTTGTCGTGCAGCCTTGATGCTAAAAGTTCTGACTCTTTTTTCGATAGTCCCAAATCTCGTACCAAGTAATTCTACTCATACTGATTGAATCCTTTATGAACAGAATCATCGACAACTTTGAAATCTTTATATTATTATTTATTCTTTTATATATAAATTATTATATTATTAATTTGAGTTAATTGCCGAGTCCTTTCAAACACAGTAGTGAAGCATTGCATCAAATAATCCAGAGGTTTGAGTCTGGAGGTTGAGCAGATCAAAACCGAAGTCAAACAACTATGAAGTGATCTTTCAAGATAATCATTTTCGAAACTCAAATCCTGCGGTTGTATACCGTTGAAACATCGCGTCAGAAAGCTCAATATATGAGGAAATTAATACCTTTGGTAGTGGCATTTAAACTCAGACCTCATGTTGTCCGAAACAGTGATATACTTACTCCTCGTCAGTATGTCAATCTAAACAAGCTCAAATAAGTTGTATTAGCTCTTGATAATGAGTTACTAACTCGAAATGTGTGAATAGTCAAGAGTTCTGAATTCTACAAACAATTTTACGATTCAATTGACGTTACTTTGATACAGTGCAACGTCTTCACTTCCTCCGACATGCCTAAAAGACTTTCTGTGTTGGTAACCCTGTAAGAAAGTCACAGAATTATAAAGTATCCTCTTCATTAAGAATTGGAGCTCTAATTGGAAATTTATGTATTATACGCCACTAAAATCCGTTTCCCACAAATTACATCGAAGAATACTTAACATATATGTCAATTGGACAACTTCTCACCACAGAACTTATTTTCGAATCCAATTAGGCGCCGGCTGCGAATGATAACGTTCTTTTTATATTCGTAAGTTGTTATCCAAGCTAACGCGTGCACTGGTCTATTGATATAATATGGCAACACGTCACGGTTCAAAAAATGGTAATGACAGGAAGTCACAATGCGTAAAGTTGCGTAGAGGAAACGGATCGAGGTGCTGCCAATTAAAATTTATTTTTATAGTCTTTGGAGACATGTCATGCGAGTGAAGAGAAAATACGTATTCACGAGTGTTGTCTATAGAACTGCTCTTTGAAAACTCACAGGTTTATTACTGAATAAATCTATACATATAAAAATATAAGAGCGTTTTATCTGTCAGATTTTCAGGGAGTAAGGACAAAAGTGAAAATCATTACATTGTGGGAAAACACTGATTCAAATAGGAGATTATACGACGTTTTGAATATGGATATATATGAAAACGAAAACTATAAATTTGCAAAATCTTGAACTCTCGAGTACCTGCCTATATAAATCACAACCCCAGATATGCCATAAAAAATTCATTGAATCTGATCGACCAGTTGAATAAAGTAAAAGTACCTACTAACGCCAAATTAATTTCTTTTGACGTCATGAATTCATTCCTGTCTATCCCGACAAGATCCACACTAAATATTATAACAGAAAAATTACAACTTTACACATCATTGAATGCTGATGAAAATAACCTAATACTAAACCCAATAAAAGTATGCTTAGATCAAATTTACTTTAAATTTAACAATGAATTTTATCTTCAACTAGATGGTATATCGATGGGTTCACCATTGTCGTCTCTATTTTTTGAGATGTTTATGTAATTGTATTGATATTGACGAGAAATTAATATCGAGACCTTCATGAGAGTAATACAATTTTCAGAATTCCTGTTTGTCTAATTTTTTCAAAGATTTTGAGTAAAAACTACTGCCAGAAATTGGATGATATTTTCAATTATGTTTTTCTAAAAGTCAACCTGAAACCACATGTTTCACTTCAAAATACAATTTCATATACATGTGTTAAATATAAATTTTCCACAAAACATATACATATATGTTTTGTGGAAACTCAAGCAGATTTTAAGATTTAAAATTAAACTTTTTCATATCAAAAAAAGCCAGTTATTGCTGAAAACTTTCAAAATAAAATATCTTAAACAGGCAATAAATCAATTTCAAGAAATATGTATATATATATATATATATATATATATATATATATATATATATATATATATATATATATATATATATATATATATATATATATATATATATATATATATATATATATATATATATATATATATATATATGTATTAATATCAGCAATCTGTTTCATTAAATATCGAAAAAGTGTATCTATTTCAAAGTATCGATTCAGAATAGATTCATTCAAATTGAATATTCAATTTCCTCAGTATATTTATAGGAACACTATTGAATCCATATATTTCTACCAAATTATTAAAACTGAAAATAGTTATCCTGATGGATAGTTTTGATTTTTTGAATATGCGAAACGTTCCAGTTATTTGTGTTGCGTATATTGGATATTTCAATTATAACATGATATATGTTCTATACATATATTACCTATACATCCACATCAAACCCGAATTGAATTTGATCGATATTTTAGTTCATTTTAACATATTTGCATGTACTATTTCTTCTCTATGAAGTGATTTCTCATCTAGGGCTTTATTGGTTACATAAAAGTTTCGAGTGGATATAATTAGCCATAACCATTAAAAATTGCCACATTTTTATATACTGGAATCTATTTTTCTTCAAACAGTTTTGTGTTTCGTTAATTATTCAATTCGGTGTATTCAATAATATTATTCGATATATTTTTAGATGATTATTTTGTATAGAAGAATCTAATTTAGAAAGTGAATGGACTCTAAAATAGAAGAGTACAAAACTGTACATAATGAGTAGTCAAACTATTACACAACTTATCGTTTTGTGTTGTAGTGTTGTTCGTAAAAATATTTTAACAACATATGAAACTATGCTGATCTGCAGTGACCAAAAATGCATTTTTACAACTTATTTTTTGGAAAAAATTGAAAATTCATCATTTTTTTGTTCCAATAACACTTATCTGACGAATTCATATCAAATTTTGGAAAAGATGACTCAACATTCGTAGTATTGTTGAAAAATTGTACAAAGACTTCGCGGTATTCTATCAAATCTAAAGAGTTTTGGCACGTTCACATTTTTCACCAATATATTTGTGCCCATATGTCATGCATCTTTCAATCGATTTGTATGTTTCAAAAACATGAGAAATTTGTAGGTTTTACTTTATATTCTTTGAAAATAATAATGGTCTAAAGTTTTGGTCTAAAGAAAAAATGGACCAGCTGAAAATTATATTCTACTTTTGGAAAATATATTTTTGAACTCTTCAGTGAAATTCTGTTTTCTTTGAACACTTTGAATTCAATTGTCTCGTTGGCAGAGTAAAATTCGTGGGACATTTTCTGACCTATTTCAACGAAGATAAATTAGTTATTTAATTCAGCAGTTCAAAGAACATTTATTCCAATGGCTCTCAATGAAAACAGCTCCTCCTCTTGATTTCTGAATAAACTCATTTAGAACCGAGTTCAAAGAGAGGAAATGAATAAGTATCAAAATTAACATATCCACCATACCTTTTTACACTTCCGAATAATTAAACGAGTATAATAAAATATAATTAATGACAGGTACCTAAACAAAGCTTCAAGCCTCCAATTACAAAATTTTAATTTTAAATCAACCTCCATCTTTTTTGACGATTTCTAGCCCACTAATTTATTATACGAATAGCAATTAATTCGTTTCGATTAGATGGAGTTCAAATACACGCCCCTTTTTTTGCTCTTCAATTTCGGTGGTAATTGAAACAGGAGAATCGAAGTATCACTCAACTGTTACTTCACATTTATATATATATATATATTTATATATATATATATATATATATATATATATATATATATATATATATATATATATATATATATATATATATATATATATATATATATATATATATATATATATATATATATATATATATATATATATATATATATATATATATATATATATATATATATATATATATATATATATATATATATATATATATATATATATCAATTTCTTTCGATAATTTTTAGACAAATCATTCAAAAGAACATTGTAGCAGAGCTGGCTTTACTTCATCAAATTAGATTGATGAGGACGTGTGAAACTTCAAGTGTTAGATATATTCATGTGCTTTTCATTAATTACTAAGATTTGAGATGTATATTAAACTATACATCATATATGCATACGACTTACTATATATTTCTGTCTTACAATTGAAAGGGGGTTATGTGAGGATTGAAGTCGTTGCCTTTCATTTGTTGATCGTAGTAATTATATTTGAATTTATTTGGCGTAGCTGATGAGTACCTCGTAGTACGAAACAGTAACTGCCTTACGCTTTCTATAAATATAAATAGGCATCTGTTTCAATATTCTTTATTATTCCTAGAGAGAAAATGGAGATATCGCATTGTTTATGTTCCATATAGCCAGCTTTGCTATAATGTTCTGTTGAATAATTTGTTGAAAAATTATCGAAGGAAAGTTACAGTATAATTTGATATCGAATATCTACAAGTGCGATAACATAGCACGAGAACTACAGAATTCTTTTTCATGTAGTAAATTTCACTCTCAAAAGTGGGAGGTTGTGTTTTCGTTGTCTACATTTTTGTAGGCAACTCCTGAGAGTTTCATCAGAAATATTTCGATATTTCGATCAATAAGTTATTGCCTTCGTCCCAATGAAAGAGCGGCTGGGTGTCGAGCTTCTTGGTTTTCATCAAAACGATATAGCCCAGGTTTTGTCGTACAATCACAACAAACTTCGATTCTCAATGAAGATTTTTATTATTTCTGAAAATTCAGTGTAAAAGTATATTGAGTATATTCACTATTGATATTATAATGTGGTGAAACTCGTAAATAATTGTTACTTTATTTGCGTTTTCTTTCAAATTTTATTCAATATTTCAACAAGATTTTATTTTCTTTCCACTTTTCCTAAATATTCTCATTTTAAATATGTTCTGTATTTTTGTGATATACAAATCAAAGTTAATAATATACTATTGGGACAAGTCAGTGAAATTAATTAGTTAGGTGTTAGTGTCGATGAAAATTTGAGTTTTAAAAAGCATTCTTGGTATGTTATGAGTAAAATTTCAAGAACAGTAAAATATTTAGCTAGAATAAGTAATTATGTTAGCGTCAATACAAAGTCTTTATTGTATAATTCGATAATATTACCACATATAAACTTTTAAATGAGAGGTAAATATAAATACTTGTCTGAAAATCACTGACTGAACAATTCTTTATTCGATTAGTTTCGCCTTTTACGGCATTATCAAGAATGCCGTTCTTGTATTCTTGATAATGCCGTAGAAGGCGAAACTAGTCGAATAAAGAATTGTTCAGTCAATGATTTTTAGACAAGTCTTTATTATTACCTCTCATTTAAATATGAACTATCACAGAGTTGATTCATCGTCCATTGAATTTATTATATAAACTTTTGTTCAACCGTATATTACATCTTGCCTCAAAATGATATTCAAAAGTTGCAAAAGCTACAAAAGAGAGTATTTAGGATTATATCGAAGGCAAAATGGGTACACATCAGTATCACTTATGTAAGCAACACAAAGTTGTTTGAGTCTTAGGCAGCACATAGTATATAAAACTTTAGAAGTTAGTTATAGAATAAAATATGGTAACGTACCTACCTATATCGTTGACCGAGTAAAATACGTCGAATATGTACAATGTTACCAAACAAGGTCTAGGGAACAAGAGGTTTTCTATATTGATAAGTGCCTGAATAATTTATGTGCGAAAGGAATAATTTTATTTAATAGTCTAGATCGCATCTAAAATTATGTGAGAATCATAATGATTTTAAAAAATTTTTGTATCTTTTGTAAAAAATGATATTCAAGAGTAATATTGTTTGATGTTTTTATATATAATTTTTCTATTGTAACATTTTTTAGCTGTGCTAAATAAAGTTACTTACTTACTTGTACAAACATTTATCAACCGCTTCTACTTATCCGTAGTTTATCAATCGCTTTTCATCATTATATCAAAAATGATCCCATTGTTATGAAAATTGGATATATTCCATAACCCTTCCAATTTTAATCATACCTGATCGAAATCTTCTCTTACATTTGCGTTCTCCACAAAAAAACCAACATTCCGAACGACAAATTTATGCATATTCTCTGCGATAATTCATGTTTCGCGATGAATGCGAGCAAATGGATTTCGAGCAGAGCTTTTCGTTCATCTTGAACGAAAATATATGCATTCGGATGCAATTCATAACCCCTTCGTTTATCTGGCTCTTTGAATCAATACGGCGTTATGTAAATGCCGAGCGGAGTGCTGTACAAACTGAAATCACAGAAATGAAACAGTCTGACCACCTGTGAGATGCAACTAAATATTTATTATGTTATGGAAGCCCTGCCGTTAAATTCTGACGGATGTCTAACCAGAAATGTGGCTTATCTACGAAGGGTAGTACTGGAATATTTGAAGTTTTACTTGGCGTATCTAATTCATGAATATAATTCCGAATCCCATGTGTGACACTATTTTGTATCGCTCATGTGACACTATTTTTTATCACATATGTGACACTAACAAATCGATGTGTCGCATATGTGACGTTTTTCTTTTTTTAGGCTGAACGTTGAAAAAAATCAATAGAATATATAACATCTTTATTCTTGAAATTCGTCATATACACTTGATGATTTATTGTGATGAAAATTGAACGGTTTTAATTTTATTACGTTTATTATCATAAAAGATTTCAAATTCGGTCAATCAAGCTTCTTCTGATAATTTAAGTTGTATGTAAGAGAATGTATGAAAGCTAGGCTTCCCAATCGCTTGCAACAAGATTTAAGGAACAGACACAACTTTTTCAAAGAAGAAAACTGATTTGATGTAATTTAATCATTTTTAATCTACTGCAACAATGCAAAATTTATTACTTACTTACTAACTCCCCAACATCCCTTACCTCATGTACCTGATTGAAATCGATTCTAATTCAAGTATATCAAAAAATGTTTTCATTTGAATCTTTTTTAGCTTTCTCAGAATCGAAATAAAATAAGGATATATATTTTCAAATTGTTTGATAGGACGTTATACAGAGCAATCTATCACAAGTCTCAACAGGTATAACAACCAATTACAGAATATAATAACAATGTTGAATACTAACTAAGTAATTAAAATGAAGAGGATATAACAAATAGTATATAACAATATTCAATCTAATCTGAAAAATAGTAACTAATAACTACATTATAGCTTTCAATGAAATATTACAGAGAAATCAATCTATCAAACTATCTAAAATCAATTCATTTTAGTCCATTTTCTTTGTTCACATAACTCCTGATAATAAGTTCTGTGGAGTAAAAGTGAATGTCACAATTATTGGCAACTCTATTGAATGTAGACTCCATAAACCAGATGGGAAGGATTGTGTTAGGGACTTGGTCCTCGGAGTCTCTTAGTGGAATAATTCTGTGTTACGAGAATTTTGCCTAGGAACACGAAATTTCAAAGCGGACAAGAGAGGAGGACAATCAATACTATTGTGCAGTAATTTGTACACAAATTTGAGTGATAAAGTTTCTCTCCTGCTCTGCAAATTAAATCGACCCAATAATTCTTAATGATTGGCTCCATTCTGTGGATGAACTTTATCCTCCCTCCAAACTAAGAATTTCAAGAACTTTCTCTGATTAGCCTCAAGATGGCGATGATGGCAGTGTAAATGGGATGACAGATAATGCTACCTTACACCAACTTGCTACGGATTAGGGTATTAAATAGTCCTATGAATGTTGTGGAATTATTAAAATATTTGACATTACGTATAACAGATCCATATATTTTCGCGGCAGATGCAATAAGTTGCGTGATGTGTGTTACAAAGGAAAGCTTCTGGTCGAAGATTACAGCAAGATCTCTCACCTTATCAGAACTAGAAAGAACCTGACCACCGACGCTGTAATCACAGTCAATTCGATCTCTTTTCCTTGTGAAAGAAACAACATTACACTTTGACACATTCAAACTCAAATAATCTTTTACTGTATGAACAAATTCTTAAGCCTTTGTGGTCCTATATATTGGGGTGTACCAAACAGAGGAATCGTAAAATCATCAAGCTATTTCAAAACAAAGTACAGAGAAAATTTGAAAATCTGAAAATTATTCAATCTGAAAAATATTTAATAATAAAAAAGATGCCGGATATCACCGAGCTTATTGAAGTCAATTCTAAATCAAGCATATTAAAACATGTTTCTGTTTATAGCTTCCGAACCCAACAATCATTATGCATCATTTGAGAAACGAAAACTCCTAGTCCAAAATAAGAGCCACCTGTGCGATGTTTTAAAATACACATGTATATCATAACGGCTACAGGTAACCGTTTCTTGTATTCTATACCTGCCTTCGAAAGATACCACCGAATATTTACCATCTTGTTGCCCCACCCGTCCTTTGTAACTTGAGACTGTAGATTGTCGTCCCGATGTCATTGCTTTTTAATAACACTGACAGGGGTTTATTTATAATTATTATTGATGAAATGAAATGAGGGGCTATTGTACTGTATTAATTTCGACATTTATTTACAGGTGTTGCCCGATTCACCACCGGGGGTCTGTGGGATATCAGATTCATCTAGAATTCCACAGTTTTGGTTTTAATATGAATTCATTAGGAGGAATTTATTAACTGGAAGATTTGTAAAAAATTTTATTTGGATAAATTCCAAAATTCAATTATAAATATTGTGTAATATGTGAGTCAAGTAATTTATGTTTATTCCTGAATATACATGATTTCAGTAGTAGTAGTAAATTTTATTTAGCACAGCTAATACACTTTACAAAAGAAGATAATTTATATATACAACATATTTCACCCTAGATGTTGTTTTCTAATGATTTTTAAAACTCAAATTTTCATCGATAATAACATCTAAATACTTTATTTCACTGACTTGTTCCAATGGTAAATTATTAACTTTTATTTCGATATCATATTCTAATCTAGTTAATTTTACTTTGTTTCCGACAATAATATATTTAGATTTATCAGTATTCAATGAAAGATTATTATCACACAGCCATGTATGCAAACTATAAAGGTCACTATTAATTTTATTAGCTAATTATTATGAGTTGTTGCCCGCAGTGTACAACATCATGTCGTCAGCAAATATAGAAATTTCACAATTCTTTACATACTTAATTATTTCGTTTATATATTAATTAAACATTAACGTCCCTAAAACTTTTCCTTGTGGAACTCCATACCCACAAATTATTGGTTTGGACACCAATTATAGTATATATGATATTTTTTTAGGAACATAAATTTAATTGCTATATTCAGGTATTTCGAAGATTCAAATTAACCAATAATATCGAATTCCTTGAACAATCAATGATTAAGAAGTTGAAATGATACTCAAAAATTATACTCGATAGACTTCTCAAATATAGTCTGAAAAAAATGGGTTGAAAAGATGATAATGAATTTTCTGATATGATTGACCTGCTAAAAATCACAGTTATCCTGAAACAATATTAAGAATTTTCTCAAAATTCAATAAAAATACGCATGACGTTTTTCGAAGTACTACTTCTTTATAAAATGCTAAATAACTAATGCTAAATAAGTCGTTATTTAGCATTTGATAAAGAAGTAGTACTTCGAAACGCATCATGCGTATTTTTATTAAATTACGAAAAACTTCTAAATATTGTTTCAAAATGGATATTAATTTTCACCAAGTATCGGCCTCATCAATAATTACAGTTATAAATTGGGAATGAGCAGGTAATTCTATATAACAATAAACCATTGAATGTTTATAGTTTTTCATTGTTTATAGAAAAATACTTAAATTATTACTTTTTTATATGAGTCGTATAAACCTCTCGATAATGAGTTGATAGTCCGAAACATGTCGAATTCGTCAGTTTTCATTTTCATCTTCATTTGCATTTCAGACAAACACCCTCAAAAACTGATAAATTGATGAAATTAAGTTTCTTATTGATAATTTATGAGGCCGATACTTGGAGAAAATTAATATCCATAATACAAAAATATTCAAAATTTTTCTCATAATTTAATATAAAATACGCAAGACGACGTTTCGAAGTACTACTTCTTTATCAAATGCTGATTAATACCCAGCAATAATTAATTAATTAATCGATTTATAATAATAAAAAAATAATTAATAATAATAATAATTAATGATAATTAATTTTAGTGCATACTTCTCTTTCTCTTCAAAGTTCTTCAATACTTTCTGAATAATTTCAGAAAGGAAAATATGGAGTTGATTCAAATTGATTTCTGAAACGTTATTTGAATGTTAGTTCGATTTTTTGAAGAAAGTTAATGCCTATGCTTAAGAATTCTTTAATTCCCATAGTCCTGTACAAGTACTATATGCTAGAGAGAAAAGATATAATTTAATTGATAGGAAAACAAACAAATAACATTTTAATGATCTCTAAAACGTTTCCTTATAATTTTTGTCAAATAAAAACCCTACCTCGTACTTTATTAGGGTTCTCAGACATAAATTCATTAGGACACAAATGGGGACTTTAGGTACCTGGCAGGCGACTGGAGACTTATACCTTAAAATATTAAAAAGGGAATTGATAATTTCTTAGTAGTTATGTCATAAAAATTAAGAAATATCGTCTAATTATTCAATCTTAGATCTAAGATAACCTCTTCTTTCACCTGCTTGATTCCTTCCATAAAGTTTGTGACCGCCATTAAGAATTTGATACGGACTGCTGAATACCTCCACTATTTTAAATATTTTGAAGATGCTGGTACATTGATGGAACATAAGAAATATTATTCATGAGGGGATCGATTCTTTCAATTTGTTGGTGTTGGATTGATGAAAAAAACCTAATAGTGGTTAATATTAGTTGATAAAATCAGGATATCGACATCCTGAATCTGATATTGATAATATATTCTCTTCAGATTTCAATTTCTTAAGATGTTACCGACGGTAGTGGACCAAAAAGTCACCCCAATTCTGAACATCCCTGTCGGCGGCCTCTACATGAATTTTAAAGTGATCTTAATGACTTTTAATGACTATGAATGAGCATCTGTGCTTGGAAAAAGTTGTGCACCTGTATATCTAAGAACGTTGAAATCAATTTCTTCATATACGACAAACAAAAATGTAAAAACAGTGACGCCAGGTATTACAACAAATTATATTTACTGTGTTTGGATAATTTTCAAACATAGAACATACATTTTGACGATTAACTTATATATTTTGTATATAGAGCTTCAAAAAGCAGTAATTCATAACGATTTTCTCACACTAGGAGTACCAATTATGGACGCAGTTACTCTACTGGATTTTTGGTGAATTCCTGGAAGAATTTTCGACATCATCTTCCACACTTTGAACATTTAAGCAAGCAGTTTATTCTTTATTTATGAAAAATTGAAATTGACGATATAACGTACATTCGAATTAAAAAGAAGATTCAGAATTGAGTTAACTAAAGATGACAGTAAGTTTTGACATTCGACAGTTGACATTTATCATAGACAACTCTTATATTCTTCTATGTCAAACTTGAAGGGTTTCATAGATGTGTGTAATTATTGAGTACGTAAATTAATTATTAGGTATGATATGGTTAAAATAGGGTATCGACAATCATTAATTGGACTAATAAATTATATGGGAAATATATTTTCCTTGTTATCTCATTTGTTTTGCGGCTAGCCATCTAGTAGGTCGCGTGATATGCCATCAATTCCCAAATCAATCACTGTCTTGACGGCACATACGAGAGGAAATCGATAGGGCCTTAGGATTTCGGCACAGAAACCCACATAACTGTTCCTGTCACAAGGGCCATTGAAAAACTATACGTTACGAATTGGTTGAACCGAAAACCTACCACATCTGTCTCTGAGAAACTTGAAGTCAATTAGAAGACTAAATAATCTCAGTTAACCATAAGTTCAACTTTGAACAAGCCAGACGATTATTAATATCTTTGAGATTATTTTCTACCAAAATTGGAAAAAAATAGGACAAAACCTATATATAATGTCAATAAGTATTCACTTTTGTAACCAAACATATGTAGTGAATAATGTTGGCACTTAATGGTTGCCATGTGCTTGAAGATGTATCAACTCTACGAAACTGCAGTCTCAAATTCATTCAGAAATATAAAGATGAAAAACAAATTGTATTCTTTCTCTATGATACTATGAACAAAGTAACGAACAAATTTGTTAAATATTGAGAAATCACACTTTGTTGATATAGTATTAACAGTTAAATATATCAATTCCCATTCAATAAATAGAACATTTTGTGTCATCCAAATTTTATATGTAAAAAATATTTATCATAGAAATTATATTTATAGAACATTAATAATAGAGACTGAACTCAATGTTATACTAATTGAAAGTTTGTTTTTCTACATATTTGGAGCTCTGAGACAATTGTCATTATGAATCAGTCAATTTAATCAGTCAATCAATCGTTGCTTATTTCTAGCTTCTAGGGGACCGTCTACTAATCACGTGATGTTCTAAAGAGTGCCAGGGGGCTAAAAAAATCACGAAATATCACAAGAGGAGGAAGTGTACTGAAATTTAATCTGATTTCCAGAAATATTTCCACAAAAAATACATATGATTTTAGGTAGGGGGTAAAAACATCACGTGACTAAAATTATTGTCAGAGTTGACATATCGATAGACGTGTTTTTATTTTTATTATTTATTCAGTTATTGTTTGAAAAGTATTATTTATTTATCATGAAAATAACCAAACGTCTGACTAAAAATGAAGATATTTATGAATTAGGTTATTTATAAAATATTAGATAAGCTCACAGCCGCATCTAAGCTTATTTACCTTTCCACTAAACCCCACTACAACGAAAACATTTAACAATACCCGCCAATCTTAGCTGCGCACGACAAGCAACAAAAAAAACACACAGAATCTTTTCTACAAGAAAAATATAAAATTGATAACTTGGCTCTTTGAAATTGTCGACGAATATATTGAAAATTCGTCGCAGGCAGATGCGGGGACTTGGTCCCATAAGAACTTTCTGAAGCAAAACAAATCCAAAAATTGCGGAACGAGAGGGGACCAGATGCGACGTACACTCGATTTGAAGTGATTTGCAACGGATAGATTTTCAAAGGCACTCAAGGTAATGGCCACAATGTGGGTCTCTGTTACGAATTCCGTTGTAGTTTGCTTCCTCTGGGATTCAGAATGAGGTCGGTTGGCTTTCTGACGAATTCGAGGTGGGAGGCAGCTAAAATTCTTATGCTGAAATGCAAAAGAAGTTGAAATGAATTTTTATGTGTTCTAAAAATATTTTTTGGACTTTTCACGGACATTAGATCTTCAGTTCATTTAGATTTGTATTTAACACTTGATGATAGTTTAAGTGCCCGAAACGGGATTAAACAATAGTGGCTCTGGGTACACATTTCTTGGTGTGTGTTAATTTAGTATGGTCTTACATCCATACTCGGGGATTTAAAATCAAATTTCAATAACCAGGCGCCTGGAAAGGATTACAGTAAGCTGATTATTTGGCAGATTGTTATATTAATCAAAAGCTTGACTAACTAAGGCTTGTTAATCAAGCAGGAAATGTACAATTTCCTTTTATATCTGAATCTTTTTGAATATTCAGAATTTTATACACCTTTCCAAAAACCCATTAAATATGCAAGTAAACATTCATCAGAGCTGCAGTCATGTTTTGAATATATAAGAAGGTATCAGTGCTCCTGTCAGAAGTTTCCGGGACATACATGTCGACGAGGTAGAGATCGCCGACATAGGGACCGCCGCCACGGGCATGATTATTTGGAAAGTTCCTCCAAAGAGCTTAATTTCTCTGATTTATAATATCTAGGATGAGTGGAAGGTCCCCATGGGAAGTGTGAAAGCCGTTAAGCTTGAAATCGGAATTATAATAACATTGATATTTATTTCATTTGTTTTTCTCGTTTGAACATGATATAGTTCATTGAAATGTCACATTTTGAAGGCTTCACCTTGTGTTTCTCAGAGGACGCAATTTTATTGTTGGGATGGTTGGGGAGGTCACTAGGAGCTCAACCCCAAGTTTGTAGGGTTGCAACATTTGTCCCGCGGCCACTTTCCTATACTATTTTGAAAAATAATATAGGAAAAAAAGGCAAAGGCCTTTTTCTCTACAATTCACAAACTATAGATCCAATAGAAAATTTGTACAGACATAATTTGTGGGAAATCTCGTCCTCTACATTTTTTTCATATAACTTTTTGTTATATGTAAATCGAAAATGTTATATCGAAAATGAGAATGTAATCGACAAAAGTATGAGAAAATTTTCCATGAAATATACTTTTTATTCATTATTTCACAAAAAAATTACCCCAAACAATATTTAAGGGTCACTGGGAGGGTATTTTATTAATATCTTTACCTATAATTTTATTTCGTTTCGTTGACAGGGTTCTAACCACTTGCAAGAGTCCATCAAAAACGCCAACCTCAATTTTAGATTGTTTTTTATTTTTATATGAAGTTTTTAATATTCTTCGTAACATACCTCTATTATTCGCAGAATTTCGATAGAATGAAAACAGACTTTGATTAGAACTTATTACTATTATTTCGACAGAAAAAATTAATTTTCCAACTTGACCGAAAAAAAATTAATTTCCATTTGTGGGGGCTCAGCTCCCTTTCCGCTGCCCTATGTGTGTAGGTTTTAAATATCTCCTGTGGAAGTTTCCTCTTCTTATGTAACTGGAGTTGGGCCGTTTCAGTTTGGGAGATATTTGTAGAACCTCCTACCAGTATATTTACGAAATAACATTTTTCTTCAAGTAGATGGACTGTGCAAAGGGAAAACAATTTGCCAGAACCGAGTGCACAACTGCGGGAAAGCCCGCAATCAAGTTTCCATTTCCATTATGTCAATTCATGAAATTGTTAGGTAACGATTGTTTTGTTTCCTTGAAAAGACTACCACATCGCCGCAAAATAATAATAAAGCCACAAATTCTCGTGACCCCATTTTAACAGACAAAGTAAACGGCGAGTGAACCTTCTTTTGTTCAGAAAGGACTTGCGTTCTAGGATTATGACAGGGGCATTGTATTCAATAAATTACATTAATGTACAATGGGGTAAATTATTTACACCCTCTTGCAGAATGAACATTGTTTGAGAGGGGTTTGTGTACATAAAATCATTTTGAACGTCTCAATTTTTTATTTTATTTCAGGCAGAGACTACTATTCTAATAAATTCAATGGACGATGAATCTGCTATGTGATAGTTCATATTTAAATGAAAGGTAATAATAAAAACTTGCCTAAAATCACTGACTGAACAATTCTTTATTCGAATAGTTTCGCCTTTTACAGCATTATCAAGAAGATAATGCTGTAAAAGGCGAAACTAGTCGAATAAAGAATTGTTCAGTCAGCGATTTTTAGACAAGTTTTTATTATTACCTCTAATTTACTACTATTTTAATCTCAGAGAACCAGTCAGGATGTTCCTGGGAGTTTGCCGGTATATTTATTATAATAACCAGTATATTCATAAAATAATATCAAATGAATTAAACTGAAGTTTAACTTTTGAAAAAGGGGTAATACCCCGAAACAATTATTAAGTATTCATTATAAATTTTGTGAAACAAAGCCAATTGGTTTTATTTATATTAAACAATGTTTCACCAACATTCAATGAACTTTATCCAGAAAGTTTGTTGATTGACACTAGATTCGGACTACTGTGTCATTATCAAGAGTTCATTCAACTTATTCTTGTGTTATCCTTTTAAAATAGGTCAGTACCTTAAGAATGAGTTGATATACAGTGTAAATTTGTCGAATTTGGACAAATTTTTCATCTGAATCATCGATTTTTTATTTTATTGTTTATAAACAGAATAATTGAAAGATTTATCTACCTGGAACTATTTGAAATAAATATCGTCATGGTCCAAGCTAACCATGGAAATAGATCAGTCGAAAAATATTCGTTATATATGCACATCAAACTTATATTAATCTTCCATAATATTAATCAATTTGAACAATTAAGTACACAAATAGAATATCAGACAACGTATGGAAATGATTTGTGAGGTACCTTCTTATTTTTTGCCGATGTTTCGAATCGTTACTGATCCTTCATCAGATCTTGAATATATCACAGATATTATATTATATTACAAATTTGTACTACTAAGAATTCAATTTCAACCATTTCTCGAAATTCTCCAAATCGGTATTAATAACGCTAAACGTTCTAGCCCTGATGAAGCATCATTTACGATCCGAAATGCGTGAATAGTAAAGTTGTAGCATACAAGGAAAGCAGGCACATATCCTGTTATATTATTATTATTGCAGTGTTGTATATTATTAGAGTATTGCATATAGACTTCTTAATTATAATATTCTGCTGCAGGGTTGCTCTACAGAAATAGATAGGGTGTTTATTACACAGAAGCAAATACTTCGATTAATATTCAATATTCATCAACCAACATCTTGTAGACATATCTTCATTAATAATAACATACTCGCAATAACTAGTTTATATATTTTTAGATGTTTACTATATGTTAAAGAAAATGATAATAGGTTTATCAAAACGAATAGTAATCATGAGTATTCAACAAGGAACAGGGATGTGCTACTTATTGCTCTGCATAAAACAGCTAAATTTGAGCACTCACTCTTATAACATAGTATTAAAATCTTCAACCATTTGCCGTCAAATTTGAAATTACTGAAGCTCATTTGTTTAAGAAGAGACTTAAGTCGTTGATGTTAACAAAGGTAGTGTGGCAGAGTACTTTGATCATTCGGATGTAGGCAATAATATATGAATCAATTCTTTGTATCATATATTCATTTTATTACTACGAATGTCCCCACCATGTGAAATTGTCTCAAACGTTTAATATTTCTAAGGTAATTTTTTTCTTTTCTATTCAAATATAGTTGTATATTATAGTCAATATAAACTCTACCATTATTTTTGTTGAACCAATATTTCTGTTCGAGGGCTGAATGGAAGATCAGACTCAAAACTGAAATCAGTCTTTTTGTGAGCATTCTTCCTAGTTGTAATTATTGTATAAATTGAATCAATGTAATTTTACAATGAAGGAATGATTCTCGATAAATTTTGTTATTATTTTATTATTATTATAAAACTAAACATTGTCATTTCCCTAAAGACAACATTTTAAAAATGTCTTCCTATGCCAACGTGTTTCAAAAAACCATCGAATTCGTGACAAATAGCAAAAAACACTTCATTTTGAATACAATGAATAAAGTATGGCTATGTGTTGGCCTATTATCGAGTATTTCGTGTTTTACTATGATATGACTATAAATAAAACCTTTTCTACTCTAACAATGAAAACTATATCATTAACCCAGTTTTATGAATGTTTCAAGCATAAATATCGAAGGAGATATAATCATTCACTTTATCTGATCGATTTCGAAGGGGTGGATTGTAATCAATATATCCAATAGATTTTTTATGAGCTCTCCCTATCCAAAGCGCGGCAATCACCTCATGAATTACAGAAACAACTGTTATTGTCCGCCATCAATTGGATTCTCTACTCAAACGAGTGTTCTTACGGATCTAAATAGAATAATCTTCTGTAAGCATCTGAAGAAGTCGTTTGTAACGACGAAACGCGTCATGCTATGTAGTCAATAAAGTGTAAATCATAAGTTCAAGTGTTTGAATTTGAGTTTGTATTCAATTATAATGGATTTACATCAAGTAAACGCCAACACTTCTAGATTTCATTTATATTCTCCAGTGAGTTGTATTCCACGAATAATAAATGAAGAATATTTCAAAATGTTTTTTTTTTCAATCGGCACTCAATAAGACCAAACGAAATAAAATTATTGGAGCATATAGACAAAAAAACAGTGTGGTATGTATGTGTAATTTGTATATATTTCAAGCCAATCCTGTGTAATGTTGATTTCAATTAATTTGATTCATTCAATATGAAAAAATTTTCCATGTACCCCTTATCCTCATAAACTTCAACTGTGTCGAATTCAATTTCCTCAAGTTCCCAAAGAAGAGATACAAATATATGAATATTTCAATAGTTTTTCAATTTAACTAAGTACTGCAGAAATTCAGACAACTGTTCATCAATTAAACAAATTCATTACTATCAAGAACTGAGTTTTATTTCGTTGTTTCAAAAAGTAGTTCGATTCATCCTTTAATTTGATTTTCAATCAGAAATATTTTCAACTATGCACTCATAACAACAATACTTTTTGAAATATGAAAATATGATATTTTTAAATTGCAAAATATCGAAACAATGTTCGTATTGCTCACTATTAAAGTTTTCGAGCAGGAACTACGTTTTACAACTTTCGACCATCGTCAGAAGAGTGGTAAATATTGAATAAGAGATGGATGCCTCGAATACTAAGTAATTTCTTTGGGACTGAGAATAATATGGACCACATTGAATATTATAAAACAGATAATCCTGTGATTTTTCTCTTCTGGGTGTTGAACAGCATAACATATTTCTGTAAAAATAAATTTTTTGACTTTATTCTTATTAATCATATTATTTACTTGATAATTATTTACTTGGTAATAATTGATTCAATAACATTCAAAAAATTAAAATAATCAACCCATTATTTTTAGTGGGTTTTTTATTTGAACAATATCCACCATAAGCATCGAACTGAAAATCTTTTCATATCATTCAAATTTAATAAATTAGGATATTCCGAATACTAATATATAATTCAGTTGGAGCTTAAATTACTGTTTGATCGATTTGATATTGCGCATTTTCGAACTACTTTCAATAACTCATATATCATCTATAATTACCATTTAAACTCCCTAAAATTAATATTCGGGAAGTCGAATCATATTATTTGAACACATGTATTCAATTTATTGAGAAGGTTTTTTAACTCTTTATTCCAGCTGAGAATCCAGTTTGATGAATTCTTCTGAATTTATGAATCAATTACGCCATTATTTGGTACTACTATCATTATATGATAGTAGTACCTACTATTAGATACTACTATCATTATATGATAGTAGTACCTAATCGTAGTACTCTATCATAATATTCTGTAAATAGACAAAAATTGAAGGTACTTCTGTTCGTTGGTCTAACATACATCCCTGGAATTTGCCAACTTGACCTACGCCCAAAGAATGCAATATATTTGAAGTATTCAGGTACATAAAATAGTTGGTTTTGATGCAATAATCGGATATGATGTGATTAATTTGGTACTTGACGATTACGGCTATTGATTTCCGATAGTACTCGATCAAATCTATCAATTAGTCATTCTGTAGGTGAAACACGTCTACTAATAATCTAGCAGAAGCTTTATACTTATAATTCCGACATGTGAACCGACAGTAATAAAAAGTACGAGGGAAATGTCAGTTTCCTGTGATAATCACTAACGTGACGGTTGACAATAGGTACTTACCTAATGTTTAATTGTAATGACATGTGTACAATGATGTGGCGCTAGAAAAAACTTATTCTTTACAGTTATATGTCCATTTGATGTGTAGTGACTTATATATTCGTGATACTTTCATTCATGTCAGTTTGAAAAAAAGGTTATATTTTTTATTTGAATGTACGTGATTTATAGAAATCTAAGGAATATTTATTGATATTTTCTCTCAGGGTAGTATTCTCCAAATTCTTACGTATAGGACCATTTCGAAAATGATAATACAGTACCTTAAAAACATGCATTTTACAACACCAATACAAAGTTTTAACAACAGAAAAAGATTCAAACACAAGGAATTTCTAGAAATACTTGTATAAGTGAACATTTCAAAAGTACTCTCTCAATGATAGACAATATATAAAACAGTGCAGTTCAATTTAAAATGAAATTATCAAATACCATTACTCAAAATAACACACCACAATCAAGAAACAATGATACTTATAATAAAACATCAAAACAATAGAAAGCTTTTAGATATAGGATGAATTATCTGTATTAGTGAAAAAACACATTCTTATTTATGAATCAGAGGTTTTTTCATGCGAAGTAGAAAATATACTAACGAATGTACAAAATTTCCTCTATAACATAAGAAATTATTCAGCCAAAGTTCAATTTTTTATTTGTTTCTTTCCTTCAAACCGTAATTCAGCGATAATCATTCATTTCAAAATATTGTCAAAGATACAACTTATAGCAAAATATACCGATGAATTTTTCTGTTTTGCAGTTAATTATTTCGTAAGAATATTATTTTTCATTTTAAAAACTTATTGATTAATCAAAAGATGTTTTCAGTTGCAACAGATTCTTTTGATTGCAAAAATCATTGTTTTGAACTGTAACTTTTTCCAATTATTGATTACAAATAAAATGTATTGATTATACATATTATAATTGAAAAACTATCCATTAGTTGTGTCAAAGTTGCAATTAAGAAGTTGCACAAGAATTAAATGAAGAGATTTTCAATCAAAAAATCCTGCTATTGCTGAAAACATTTCAAAAACTGACTATTTTCTATAGGCAAAAATTCCACACAGAAAGATATATACCTATATAATAATACAACAATATTCAAAATTTTCTCATAATTTAATATAAAATACGCATGACGACGTTTCGAAGTACTACTTCTTCATCAAATGCTGGATTGATACTCATTAATAGTATTAATCCAGCATTTGATAAAGAAGTAGTACTTCGAAACATCGTCATGCGTATTTTATATTAAATTATGAGAAATATTTTGAACATCGTTGTATTATGGATATCAATTTTCTCCAAGTATCGGCCTCATCAATTATTAATATAATATTTATAATACGAGCTTTTTGATGGAAGAATTTGTAAAAACAAAAGTAGTAGGTATAGCATGCAGTATAGGAAGCAGCTATTGATACTAGTTTCGAGCTTGTTGGTTCTCATCATAACAGTGTTGTCAAGTTTGAGGTATACAAACTTGAAGACTAAAAAATGAAGGAGGAGTCACGAAAAGAAATATTTGAGTTCTGCTATCGCTATAAATCTTAATGTTATGTCAAAACATGACATTTTGAGAATGAATTAAAAATTTTGCAATGAAGGATTATTGAATGAAATTATAAAAGTTTCCATATAGCTGCAATTCGTAGCGAAACTTCACCGAGAAAAAAAGTTTTCGCACTATAAAGTTTGCTAAGAATATAAATTTTTATGTATATATAAATTCATCAAATCGTTTTGGTGATACCCTCCGCTAACTGAAAGACGCTTTTGTTAGATCTGCGTGAATTCATATGAAATATTTGCCTCAGCTTCACAGCTCGCGAAGATATAATTCCAGATCGAAATAAAAGTGAAACTTCAAACTAGCCGCTGAAAGCTGCCGTCGCTTTTGAAATAGGTAAAATTCATATTCTACAGAAATCGACCGTATCGAACACGTATAACTTGGCAGCGTGTCAAATGGTCACGTTTGACGTTTCACATTCTGTGCCGCCTTCCTCCCATCAGGTTGGCCCTTGCTGAAAAGACACTCTCAAGGTGGTCTCATATTACCTACAAGGTAAGTCGATGCTAAATCTGCCGCCTTAAATAGCCATTGTTATTTTCTTTTGAGCCCTGTTTGTTGTTTACGTTGACACTTTGTAAGTTGTGAAAGGAAAGTGCGTGTTTTCTGCGGGAGACTTTAATGAGAATGGGGTGCAAAGCTACGTATTTAGATGGTATAATGAGCTCAGAATGTAGGGCTGATGCAAGGTTAATTCTAAAGCTTTGTGAGTGATTGTTTCAAATACAAGGCAATATTGAATAGCACTGTTGAACATAAATATATTTTCAAGGGAAGGTTACGTTTTATGGTCCAGAGATTGTCTTCATGGAAAATAGCTATTTGTCTTCATGAAATTTTAAATCTTCTCGATACATTCGACTTTCATTGTCCTGAATCATGGAGCAAAATAAATAGCCTAACAGTTCTCTCCAAGGTTTACCTTTTATTGATATATTTCAATTATCCACAAATAAGTCTGATTTTAAGTAATAATTATAATCATATTACTTAGCAATAGCTTATACAAAATTCATATAAATTTACATTCAAAACTTATTATTGACCATTCTTTGTTTAAAACAAACTTTGCTGATTCAGGCTTATATATTTTGAGGTCACTTATTGTTTTAATGGAGATACGAAATTCATTGAATGCATTGAGTCCTTCACAAAATATACCTACAATTTCCAGATTTAGAAACTTTAAAAACCTGCATGTAGAAACTGTCGACATTTGTTGTAAAATGATAATAATAATAATGATAATAAAATGTTCTTTAATCTCAACAGGTATAATATCCAACTACAGGAAATAATATAATATTGAAGAATAAAAATAGCTCAAACTAAAAATAGCTAAAACAAAGAGCTCAATCTAATCACAAAAAAACTAAAATAGTACCTAATAACTAAATAATAGCATTGAAAAAAATATTACAAAGAACTCAATCTAGATCAATTCATTTTAGTCAATTTCCTTTGTTCACATAACTCCTAATAATAACTTCTATGGAGTCATAGTGAATGTCACAATTATTGGCAACTCTAATTGAATGTAGACTCCATAAAATCAAATGGAGGATTGTATTAGCGAGTTGGATCTCGGAGTCTCTAGGTGGAATTCTATATTACAAGAATTTTGCCTAGGAACACGGAATATCAAAGCGGACAAGAGAAGAGGACAACTGTACAATAATTTGTACAAAAATTTGAGATATAAAGTTTCTCTCCTGCTCTGCAATGAGATTAAACTAAATCGACTCAATAATTCGTTATGATTGACTTCTCTCTGTGGATAAACTTTATCCCCCCTCGAAACTAAGAATTTCAAGAAGTTTTTCTGAATAGCCCAAAGATGGCGCTGATGGCAAGTGTAAATAGGATGCCAGATCATGCTGCCATACTCCAACTTGCTACAGATTAGGGTATTAAATAGTCCTATTAAAATGTTGAGGAATTATTGGAATATTTTCTAATGCGTACCTATAACGAATCCATATACTTTCGAGGCGGATAAAATTAGTTGGTTGATGTGTGGAACCACATAATGAGTGTGCACATTACTGACACATGTTAAATTTTTTATTACTATATCTGGAAACAATTTGTTTTAAATTTCAAATATGTAGGTATATATATGAAACATAAAGTATTGTCTGTTTAACAGACATTAGTTCTGAGCAATTTAACAAAGAAATATGGGTTTTGAATATGAATAAATAAAAAGACAACTTTGAAACTTCTCAAAAGAGAATTTTGAAATGTGTCATGTATTGGAAATTAATTGATCTGAAACTGCTTGGAAATTGAAGAAACTTGAAATTTACATTTCTGAGTTCTTGAAACTTCGCTAAAGCCACCAGTGTATCTTAATTTTTCATTGTGAACTGCTTTGTGACGTTTCGATTGTGATTTCCTTCATCAGGTGAGGTTTTAATACCAATCTTTTGTAATCATTCGAAATCATGTTTTTTCATTATGTATAACACTTTCAAACACCTCGAAACTTTTCTATCTCCTTATATTATTCTTACATATTCATTAGAAATCTTTTTATATAAAAAAAATTTTGTGCAACAATTGCACTCTATTTCAAGTGAACCATAACACAAATAATAAATGATTAATTGGTATATTCTTGTTAAAACGTCAGCAGTTACTGTATTATCATTTCATGAGCTGAAATATTACGTTGAATCTTATTCATCATGTCTATTTTAATTATAAATATTCATCTTTTTATCGGATATGCAATTCTTAGTAAGTTTCCATGCTGTCATTCTTTCCATGCTTTACTTCTGGACAGTTTTTATATCATCATTAAATCGAAGTTTAATAACATATAAATAACAATTTTAATCTTTCAACCCAGATTCTTGCGCAACTATACTTGCAATATATCATTAGAAAATATAAATATTTGCCCGATTTTATTAGGCAATGTAATATCTAATTTACGTAAATGTAATCTACATGCAGAGGAGGCGATAACTCACATAATAAAATTTAAAAAATAGGATAAATACCACATTTCTTTGATTCCACAATATCTATATTTTCATATTTATATTTGAAATGATATCAATGAAAATTGATAATATATATTATGAAAATATTAGACTCGTTCCTTATTTTTTCCTTATTCAAATCATACAAAAACAAGTGAACTCATTTTGTATCTGATTTTAAGACCTCCAGTGAAACATTAGTAGAAGAGTTTTGAAGAAAAGATAAGGCTTATTTGCTCAAAATCCATTCGTTTTTTTATCTGAACGAAGAGAGTGATAAAAATCAACAACTGTTACTGATATTATAAACAAGAGATTAATTTTTCTTCGCCCTTAGGGTTATGTTTCACGAAGGGGTGGTTCCTATTTTCAATTATTTTCTTTGAAGTGTTGCAACCCCCAAATAAATTCCATTAACGAACTATTCAAAGATATGATTGATTGTCAGTTTCATATTCTTACGTTCTTGTGACAGTCCCTGAGCATCATACAGTATAACTAAAACTACATGATGGAGGGTGCGATGTTTGACAAAACCACGACCACATATGGTGCAGCTGTAGACGGGGTGCATGTGGCTATTGAACCACCTGACCAAGTGCCGTCAAGTGTACGCCAAATATTAAAACTATTCTTTTCAATAGATTTACACGAGGTGTGTCTAAAAAGTAGAGAGTAACTATTGAAACTTCATATTCTGATCTACGTAAAATACATGACTTGCTTTATTTATAATGAAAATAACAATATGTTTTCTAGTATTCATTTAAAATGAGGAACACAAGTTGAGTGTGAGTTCTATGTTAGAAATATAAAATAAAATTTAAAATTCGAATAAAATTTCAAATACAAAATACTGTATAAGTCGTATATAAATAAATATTTGTTTTATTCACCATCAATCGGTGTTGTGAATTCGAACGATTTGTCGGTGTCGATTTGGTGATGTGCAAAAAAGCACTCATCTCTGTATTCATTCGGAAAAGTTTTCTTATCTACAGCAAAAGTAATGTATTTTGTTTTATCTTTATCCATAGTTGAGAGGTGAAGCTTTAACCTTATATATTATAATAATAATTTATTTCTAACAAGCGACTCAGACACAATATTGAATTATTTGTGTAGAATTCCAAGCTGAAATTGTGATAATATGTCTTCCTTGATTGTCGAATGTCTGTAGCAGGCATTTTACTTGCGGACCACCCCTCGTACGCAAACAATACAAACGATCTCCATTGACAAACTCCTACCGATCGTCGCAATTGTGCGAAAACTGTTCTCCAAAGGGGGGCGTTGAAGCCCATTCAAGTGGTTTATTATTTATGATATACAGTATGCTATAATTTGAAAAGTCAATTCGATTATGCCAAATTTATGACGTGCGTGATGCAGTTAGTATGGTTATTAAACACGCACCCATGGGTTACTCCGCCGGCCGCTATGCACCAGATTTATTGAAGTGTTCGTATTCATCAATATAACATGGAACAGTTGTAATGGACGTAAATTCTTTTATGGTATTATGTGATATGCACCCTCTGCGGAATTTCCAATTTGCTGGTTTTTTTCGCTGCTTGATTTATGCATTTGTGACGTTTCCACCGTGCCAGTAATACTTGTAATTCGTCCAATTCAATTACGGTGCCGCATTAACATCCAAATTGTCCGAAAAACAGGTCCCGGTGGAGTATTTATGATATTTATTCAGGGCAATGTTAATTTCGCTTCGATTCTCACCCTGTTTCGATATGGGATATTCAATTAATCAATTTCCGCGAATGTTGAAACTGTTGGAACAGTTCCGCATTTAATAAAATTCAAAAGTGCAGTATTCAATAGTTTTACGATGGATGTTGATTGTATTTTGTCCCTGGAAATCAGGGTATATTCATGTAATCATCAATATGTTGTGAATTTACTAGTTGCATACAATACATATCACATGCCAAAGTGTAATGTTGTCTCTTTCACACGAAAAGAGATCAAATTTAGTGCGATTATAGAGTGGATAATCAGGTTTTTTATTGTTCTGATAAGCTGAGAGATCTTGGTGCAGTCTTCTATCAGAAGCTTTCTTTCATTCCACACATCACCCAACTTATTTCATCAGTCTCGAAACTATTTGTATTCGTTATACTCAATGGCAAATATTTCAATAATTCTTCAATATTCATAGGGCTATTTAATACCCTAATCCGTAGCAAGTTGAAGTATGGCAGCATGATCTGGCATCCTATTTACACTTGCCATCAACGTCATCTTGAGGCCATTCGGAGAAATGGCCTCAAGGTTTTTGAAATTCTTAGTTTGGAGGAAGGATAAAATTTATCCACAGAGAGGAGTGAATCATATCGAATTATTGAGTCGCTTTAGTTTAATCTCATTGCAGAGCAGGAGAGAAACTTTATCACTGAAATTTTTGTACAAATTACTGCACAACAGTATTGAATGTCCTCCCCTCTTGTCCGCTTTGAAATTTCGTGTTATTCGGCAAAATTCTTGTACTACAGAATTATTCCACCTAGAGACTCTGAGGACCAACCCGCTAATACAATCCCCCATTTGGTTTATGGAGTCTACATTCAATAGAGTTGCCAATAATTGTGACTTTCACTTCGACTCCATAGAATTTATTATCAGGAGCTATGTAAACAAAATTCAAAGTCTATATATATATCAGGATCACATTCCATATTATCCAATATGATTTTGAAGGTTGATCTAATGTAATAGAGCCTGGATTATCCCTTGCTCCATAGGTTGAAGGAAGCCATGTTTTGGACCGACCTGGTGCATTATATGAAATATATTCAAATGAGTTTCAACTTCCCAAACAAAAACGTTCCTGTACCAGTTATAATAAATAGTTATTAGATCCGCGAATAAAGAAATCTATTGCCGCGAATATAGGAATTTGGTCGCATTTTTTGAATCCGCGAATAGTGAAAACGCAAATAAGGGAAGCTTCTACTGTATATAGTTTAGTCACTTTAAATTCTCTCTATAACTCACCCGATTTCAAAATTTTCATTTTAAATTATGACTTTAAAATGATAAAAATATCTCTGGAAAATACTATTATAATGATAGCGTAAATAACCAGTTCGTATAGCTCCATATAACAGCAAGATAAACATGAAATTTAGGAATTCGACGATATAATTTTTTAACTTTTCAAAATGTTAAACAAATTATGTTATGTACTTATATTTAAAAGTCTTGAAAATGACTGAGATCTTGAAGTGAGCATGTAAATTAAACAAACTTGAGTAAAATTAAGATAATTGTACAAACAGCACAAATTGAAAGAGAGTCAATACATGAAAGTTATAAGTCTGTAATACACTAAAATCCCCTAATAATTAGGTAGAGATTAACATGTTAGATCTTCTCAAACTTAGAACTAACTATCGTAGAAGTTTATGCTACTTCATTCGCTTAACAAAAAATTTTAACCGACAAAATCCTTTACACTCTATCAATCAAATGAATTCCCAGGCTAATTGTAATTAGTATAATAACGTACTGCCAGAGAGTTAGTTTTTATGATTTATATTGACATATTATTTTCTATGGATGTATACAATCAAACCTTGTTAAATTGGATTATATGTTGAATAACGTTAGAAGTTGGGCAGCTAACAATTTCTCACACCTGATGACAATTTGAGTGAAAACTTGTTTCCGTTGGAATATTATTTACAACGGCCAGACAATCCACGGCACTAAAACTTGTTAAATGAGCAGTGATATAATGAGAGGTTATAAATATCCATACACGTTGGGCATTTTACAGCCTTTTCTATTCCCATAACTCAAGACACCCATTGTTTATTTTTCAATGTTAGTAAAACGAAGGTTCTTTGTTTTGTATGCGAGAATATTTTGACACATATCGAAAAATATATTTAATTCCTTTCAAACGTATGGTAATTCTTGGATAAAGGAACACAAAACGAAGAAATAAGATAAAAATCTCATGAGCCTACTGGCAGAAAAAAATTATAATTATATCGAAACAATATTTGAAAAAAGTCGGTTAAATTACAGAAAATTCTTTAATACATTCAAATACTTAAATGTCCTTCAATACAATAAGTTTTGGGCTACTAATCCAATATTATGAGTTTATTAGAACTGATGACGAGTAAGTAACCCGAAACTCTGACGATTTTTTTTTTAAATTTCTTATTTTGGATAAGAAATTTTTTTTTTAGTGATTCTCATAAGATATAATGCAAAATCTCTCTTTCCTCAAAACCTGCAAGATTTTCCTAAATTCAATTCAAAGGTATCTATTTTTATTAACACATTTATATTCATATTTCGGTATATCAATGAAATCTTCAATTCGAAAGAAGATTCTCACATACCAAAAACCAAAACTCAAAGAAACTTTCTTTTCTTACTTCCAAAATTAAGGAAATAATTCTTATATATAATTTTTCTATATAATTATATAATTCTTATATTTAATTTCTATTCTTGATTTTCATTTTCTTTATTCTTGATTTTTCTTTAATTTTCATTTCATGATTTTGCCAATTTCGGGTTTCATATTGAAAATATTTCAGATTATCCAATGAATTTTTGACTCCATAGAATTTAATATCAGGAGTTATGTGAACAAAGAAAATTGACTAAAATGAATTGATTTGGATTGAGTTCTTTGAATTATTTCATTGAATGCTATAATGTAGTTATTAGTTACTATTTTTTTTAGATTAGATGTCTTCATTTCAATTATTTAGTCACTATTCAACATTGTTATTATTTTCTGTATTTGGGTACCTCTTGAGAATACAAAAATTATTATTATTCTTATTATTGAAATCTGTAGAATTATTATTATTATAATTAATCATAAATTATTATTATTTATATAAAACACATTAATATCCTTATATTTTAGTATATCATTGAAATAATGAGTTCGAAAGAAGTTTTTCACATGAACAACCAAAACTCGGTTACAATTTCATTTGTTACTCCCAAAATTAAGGAAATAATGAAATAGATTAGAAGAAATTTAATTTTTCAAGAATAGAAATTCATGGAATATTGCCAATTTCTGATGTGATATTGAAATCATTCAGATTATTCAATAAATTGGTGAAATTTGAAACATGCAGACATTACATTCGATAAATGACACGAAGATTTCGCTTATCTCTTAGTGAAACATTATGTTAAAAACAATAAATTAAAATTAACACTCTTGGTTTAAGTTTCACTAAATATATTAAAAATTCTGTATGTATCATTGTATACTTTTGATAACGTGTTAACCATCCGAAACATATGTAGAGTTTTTAAAAATATTCAATGAAACTTAAGCCAAGTGTGTTAATATTAAATAGTTGTTTTTATTCATTCGAATTTACTTCCTGAGAACTATTTTAGAAACAAGAAATTGACTTGAACTTACACCATTAAACAACACAGAAAACGCTAAGAAAGTGTATACATTGTAAACGTTAACAAGTATTTGAAATCGTGATGAATGAGCAACTAACAAATTAAAATTATTCAGCATTGAATTCAGAATTGTGTTTCTCAACGTCATCTTTCTTCTTCAAGGGTTGGTTATTAAAAGATCATAAACTGGGGCACCGACTGCCTTGATTTATTATACCAAGTTGAAAACAATTGTAGACATATTTCTCTTTAGGCAGTTTTATTAAATTTCCAATTTGTGTGAGGATCCGCGAGAATCCAGATGCTGGAAACTCGACATGCCGAAGTGTTTTTCAACATACAAAACTTTCACTATCTAAGAGCTTTACAAGCTGAGGATGAATATCATATTTTTACGAAATGAATCACCTACTTAATCAGTTGTTCTCATTTCAAAGTAATACCTTTGGAAATTTGTAAATGTAGATCTTGGTTTTACCATGAAATTAAATCAATAACACTGCGCAACAATGAAATTGTTTGGGTCTCAAAATTAGTACTATCCTATGTCTTCACATTTACTGATGCAAAAACGATCATTAAAAGAAACTGATTAGCTCTAGTTTCAGAGATACAAGTATTCAGATTATTCATGAGTCTTTTTGAGAATTTACATACAAATTTTAGTAAATTTCAACAAATTGTTGAAACCTACTCACAAGAAAATGGAGATTGACTATATCAATAAGAAATTAGAAATATAGGATGATAGCGCACCTGAAACAGAACCCTGTAGAACTCCCAACTCCGCAATGAATTTCGATGATTTGAAATCAATGTACTGAATAAATTATTGTATTGACTAAAGGTAGGGTCAAAAAAAGGTAACACATTTGTTTATTACCCTTCGGTCCTGTTTTTGTTTTAAAATTATATTATATGAAATCAGTTAGCTGTTAAATCTGTCTAACCTATTCCTTGAACATATCTGCTATTGAAAACTGTTAACCCTTGGAAAATAATTAAGACATAACACTATAGAAACTCTAGAAGGAGTGTTTTATGTAATTACGGATATAAATGAACAAATTTAACGAAATATTGAAGCAATTCGTTCGTTCAACCTAAGAAACCGACTGAACTAGATAGATATTTCTTACATAGTTACAGCTAATGCACTTGTGGTTAAGACCTAACGCGCCACTGCAATACATCCTCGATGGTCTTATCTTCTTGATAAATTACCTAACCGTACATGCAAAACAATTTCATTCAACATAACGTCAGGTTACCGCAATTTAACAATATGCTGATTTCGAGATTGTCTTGTTGCTTCTAGTGCGCAAAGTTTATTGTTATTTCAGAGAGGACTTACGAATTAGGTCTGTGATAAATGGTCACTATGGTTTATTATGTCTGCTACACAGCATACGGAACCTGCTTCTTATTCCTGGAGTATAAAACATGTGTTGATCATTGCGAAGAAGTTGCAAGCCATAACAATAAATCAGATTGTGGTTGTGTTGCTACAATTGCACCAGTTATTTTAGATCTTAGTCTACAAAAGTGGATAATAGGTTACAAATGCCCCTTCTCAAAAATATGCTATGAAAAAGAGACCTAAACAAAATAATAAATAAGGAGGTGCTGTAAAATCAACTCTTATTTCAGAGAACAAGTTGATTTTTGGCTTCCACTGGAATTCATATAATAAAGGTAAAACAATAAAAAAATTAAACGAAATATTTATAAATAAGAAAAAATTTAACGAAAAAACAAAAAATAAATGAACGAATATATACAACGAAAATAATAATAAAATAAATTGAAATAGTAACAAGTAATTAACCAAATGGAACAAACTAAAAATAAAATCGCACTTATTCAACAGAAGTTAAAGAAATATAGTTGATGAAGTAAACGAAAATGAAATTAAAATCAATTGCACAAGTAATATAAAGTAAGCAAATGAAACAAAATAAAATTGAAATATTAAAAAGTCATATGTAGACAATAGAAGTTCATGAAAATATGACGACATCCCATTGCTCTGTTCTGAATGGTAGTCAAAATCACAGATAGTAGATCAAAATAGATATCAAAACGACTGCAACACTCATCTTAAAGATTACACATACAGTTGAAATATCGTGACATAAATAAATATACTGAAGAAGGATGTATTTATAAGGCATAATATTCAACAGTAGAAGATATATCATCAGTATAATTTCGTATGGATATAGCTTCTGCTTGGTGGAAATTCATTATCATAGTCAAGATAAAGGACAATCTTTTACTTCCTATCTAAATTTACGTTGAATTACTCACCCCTCCTGTCAAACCTGCAAATTAAGTAATCAGTTTAAACATTCTTGACAAAGCTACAGTGTTAGTGAAATGCATTGAAAATGTATAATGTAAATACAAATAGACTTCTGTAGTTCTCTACTTATACTTTATAGAATGAAAAAGAGTTGAAATCATAAAACATTTATGATTTAAACTTTTTTATAGAATGAAAAAGAGTTGAAATCATAAAACATTTATGGTGAGTTTAGAATTACAATTATTTATTATCGAAGAGTGTATATAACAAGGGGTTTCAGGGATTTGAAACACCCCTCACTGCAATCTGTAAGGTTCGTCTAACATCCAAATTAACTTCACATTCAAAACTTCTCCATAAGTTCTTCTCATAAACGATTGTTCAATTTTTTGGAGTGCTATCGAGGAAATCCTAACCAGAAAGAGTTTGCTTCCCTTAATTTTAGTGAGTGAAGGAAGAAAGTCTAGTAATTTAATTTTATTGAGTGTGTAAACACAAATCTGTTGGCAAATATTTTCCTGTATTGAATACCTTTGTATTAATACCAGAAAAACTGAGACTTTATTTGGGGGTGAAGCTTATATTCATGATTGCGTTGTAAGGGATTAAGGTGTGAAAACAATAATTTTTCCTCCTATTGAAGACTTTTTTTGAGAAGTTTAGCCACACAGCATTCTACCTGTGTTGCTAGTTGCCAGAAGAGAAGTTAATCCATCATTAGGTTGGAAACCAATCTCCATAATAAAATGGGAGACAAGAGACGTACTAAACTCTTGTGAACCTAGATGTGGGTAAAGCTAATACTCATAATTTTGTTACAAGGGATCAGGGTCTGCATTTGCTTGTACAAGAGCAACTCAGTGACTCCTGTTGTAGACGTCATCAAGCAGTATAATGAACCGTTTTCCCCCTTAATAAAAACATTTTTCAGAAGAGTTTGGCAGCTTGGCAACCTTCCTTGTTCCTATACTCTCCCCAGACTGAACTTCCTCCATCCTACAAAGGTTCAAAACCCATCTCCAGAATAAAATGGAAGATAAGAGACTTGCTAAACGCTTGCTGATGTCTGTTTACCTAGGTGTGACGGTAGATATCAAATATATTTTTGATAAATCACTTGTAAGACATGGAATGTTGAACTTAGTCCACTTTAGATGCTTCTCATTTTAGTTTAAATCCCCACCATCAGTTAAAACCCTCCAGGTCGATGGGTGATTTTTTAAACGTAGTTTTGACGATGTTGTCTACGATTCCGTATCGAATGGTCCATTCGGAAGGTCTAATTTTGCGTCACTTTTTCGAGCATTTCGGCCTGTATCCAACAAATTACCCGTGTTATGTTAGTCAGTAAGGCTTCAATCGTATTTGGCTTTTCCACATACACTAAACACTTCACATAACCCCACAAGAAACAATCCAGAGGCGTCAAATCGCATGATCTTCGCGGCCAATTCACAGGGCCATTTCTCATAAGCTGCTCACCAAATTCATCCTTCAACATGTCCATTGTTTCACGAGCTGTGTGGCATGTGGCACCGTCTTGATGAAACCCAATGTCAACCAAGTTCAACTAGGCCAACTTTGACAAAAAAAAGTTTGCTCATCATAGCACGATATCGTTCGCCGTTGTTGGTAACGTTTCTTCCACGGTCATCTTTGAAGAAAAATGGACCGATGATGCCAATGCCACCAGCCAATGAACCACACCAAACTGTCGTTTTTTCGGATTGCATCAAAAATTCTTGTATGGCATGTGGCTGCTCATCACTCCAGATTCGATTCATTTTTGTTTATTTACATATCCGTTGAGCCAGAAACGAGCCTCATCGCTGAACACAATTTTTCGTTTAAACAGGGGATTTTCATTGAGCTGTTCTAAGGCCCATTATATGACCATAATATGGTTGTAACAAACGATACATATTTTTCACAGAGCAGGAATTTTGATAGTGAATTTCAACAATTTGCAACCGTTGCTCGTTTGAAAGTCTTCACATGATGGAATGGCAGAGTATACTGAAAACTTTTCACTTTGACAAATGACGTTTGAATGCCATTACCAACCAGTGCCGCCAATCTGAAAAACATAACCCTTGCAAACCCCCCTGTTATAATACGTGATATAGAACCAGAAATTCACAATCTTCTCGTTCACAAAGTACTGCTATGGAAAATCTATAGTTCCTCTTCTGGTATTTCATAATTGCAATAGTTTCGAAAAGGAAAATTTCTGCAGATATGAGAAATTGGATAATTTGTGAAGGTTGTCGACATCATCACTAGGGTTTCATTGAAATAATTATTTTCTCTTTTGGAAATTTCTTCCATTGATCAACGTTTTCAGGGATTGAAAAGTGTTCAGTTTTTCAGCAGAATTGAGTAGATATGAAGAGAGAAAAGAAAATCTCAAAATTCATTCCGTCACTTCCGTCGAATTGGATCAAGAAATGCTCATTTCGTATTCTCGCCTGATGAAGCACAACGCCGTCTGGGCCGAGACGCAAATCCCAATCGATTTCTTTCGCGTAAAAGCGTATGCAAACTTTCCACGCTCCCTAAAGTGTATTTTCCATTTCAAAGGCAACCGATGGCTGACCACATTATCGGAAAGTCGAATTTGCCGCTTTTTCTATTTACGCTGTTCGAATATCGAATAAATTCGCATATTGGTGGAATTTTCTTTGACCATACCTTTTCACTCTCTCAGTCCTGGAAAATATTTTCACCAGTACTAACCGAGATTTATTGGAATAATTGTTCAAAGAAGCTCTCTAGTTGTATAGGTAATTCTTCAATGGATTGGTTATTAAGTTATTTTAGGTTATGTTATGATAGGTTACAAAATCAAAAGCTTCATTCTCAACTTTATTATCAAACTACTTCCGATGTAATGTACTTTATTCCTTCATTCCGCCATCAGATTATCAAAACACTTCCGATGTAATATAGTTTATTCCGCCATCAAAATTGATTGAAATGTATTAGAGGTAAAAGGAAACAAATTGTGGCAATCACAAAGACTTCGTCTCCTATAGTCATATCAATACTGTTTTATACATTGATTCTTTCACAATATTTCATCAATTATAATTATTTTTGATTGAGTAGGAAGAGAAAACCTCTAAAAAGAGATGTTTCTGGAAAATAATACATGGACGTTTGTGCTTGTAGAAATTGATTTGAGTGAATGAAAATAATGATTGGAAAATGTACATAGCTTACAAATTCAATGAAGATGGCAATAACCTTAAAAATCTCCGTCTTATTTCAGTTTTCGCTAGAATATAGTACGACATACTATTTAAGAAAGGTTTTTTTTTACTGTATAACAAATCTTGATAGTAAAGAAAAATTCAATTCTCCTAAAAATGCAGATAATAAGAAGATTTTTATCCGAAACAACTATAAATTATGATAAAGCGTAAGCTCTATCACTCAAAAGCATATTTTCGCTCAAGCTAAGATTGGGACTTTCACAAATCTCTCACAATTTTCCACATATTTTTATTTTTTTCAGCAATTTTTGGATACACGCATTTTGAATTTCAATGATTATGAATCAGTATCACAATAGCTTATTGAAAAACACGAAATAGCATTTCTTTTGAAAGATTTCCTTGTTGAAAACAAGGAACTCAATTTCCACTTCAAAGGAAACTACAATCTCTGAATACCAAATTAAGTTCATTAATAAAGAAGTAACTTCGGAGTGAATTAACTGAAGTTCTTGGTGTTTAAATTGAAACTAGCGCTCGCTACAAGAAATTTCAAGGAAAGTGTTTAGGAAACTTTTTACCAAGACAGCTTGGCGACATTCCAGTCGCTGTTGGACATTGAATTGAAGGAATTGAAGCGAATGGGGGTAGGTGGAATGACATCATTTTCATGGAGAGAAGCTCGAGGCGATAACGAGTCAAATGAGAATTTCAATATTCAAGTTTGACGAGTTCCAGAGCATCTCGAAATTCTGAATTAAAGATTGGATGATATTACCATCAGTGATATGACACGAAGACTGTCAATTACAGGAGGATAATTTCAATAAGTCAGGACGGTATTTAAAAGATGAGTGTCTTCATCAGAAGTCAAAACATACCTAGACACGAAATTGAGCCAGTCGAGAAGCTATGTCTTTTCCATTCTGTTGTATGGAATGGAGCCCTGGGCACTCACAGAAGCCACCACTCAAAAATTAGAAGCATTATGAATTCAGCTGTAAAGGAGTCACTCTGAAAATATAAAAATAAGGAGAATAGAAAATGGAAAGATAAAAACAATGAAAAAAGATCTAGGAGATTTGTACACCAGCAAAAACAGCTAGAATACCTGGGGCCTCTTATGAGGGATGAACATCAAAACTACCTACTGCAAAATATAATACAGGGACAGGTACTCGCTTCTTTGTCGCTACCAGAAGAAGGAGAAGAAAGAGGACTTGGAAGAAGGAGAAGGGGAGGGCTCGGAAGAAGGTGAAGGAAGAGAATCCGGAAGAAGAAGAAGAAGGAGGACCTGGAAGAAAGAGAAGCTCATGGTTGCTAAACTTACGAACTTGGATTGAAAAGAGGCCACTAAAACTGTTTCGGAGCAGTATGAACACAATTTTGATTGCCTTCATGATTGCTAACATCCGAAACCTATAGATGCCAGGAGGAAAAGAAGTATTAAACAATAAATCATTGTTGCGGGTCTAGAGAATTCTTTAGACTCTCGAAGGGTTTAGAGGTTTTTTTTTCTTCCTTTTTTTCCTTTTCTTTCCCTAGAAGGAGAGAAGAGCTATAGATTTGCATATATACAAAATTTTCGATGAGGTTTTGAAGTTTGGGGTAAAACTTCAAGTGGTTTTCTATTCTAAGAATATTTTATTCTATGGTGATTTTCTAAAATAGGGTTAAAATTATTTCGCTCTTTTGATATTTTCTGTTTCGAAATAGAGCTGAGTGAATACTCATAGGCTCAATATATAAAGTGTGTTCCTAAAATTTAAACTGATTGCATCTTAAACATATTTTAGTATTCAATATTCTAGAAGAACATAAGAAATATTTTGTGCGTGCTGCTTTTCTACACGAAATTTTTTATCCAAATATCTGGAACGTTGGTGATAACCTTATCGATCGTATTCTTCCGCTCTGAAGGAGTTTCGAGGGAAAACCCAAGCCGGAGGGATTCAAAGCATTGTCGCCATTCGACGAGGCCGCAAAAAGGATATTTAATGGTAATCCAATACCGGAATTGCGGAAAGAACATCTTAATATCAATCGGTCGTGAAACATATTCAAATATCTACCGGAAAGAAAGGAAACGGGCTTTACCCGGAAGATTCCGAGTTCAGCTTAGTGGATATTATATTGCAGTTGAGCTGGGGGTTTATACAGAATATTCTTGTTTAGGATTTCATTCTGATCTCACTGTTCATCTTTCAACGAGATGTACTTTTGGAAAAGGAGATATTTACTTGAAAGTTCACAGAGTTGAAATATTTTCATAATTTTAAGGGGTGATTCTCTCGCTTAATGAAAATTACTCAAGGTGTTTCTATGTTATGTAAGGAACCTTTATTTCCCTTTAGATTCTTTATTTCTGGTGATGTTTGGCATTACCCTTTTCTTCAAGCAAAATCTGAATAAATTTCTTCTTAGGAATTTTACACATAATAACAAAATCTGAAGTAGTTAAAAATGGAATTTTTGATATATAAACAATGACATGAAACTGTAAAAAGAAATCACAATTTAACTTTTAAATTCAATGTTTTTTTATTCACTTGGTGTTTACAATTTTTTGTAATATTTCAAGAAATATTTTCGCATGGTATTGGAATTATTTTGAACTTTGGTCATGTTTATTTGAGTATTATAATAATATTGGCAAATATTTCACGATCCTTTGCATTTTTTCTGTATCTGTTAGGTTTTTTTTTTGGTAGAATTTTCGAACCCGTTTGTGTAAATTGACATCCAAAATCCAAAAAAAGATCCAAAATTTTAAAATGACAATTTTCCCAGTTTAAATGTAGTGCGTTGTTTAATTTATTCAATAGTGTAGTTTACTTTTTTTAATATTAATTCAAAAGGAGACAGTATTCCTACTCTAAAAGAAGAAAGTAGGTACTACTAATCTTGAAGGTCAAACATTTATTCAATTTGAAGCATCTTCCTTCACGGAGAAGAAACACGGAGGTTTCGCTTATATCTTGTTAAAAACAATAATTTAAAATTAACACACTTGGCTTAAATTTTAATGAACGAATGATTGATAAGGCAATATTACTCATTAATATTGTATATATACTCTTAATAATGGGTTAACCACACGTAACATATGTAGACTTTTCAATATGGTTAGTGAAACTTAAGCCAAGTGTAATAATTTTAATTTATTCTTTCTTTTGAAACGAAATTATCAAAGATCTTCGAAAGTTAGAGCAATATTTTTTGTGGGATATTTTCATTCAAATGATATTCCATCATTGATTGAAAATATTCACTATTAATGATATTGATCATACACTTTTTCTCATAAGTAAGAGCTAATTCATTTCTGGAGAAATATAAATGAACCGCAAGTAATATACGTTTATTGTATTGACTTTCAATTAAATACGCCCAATGCTGCTACCCCACATCAACCTAAATAACCGTGCACATTTAATGACAGAATTGGAACACGTATTCAATCGATATAAAACTACACTTTGAATTACTTTGAATCATTAAAACATGATTGCAAGGGGTCCATTCAGTTTTAAGCGGAGTGATGAAGGATAAGAATGCCAAGGGTGGTTCAGGTTGCGAAACACTCAAAGGGGTTGCTGAAACTTATAGGTATTTGACAGACTCCAGAAGGCACATCATCGAGAAAATTGAAAATAGTAATAATAATTAAAAAATAATAACTTCTTTATTATCAACATGTATAATATCCAATTGCATAATATAATAACATAATGTTGAAAAATAACTCAATATCTAATCTAAGAAAAACTAAAAAAAACCATCTGATAACTGAATAATAAAACTAAATGAAATATTACAAACTGAATAAAACAGACTGCATAAACCAAATGGGGTATTGTATTAGAGAGTTGGTCCTTGGAGTCTCTAGGTCTCTAGGTCATAGTATAATATCGAGTCAGTGGTCTTCAAACCGCGGCACGTCGGTTATATTTTTGTGGCCCGCCGAATGATTTTGTTTCCAAACAAATGGGAGAAACATTGCAGCACCGAAGTTGGGTAACTAACGGATATTTCAATGCATCTCAATGACTTGAATATTAGGCTACAAGGGACGAATGCAATGATACACAACCTCTTTGATCAAGTTGAGGCGTTTGAGAGAAAACTTTGTTTGTGGAAGAATCAACTACTACAGGGCGACTTCACACATTTTCCAACACTGTCGCAATAGGAAGTTCAAAACAAATCAAAATACAGTGAAGCACTTTCCATGTTACAACAAGATTATAGCAACAAGTTTTTTGACTTCAAGCAAAATATGATGAATCTTTTTTGTACTCCTTTCAGTGTTAATGTGGAAAACGGTTTCGGAAATATACAAATGGAACTTATTGACTTTCAGTGCAATAGCTATTTACAGGAGAAATTTAAAAACTTTGGACTTCTGAAGATTTACTCATTGTATGTTGAAGGTGATCGATTTCCAGTAATCAGATATCATGCTCTGGCCACAGCATTTCTTTTTGTCAGCACTTACACCTGTGAGCAGCTATTTTCCAGAATGAAGAACGTGAAATCGAAACTGACACTATGACCGTATTTCTGACACTCATTTAGAGAACTCTCTTCGAATTGCCACATCTAAAGTCCCAAATTTGATGTTTTCAGTTTTATTTTGAGTTTTATGACATGTTTAAATATATGTCGAGTAGGCCTATATTGTATTGAATATTGATGTTTAATGTAGTTATCAACAAATATGAACTTTTATAACAAATTCATGTAAATTATTTTAACATGAGACAAAATTCACACACACACACACACACACACACACACATATATATATATATATATATATATATATATATATATATATATATATATATAACACAATAAAAGTTAAACACTATATAAGTAAACACTATATAATGCAAATGTATGTAAATATACATGTATACGGGCCTGTATATATGAGCATTATGAGCTTAATCAATGCGGCCCCCCAAGTCCTCCATGAAAATAATTTGGCCCTTAAATAATAAAAGGTTGAAGACCACTGCTCTAAGTGGAATGATTCTGTAGTACGAGAATTCAGCCTACAAACACGAAATTTCGAAGTGTACAAGAGAGGAGGACAATGAATACTGATGTGCAGTAATTTGTAGTAAAATTTGAGTGATAAATTTTATCTCCTGCCCTGCAATGAGAATAAGCTAAATCATCTCAATAATTCATGATGGACTCCTCTCAGTGGATAAAATTTACCTTTTTTAAACTAAGAATTTCAAGAACCTCCTCTGAACTTGCTAAGAATTACTACAGCATTAAATAGACTTATCAATGTTTAGGAATTTTTGAAATATATGCCATGGCGTATGTCGAATCCATATATTTTCGAGGTGGATGAAAGAATGAGAGAAAGAATTTTGTTTAAAAAATAAGTGGGAGGAAAGAGGTAAACATGATGTGCCATTTTTGCTTCAATTGGTACAAATAAGTGGAAAGTTTTGAAGATATGTGAAAGTCAGAAACATAGGTTGGGTCACTGGGATTCTTGTAGGATTAAGACATATTGTCATAGTTCGCAGTAGTTTCGAATGAAAACCTTCTCTTTGGAGAAATTTTCAGAGGAATATAAATTTTTATATATATATATATATATATATATATATATATATATATCTTGAAATTGATTTATTGCCTGTTTGAGGTATTTGTTTTGAAAGTTTTCAGCATTAACAGGCTTTTTTAATATGAAAAAGTTTATTTCTGTTGACGTTTCGTTGTTATATTACAACTTTGTCAAAACTAATGAATAATTATTCATTAGTTTCAATATTCAAACGTCAACAGAAATAAACTCTTTTCATATTAAAAAAGCTCTGTTAATGCTAAAAACTTTCAAATATATATATATATATATATATATATATATATATATATATATATATATATATATATATACTCGTCTATACAAGTATTATTTTTGTGGCCACCTCATTCTCAAGGTTTTACTTTTACCTACTCAATTATCAACGACTGCGTCAATCATAACTTCAAAGAAATGTATTACAAAAAGAAACCTTTCATAAGATTCATTATTAATGAAATATTGTGAAATAATTATTCCAGGAAACCAGGAAAAAATTAATGGGATCTTTGAGGACGAAGTCTTTACAATCACACCAGTTTGTTTTTCCTTTGTCTCTAACATATTTCAATTAATTTTCATGAAGCAATGAAGCTTTACGTTTTGACATCGAAAAAGGTTTGATAATGAAGTTGGAAAAGCAGCTTTTCATTATGCCAGTTTCCTTTTTTGAGAAAAATTGCAGAGCACATTTACGAATTCGAGCCTTATTTAAATAAGAACTGCTTGAATTTCAGAGTTATTTTTATGGTTGAATATTTTCCGGTCTTTGTTGTTTCTCTCAGAACATTCATCGAAGACTTGGAAAGTCGAATATTATTTCAATTTCACTCAGTTTGAATTACGAGTTTCATGATAAATTTTACCAATCTACAAGGCTATGAAAAGAAACATTGATATTCAAATATAATGGTTGATTTTTTAGCGTAGTTTTTTGAATCGAATATGAAAATCAATTTCCATCCCATATTCGGCCTTTATAACCATTTGCCATTCATTTTGAAGATAACTTCTTGTAAATGTTGTCCGCGGCTCCGTATCAAATGGCCCATTCGAAAGGTCCAATTTTGCGTCATTTTTTCGAGCATTTCGGCCTGTATCCAACGAATTACGCGTGTTATGTTAGAAAGTGAGGTTGAAATCGTATTCGGCTTGTCCACATGCACTAACGACTTCACATAACCCCACAAGCAATAATCCAGAGGCGTCAAATCGCATGATCTTGATCGGCCAATTCACAGGGCCATTTCGAGAGCTATGTGACATGTGGCATCTTCTTGATGAAACCACATGTCAATCAAGTTCAACTAGGCCAACTGGGGCAAAAAAAGTTGCGTATCATGGCTCGATATCGTTGACGGTAAAGTTTCTTCAACAGTCGTATTTGATGAAAAATGGGCCGATGGTGCCACCAGCCCATAAAAAGCCCATAAACCACACCAAACTGTCGTTTTTTCGGGATGCATCCGTAATTCTTGTATAGCATATGGCTGTTCATCACTCCAGATTCGACAGTTTTGTTTATTCACGTATCCGTTCAGCAAGAAATGAGCCTCATTTTCATTAAGCTGTTCTAAGGCCCATTCACCAAAATTTAGACGTTTTGGTATTTCACTCGGCTTCAATTCTTGCAGAAGTTGAATTTCATAGGCTTACAAACCCAAATAAACACGTAAAATATTCCATGTGGTTGAGTAACACATACCTAATTGCTGAAAACGGCGACGAATGACATTTCACGATCCTCATTAACAGCGTACGCTACTGCTGCAGTATTCCTTTCAGTTTCGAACCAAGCAAACTTGGTGCAAAATCTGGTGATAACAGCTCGAATTGTTGATTCACCAGGTCGATTATGACGACCATAATATGATCGTAACAAACGATACACATTTTTCACAGAGCACAAATTTCGATAGTAAATTTCAACAATTTGCAATCCTTGCTCGTTTGTAAGTATTTTCATGATGAAATGGCAGAGTATACTTAAAACTTTTCCCTTTGGCAGCTGACGTTCGGATGTCATTACCAACCAGAGCTGCCAACCTAACAAACTTAACTCTTAAAAAATCACCCGTTTTACTTATTACTTGTGAGGCTTTAAACGGTAATATAGTGTTAGGCTGAACTCTCTTATTAGCTTTTAGGTAACAAGTCTGTGATTCATAGTATTATAGGTACGACCCAACGTTGTCAATTTGCCACATCTATTTAATTACCAATGCCTCAGGCTTTTTATTTACTGTTTAGTTCTAGAAACTATGTGGCACATGAACGTTGTCACGATTGTTCCGAACATCTGAGGGCCCTCTGATATCATCCTAAAAACAATCTTGTCAATCATCAGAGACCTAGGTTTCGGCAAAAATCTCCATCAGGAATCACAGAAATCTGAGCTACTCACCACAGCAAAGACTGAAAAGAAGTTTCTGGGACGTAATCCATCTCTGAAACAGAGGCTGTGGAGATTGCCGCCACGGAGACCACCGCCACAGGGTTTAGAATTTTAAAGGGGCTCTCTTGGTGCTTAATTCCTCTGTTATATAATATCTGGGATGGGTTAAAGTCTCCTGTGAAATAGTGTAAAGGCTGTAAAGCTTGAAATAATAATTAATATTCGAAGGTCATTGGGTTCTTCTTAATCCCATCAATTCCCTTCATAAATCAAATTTTCTACAAGTTGAAGTAATGATTGCATTGCATGTGCTTTGCAATTAGTAATAGTATGATGATATGTGAAACATGCAACTGATTCTTAAAATACATACCTTCTATCTTCAAGAAAAGTTCTGATAGTTGTCTTATAATAATCAAATGTTTTATCTGATTAATTATTTTCGTATTGCATTTTAAACGACTTGTCTAATAAGGTCTTTAATGGCATATTAGACAGTCCGTGTCACGTTACCTGAAGTTAACGGAAGCTTCGTTCATCTCAATCCTCGATGCTAATTACTTTCTTCCGCTGGTTGGTAATACTGTATTATCTGTCAGGAGTTATCCAACCGAAATGCATCGTCATGTCTGTTGATGTTATCAACTTTTCTATTTTAATGCTTCTTAAATCCATCCCAGTGAAAAAGAGTTTAGTTTATTGGACAGGTACTTTTTCACTAGATAAACGTTCGTTTAATTGAAGAAAAAAAAGAATGCCTTTTCGTTGAAGAAGAAAGTACCAAAATTGCGTATGTTGAAATTAAAACAGAACCTGTGTGAAATGATGTCCATTTCCAATTGTATTTACTATGGTAGTGATGAAGACAACTAAAGTCTTCTTATTTTTTCTGTTAGAAAACCATGAAATCTAAATGAACAAAAATTTCATACAATCAACCAATCACCGAAGAAAAAATTCATAGAATTCACAATATTTCGTCTCAACATTGTAGTAAATTAATATATCAAATGTTACAAAAGTTACAGGCACGAAAGAGAGCTATAAAATATGGAATTCCCGAAAACTATGTCATGCATTAACATAAAATAACTACGAAAAATATATTCAATTATAAAACACAAGAGTTTCAGCATTCAAGAATGATTATTAATAGCGAAAGAATTTGAGAAATATTTTATATTAGTAAAAATTCAGAAATTACTATCAAAAACAGAAAATATTCAAAAAAACTAGGTTTCTTTGATTTCTATGAAATCATTATAAATGAAAAATCATATAAAAGAATACCACAAGAGAATACGCGACTTTAGTTTTTTATCGTATTACTTTCCGTACAATTTTCGAGAAATATTTTTAAATTGTTTCTGAATTTTGTTTCGCTGTTTGTTGCATATGATAAAACTTTCATTAATTTTCTATAAATTAAGTGATGATAAATGTTGATCCACTAATTTTGATAGATGTTAAGACAACAACCGTTTCTTTAGTTTTTTCTGAATGAAAAATTATTGAAACAAAAGTGGTAAATAATGCAGTATTGGCCGCACTTGGAAACATCAGTTGACACGTGTTTCGAGCTTGTTGGTGTTCATCACACAAGTTTTACGTGTACGAACTTGAAGACGAAAAAGAAACTCTTCACGAAAGGAAGGTTGCCATTTATGGCTTCAGAATGAGAATCTCTGGATTGGTCGCAATCATTATTTTGCCAAGCAGGTGACTTATACTTGACGGAATCTCCATTCAATAATATCAACAATACGAGGGTGGGGTGAAAAGTGTCCGGCCTGACCAAGAGATGGAGCCACTAGGTCTACTGTTGGAGCGGCGTCCTACAGTACCATTCTTACTGAGCTTGTATGTAAAGTTTCAGCCCAATTGTTGTTTTCGTGAAAATGGAAAAATTGAAGAAACGTGCAGTCATCAAATACTTCTAATTGAAAGGTTTCACACCAAAACAGATAAAAGGAGAGATGGATTTAACACTAGGAGACTCATCCCCATCCTATTCAACTATTAAGCAGTGGGTTTCTGAATTCAAAATGAGCTGTATGAGCACCTATGACGAGCCTCGCTCAATCCCGTTGAGGTCACATTTTCAGAAATGATTGAGAAAATCCATCAAATAGTATTGGAAGACCGCCAATTAAAAGTGCATGAGAGAGCTGAGACCTGTAGTATGTCAGCTGAACGTGTGTGACATATTTTGCACAACGATTCGAGCATGGAAAAGCTGTGGGCAAGATGGGTGCCGCGTTTGCTAACTCTCGACCTAAAGCTGATTCGAAAAAAAATTTCTACCGAAAATTTGACGCTGTATAGGCGTAATCCAATCGAATTTTTGCGTCGATTCATAACTGTTGATGGGACTTGGGTTTACCACTACACTCCTGAAAATAAAGAGCAGTCAAAACAGTGAGTTGGAAAGGTGGAACAAAATCCAAAGGAGGCACAAACAATTTTATCTGCAAACAAGGTTATGTTCACTGTTTTTTGGGATGCGGCTGGAATTATATACATTGATTATCTTGATAAATGTAAGACTATCAGTGGTCAATACTACGCGGACTTATTTCAACGTTTGAAGGACGAGATGCAAATTATACGACCTCATTTGGCGAAGAAAAAAATATTGTTTAATCACGATGACGTACCAGCGCATTCGTCGATTATTGCCATGCCCAAAATCCACGAATTGAAGCTTGAATTAATGATGCATCCTTCCTACTCCACATAATTAGTCCGCAGCTACTATTATCTGTTTCTTTGCCTCAAAAAATGACTTGGCGGTAAAAGATTCGAGAGCAATGAAGAAGTTATCGAAACAATAAAGCAGTATTTTGAGGAGCTTGACGAATCTACGTTCAAAACTGTAATTATTGAATTAGAACACCGTTATTATGTATCAGTGTTGATGGAGTTTATGTTGAAAAAAAAAGCGAAAAAGAATTTTAAAACATCTTTTTTTTTTTGGTCAGGCCGGAAAATTTTCATCGCACTCTCGTACCAGAAAGTTCAATTCTAGTTTAATTGAAGAAAACTTCAATTGATAGTTTTCATTGAATTGATACAATGTATTGAAAAGACGAATATGTGAGTTACTGTCACCAGCATACACATCTTTTTAGGTCCATCAGTTGTGCCAACTTAGACTCGAAACAAGAAAAAAACTTCTACATGCCCGCTACGACGGGAAAGAATTTGTCACCATCTATTTTCACGTTTAGCTCGGTCTTGATCTCGCTTTGATGTCTTCTGAGTGTGAAACGGTAAAACATTCCATTTATACGCAAAAATACGAAATTATCATTTATTTTTTGACTCACTAAACACGTATAGCTCACGTTCTCCTTCTGAAGCGAACAAATAAATGACCCAAAGGAAAACACTCATTTAGATTGTATATCTCCGTAGATAAATATGGCCAGCCCTTCTCGTCGTGTCTTTATTTGACCTAGAAATTGAAATATATGCGTGTTAGAGTTGGTATTCCATTGAAATATCAGCGATGGTCTTTATCTTCGTGATGGATGAGACTGAGATGCAATTCGGTTCGTTCTGCTCATGCAAAATTCATTGTTTCCCTATTTGTCAGTCACCTACAATTCTGATTGGAAAAACATAGCAAGTTTCAGTGTTTCTTTCATATACCAAGCAAAATTCCATCACAATTTTTCTTCCAAGTGAAATTTTTGGAATTTCTGGACATTCTGGGGCGATTTCATTTCGAATTCATTATTATATGAGCTATTCACTCAAGTTTTATTGAATTGAGTTGGATTGAATTACGCTGCGTTGAGCAAAATGTAATGTTATGCTTGCTATTTTCTTTCTTATTAATAGTCTATCTACTGATTTGAAAGATCAATTAATGATTGTTTTCTTTGGAGCTTAAGTTTAACGTTGAGCGCACTTGTTGAGAATCACCATACCAAGTCATTTTATGTATTCTATCGTATAATTTTTCTGTTCTTCATTACTTCAATTATTTTCTATAAAACGGCTTTATAAATATTGGAAATATGGATTATTATTGGTGAAACATTATGTTAAAAACAATAAATTAAAATTTACACAGTTGACTTGAGTTTCACTGAATATAAAAAACTTTGCATATGTTTCGGGTGGTTAACCCATTATCAAAAGAATACAATGCTACTCAAAATTGTATATTCTTTGTATAATCAAGTTGTTTACTGAACATTAAATACTACATTGTAACATTGTATACTCTTGATAATGGGTTAACCACCCGAAACATATGTACAGTTTTAGAACATATTTCTAGTGAAACTTATGGATTATTATTATTAAAATTGAATTTTGTTTTTTTCCACGACATTTTCTATGTACATATATGTTGGAAACTTGTCAATAACCTATAAATGAAGGGTACTTCAGTATTCAACATCAAATTATTATTAAACATAACGTAGTTTCCACAGAACTACCAGAAATATTAATTTAAATAGTGGAAGATGATATTTCCTTGAAAATTTTAGGTTATTTTCTAAGTCTCATTGTTGCTGGAATTTACTTCGAGTATATAAACCATAAACTATTTGTAAGAACTCATATGTTTATACTAATATGTTTGAAGGACATCAATATGAATCCCCACATCAATAAAGAAAGATCTACCTAGGTGAGGCACTTGTCTTCATTTTTCCCTTTGGATGGAAATCTAACAGAAACCTATTCATTAAAGAAATGAGGAGTTTGCTGTACAAAACACTAAGCGATAGTACTCAGATATTGCAAACAAAAATTCTAACCATATAACTGGACTTAATGATAATAATAATTATAATAATAATAATGATGATAATAATAATAATAATAATAATAATAATGATAATAATAATAATAATAATAATAATAATAATAATAATAATAATAATAATAATAATAATAATAATAATAATGATAATAATAATAATAATAATAATAGTAATAATAATAATGATAATAATGATAATAATAATAATAATAATAATAATAATAATAATAATAATAATAATAATAATAATAATAACACATTTATTCCTAACAGATATAGATCCAATTACAGAAAAAATTACGAAAAAATTTAAATTTATAAAAAATTACAAATTGTACACAAATATTAATAAAGAAAAATGAACGAGAGAAAAACCAAAATAGAGAGTATAAGCGGATATATACAACGAAAAAGTTAATCCAAAATAAATTGAAATAGTATTGAATAATAACCAGAGAACTACAATACAACGTACGATTGCAATAGTACTATCTAGTACACAAATGAAAGAACTGAAATTATAATAATATTTATAACTAAGTCATATGTAGACAACAGAAGTTCAGGAAAATATCACGAGATTCAAATGTATTGTATTTTTAAAAATACCTAATCAAATTTCAAGAAAACTGTATGATACAGTTAAACACTGAAAAAATTGCACTGAATTTTCAAATGAATAAAAGTATTGAAAAAATTACAGATAAAATTCAGCAGTTGCCAAAAAAAGAAACTTTTTCACAGATGCAAAATTATGTATCATGATCCTGGATAAGCATAGAAGACCATTCAGTTGAACCATAGATTTATAATGACAACAATAAAAACAGTTGAGTTGTTAATTTTTCACACAGTAGTTTCATTAAAATCTAACAATGAGTTATTAGTAGGAATTTGACAAAGAGTTTCGAATGATAGGATATTTATTATATTAATATGGAAATCGAATATTTTATATTACAAGTATAACACTTTTTCTGGATGTGATCGAATCGTCAATAAATGATACTAGAGCTTCATATCTACACAAAATGAACAGCCAAAGCTTACATGATCAATTTCTGCTCCAAATTAAGCGTATACCGATATGCGTCATTGGAACTACTTGATTTTAACCTAACAAAATCATGATACCATTGACAGTTACTTGAAAAAACTTGTTGGGAATGAAGTGTGAACATCTTTCCTAAATTATTTGAAACGAGACAGTTTAATTTCATAGGTAGATTCAAAGTACTACATACACAATGAAAAGATCTATTAATAATAGAAAAATCATTTTGAAATATCAAATAATCTCGAATGACTCAGCAAATAAATATTTTACGGCGCATTCGGCTGGAATAAAATTTGAATAAATAAACGGAGGTAGAGAGGTGAATAATAAAATATTGTGGGTTTGATTCGTATCTATCTTACAAACAATCGACCCTTCCTATGAATAAAAGCCACGGTAATGTTAAACCGTGCATTATAATTGGTACGTGAGCGAAACCAAGTGAAAAATTTGATAGTTTACAATGCGAATTTCTGGATCAGCGCCTCTATTATCAAGGTATATATTTATTATGAGAATAATGATATTCGAAATGTAAAATAATCGAAGAAAGTTTTTCTGATGAAATTATTCAAGGTGTGAATGAATATCTTACAAGAAGTGATGGTGTTTATTGGCAATTTCAGTTGATGGTAGGCTGTTCCTTTCAATTCAAATTATGATGATATATTTCTCAACAACAGTAATGAAATCGTTTAATAAAAATTTCTCTCTCTCTCTCTCTCTATCTCCATGTCGTTACAACCCCGGGTGGATTTTAGCTTACTTGAGATACTTCTTCACCTTTTTCTGTTAATCGCAACCTTCCTGCAGTTATCAATGCCCATAATATTCAAGCCTTTTGCTCTGTTATTTCGGCATCGGGGCCGAGGTCGTACCAGTGACATTTTACTAGTTTTGACAATTTGTTTTCTCGGAATCTACTGGATTTAGTTCCTTTCATTATACTAGTGACTACGAGAAGATCTTCCAGTTCTTTGTTGGTTTCCGTCCTCCATTTTCGGGTCATCCCATCGAAGACTTTTGTGAGGACTCTTCTTTTCCATATTCACAGTCGTTATTCGACTTCGTTTTCGGCTGCTTTTACTGGAAGGCAAATGATTGTTCGATATGCTTCCTGTAAGGTGCAGTAAGGTCTTTCTCTCTTCCCCTCCATGACGTTAAAACCCAGGGTGGTTCAGTCGACTTGCCAACACATCCGCATCTTTTTTTGTCCATCTAGACCTTCCTATAGTTATCAATACCATCCAGATCTTCTGCTGTGTTATCTCATCAGCGAAGTCGTGCCATGGGTAGTTGCCCATTTGGTGCTTCTTTTCATAGAAGCCGTGATAATATGTCTTCTGGTAGTCTTCTCACTTTATATAGTGATATATGAGATCAAAATAATGAAAATTCAATAATATCTCAAATAATCGTTTTCAGAAAATTATGTCATTTAACATAAATACGTTTCATTTTCGAACAGAGAAAATGGGTAGGTTGCAATATGGGTAAAAAGTGATTAATACTGCTGACATAATAACCATCGAGATCCCTCACCTCTTGTCATCGAAAATGAGCTGAGTAAAGACTCCACCTCCCCCTATAGTGATTACATAATACTGAAACGGCCTCAGTAGTAAATAAAGAAATTCGAAGAATATTAAGGAGAAGAATAGTGAGAATAAATAGAGACATATTCCTCCGGTCTAGACATAGTCTAGCTAATTGGGTTTTCCACGAGGTTCCTCTGACATATATCGTGGCTTAATGCAGCTAATAACAGCTGGTAAATCTTTGATACATTAAGACAGTAGTGGCGAACCTCCACCTCTCCTTCCTATATATCTTACGACTCCATTAAACAATGCAAACAGACATGTATATATTTGTTCATTAGCCGCATTCGATACCAGGTCCCGAAACATCTGGTGGGACCCCCGTAGCTAGTAAAGTTTGCCTTTGCGCCGCTAATGACCTTCTGCGAGCCTCTTCTTCAAACCGCAAATGGAACATTTGCTTCACAATTTGTGGCCGATCTCCCTCATTTATAGCAATTGGCTGATCTATAAATAAGTTGTTCTACCAACATGCCTTGCATTATCTGCTTTACCTATGCCGACTCTAATTTATAGGGAAAATGGTATTATTGATTAAAATTAATAGGTTTGGGTTAGGGAAATGTAAATCATTAAATCTTAAGATCGTTATCAATTCTGTACTCTTTTGATGGTTTCAGAGAACTGACCACAATCAGTACGCTATCAGAAAACGTTGAGTACCAAAATATAAATATAATATTTTAACAATCAAAATGAAATATTAAAATTTATTAGTATATTACAATTGAAAATTTGTAAAACTACAATTTAAACAAAAAATTGTCTTTATGTAAGACTTCAGTTCCTCTCATTCAAAAAAATTCACTTTACCCTAAAATTCAACATGAAAACTACTAATTCAAACTTGACATATGCTCAAAAGGCATCAGCAAATTACCGGATTATAATAGAGCAGAATAATAGGCTTGCCTCTTCAGGGGTATACTTAAAGGAACTGGCAATATAATATATTAAGGGTGCATCTATCTGTTAATGTTAAGATAATTAGATGACCTCAAATTCAGCGAAAAGGTTGAATCATAGAAAATTACATAATTGCTTTTATTAATAAATTACGTTGAAGTGGAGTTTATTTGATAATTACATATATACGCACATAAATTATCATTATCAATCATCAAAGAAATTCTTGAAACATTTTAACATTTTAACCGAAATTCATGAATATTGGTTAATTTTCTCGAAACAAGTGTTCAACTACCATTTCGATAAACAGAGAAAATAATTTAGATAAAAATATATCAAATGCAAAACTTGTGCCATATGAAAAGCTACGGAAAGACTGAAGTACTGACCTACATATAAGTCAATAAAGATATTCGAATAAAAGATTCAGTTCAAACAACCTTCCAACCTTCCATCAATTCGTTTATTATGCATACACGCACATATAGAAACACACTGAGATGTGTGTTCAATGAGTCACAAAAAAACCTTTAGGAGTCTAATTTCAAATCTACACTGGTCTATTGATGAAGAGGGAGTTCACTGATTTTATCTATTGGAGGGACGTAACGAATTTTCGTTACGTGACTATTTATAACAAGATTGAAGTCATATCCTACACAAATGTTGAATTAAGGTATTTGAATTCTAGATCCTGGCGAACAACTTTCCATTTACTTCGATTTATCATCCAATACGCATATATATACATATATATATATATATATATATATATATATATATATATATATATATATATATATATATATATATATATATATATATATATATATATATATATATATATATATATATATATATATATCCACAAAAACCCTTTAGGAATCGACTTATAGATCAATAAACAGATATAGTGGACGCTGAGACTTACGCAGGTGACGTAACGAATTTTCGTTACGTGACGATTAATTACACGATTGAAGTTCGTTGAATGTATCTGAATTGATGATTATGGGTAAGCAATTATAGTTTATTATCGAAGGACGGATATAAAAACATACTATGATAAAGATAGCCACACAAAAAATCTCAAGAAATCTACGCTAAATCTACAGATGGATAGAGGAATCGCTGGGAATATATTGTAGGTAAAGTAACGAAATTTCGTTACGTGGCGAATTATGACAAAATAAAATTCTTACCTACACAAAGTTTGATAGATGTACCTGAATTGAAGATTTTACTGTCACATTTATAAAAAGACACTCAGATATCTACTTCTAGATCTACAGGAAGAGGGCTCGTTGAGGATCTATCGGAGAGGAAAGACACGAATTTTCGTTACGTAATGATTTTTTACAACTCCTTTGTTCTGCAAGCACCGTTGAGGATTCTCGTTCCGAAGCACAGCCCTTCGAAAATAATATATTATAATGTATTCTATTCTCTTTATTTAGAATTCCATGAACCACTTTTTTGGATTGAGTTGGGTACTCACTCATTTTTATACACGTCCACGATAATCTCTACTTCCTTGTATTTCCCCTACGAGTCATAAAATACCGCCAGACGGTACATCAGCAGCATCCCGGGCTAGTTCCATTCACTAAGTCGCTTATTTTTCTGAACTGCATCCATGGTCGTGTCTGGCACCCATTTCATAATGCCAGTCTCCGCGACCTAATTGTTATTCTCTTCAAATGGAGGCGACAATTATGTTCGCATTAAAGTTTCCTTTTGTTCTGTTAGTTTGGCCATTACGAAGATTAAAAAACCCGGTTTGAAAGGGATCAGAGATGGCTTTGAGCCGCATTAGGATGTTTAGAATGTTATTTGGATGTCACGTGCACGTTTTAGAATGCGTGGAATAAAAAAGCAAGTTTTCAGTTAATTGACATCGTTTAAGCGTAACCATTCGAACATAAAATTGTAACGAGATACTTTTATTTTGATATAACTTCGATAATTTATATATAATTTGATAAACAACAGGTATCTTATTCTCTTTAGGCATGTTCTGAATTTATCGTACACTTTCCGATTTATTAACGAAAACGAAATATTATTATCACTGTTTTTCATTTTAATTTTTTTTTATTTCAAGTTTTTCGTTTTATTTTATCAATTTAATTGTTTTATTATAACTTTAAAAAAATTGAGAGAGGTTAATTAAATTGAATAGTAATCATGAGAATTCAATAGGGAACAGTGATATGCTACTTATTCCTACGCATAAAACAGCTAAATTCAAGCACCCACTCAGAGTATTGAAGCACCATTATCAGAGTATTAGAATTATCAGAGTAGTGAATTTCAGAGTCAAATTTGAAATTGCTGAAAGCTCATTTTTTGAGAAGAGAGTTAAGTCATTGGTGTTAACAAAGGCATACTATAGTGTGGCAGAGTACTTTGATGATTCGAATGTAGGTAATAATGTATGAATCAATTTTTTTATCATATGTTTGTTCATTTTTTTACTACGAATGTCCCTCATCATGTGAAATTGTTTCAAATGTTTAATATTTTTGAGGTAATTTTTTTTCCTATTCTAATATAGTTGTATATTATTGTGGATATAAATTGAACCAATATTATTGTTTGATCCAATATTTTTTATATTAAAAATTAAAATAAATTAAATTGCTTAATGTTTCACGGATATAAATTGAACTCGAAACATGTTGAATATACATATTGTTAAAAGAGTTTAATTTATTTTAATATTATTGTTTGAACCAATATTTTTTTTCGAGGGCTGAATGGAAGATCGGATTCAAAAATGATTTTAATCCTTCTGAGAGTATTCTTCTTAGTTCCAATTATTGTATCAATTCAATGAATGTAATTTTACAAAGTAAAGAATATTTCTCAATAAATGTTATTATTTTTATTATCGAATATTAATAAGCATCTTCTAAAGATTTGATTTTTTTAAACTATATATTTCGGTGAACAGAGTTGAGTAAGGAAAATTTGATTAAATTCAGATAATTTCAACCAGCTTACTACTTTCTATTAAATTAAATTAAACTCTTGGCTTAATGTTTCACGATTATATTTAACAATATGAATTTGTCAACATGTTTCGAGCGTGAGCTCATTTTCAAGACTGAAAGTCTTAAAAGAGTCTTGAAAATGAGCTCACGCTCAAAACATGTTGACAAATTCATATTGTTAAATATAATCGTGAAACATTAAGCCAAGAGTTTAATTTAATTCAACATTCAATTATGTTACATCAAGAGTTAAGCGAGAATTCAATCTCAGTCAGTCAGTTTCTACTTTCTACCTAATCAATTTGATAATCATTATTAAATCAACAGATTTCAAAACTCCTGAAATAATATAAATATTCTCCACTGCAATACTGTTTCGGTAAACATATCTTCATCAGCTGTATGAACACCGAAATTTCAACTTATATCTCTCTCCTCAATGAACTAATATAATAACACGCAATATTTAAGTAATGTTGTTCTTTAATTCAAAAAATGTATAATAGCAAAGTATAAGCAAAATATTCATAGGTACTGAGCTACTCTTAAAACACATTGAAATACAAATAACGTTTGGTTTACTTATAGCTCTATTAAAATATACCCACGCATCGGCTATTGTGAAGAAAATAATCTTATATTTCATTTCTTCGACAACCTCCCCTAGCGAAATTTAACACCAGGGTAAGAAATATGAGCAACTGAATATCTCAGAGCTCATGGAGATGGCGTCATTTCAAAGAAATAATTCTTTCGTTTATATTTATCAGGTAGAATTCAATTCAATCTTTTATCAACACCTTTATAGGATTAAAAAGATTTACGTCAATATAGTGTGGACTTAAAAATCAGCTGACAAATCAACAAATAAACTGATAGTGTGATATCGATATATAATACAATATCATGAATACTTAGCAACTAAAGAAGTTTTCGTACTTCTTGAAACGATGTTTTAAACTTTATATTTTTTGACAAGAGTCATTGGTTGCATTATATTCATATATGTATTACTTGTTACAGTTTTTAACATTTCTTGTATCATTGCGTTGAGTTTCTGGTACATCCCATTGTACAATTTAGTTCTTGCCTACATGACGTTCATTGTCCACTTCTTCTGCAATTCTACTTCTATTAAAACACTCAGGGGTTAGCTGAGATACGCTGATGGAATTGTGAGTGATTATATAATTCTCTATCAACCTCTCATTGACCTCTATTGATGAGAGATCTCTCGTTAACTTCCGTGGACTACATGTGACTAAATAATAGATATTTTAATTTCAATTTGTTTCATTCGCTTATTTTGCATTAATATTTCAATTAGTTTCAAATTTATTATCGTTGTATATATTCTTCCATATACTTTCTTCTTTGAATTTTTTCTTGTTCATTATTATGTGTATTCAGTTTATTATTTATCGCCTGTAGTTCGATGTATATATGTCGAGAATAAATGTATTATTTTTATTATTGATCTCATAAAATTGACAATTCAATTCTTCAATCGTAAATCTTGTTATTGGCAACAAGCTAAAAAGTTACGTTGGTTTCAGCTTCAGCGGGATGCCGTGGTCAAGTCATTTCATTTCTTGCTCGGTTGCGTTGTCTTTATAAGATTATTTCGATTCACTTATCTTACCTATGTTTGATGTATTTCACTCTCAACTACTCGATCGAAAAACAGACAAATACTTATTTCTTTGGAAATATATCATTTGGGGCGGAAAATCCATAAAGAAAACCGTTTGAGCATTACTTGAAAATCAATTTATGATGATTTTATATCAGAAAATATCATTTATCCTGAAAAACTCCTTCGAGAAAGACATTGGTGACTATCGAAACTTTAACTTTGAAACCACTTGATGTGAATTATATATTGTCCAAACTGGATGAAGTTATTAGACAAGCAATAACCTCAGTTTCACTCAACCAACCATAATTGCAGGCATTCTGCAAATATAACGTCAGTTATTCTTTCATGTACTCTGACATGCTGTGGTCGGAAGTTTGGTTAATTAAGTTTATCTCGAAGTTATTCGAGGTATAGGATTTCCAAAAAACAATGCTGTTCGAATTAATTGGGATAAACATTTTTTTTCTTTGTTTGAGTTACTGTAGTCAGTATGTGAGTACCAGGGCGGCCCAAACACCCTCACACCTGCTTGTTCACTACCTGAGGAAACGTGAGGGTTTGACCTTGACCATCATTTACATTCTGACCGGTTTTACCTACCCCGAAAATTCAGTTGTGAGCCTACCGGTGCGACAGTTGCTGGTTTCAATTTTGATACGTGCTGTATTGTCTTGTCCAAAGATGAATATCACTCCGAGGAAGCGTTCCAAAATTATCGCGTTTAATGAACACACATCAGTGACTGTAAGAGATATATCTGAAGCTGTTGGTGTGAAAAAGTCCAGCGTTTCGAGAATTTTGAAAACATTTGAAGAAAGTGGCTCATCCTCTTCAAAAACAAAAAAGGAAACTGTTTTCGCAAACTTAAAACTACTCCAAAGACAGACAAATTGTTGATAAGGAATAGCAAAATTAATCAGAGAAAGACAAGCACTGATCTTCGAAGGGATTTGATGGGGTCTTTTGTAAAGGTGAGCACCTCAACTGTGCAAAAACGATTGCTGGAAGTTGGCCGTAAAGCAAAAAGACCAAAAAGAAAGTTACTGCTTACCCAGGAAATGATGAAGAAACGTTTGGCATGGGCCAAAAAGTACCGTGTGTGGACTGTAGACGACTGGAAGAAGGTGGTTTTTAGTGAATAGACACATTTGTTTGTTCGAGGGTACAAATCAAGTGTTGTTAGACGAAGTGATGGGGAAACTTTGCGGCCTGATCACATCCAGCAATCAGTAAAACATCCTTCGAAAGAAATGTTTTGGGTTTTTTTACAACAAATGGCACTGGACGATTAGCTCCTATAACAGGGATGATGAATTCAGTGAAATATATGGAAATATTGCGCACCAGGATTGTCCCATTTATGGAAACGTTTGATGGAACATTTCAGCACGACCTGGCTCCATGAAACAATTCCAAACAAGTGCAGACCGTTATGCGTGAGAATGAAATAAAAATACTCGATTGGCCTGGAGAATTCACCTGATCTCAACCCCATTGCAAATTTATGGAATATTTTAAAGAAACGACTAAAAAAATGGATTGCACTACAAAACAAAAAATTATTATAAGTGCAATTCAGGTGTGGTTTCATGATGACGAATTGAAGAAAATCTGCGTTACGCTAGTGGAATCAATCCCTAGACGAGTTCAAGAAGTTATTTCTGCGAAAGGAGCACATAATTCATAATAATATGAATAATTTACGCTATTTATATGTATTTATTTTATTGAAAGGTAAGATTTTACGAAAACATTGTTTTTATCCTTTGTCGGAATTAATTCGAACAGCATGGTAGTTTTGATTGTTTTTTGTTGACAACATTTCAGAATAGCACCCATTTCAAATTTTTAACAACCTATGAATACTATTTCTTTGTGAATTGAACAATGTGTGGTAAATTTGGTGATTTAAATGAGAGCTATATTGTTCATATTCCATCTACTTCTTACTTCAATGAAGAAATGAACTTCAATTGCATTTTTATCGTAATATGCACCACAATTTCCCTGAAATCTAGATTTTCAGCTATAATAGCAAGCAGATATTTCATTTCTTTCATTTGCGAATGACGACTTTATTCATTTCACTATGTAGTTATTATTGCTACATTGACAATTCTCTGACAGATATTTTGCTTGATATCCAAACACAAATGTGAAAACCCTTATCATATTAACAAAAATGGTGTTATCACAAGAACAAGGTGGTTATATTTTTATCGCCAGATTTTTTAAAATGAAAATTTATCACTACATCCCTGCTTTACGGTAATTATTCCAACTTCCCTCATTTTATACACCGTTTAAATTAACACTCTATCCACCTGTTCATTGTTCCATGTTGAGAGATATAGCGGTTTAATTATCTTTATGTAGTTGGCTGCAATGATCTTTGTTCAATTCATCATAGCTGGCAGTGAAACAAGGAAAAAACTTCTTTATCTTGGTAGAATTCGATGATTCCAATACATGGTATCGTTTGTAGAAAAATGGTGCACTACTTATCATTTAATTTCTGATATAATCACTTAGCTCAAAAATATACCCAAATGTCCATATCTCCATTGGAAATCGAATCCACAATACCTCTTTCACCGAAAGCACAGACGAAAGAACCAAATCTTTGTTCCAGTAGCTCTAACAGATCCAAGAGGTAAATTTTTGGATCTGTTTATTTAAAAATGTTAAAACGAGTACTATGGAATTGAAATTGCTCTTTACACATTTAGGTAGATTAAATGTTTATTTTTATGTAGTCGAAATATTTGTATCCAAATTTCAGGAAAGTAGTCGAAACGTACTCATCTCACAAATTTTTTTTTCAGGATTTCTAGCTTGAGTAAAGTTATTATGAATAGGCTGCTATTTGCAAAGAATTAAATATATTTCATAAATTTTTAAGAAGATCGATGTGGTAACATAACGTTTATTTAGTGAATGGGATACATCCTATTCTACCGATATAACAAATTCTTAGTGTTAACACTAATTGATTATGAGAGAACTAAAGAGCCAGGTAGGTATATACAAATTGCTAAACTAATAAAATGAATATCAATGCAAAAACTGAACAAATCCGAATTTGAAAAGGAAAACATTTATTTAACTTCAGTATAACTTCATATACTTAGAGATCTATCCCGAAAAACACGAATTGATTTGGACTCTCTTATATAGATAGGTAACGCGTTGTATTCTTTGAAGCCCTATGAAATAGAGACTTCTTTGAACTACTCAGGTAACATTTTGATGAATGACAATCTATATCGTTTCTAGTATTTTAGTTATGACTTTTAGACCTATATGTTATACTGTTTCAAGTACTTTGCAATGATTTACTCAATTTCCTGTATACGAAAATCATTGTAACTTTGTGTAGTCTTTCAACAAAAACAGACGGTCTAGAATCTTATGCCCTTATGACATACTATTTCATCGATTGCATTTCCCAAAATAAACCTCATACCTCTATTTTGCAGTTTTTGTGAAGCATTGAACTTATTTCGATCAGAATAATACATAAAAATAACACAATATTATCACTATAATATAAATTAAATAGGAGGTATCTGCAGAGTACTGAATTTTTCAAAAGAATATGTAAAATCTGAGAAAAAAACAATTTCAAAGAATGATGATATGGAAAGTCAAATGTGAATATTACGGACCTGGTGATGCATTATAGCCGCCTTCTTTGTTTCCGAAAATATAAGTAATTACACAAAAACAGCTCGCACTCGGTGCAAAAAAGCGGAGTCGGTCTAATTACCCTTGCAAGCGTATTTGGTGCTTCCTATTAGACGTCCAAAACGCAGTTCCGGCTAACATTTGCGTCCGAATGGCCACCATCTCTCCACTCTTCGCAGAGTATCGGCTAACACAGTCGTTTTGAATTATTCCGCATTGTGAACAGGAAGTCTGACGAATATTTCCCAGCTTTTTTATGGAAAACGTATCTACAATAACGCTCGCTCGAATATAAGCCTGGTTTTTACGACTGCAACATTTCGAAGAATTTTCGAAATTCTAACAATTAGAAAATAGATTTCCACGAAATATGTTGGAGTTAATTTATTATTTATTTTCGTCTTCCGGCTCTTAAGTCTTCATTGAGAGGGAGTTAGACAGACATGCGCCAATTCCAGAGCATATTTCTAGATCTATTCTGAAACTATTTTGTACTATGATGATTTTTGAGGAACTCTATTGTTTCGGAGATGTATGTCAAATGAAATTTGACGAAATACATCAAGTCCACCTTCAAACGAAATATACACAAGTAAAAGTGTGAATTTTCTCGATTCACAATTTGTTGGAAATAGCTTCCTTCAACATAGCTTCTTGTCATTGTAGGCCAAACCATTTGATGCACATCATGAATGTTTTTGAATGTATTATATCAAGAAATATTCGAATTTTGCATATCCTCTTACTCCTTCACTTGAGCAGTGAAACAATGACCTCAGAGGTGATTTTTGAGGGACTTTTGAGGGATAATCCCACCATACTGACGATGTAGTTTCTGTTGTACTTCTGATCGAATTTTTATCGAACAGAAATTCAGAAAGAACATTTAAAACTCAAAAGACATGTTGACACGTTGTACATGACCGAAGGTATATATTGGACACACTAACAAAAATTTCGAAATCAGAATATGTGGATGTAAAGACGATACCCGGAAGAAAATCATATGAGCAACAGCAATTTAATCTATTGTATACAGAACGAAAAGTTGGTTTAATTAAAAGTTGATTTATTAAAAGCTACAAAGATCTATAGCACGAGAAGCTGCACAAATAATCAACTTTCCACCAACAATTTTCCAATATAAATTCTTTTTGTTAGATAAAGTGATTCTCTGTCTTTGTACATGTTTTATTGTCCTCAATCACTATAAAGATACTTGTAGACTAAAGTAACCATTTTATTCTTAGTGTATATTCTCATTCTTTGGTCTTAATTCTTTCTGCATAAATTCGTGCATTAATTCGTTCGTTCCATCATCAATTATCTTAAAGTATCATCAACATCTCAGGAAACTATTGTTTCAGTGGAAAATATTGCTACTATATCGCTATTGGAAATATTCAATAAGTACATACTCTCGAAATAATTTGTTTTATAGTAGACGGAACATAAACTTTGTTTTTCATCACTAAATTCATTAATGCATTTGCAACTTCAGTTCCTTGAGTGACATGAAAGACGGGATTGAAATGTTATAGACAAAGGGTTTGGATTTTTGTTCTTCTCCTAGGTATATGCTACTCCACGGTGTATTCTTTTTCTTCATATAGCTTCAAACAGTATTGAAATTCTTGAACCTATTAGAACATATAACAAAAAGAAGGTTTTTTGCCTGTTGAAGATATATGTAATATCTTTAAATTATCTGTTTCTGGAAAAGTAGGCCATGAGTCTAGAAAAGCTTCGACAAAATAATTAGTTTTAATTCATTTATATTATTCGATATCATCCCTATCGGCCTAATGTATTATTGATGACACCATATTGCTTATATATTATTTATATTTCATTTGAATCAAGTAAAAATTCATGAGAAAATCATATTTTCCTGTAATTGGGATGGAATAAATTTTAGATTTCAAAACTTTTATAAGTCAATTAGAGACTAAGTAATCTCTTTCCAATACAAACAACCTACAAAACACAGAAGTCACAACATTTGTTGGCAAGTCATTTTAAATACGTATCTATACACAAACCAAATAACTAATTTTATAAATAGAATTATAATTGGAACAGGTATCGATTTCTATATTCATAGACAATAATGGGGTTAATATAGTTATAAATTTTTAATCGATAGCTCTTTATGTTCAATTTCTAATCAAAATAATACGATAATGGTATGCAGCCAGTTTGTATTCTTATAATCCATCGAATCGAAAAATAGATTTACGAGGTTGCCACCAATTTAAAAATCCAATTAAGTAAGCCCATAAAATTTAATAGGTTGTTCGGGAAATCGGGTTATGCAATAATATTTACATTCTACAATCCCCAAACTGTCTTCCTTTTGTCTGACAAGGACGAATTCATCAATTGAAAGATGTCCAGGTTTCCTTTTCAGTCAGACATTTGATGGTTCAGATGATTACCTGAAATATTTCCAGTTAAATATATGGCTAAAATAAAACAAAATTGAGGAAAATAATGTAGAGCTAATAGGTTAAACTTTGCTATTATAATAATACCTATAATTATCTTCAATTTTAGTCGATAATAGTTGAAAAAGGAGGGGTAAGGAGTATCAACAATATTTCATTTAAATAATTACGAGCGGCATTAATAAAATATCTTGACCTACAAATAAGTATTATATCAGAAATTCCTTCTCCATTATATCACCAGAAAATAACAATTATGAAAACTGTAGGGAACAAATTGTGTCAAAATCAACTATCCGAATGAAAAAACTTTATTTGTATACTATTTCCATTTCAAAATGTTTCGTTTTTAGTCTTATTCTTGTAGAGTAATTTTGTGCAAGTTTTTTCGGGTATTTTAACAACAAAAACGAACGAATACTCAACAAAAAATCTCGATAAACTAGAGAGCCTAAAACACGGAATTAACTACTCAACTAACTTATTCAATTCATCTTGTTATTCTCGAAATGTCACTCAAAATATAAAGAAACCGAAGAATAAGACAGCAATATGATAGCTATATTTTTGTCAATTTTGTTGTCATTGCATTTCGAACAGATTTTTTTTTATTGAAAGGCAATGTCAAGTTTGATTCTCTCGATTTATTCCATAAAATTATGGTAGCTTTAACAAACTTAATATTGGGTGAGTCGATGTTGATATTGTGCTCTTTGTGTTTACATTGTACTACTGAAAAAGGAATCTCTGTTTTTAGAACTTTTAGTGAACATACTCTGTTCTGATCATAGTCTTTACACTTCAAAACACCAAAAAAAAAAGATAAAGTTTGATAAGTTTGTTTATAGGACCTACAAACTGACATGGGCGTTCTATTACGAGTAGTTCATTTCATCAGAAAGAATATTGAAGCATTATAACACAATTCTTCCAGTAGCAATCTACGATGCCGATACTTTTCTCATTGATGGTCATTCAAAAATGAGATGATTATTGAAAACAAAAAATCTTCAGTGACGTTTTATGTCTTAATAAATAGGAGATTTGGATGGAAATACTTGAGTACAAACAATGTAATTTTATTAGAAACAATGAATATAATAATGTAATAAATCAGAAAACGACGAGCAAAGTTTAATATTAATGTCTACAAGTTAAAACACTTAAGAACAGCAAAAAACTACTCGATATAATAACAAAGACTATATACGGTACAGAATAGCTGAAAGAGGTCCAAATGATATACAGCAGAACAATATGAAATACCTCGAAGATCTCACAATTCGATAAATGGAAGTTTCTGGGTAAACTTTATTTCTTGGTTCCTCAGAAGTGTACTAGAATAACCCAGACATTTTACTTGAAAACCCACAGAACCAATATCTCTTGGAATCGCCGCTTAGCTTCGCATGTTCTATTGCAAACAAGGAATCAAGCTGCTGTGATTTGCACTGGGATTCAATTGTTTACATCATTAATGTACATCGAAATCTTTACCATCGAGGTATGTTGATTTCTTCCAGTTTGAGTTGAACAGTTGACAGAAGGCCTCCTCCTGTCTTTGCCAAGATTACCTATCGTCAGTCTCTCTGTTCCAGCCAATACACGAGCTCTTTATCCCATCGATCGTGAAGGCGCTTTCTTGCTCTTACCCTGTCTCTGGGCTCCCAAGCACCAACCACAGCTGACCAACGCTCATCTATTGTTCGGGCTGGATGGCCTGCCCATTTCCACTTCGACCTTTCTACAAACTCCACGACATCCTTCACCTTTGTTTGACCTCTTATCCAGCTGAAGCGTATTCTATCTCGTATGGTTAGGCCCATCATTTATCTTTCTATACTCCGCTGAGTTGTTCGAAACTTCTGGACGTGAGCAGATTTCAGGGTTCAAGTTTCACTGGCGTAGGTCATCGTTGGTAATACGCATTGGTCAAACAATTTGCTCTTTAGGGAAAGTGGCGAAGATGTGTTTCGGTCGGACAACTGTACCCCAAGCTGTTCTGGTTCTTTGCATGATCTCGGGTGTAATTACACAGGTGTTTTTCAATATATATGCATATAAGTATTTAATGTATATCTATGTTATTATTGATATTTTTAGTCACCAAATTTTATACCCCATTATTCATTATGTATTTTTCTCTAATTGGATAGTTACCTGTTGGAAATATGTGCTTATTAATATTATTATATCCTTATTATATATTAATATACATATACGCAGTTTAAGGTTGTTAAATCTGGGCGAAGCCCGATCAACCTACCCTTAATGAAGCAGAATTGTCTTCAGACATGATTTATACGTTTGACTTACATAATTGGTATCGTCAGAACATTATGTCACCTAAATCAACCTCAAGATGTCTATTAAGTTTGCGGTAAAGTCGTGCAGTCTCTCCCATTACACAGCAGCCCCGTACGATAATTGGCGAAAAGTAAAAGGCAAAATAGGAGCAAACTTTTAAAGAAAATCAGAGGCAGTGTTATATTTCCAATTATCCATATAACGAAATTACATTTCCTTATAAGGGGCCCGTAGCGCTGGAGGCAACAGGATTGGGGATAATATTCGAATTGTTACGCCTTTCTAACACTTTCATTTCCGGCGCTGGCATCGGGATATTCCGATATTCGGAGCTCTTTTGATCCGCCTTATGGACGTTGAATGCATAGCGTCCCGACGCCCCTTTTGTATCAGACGCTCTTTTATCTGATCTTATTATGTTTGTGATATTTAAGTCGTATGCTACCCCTCAAGAAGATTTCCAAGGAATTTCCATCGTGTTTCGCAAAAGATATCGTGGCTCTGCTTATTTTAATTTAGAAGGAGTGTAAACGATGGAAATTAATGCGATTTTTGAGTGGAATTCTGAATATCTTCTGAGAAAACTCCATTTTCCTCGTTCAGAAGGTATATTATTATATGATCTACTTATGTTACATAAATGTTGAAGATTTGATGATGTATATAAATTATTTTCAGAATTTTGATGGAGCAATAAAGAAAAATTAAAGCAGAAAAAGTGATAAGACAAAAACTGAAAGGAGTAATGTAACAGACACTTATTTTAAGAATTCAATCATATACTTTCATTATTTTTTCATTTATTCTTCTTTCAACTGAAATCAGAAACCAATATATCATATTCCAAGAAATTATTGAATATGAAAAAAAATGAATTCACTTGAACTTATGATTTACACTTTATTGACTACATAGCATTATCTTTCAAATTGTTACAAACGACTTCTTCAGATGTCTTACAGAATAATAATATTAGGTTATTATAATTTAATATAATTTATAATAATTAGGGTATTATAATAATAGGTTATTATTCTGTAAGCATCTGAAGAAGTCGTTTGTAACTACGGATGATATGTAGTCAATAAAGTGTAAATCATAAGTTCAAGTTTTGAATTTAAGTTTATGTTCAATTATAATGGATTTACATCAAGTAAACGCCAATACTATTAAATATCCAAGAATTATTAATCAGCAGAAAAAGTATATTCTAAAAAAGTTATTTAATACGAACTTTTTGAATAAGTTGATCTTTTCAATTGAACTACTTCAATTTGTGTCAACCTTCAGAAAGAGTCTAAAAGTATGCACTACGTCGGAGATTTAACATAGATTTTTTCTGTTTATATTAACATATATAGGGTTATTCATTTGGTTGTTGTTTAATATTTAGTCTTTCAATATCTTGTTGGGATTTTTTTGTCTGGTCAAAACTCCTGAGAAAAAAATTGTAGAATAAACAACAAGGTTTTGAAAAAATTTAAATCAACATGTTCTTTGTGTAGTTTGCCAATTGAGAGTATAATTACTAAAATTTGCACGTAGTTAGTGGCTTTAACAGAAATGCTTGATGATTCAACGATTCTTTAAATCGGTATTGGGCCGATACTTGATGAAAATCTAAATACATAATTTGAATAAAACTAAGTAGTTTTCTGATTTTCACTATATTTAGTTTCAAACATGACAATATTATTTCGCCAACACAGTGGCTTCATCAGATGTTGATGATAAACTGAGTTTCAGTTTATCAATTGAAAAATTTATGAAACTCAGAAAACGACTTGTAAGGAAGAGATGTTTTGTGAATTCTTCCATTCAGAGGAGCCTTTCCCAATGTGGGCGATGTAGGCGATGAAAATAGGTTTAGAGGTTTGGGGGGGGATTTATAATTTCATCTAACTAGGCGGTAACATACTTGAATATTAAATTAAAAAATGAAGGATTTGTATGTGTAGATGGTTCGAGCGTTAGCGATTTTTCATTTCATCTAGCTAGAAAGACTCTTAGACACCGACTGAGCTCTCGACTCGACTACAATTAGAAGATATTAAGAGAATGTTTAATCGTCGCTAATATAGCTCACGATAATTAATTTAATTTTTTAATTTGAAGTCAAAGTGTTTTTAAAGTAGGTGAAAAAATGGGGTCGATAAAAAATTATTTATTTTCAAAGTGGGCAGTAGACAAAATAACTTTGGACCACTGATTTAGAGGTTTGATAATATGATTTAATTAATGACTTATACTCGCGACTGAACCGACTGGTTGTTTGTAAGTGACGTCAATTTATATGTCTTATTTTAACGAATGAATTGAAAAAAGGAACTAACTTCCATAAATTTACGTTTAGGTAACAGTAGAGAAGTTTGATATTGCCTTTCAGAACATAGTATAGAAAACAACATATTTTAGGTCAGATGTTCAATTGGGATTACACATTATCAATAACCATGCCATATGTCGTCTTCTCCTAGCTTATATACATTTCTATGCAATTCCAACAATAGCGACATAATCCAATTTTGCATAGTTTACGTCTCCAACTTCCGATGTAACGAGCATAAATCCAACCTAGCATCGAGTTTCTACCTCATTCTGCATTACGATAAACTCACATGTTGCTTGGTTGAAATAGTAGAATTGTCGAAAGGCTACATAGTAGGAAATGAGCCAGCTGAGTTTGCAGTAATAACATTTCCTTCAACAAGTCAGTTCATAGAACCAAGAAAATTGCTGCTCTATGCGCTCAGCTCACGATATTCAGGTTAGTTAATTAATTTCGGAAATTACTAGAAACTTCGAATGTTCATTTCTGACGTCTTGGCTTAATAAGCATTTGTTCGCTGTGAATACGACGGAGAAATTCTCAAATCAACAGAATAGGACTTCATTCAATCAATGATTCGCCATATGGGTCAACGTTTGAACTTCGAAACTTATGACTAAATATATTAAATAAAAACACTTGGCTTAGTTCATCAAAATTTATAATAAATACTTGACAATTGTTTCGGGGTGTTATCTCATTTTCAAAAGTCAAACTGAACAACATTTTCCACCAACATTCTTATATACCTAACATCGTTACATGCAATAGACTTAGGCTGATATCGATGTCTACGAAGTAGAGGGACAGGTCAATATACAGGTACAACTATTAAATTAAATCTAAGAATTATCTCATAAAAGTTGAAGATCGTAACAATGGTGATAAACTGAAGGTAAGTTGATCATTTATTATTGGTGTTTTCCTTTGGTGCGAATCAGAAATTTCCACTTGTTCTAGAAGGTCCACAGTTTTACTTTTCATCTATGGGTGCAGCAATTTCAAAGAGTAAGTCTATGAATTGGTTATTATGAATGCTATGTGTTGAAAGTCTCGTAGAATTTTTGTTATTTAATATGAAGAATTTATGTTCTTTCATTTGGCCCATATAATATACGTCACAATCAGCACAATTAACCTGGTGTACTCCACTCTTATATGGCCTGTTTCTTTTTATTATACTATAAATTTTGTGAAACCAAACCAAAATATATTGTATTCAATATATTAAACATGGTTTTACCAAGAGATAAGCGAACAATATGACTAAATATTGTCTTTCTGTGTAGCAGTGGAACGATTCAAAATCAGAAGTGTCAATCATGTATTTTATAGAATCTATCATATCCAACTGAAATACTGAAAAGGCTTCAAAACAATTTCAGACATTCTCTAGAATTTATTTATTCTTCCTATTACATCGAAATAGAAAAAAAGTGAGCTCCTATGGTTGAAGTGAACGTAAAGCCTTTATGACAAGGTTACAAGCGTAGTACCAGATAATGAGGTAGTCGCTTTGAAACCACAGCTCATTACTGGACTTGTCTGTACTTATTATAAGTAGTGGAAGTTCTTAGATGCGTTATTTTCGTGTATTTCCTATTTCTGCAGGAACACACAAGTAAAGTATTTGATATGAGGATGGTGTCAGTGGTACCACATTTTTCTTGGTAAAGTGTACCTAGGAAATCTACCGTCTGTACTGGGTAACTTATGGATTGAAAGAAGTACTTATTATTCAGAATAACAGTTGGTTTTCAATGTGAAAGGAGCATGAATAAAAAAAAAGCAGACATCAAAAAACGAAACCTCTGTTCAACAGTTTTTCTGTAAGTTTTGGTACTGTCTACAGAGAGTGTTCGATAGAAGGATTCGGCTTAGATTGTATATCTACAAGTTTTTAATGAAGAAGGTTCAATTGAAAGTTTATGATGGAGCGACATATGATATCATAAATATGTCTTTGAAAACTATAAATTAAAAATTAAACCACTTTACTTAAGTTTCACTGAATATGTTATTACAAACTCTACATATGTTTCCGGTGTTTAACCCATTATCAAAAGTATACAATATTACTGGAACATATGTAGAGTTTGTAATAATATATTCAGTGAAACTTGAGTCGAGTGGTTCAATTTTTAATTGTTTATTGTTTTTAACATAATATTTCATCAGGAGATAAGCGAAACCTCCCTGTCATTTATTCATATGTCTTTGGTTTATATGAAAACTATATTTCTGCATAAGATAACGACTGGATAAGTGACATTATATCATCCCAAGTTACCGTCTATCCACTAAAACTAAATCGAAAAGGACCAGCAGGGTTAGGGGCCATTCATTAATTAAGTAGGACGATTTAGCAGGTGGGGGTCGGCCATGTCTTATCTTTTCTTGTAAGGGGATGGGAGGGAGTCTTGATAGTTCTTACGTAAGATTACAAATTACGTAAAATCACCTATAATTATGGGGGCTCTTATGCGGAAGAATGATAACATGTGCCATTTCAATTCTGCAATAATTTATCCCACTGGAAGTATGCGGTATGTATGCAACTTAATTTACATAAATTTTGGTCTGCAAAATATATTTTTTTCTAAAATATGTTCATTGAAAACTTACCATTACGGTAAATTCGAATGTGATTTCAATTAAATGTTACGGATAGTTTTGTGATGCTTATATAAAATTGTGGTTGAAACAGTTATGGTTTAAATACCTATTCGAACATCCTAAATTGTGTTATAATTTCGGCAGTTTGGTAGAAATTATATACGTCCAAATTAAGGCAATATTCAATTTGTGCATCAATTTCTGTGGTCGATTCGGCATTGCGTTCTATGTGATCGTGAACCTGGTAAATCGATTCTAATCGAACTCTGTCTCTTTCTCAAAGCAATTTGTGCAAACAATTACTCTCCGTATTTACTGTTAGTTGTGATATAATGTAATTTGAAATTGACCGGTAAGCGTACGGCAAAGGAGGTTAGTGCTGTAAAATATCAAAATGAAAGACAGGTGCGGACATTAAAATATGCATTTTCATTATCAAATCGTTCAATAATTACGATTGAAATATATTATCGAACAAAACCGCAATGAAAATAGTGTTAGTTTCATTCGAAATATAGAAATACTTCGAAACTCTCAGGAAGCTGACTGCACGAATGCTGTCAACGAAAAAAAAACCTTCCAACTGAGAGTGAATATTTAGTGCATTTCGAAGAAAATCGAATTAAAAATCGCTACTATAAAACTACACAGCGCTGTTTAGTAACAGCGCTGTGAAGTATTATAGTAGCGCTCTGTAGGGAATCATCAGTGGTATGCAACAAAACATTGTCAAGTATCGCGTGGCCCTACAAAGTAAAAAGTGTCCGAAAACTAACGCAAGATTCTAGTTGAATAGGTAACAAAGTTTTCAGTCTTTTGATTCCGAGTTTTTTATTGAAGCATAAAGTACATAGAATATGGTTATTAAAAAGGTCCGAATCTGATCACCGAAACGAAAGAGTACATGACCTGGAAATGTCTCATGCAATAATTGAAGTACTTCAGGATTTGTATGGCTTGTGGCACCGACTTGTTGAAAGAACAAGTCCTGGCCACATCAATATCATTCAATTTCACCAAAAAGAGCTATCATGTCACGACATCTAGCACCAGTAACAGTTACTGCTTGACCACCCTCATTTGAGAGAAAAATTCGTCTAATTATGCCTTCAGCCCAAAATCCAGCTCAAAGAGGGATACGTTGTGGGTTCCTAGAACACCAAAAAGGGCAGTTTCATCGTTTACAAAACCCATCAAGGTGAAAATGGGCTTCGTTGCTTATGACGATTTTGCACAGATCTCCTGTGAGTTTACACTGTAAAGAGTTTCTTGAAATTTGCAATTCCTGTTCACGACAACGAATTGAGGTTCCTGGATTGTCACCACACTCCGACGCTTCGCTTCGATTTTGACATTTCCACACTTGTTTTTGGATGACTAGTGTTTTTGGAGTATTCAAAGGACCTAGTCTCCCAGAATTTTTCAACTAATCCCTTCACAGTAGTCGTTACTGTGTAGAGATTAAGTAGTCGAAAGTTAAACATATTCCGACCATATTTCGTATGAAATTCTCGAACTGCTGTGGACATGCTTCCATCATTTTTGAAATATTTTTCAATAATGCAGCCACGTTGTACTTTCCTGTAACGCTCCATTTATACCAATCCGAAACTGTGAGCTGTCATTTTATTCCCACGGTTGCCAACTTTTCGGCACAAATGGCGGCAAATTCAAATCTTGAGTTCATTTTGGACACCCTTATAACCACCCAGGGTGATTTTTTAGGAGTAGTTTTTTTATTGTATAAAACACTCAGTATGCACCATATATTCAAAATTTTCATTGCAATTGATACACTTGCCTTTTCCATTTACATTTTAAGGATAACTTCATGTAAATGTTTTCCGCGGCTTCGTATCAAATGGTCCAATTTTGCGTCACTTTTTGAGCATTTCGGACTGTATTCCACGAATTACGCGTGTTTTGTTATCCTGTAAGACTTCAAACGTGTTCGGCTTGTTCACATACACTAACGACTTTACATAACCCCATGAGAAATAATTCAGAGGCGTCAAATCGCATGATCTTGGCGGCTAATTCACAGGGCCATTTCGAGTGATAAGCTGCTCACCAAATCCATCCTTCAACATGACCATTGTTTCACGGGCTGTGTGGCATGTGGCACCGTCTTGATGAAACCACCTGTCAGCCAAGTTCAACTCGGCGAACTGGGGCAAAACAAAGTTGCGTATCATGGCTCGATATCGTTCGCCGTTGACGGTAACGTTTCTTCCACAGTCGTCTTTGAAAAAAATTGACCGAGGATACCACCAGCCCATAAACCACACCAAACTGTCTTTTTTTCGGGATGCATCGGAAATTCTTGTATGGCATGTGGCTCTTCATCACTCCAGATGTGACAGTTTTGTTTATTTACATATCCGTTAAGCCAGAAATGAGTCTCATCGCAGAAAACAATTTTTCAATGAAACATTTTCATTAAGCTGTTCTAAGGCCCATTCACTGAAAATTAGACGTTGTGGTAGGTCACCAGGTTTCAATTATTGCAGATGTTGAATTTTATAGGCTTTCAAACCCAAATCAACACGTAAAATTTTCCATGTAGTTGAATTACACATGCCCAATTGCTGAGAACGGCGACGCATTGACATTTCACGATCCTCATTGACTTTGTACGGTACGGCTGCAATATTCTCTTCAGTAATTAGTTAGTAAGAGACAATGGTTTAGTGTCCAACAAAGTATACTTGGTGCGAAATTTGGTGATAACAGCACGAATTGTTGATTTATCTACATATTTTTCACAGAGCACGAATTTTGATAGTTAATTTCAACAATTTGCAATCGTTGCTCGTTTGTAAGTCTTTCCACGATAAAATCGCAGAGTATACTGAAAACTTTTAACTCTGACAGATGACGTTTGGATGCCATTACCAACCAGTGCCACCAACCTGAGAAATTTAACTCTTAAAAAATCACCGGTTATTTATCCAATTTTTCGGTCCGTCTCTGCGCTGAAACTAAATAGATCAGAGCGAATCTGGGTTACAACGCTTTCGGGGTAATGTAGGCAATTTCTAGAACCGTGTGGTACTCAATTACACAGTCAGTACCCTAGCAAACCTCGGACCGATTGACAATTTCAATAATATGCTACGCTGCCACAGTGTAGAACTTATACATTCGAGCTGTACTAAACAATTCGATTAATTCAATAGCAAGATATACGAAATAACACGTTCCACAAATGAAACATTCCAGAACGTTTGAAGTATTTGACGTAATGAGTAGGCATCTTGGATGCAGCTATTCTAACCTAGTAATCAGAGTTACCATAAATTTCACATGCTAAACATTGAAACCTTCCTTCAATTATAGAACTCAATATAGAGAGTTATCAGAGCCACCGGTGCAAATGATTATTTCATCCCGAGTGCTATTAAGGATGATGTTCTTTAATAGATCAATGCGTAATTGCAAATTGACGATGTAACTTCGCTTTATTTATTTGTTCAAACATTCACAAGGCGAAGCATTGAAGCAAGAGGAGATAACTTACCAAGACAAAGAAGGAAGTATCATACCATATCGATGTTTGAGTAATTTCAGACGCAACCAAACCGAAAAGGCTCCATATTATCAAGCAATCACTCCTCTTGGTTCTTATACAACATTTTTGACTCGCTCTAACTACTAATCTACATAAACTCCTACGGAATCTCTTGGATATGGTAGAGATAAATTCAAGCTCACCAGTTTCGACAGTTAAAGATTCAGATGACTCAAATTTTGCTTCTTCTTCCACCTTTTTGGTAAAACTTAAATAAGTAAATAGACACTTTTACCTACATGGTCTCTAATGTCGAGTATAATTATAGTATGTATCAGAAAAAACTCAGATAACATGCTTGGAGTAACCAACTCTTTGGTGCTTATCTACTCTTGAAAAGGAACTTAAAATAAACCAACTGAAGACTGAATATAAACTTAAATTCAAACAATTGATTTTATGATTTACACTTTATTGACTACATAGCATGACGCGTTTCGTCGTTACAAACAACTTCTTCAGGTGCTAATAGTAGTCAATAAAGTGTAAATCATAAATTCGAATGTTTGAATTTAAGTTTATATTCAATTATAATGGATTTACATCAAGTAAACGCTAACATTAAATATTTAAAACATAAGACTATTGGTTTGAAAATGCGAAGCGATATTCGTGCCAGTCAAACGTTGACCCTGATTTTCTTGAAAGATTATAAATTGTTATAAAATATATTTTGGCGATTTTCTGTTCTTCCGTGAATGTTGCTTCGTTAAACTATATAAAATTTCATTTTTGGCATTGGTTCTCTTTTTTTGCTTTCATTTCCTTCACATCGCTTTTGAATTAGTGAACATGAAATACCAATTTGAATCATATCAAGATTATATTGTGGATAAGACAAATCAAATTCAGTGAATCTTATATCAGAATCATCATTTTCTCCTAGGTGAAAAAGTGAATACATGAAATGCGTTTCTATGGAGCTTGAATGAATGGGAAATCGATATTCAATATCGGCGGATGCTGAATGTCTACAAATGTGCAAAATATTCCATATTTGCACTAGTGCAGTCCAAATTCCAGTGCGAAATGGAAACCAGCGAGCAGCTCAAATTCTTTGTCAATCGAATACTGAAGTGAATATGATTGCTAAATACGAAATTTCTCTATACAAGAGGTATTGATTTTCCAAATAACTGGAACTTGAATACTGGACGTTTAATTAGAAAGAAAGGCCACGCGAAGAAAAAAAACGTGGTCAAGTTTTTTCTTCTAATGTGGCTTGACAGTAAATGCCAAAATCTGAAGAGATGAATGGACCAGGCGTTAATGAGAAGTGAGACCACAGAAAACGACGACGTATTACCCTAATCCGTAGCAAGTTGGAGTATGACAGCATGATCTGGCATCCCATTTACATTTGCCATCAACGCCATCTTGAGGATATTCAGAGGAGGTTCTTGAAAATTCTTAGTGTGGAGGGAGGATGAAGCTTATCCTCAGAGAAAAGTCAATCATAACGAATCATTGAATCGATTTAGTGTAATCTCATTGCAGAGCAGGAGAGAAACTTTATCACTCACATTTTTGAACAAATTACTGCACAATAGATTGATTGTCCTCTTCTCTTGTCCGCTTTGAAATTTCGTGTTCCTGGGCAAAATTCTCGTAATTATTCCTCCTAGAGACTCCGAGGACCAACTCCCTAATACAATCCCGCATTTGGTTTATAGAGTCTACATTCAATAGAGTTGCTAATAATTGTGACATTCACTTTGATTCCATAGAATTTATTATCAGGAGTTATGTTAACAAAGAAAATTGACTGAAATGAATTAATTTAGAATGATTTGTGTAATATTTCATTGAATATAATGTGGTTATTAGTTACTATATTTTCAGATTAGATTGAGCTCTTTGTTATATCTTCTTCATTTCAATTATTCAGTTAGTATTCATCATTGTTATTATTTTCTGAAATTGGGTGTTATAACTGTTGAGAATAAAGAATTCATTTTTATTATTATTATTTTTGTTATGGGTTAACGACCCAAAACATATGTAGAATTTTAAGAATTCAGTGAAACTTGAGCCAAGTTTGTCAATTTTAATTAAATATCAATTTCAAACGTTTTTCTTCATGATATTTCATTAAACTATGAACGGTATTTCAATCTCAGTGGTGTGTTTCGATATTTCAAACGATTATCTGAATCGTTATCAGCAATTTGATCGCTATTATATAATTGTAACCTACCAAATATGGTCTCCAATTAATTCAATGATCTCAATGAACATTTACGCCCTGTGAAGCACTTACAGATTATAACGTAGTGTATATTCGAGGTATCACTGCAAAGCGGTAAGCCACTAGTGAGATTCAGAACTACCAGTCGTGATATCAAGAGCAGGACACTCATTTCGCTCAATTACACCAATTATCGGATGGTGTAACTTGTTCGTCCTACCGTTTCAAGGATTTTCAGCTTGAGATGAAATTATCCGAACCAAGAGGGCCAAATTAATTGTCACAGTAAATTGCCGCAGCTCTCCGAGATCCTCTTCTCTTTTATATGAACAGAATAATTAATTATTCAGGAAAACAATGCTGGTCGGTCGTTCAACAACTGACGGACTCACTTGAGTTGAATACTCTGAGCTCCGAAGAGTTTCAAATAAGTGCGGAAAATCTAGTAGTCTATTTGGTGAAACACAGGCCTGGATTTAGGACGCCTGTTTTTTAATATATTCACTGAAACTTAAGCCAAGTGTGTTAATTTTAATTCATTCTTTATAAGTAAGTTTTTCTTTGGCTTTTGCTGAATGGATATATATTATTATTGTATTAAAAACTAATAGAATAGAACTGATATCAACACATGTAATACTTGAAAATTGAATCAGCCATTTAGGATGGTAGATTGTTCACTTTCGAAATAGGCGTTTATTTCAATAATTGCCTGGAGGTCAAGGCGTTTGTCTCTTTTAACTTAATGTAGCTATCTACTTTTATTGAAATCTCTGAAAATGTTACATTTGATATGATATTCTCATTTTTTACGTCATTCTCGGCGACTGGTCATTATTAGGTAATCAGTCGTCATTCTGACGACTCTGGAGCAGCTGTGTCAGTTGCTCCAGAGTCGTCGCCTAGTACACAACAACGTCGAAGCACTCGCCGCCACTGAAGATGTCTCTCGAAGTTAGAGACCAAACGTCTGGAGGAGGAGGAGTTCAAGTTGACCAATCAACACATAATATTATATCACCATGTTTCACAATTGTCTGCAAAACTTGTGAAGATATGTGTAAATATATTAAGCGTAAATCACGGTGTATCACAGGAAACAGTTTTGAGTCCGTTACTATTTTTAATATATATTAATGATATAGTACAGGTAGCTACTAAATCTAAAATAACTTTGTTTGCTGATGATACGATGATGTATATAGTGGGGTAGATTTACATCAAATGGTATCAGATATGAACATTGAAAGGAACAAGTTATTCGCGTGGCTGTGTGATAATATATTAAGTTTGACTGCAGGAGAATGAAAATTTAGTATATTTGCCAAGAAATCACGAATGATAAATTTGCAGGTTGATAATATATATATTGCTGTGAACGGAGAAGCCATTGTTCATGATGAACATATCAAATACTTGGGTACAATTTTGTATTCGATTTTAAAATTTCACGCACACGCAGATTATATAACGAGAAAATTTTCGAAAAAAGTAGGATTCTTATCACCAATCGGCAAATCTTTGTCTACGAGTACAAAGTTGTCACTCTATGAAGCCATTGCCCTTCCTCATTTACAATTCTGTTATTCCTTATTGTTTAATTGTTCTCAATATCAAATAGGTCGAGGAGAAAAAATACAAAATAGAGCTATGAGATTTTTATTAAAATGTAATAGATGTAAACCTGTCAAAGCCATGCTTAATGTGTTAAATATGTTATCTGTAAGCCAAAGAGTTTTATTTATTATACAAGTGTTCATTTTTATACTGAAAAGAAATATGTTACCAACTTACATTAGTAAAAGTTCGATTATTTAAAAATATACATAATTGTAATACGAGATTCAAAACAGACTTTATCTTTGGAAAATGTAACACTACACAAAAGCTAAAATCTATTTTGTGTAAAGGTTTAATTGAATTTAATGGGCTTCCTGCACTTATAAAGAACTGTGAAAGTTTGAAAGTATTTGAAAGACTTTTGAAAACGTTCATCTTGACCAAATGCAATAGAGTTTGAAGTCACTCTAATTCAACTGGGCTTTGTTTCTGCTAGTACTCTAATTGATGTTTATCATGTAATATTAGTTAGGTGCTAAGTATAACGTTTTTGTTGTTTTACTATATTATGTTATTTATATTGGTACTTTACTTAGTTCACAGTATTTTACTTTTCATTATTTAAATTTTTTAAATTAACTTGTTATTCCAATATTTTGTAATATGATGTAGAAATTCTGCTTAATAAATACATTATTATTATTATGTGCATTTCCAACATTGTACGAAGTGCAGCTATCAATAATTAAATTAATCATTTCATCAGAAAATTAATTGTACGTTATTATTCGTCTAAAGATTTGAATCATTTTTGTATTTAAAAAGTTATAAAACAAGAATGATTATGTGGTATACTTCTTGATAAAATAACCCCAATGAATTTCGATAATTTCCACAACAATTTTCCCAAAATAATGCAGTACTTACCGAAAGTACTTACAATAAAAAACTATTGTCATTTTGAATAACATGAATTCATTGATCATATCTCCTACATTTGTGATATTCATATCACAATATATATTAATATTAATAGTTGATAATAGGAAAAATAATGAAAATAAATTTTTTAATGCGAAATGATTGGGGTTTTCAATATTTTCATTTTGGTGTGTCGTCTTGAAGGTACACCACATTAAAATTCCACGAAAGATTGTTTACGGACACCCTGCCAAACGTAGAATACCGAAACGTCGTGTCAATTCGATTTCTCATTCACCACGACTGTTCGTCGGCAGTAAGAATTTGCCAATTTATTTTATATTAACTTATATTATTTTTATTGTCATTTTATATTTCTGTTTCGGCCCTCAGGATATTAACTATCAAACTTTTCTCCTTTTTCAGTTTAATTCGATCAATTTCACCATTCAATTGTCATTTAATCATAGTTTGTTTCAGAATTCAAAATAAAATTTACGGGCAATGGAAATTCAACAAATTCATGAAGAATCTACTTTGTCCAATATCTTTAAACATACCCCATTACCTACTACCCCTGGGAAGAAAAACAGTTATTAGACTCTCATTCAATACGACTTAATTGCATTAATATCGTTAAATTCATCCAACAAATCTCAATCATTTTGTGGCCGTCAGTATTATGGCATCAAAGAGTTAGGGAACGTAACTTTCCGGTCACAAAAGCGGTCAAAGGAACACACCGTTCGTAGAAATTGACGTTCATAACTCATTATACGAATGCAATTTATGTCCTCCAATGAAGATAATTTCTGTGGACTGACTGTATTGGATTTGGGATTGGGAGTTCAATGATTTTCTCGGAGAGAGAAATTAGTATACCAAACTTGGAAACCTTCGGAACGAACGTATCTCGTTGATTAACTATGATAACATGAGTGTAATCAAGAGTAATACAAACACAGCATTTGTATGAGCTTTACATATGCTTGGTTCATTCGTCTTTCTGCTTTAATTATGTATCTGTACTTCCTTTATGTATCAGTATACACAGGGGCGAATATAAGGGGGGCCCAAAGTTTATGCTGTGCCAAAAAAAGCCTTAAAATCTTCCAAGAACTGCTATTGAATATCTCGCAAACTGTGATACTTGAACTTTGACACTTTTGGAACTACTATCAGTTATTCCTCCTCTTGTTGCCACTGTGGAGAGGTTTTTTTTCAACCTGAGAAGACTGAGGACCTAATTAAAAAACATTACATTCGAAAATAGGCTTAATGAAGTAGCTTTACTTTCCATCCTCATGAATGTTATTGTAGGTGGCCAGGAGGTTAGTGAAAAATTTTCGAATACACCAACAAATTTGAGCTTTGTTCTATAATCTCTGTAAATATTGTTGAACTTTGTTTTTATAATATACAATTTTTTTGACCTGTTTTTTTATAATTGTATTGACTTTGTTCCACTGTTTGAAAACAATAATGATTAATCTAGTTTCAATATACCGACTGAAAAATTGAGTATACATAACTATTTAATTACTCAAATTGAGTAACATACCATTTGTCTTGGCGCCAAAAAAATGTTATGTATATTCGCTACTGTATAATAATAATAATAATAATAATAATAATAATAATAATAATAATAATAATAATAATAATAATAATAATAATAATAATAATAATAATAATAATAATAATAATAATAATAATAATAATAATAATAATAATAATAATAATAATAATAATAATAATAATAATAATATCTTTATATACAGAATGTATGAAAAATTATACGAAATTTCAGTATTTTAAATTCATACAAAAAAAAGTATTCTTGAAAAGATTCTGTAAGATATTCATGAATTGATTATTTCATGGATACCTCTTCTTCTTGGTGGTTCACTCGGTTCCGAGCATCAAAAGGTCATGAATTAATGATGGCCTTCCATTCCTATCTATTCCCTGAAATACTAAACGATTGGGTGATGTTTTTGCCGGTTGGTTGCATTATTAGATCAGTGTATCTTGTGGAAAATCTTTCTCTGGATCTTTAGCAAAGTACTTCACCTTCCAATGTGAGTATTGCCCAGTTTTACAAACACATGACCAGAAGATTTTTGAGTTTTCTCTGCTACTAGAATACTAAATCTCTTTCAGATTCTAAATTGGTCTAAGATGCATTAGTTGGTTCTTTTTTGGGTCCAGAAAATTCTCAACATTCTGTGACAACAGAGCATTTCGAGTGCGTTGATCTTCTATGTATCCTTTTTTAGGGTTCAACATTCTGATCCATAAAGAAACACTGAAAACATCAAGCTTCCTGATAATCTCATGTTGGTGTTGACACGTATTTGATGCTTTTTCCAAACTTTGGTTAATTCGGTCATTTCATCATGAATAGACTCACGGCCGAACAACGCTTGCAAATAGTGCAATTTTTTTCCGAAAATAATGGTTCTGTGCGGAATACGTATCGCGCACTACGTCCATTTTATCGTCGACAAAATCGTCTATCAGAGCAGTTAATTCAATTAACCATGGAACGTTTTCGCACCACGTTTACTCTTATTGATAACTCGCATCCCCAGGGACGCCGTACTGTGCGTACAGAAGAAGCTATTGCTACTGTAGAGCGTAGCATTGAGGAAGATACGAATGAGTCCACGCACCATCGAGCACAGGAATTGGAGCTGTGTCCATCTACTTTATGGAAGATAATGCGGAAGCATCTTGGTTTGCGTGCTTACAAAATCCAACTCGTGCAAGAATTGAAGCCAAACGATTATCAATCAAGGCGTAGATTCGTCGAATGGGCCCAAAACGAGATTGCCGTTGTTCTCGATTTTCATAAGCGAATTTTGTTTAGCGATGAAGCGCACTTCTGGTTCAATGGCTTCGTCAACAAACAAAACTGTCGCATTTGGAGTGAAGATAATCCTCAAGTGTATGTCAAAACACCGTTACATCCAGAAAAACTGACTGTTTGGTGCTCTTTATGGGCTGGTGGAATCATTGGTCCGTACTTCTTCAAAAACGATGATGGCCAGAACGTTACAGTCAATGGTGATCGGTATAGAGCCATGATTACTAACTTTTTCATTTCTAAATTGAACAACCAGGGTGTCCATGTTTGTGGTTTCGAAAAGACGGCGCAACTTGTCACACAGCTCGTACCACAATCGATTTATTGAAAGACACGTTTAGTGGCCGCCTAATTTCACGTTTTGGACCTGTGAATTGGCCACCAAGATCTTGTGATTCAACACCGCTAGACTTCTTTCTGTAGGGCTATGTAAAGTCTTTGGTCTATGCGGATAAGCAAATTCTGCCAAACGCTTCACCATTTGGAAGACAATATTCGTTGTGTTATTGCCGATATACGGCCACAAATTTTGTCAAAGAAGTCATCAAAAATTGTACGCCCAGATTGGACTACATCCGAGCCAGCCGTGGCGGTCATATGGCCAGAAGTCATACTTTAAATGTAATGCCACAAAATTATCTTTCGAATAAAAAAAAATTCTTGTCAATCCAATGATCCATCGTTGTTTCATTGCAATTTAAAGTTCTATACCCCAAAAAAAAACACCCATTACATAGAATTTAGGAGAATTGAATCTTTTTCAATTATAATTATGAAAGATTTCGAAAGTTATAATTTGAGTAAATTAAACACATTGAATGAAATTCAAAAAACAAACTAATAGATAAAAACACAGTGTGTATTTTCAAGCAGAATGGAAGGAAATTATGTTCTTTCAACAGAAATCAAAGGGGTACATGAGAATTTATAATTTTGTGGTGATAATCGTAGAAAAGTTTCATTTTAATTATTTTTTATTTTTTTTTCTTCATCTCTCCATACGACGTCAATGATTCGCAAAGACGATTAAATATATTAGTTAAATAAACCATAAGATAAACACTAGATATTTCGGGACCAAACATTTCTACCTGAGCAAACATCCATTCTGAAAATAGCCGACAGCTTGACTAAAACAATCCCTCCTAAAGCAAACCCCGTTATTACTATAATGAAAAGAAATTTGCCGCAAAAACCTCTCTCAAAGCAAATGACAGTAATTATTATTTTGACGAGAATGATTCGGGAAAATATATTTTTAAGTTTTTTCTGAGGATTTGAAATGACCGGCATTTCAGTCAGCCCCGTACTGTTTTACGTTAAAAACCGCCTTGAAGCACTTAACTTAGAACTAATGTGTATTTAACTATGAGTCTCGATCCATTTCTTGTCTCAATTGCCGAAGACAGTGCCGTGGCAGGTCATCGTTTTAAACACGGAAGACAATGAGATAGAAATCTATATACCTAAAATAAAGGAATGTGTTATCATCCTCATGTCTTTATGTTATAAATAGTGAAGAGAAAGTAATATTGGGGATCTCAAGTGAATCAAGGGTAAAACAACAGTTTTTGAAAATTTTATCAATCTGTATATCTGTATGTTTGTACACTCATTACAAAGAAACTACTCAGTGAAATTGAAGGCCTTTTCACTGATACATTACTAAATGTCTAGTTTGAAATATAAGGTTTCCCTCACTTTTGTTAGATTTCAAGAGTTAATTTTTAAATTCATTATTGACAGACTGAACATTTAATAATAATAATAATTTTATTCGTTTTAAGACTACAATAAGCATGTAATCTCATATGGATATAATAGCAATCAATTGAATATATAGATATATTACACTCACACAAAAAAAGACTAGTATAGAAATTCACCTATGTTGAAAAGATCTCCTGAGGCTCATAAAATGCTCTACAAGATAACAATTATTTTAATTCTTTTTTGAACTTTTTCAGAGTACTGAAGTTAGTAATATAAGCTGGTAATTTATCGTAAATGGCAACACATACATACTTGGGACTCTTCTCATATAAGGCACTTTTGTGCTTGGAAAAGCTAACTTGTTTCCATTTCTAGTGCTATATGATACTCTCAGTTTGATGAAATAGTCAAAATTTTACCTCACTTACACAGCTGCTTTGAGGATAAATTTATAGGTCAGAGTTAGTATTTTATTTTCTATAAAATATTTCCTACAGGACTCAGTGGGTTGAAGACGAAACAATAGCTTCATCAAATTAAATTAAACTCTTGGCTTAATATTTCACGATTTATTTAACAATATGAATAGTCAACAGATTTCGAGCGTTAGCTCATTTTCAAGACTGATCAGTCTTGAAAATGAGCTAACGCTCGAAACATGTTGACTATTCATATTGTTAAATCAATCGTGGAACATTGAGCCCAGAGTTTAATTTAATTTAATATTCAATTATGTTTCACCAAGAGTTAAGCGAGAATTCAATCACAGTCAATAGTCTTATTATCCTCGTTTGCCCATAATAGAATGCCCATAATGATTGAATAGTATACACCCATAAGTAGCCTCTACTGAGTTTTCTTCAAACGTGGTCCACATGAGACTACCATCTTAACTCCGAGTCAAGAAAACATCCCAAATAATGGATCTCTTGGTTATTGATATTCACCAACATATAACTAGGTAGCCTAGTATTATGAAACTGTAGCTGCACCGTTTTACCCTCATTGTGAATCAATCGATTGCGCTGACACCATGGCTCTACATTGTCACATACTTTCTCAATTTTTACCTCAACTTCTTCAGTCGAGGGCCCCCAGAGCACAACTGATATATCATTCGCATACATAAAAGCAACACCCTCCCGAATATATTCAGGCAGGTCGTTCGTAAATAAAACAAACAATAGTGGCCCAATTATCGACCCCTGCGGGACACCAAATGCAGCTACACATTCCTCAGACATACACCCATCAACTCGTACTCTTACATTTCTACCTTTCAAATGAGACATCAACCAATTACTACAAACACTACATAAGCATAATCATACGTTTATCATAACTATATTAAACTAGGCAGAAAATAGTTCTTTTCATTTCAATTGGATTGATACAAAAAAAGTGATAATAATTTATCATTGACAAGTCTCCAAGATATCTGTACATTATAGAATTTGGGAATTATCCTTTTTGCTACTATTCATCAATATAATGAATTCATTGAATATTATTGAACAAAATAACAAATGTTTAATTTTTTTCTTTGAAAGTGAAGTCGTAATGAAAATTAAAAAATTAAATTCGTAATATTTATTGAAATAGAATATAATTTACTCAAATATTTTCAATTTTTTATTGGAATTAAGTATTAGTGTTAGTATTAATAACAAATATGGATCATATCATAGGTCGTTGGAATTCCTGTTTATACATATTTTGTTTAGAACTATTCTGGCTTATTACTGCTACAATAATTTTGTATTGTTTTTGTCTTTTTTCGAAATATATAATCTTAAAACATAACTTCTGCAGAATTATTCTGTTCATAAGGCAAAAACGCAAATTTAGTACATAAATAATTGATTATATATTTGACATTATTATTTGATTATTAGCAGAACAAACCTGGTTGTTGATTTATTTTTGTGTTCAAATATGTTAGGGTTATCATGAATTTTAAAAATTATTTTTGATGATACTCAGTATCATAATAATTTTTTCTCTTCAATTATCTCTCAGTCTATAGGGATAAATGGAGCAAAATGTCGATTCATGATTTCTAATTATGCAATTCTGATATTTGTAATATAATTTGACGATTATAATGGAACAATATTTATGTAGACAATGAAAAAAATTCGATAAGAGTAAATATTCCGATGATCTTCAATTCCAGTGAGTTCTACGTCTCAGGAAAACAAACACTAAAGGGACATCAACAAGAGGAAGTAGATATATCTCCTTTTGTTTTTGTATAGCTTTATGTCAGCTAAATACGAAGTGACTTTCAATAAAAAACAATTTGGCGAAAAGCCTCTTGAGAGGATAACGATGTTACTGAAACTGATTGAAGCAGATATCGTACTTAAATAACCTAAGAGTAAAAGCCCATTTACATCCAGCTTCCAGTGCCAGAGCCAGAATATCCCTCTCTGAGTTCCTTTCACTCTATATCCTATTGTCAATCTGAACACAATCGATTGATACACATTTCTTCGAATTATTAAATGAAGTCGATTGTTCTCAGAAACATTTCCAATAAATATACTGCGTCAACGACAGAAATTCGTTTTCTATTATATGAGAAACATAATGGCAAGCCATACTGGTGTGTTCGAATTATATTCAAAATGTACAAATGGATGGCTTCGACTATAGAAGTCGAATTCAATTCTAATATTCGTTTTCAATATTGAGACATTCTTTAGAGCACGCAATTATCATGTTTTCTAATGAAAATATCCCTTGAATTTTTGTATACACACTTATACAATAATCTATAATATAAAAATGAACCGTAAAATGTGTTGGTAAGCGCATAACTCAACAACATCTGGATCAATTTTGCCAATTCTTTTTTTTAAATGTTCGTTGAAGCCCAAGGATGTTTTTTACTGCGAGAAACATTCGATTAATTCCCGAAACCCCTAAAAAAGAGTCAACGGCCGATTTCACTATTTTTTTTGTTGTAATTGTTATTATCAGGAAAAGAATTTAAAAAATTGCTTGTAAAATTAGAAAATTTGAGAATACTTAATTAATAATATAAGTGAGAAACAATTATTAATTCTCAAAAAGAGAATGTAAAAAAACTGAATATCTTATCACACATCTCGGTTAGTTCAGAGCTTTTAGAACTAATATTGAAATTTAATATAAAATTTTGGAATTTTTGGATTATATAGAAGAATACATAGTTTTATTCAATTTACAGTTGAAATTTGGTTTTTGAAAATGAGAGCTATTAGATGTACAAACTTCAGTCGCCGAACTCGCAATGTACAAGTCAAAGATATAAAAGAGCAAGTCGAACTGACGAAGCTGGTAATGAAGTTGAACGGCATCTATGAAATCAAAATTAACAATATGAAAAGGCTGCGTTTAACTCCTATCGAACTGCATTCAATTTTTACATTGAAATGAATTACAGTTCGCAGAAAATCGTTGGTGCTGGACCAATGCACGTTGTGTGTCAATATTGCAAGGCAAAGTTTCATTCTTATTGAAGAGAAAATATTAAATATGATGCGACAAAATATTGCGCCAAGAGTCAATTCAAATACACGCTGTAGCCACCACAGCCACTATATTAAATGGTTTCCGGGAATGGACTTAATTTTGAACATTTTTTGAATTACATATATCAAATATTTCATATAATTAATGATGACATGTATGGAAAAAGTACTTGAAACGAAATTAGCAACATGTCGTTCAACTATAGAAGAGATAGGTCAATAACTTTCAATACATCAAACGTGTTAATATAGGAATTTTTTGATAATTCGACTGATTTGAAATAATACGAAGTATTGCAGTTCCTTCGTAAGTGAGAAAGTCCCTGGCTCCACACGGGATGAATATTAAAAACAAGTTAGTGTAGCACAAATAGTAGAACATTCCTTTCCGGCTTTTCGAAAAATATTCAAAGAATAATGAATGGGCATACAAAGTTCGCCGGGTCAGCTAGTAATAATCATAAAATTTATTTAGCAATAGCTTTTGCAAAATTTATATACATTACTATCAAAAATTTGTTATTAAATTATTTGTTTAAAACGAAATTAGCTTATTTACGCTTAAATACGTTAAGGTCACTAATTGTTTTTAAGCTCTCTATAGATTAAGAAAACTAACAAACGTGCATGCAAAAACTGTCGCATTTCTTGTAATAAAAACTAGCACATCACTGACATATATTATATTTTTTATTACTTTATATGGGATCAATTTGTTTTTAATTTTAAATATAAATATATATGTAGCATGAAGTATTCTCTGTTCAACTGACATCAGTTGTAAACAATTCAACATGCTTTCGATTGGAGTATATTACATTTCAAAATTGTTCGCTCAGCTCTATTTTACAACTTTTGTAGCTACTGAGTTTATTCTTTACTCAATCCGAAAAACACATGGAACAATATCCAAAGTAAGGCATCAGTATTGACTTGAAAAGCGATTACCTCACATATGTCTTTCGATTTTTCCAATTCTCTTCAGAAAAACTGATTTTCTTGCAGATTTGAGACGATATGAAGTCGACGTGGACATTGAAACCCAATATCTCATCTGATATAATGCCTAAATATTTGTCAACTTCTACCTTTCAAATTTTCTTGTTTTCAAATTTAATAGTTAATTTCTCGTTACCATAAACCTTTAGAATTTCACTTGTACCTAAAACTATAAATTCAGAATTTTTTACATTCAATGATAAATTTTTAAAATTTCTAAATTAATTGCTGATAAGTCTCTATTGATCCATTCTGTCATAGTCTGGATATCTTCACCGCTAACATAAACCTTTGTAACATCTGCGAATAATTGTAAAGAGCATAATTTCACATGAGAAGCAATATCAATTATGTACAAGGAGAACTGCAGTGGGCTTAATACCGTATCCTGAGGTACGCCAAAATCAACTTCAGTGCTGTCCGAAAGAACACCATTGACCTTCACTTTTTGAGATAGTGAATCTAAGTAAGAATTGAACTATTTGTATACTAAACCTTCAAGAACGTATTTTTCACTTTAATCAATAGCGTAAAGTCTACATAAAGTTACGAACGATCTTTTTGAAGTCCAAAAATACTACAATCACCACCTCTTCTTTATCCATAGCTCTGTACCATTCATCACATATGTTTACAGTGCTGCAGTGTTTACAGTGTTTGCAGTGAAGACCCAACACTTGTGTCTTCAGATCTATTCTGTGGTTCAAGCTCTCTTCAGTTTCTACATTAGTTAGCACGATCTTGTTGGAGTTATTTTCATCAAATTTGAGTTATTAACCTTCTTAAATTTTTTTTCAATTCAGAGTTTTCGAATAGTTATCTTTTTCAGATAAACGACTTTGTGTAGAATTTTCTGATCATTCGTCTCAAGAATTGCCTGTGGTAGAGAATCATTCTCAATTCATTAAAATTGTAACGGCCATTCTATGTGTTGAAAATAACTTAACAGTTGTCACTATTTAGCTAATCAAATTCTTCAACACATTTCGGAATTCCACTCAACTGTCCACTTTCAAATTCCGAATCAGAATTCCTATTAAATGCCTACGTACACAAAATGTGTTGTGATAGCAACCATAAATTAGTAACGAATCAAGTTCTCTGAGTTTTCCCAATAAATTTGGCTCCTTTACGTTGACTAGTGTAATTTGTCTCATTCACATCCAACATTTTTGCCATATTTTTGTTGAATATGAGGCGATAATTTTGAAAAGATAATATCAGTACTATAAAATACATCAATTATTGATAAAATTGATGTATTATGAGTTAATTTGACATACTCAACGAATAATTTGGCTTCTGCTTCTAGGATGCTGGGTTATTTGGTTAGAAATTGGGGCAACTTTGTTAATCTTGACACTATGAAAACGCTTTACTACTCCTTTATTCGCAGTAATTTTGAATATGCGTCTATAATTTGGTCTCCTGTGTACATTAATTCTATTGTCGACTTGGAGGCAGTTCAGAGGAAATGTTTGAAGTATATGTACTTCAGATGTTATGGGCAATATCCTTCTAGAGGCTTCGACCATTCTATCCTAACCGATAGTTTGGGAATTGAATTATTGAAGTTGAGGCGTGAACGGTTCGGCCTAACATTTCTCTTCAAAATTTTGCAGAATTCGATTGACTCACCATTTCTTCTCAGCAAAATGAATATTCGCGTACCAAGGCCTGGTCTGAGGCGGAATAATACATTTTATGTCACTTACAGCAGATCAAATGTTATGTCACGTTCTCCTATCAATTTTATATGTAATCTTTATGATGTTTGTTGCGGTCGATGTGATATCTATTTTAGCAGTTATCTTGGCATGCCACTCAGAACAGCGCATTGGGATGTCGTGATATTTTCCTGAACTTCTGTTGTCCACATATGTCTTAGTTATGAATATTATTTTAATTTTAGTTATTTTATTTGTTTACTAGATAATACTAACGCAATCGATTTCAATTTTATTTTTATTTATCAAACATATTTCGTTACTAAATGGTCAACTTCTACTGACCATACGTAACTCTGTAATGGACAATATTTCATTTTTGTTTTTAGTTATCTGCTTATTTCAATTTATTTTGAATTGATTTTTCGTTGTATATATTAGCTTACACTCCCTATTTTTGATTTTTTTTCTTGTTCATTTCTTTTCTTATTTATTATTATTTGTGTACAATTTTGCAATTTTTTGTAAATTGTAAGTTTTTTTGTAATTTTTCTCTGTAATTGGATGTATATCTGTTGGGAATAAATGTCTTATTATTATTATTATTATTATAAAGTGAAATAATTTACAAGTTTTAACGCTTTAAACGTTTAATTTTGTTACGCAAAGTGACGCAAAATTGTACCTTCAAAATGGACCATTTGATACGGAGCCGCGGACAACATTTACATGAAGTTATCTTTTAAATGTAAATGGCAAAGGCCAAGTTATCAATTTCAATGAAAATGTTGAATATATGATGCAAATTGAGTGTTTCATTAGATTTTAAAAAAACTACTCTTTAAAAATCACCCATCATAATAAAAAACGAGATGTTCAGTTATCGCAAAATGTAGTCATATTTAAAAACGATTGAGACATCATCTTTAATTGATTGAATAGCTGAGTGTACACATAAGAACGTAATATGTTGAATTTTGTAAAAACCAGCCAAAAGCTAATAAAGATACTATTACTATTATTATCAAGATAATTAGTAGACTTGAAAATATAAAGAATATATCACTTAATATTGTTGACTAATTTTGATAATGGACTAACTACTCGAAACATAAGCAGAGTTTTTAACATTCTCAGTGAAATTTGAGCCAAGTGTATCTTTTTTAATTTAATGATATTCAAAAATTTAATCAACCGAAATTAATTCGACAAAATCATTTTGAAATGCACTTGACTTTAAACTATTACTGCTTTAAAATATTTTACTTGCTGACATATATTTTGAGCTTCTAATTCTTGACAAAAGTTATCTGAGGAAAGGATATGTTGAAAAATATTTCCTTATTTTTATTTCATGTGTTCTCATCATTTTATGCTGGAATCTTGTGAGGTAGCCTCCACAAAACGACCACTGAAACGTCTTGAATGCAAATTTATACAGCGAACTACCGAACACAGCTTAACGCCCTCAGGACTGAAGGGAAGAAAGGGAAGATTTCCAGCAAGTGTACCGAAATTCTGAATGCAATTTTTCACAGTCAAGCGATTCAACCTAACTGTGGCAAGTATTAAACGATCGCATTAACTCTTGTCATAAAAATTGATGTTACAAGGATGATCACAAAAATTGTAATGATAAAACGCATCGATTTGCATAGCTAACCACAGATCTGGATGTTTTTATTACACGGACCCAGTATTTTAGCCGCTGACAAATTGGGACGTATAATGGATATATTATTAAATGAGTATTCACTGCGCTGGCTCGTCTAATCTCTTGCGGACAAACGGGTTTTTATGGAAATAAACAGACGTCAACGGCCTATTGAGAGCCTATCCGACTAGAAACGCCAGAATGACCAATTAATTTTTTTATTTCGAATCGGGTATCGATGTCGTCCAGATAATTGCACGTTTAGTCGAAGCAAGTGCTGCCGTGTTGAAAACAGGACCTACGTTCTGTGCTTTTCGATCAAGCCATCGTTTTTGCTCGCGAGGAGTATCAAGAACGCTCAAATCGGAACCGTCTTCCGTTTTTTCTTGATCTATAGACTCAAAATTGGATCGAATGAATCGCTGCGAGGATTCTCGCTTTACCAAGTGGCTATTTTCAACAGTTGTGCGCAAGCAACGGCTATGTAGGGCTTAATTGATCGGAATGATATCAGCTTGTGGTGTAGTAACAATTATTACACTTGAATGTCATGAAATGTAATGTGGTGAATTTTACTAGAAAAAGAAATGCGGTAACTTTCGATTAAAACACTGAAGCTGTTAATCTGACTCGACTTCACGAGGAACAGGCGGATCTCAGCCAAGTATTTGATCAAATTCTCATTTATACCTCATATAAATTAGTTAATTTTGTGTTGTAGTAAAGTATATGGTTTGTCAACAGAAAAACAGTTGAATGAAATATACTTCATGAAGTCAAAATAAAACTATACTTAATCAATTGCAAAAGTAATGTTCAGTAAACAAATGACACAAAACCAACCAAATATCAAATATTATCTATTAGTAAGTTATATGCAGTCAACAGAAGTTCATGAGGATATCACGACATCCCATTGCGCTGTTCTGAGTGTCATGCCAAAATCACTGATAGCCGATCAAAATTGATATCACATCGACAGCAACACTCATCATAAAGATTACATATACAGTTGATAGGAAAACGTGACATGACATTTGATCTGCTGTAAGTGACATAAAATGTATTATTCCGCCTCAGACCAGGCCTTGGTACGCGAATATTCATTTTGATGTGAAGAAATGGTGAGTCAATTGAATTGTGCAAAAGTTTGAAGAGAAACGTTAGACCAAACCGCTCTCGTCTCAACTCCAATAGTTCAATTCCAGACTATCGGTTAGAATGAAATTGTCGAAGCCTCTCGAAGGATATTTCCGATAACATCTGAAATACATATACTTCAAACACTTCCTGTGAACTGCCCCCAAGTTGATAAAATTATTGTCAACGAAGGAGACCAAATTATAGAAGGATATTACAGTTAACTGCGAATGAAGGAGTAGAACATCATTTTCATTTTGCAAAGATTTACAAAGCTGCCTCAATCTCTGACCAAATAACCCAGCATTCTAGAAGCAGAAGCCATGATACAAGATACGTGTTCTGAGAAGAACAGCCTACTGTCGGAAACAACCACCAGAACATTGAACTCAACATCTATCTAGAATTTGACATTCAATAAGTTTTGAGAAAATAATGATAAAACTTTTCATTTACTAGTATTCAGTTTTTATTCGCGACGGGAATGATGACCTTTGAAAGGGCATGAAAAAGTAGTCGGATAAATTCTGAGGTATTATACTGACAGAAAATGGCGGCGCAATGAACAGTTGAACGATACATGCGTACAAGTTATTTTGGGTGGTATAATAAACTAGCACAAACTGAGACAATTTCTATAAATCAACATCCGAAAATTTTATGACTTCGACTAATTATTGAAGAGTAATATTTATTAAACTTGTCACACAATGAAGCTCTCAACAGAGCATAGTTTTGAATATTAGAGACAGTTAACGTAAATATTTCCAAATGAAATGGCGAAGAAAACACGTGTTCATTCAAAAAGAAAAAGAATGATGAAATGAATAAAAAAGTGTGTGAATCTAGAAAGAAATAGTCCGAAAAATATCGATAAGCAACAAGTTATCGTGCGTATGTCTAAATGGCATAATAATAACTCATTCCAATAAATTCAAAGTTAAAAGTGACGTGTTAACTAAAGAGCTCAAAATTTCATCTGTTGAACGAAAAATATTACTGAACACAATAATGACATAATTTCAGACGGAGCAAACACCTTATAGCCACAGTTTGATGTCTTTGTTCGCCGAATACGCCTCCTATCAGTTCATTACATCACATTAGGTGAAAATTCAGTAGACATTATGTAACGCGATTGTTCTTGCTTGCGTCTGGAAAACATCGCATGCTGTGTTCCATTTGGCTGGGGTGTTAAAGTTCATTCGAATGCTCTTCAACACGTCATTTGCTCTTTACCCATGACCTCGTTACCGCGCTTTATGTCACAGAAATTGATATTGTCAGAAAAGCGGGCTCTTCGCTACTTTATATATATATATATATATATATATATATATATATATATATATATATATATAGTAGTAAATACTGAGACTCTTAATCGAAATATCGAAATATTTCAAATAAAACTCTCAGGGAGCTGTCTACACAAATGTTGTCAACGAGAACGAACCCATCACTTTCGAGAGTGAATATTAACTGAGAGTTTTATTTGAAATATTTCGATATTTCGATTAAGAGTCTCAGTATTTACTAGTATTGAATTACGTGTGAATCTTTGAACTAGCTACACTTTTGCCCGCATGGGCGTGATCTGGAGCGATTAGGCATGGGATTATTCGTACACATTTCAGACAATTCTCTGTTGTGTTCGAATGAAATATCTACAAAGCCTTCCACTCACCCTCTTGTTGTCATGAGTAGGAATCTTGAACGCTAGGGAGAGTTTATACGTCCTTTCGCCGATAGAGGGAGCCTACGTGAGTATTTCACTCTGTAGAAATTCTCTTAATTTGGTATAGGACCTATGTTCGTTTTGAAAGTCATCGATTCTTGATTGATAGATTAAATATGGACTGATGATTCATAATAATGATGAAACAATTGTATCCTATTATCATTCAACAAGATCGACGAATTCTTCGAAACGCTCTTAATATTCACTCTCGAAAGTGATGGGTTCGTTCTCGTTGACAACATTTGTGTAGACAGCTCCCTGAGAGTTTTATTTGAAATAATATTTCGATTAAGAGTCTCAGTATTTACTAGTATTGAATTACCTGTGAATCTTTGAACTATATATATATATATATATATATATATATATATATATATATATATATATATATATATATATATATATATATATATATATATTTCAGACTTTGCCAAAGTTCGAAATATCAAAACGATTCCTCGTTCTGCATTTTAGTAATGTTCATTCGAAAATTTCGTTCGTACATTCTAATTCCCGATTTAAGCAACCTTAGTTCAACAATTTTGTTCTAATGAGAGCTATAAATCTCGAAACGCTTGATGTTATCTATTGTGGGTTATATCAAATCGTCTTTCGATGAGTAAGCTGAATTGGTTTATGAGAAAGAGAAGTGACCCTTAAAGGATTATCTATGATTTTTCGAACTCATCTTTGGATTTTATGTCAAATTTGTCAGATGATTCATTAGAATAAGTCCTGAAGATGTGTGGACTGCTTTAAGTACCCAACTTATATGGAATGAAAGGTTTCTCAAACTAAATTCTTTCAATTAGAATATTCAATCCAACCAGAGCGCCATAGCAGCTTCCGTTCCTTTATGGGAGTCTTCAATTCGGCAAGAACATTATAAAAATTAGCTATGTATATGCGAGAAACCAAAAATAAAACGAAGTCCCTCCTTAACAGAAAGAAACTCGAAGAAACTGTATTCTAGGACGAGATCTAATCTCTTATGCACTTGACTCTAATGAAATCATTTTAATTTCAACTTCAGAGAATTTTCGCTCGAGAGGCGAGTAGTGATACAGGAAAATTTGGGTCAAGTGCCGCGTCTCGGGAAGTTTAAATTGCCACAGTCTCAAATTCCGAATGAGTTGGGAGCAGATAAGGACCCGCTTCGGTCCGAAAGAATCCTACTATCATTCATTTCTGTTAAACCGCTAAATTAATTTAACAAATTCTTAGACGAAACTTTTTTACTCCTCGGGAATTTTTTATCTTCACGAGGACATTAATCACGTGACCTTATCTACATAACTCTGACGGGATCTAAATCTCTTTGTCCGGGAAACTTTCAGTGCGGCGTCATGACACTCTTGATTCAAATGGATACCGCTTCGGTTTATTTGATGATACTTCGTATATTTGCGCTGCGTTTGGAAATAAGGGTGTAATTAATCAAAAGCAACGCATAAAATTGAAGAAAGACTGAGTGATTTCATAATCAGCCCCTGAAAAGTAATTAAATCTGCTTCAGAATATGATAATGACGATTTTCGTACATTTTTACTGGTGCCATCTAGAAGGTAAGAAGGTAACGAATTCACTTGCAAGGTTCTCTCATCAGAAGAAGTCGTCTGTAACTGCAGCACAGAAACCAGACGTAGCAACCAGACGTTTCTAGCTTGTTTGAGCTCCTCAGTAGGTGTAGCCAATCTGGAGCTTCAAAAACATCAAAATCCACCAAAAAATATAGTTGCTGATACTAACAATATTTTTGATGCTTCCGCATGAATCTTGGTAGTTGAGAGGTTCCATTTTCTCTTTTATGTAAACTTCAATTTGATTTTTAGCCGACTATTTCAAATGCACATTGCTGATCGCTGAAAAAATATGAAATCTTAAAGGATAGTTGTTGGTGCAACTTGCATAAGGAAATGGTAGTTCAAACTTGTTTCGAACTGACTCGTAGTCATCAGAAAGGCGTAGCCAAGACTGAGATGGAATGTAAACCGAATTCTCATTGCAGTCTTTCCGGTTGGCCTACGAAGTGATGAAATATCCAATCGGAAAACGACGAAACTTAGAAATGATGCCAAGACCTATTTTTAATTACTAGACAAAGGCATGAAACTGTAGTTTCTCTCGTAGTAGAATTTTCAAGTTCTATAGAGAGACCTTATGAATAATTAAAGCATGAAAGTCGTGAAATGTTTTTCGAAACAGTTAGCAATATATAAATTACTCTAGGGACTGAATAATTTAAGGAATTGGAGTCATTTACATATATTTCCTATAGCACTGTCACAGTTCAACCCCTATTTTCACGTTTAAGTGAAATTATATTCTAGATGGCCGATTAGATCGGTGTGAAAATTCCTGAATAATGGCTCCGGATGATGCAAATGAATTATTCACACATATTTTGGAGTCGGAGAAGGTTAAATGGCTTTTATTCGAATGAAATCATATTTCATTAAATTCTACTGCAAAAACAGCAGTCGTGAAAAAATTAAAATCAGAAAATTTCAATATATCAAATTTGCAAATTATATATATATATATATATATATATATATATATATATATATATATATATATATATATATGTACCCGAAATCTATTCTTGCATCTGGGCTTTCTTATTCTACTACCTCGAAATCAGCAATTTGATCTGTTTGTTCTACATTTATTTCACAGCCAATTTGTCATTTTTGCTACTTTGTGACTAACTATATTCTCACTTTATTCTTCATTAAAACAATTTGAGTACATTGATTTAAAGGTGACTATTTATTCAGAAATGACTTTCATTCATTTGAGTACCAAGTCAGATTGAATACACTTCAAATTTTTAGCTTCAGAATATGCAGCAGTTCTTTGGAGAATTTCCACAAACTCTAAGCAGAGTCATCAGGTAATAAAGGAAACATGTATGAAGATGTTTGAAACTAGTAGTCGCATATAAACTCTACGCAATGTTTGGAATAGCCTTAGCTGCAATCAGAAGAAATGTGGATGTTAATATTAAAACATCCAAGCAAACCGAAGAAATCTTTTGCATGGTCAACAAGAACTATCACGAAGACTTTAATCTCACAAAATATTCATAGAAACAACTGACGAGCTCTCAATTCCGTCATGAGCTCAGCGAATTGGCCTATAGAAGAAAAAACAGCTAATGCAACGATGGAATTGAAAGAGCAAGATCGTCTGTGTTCATCTGCATCTTGCTTCAAGGAAGATCCTCAACTAACTGACTCATAATTGGTGTAACAAGGGCTAGGCAAGTCTTGGGCACTGGGGTTTTAGCACCAATGAAAAGTGCTGCTTCAGAATGATCCAAAAATATCAAAACCTAATGTCCTGCCTTGAAGTTAGAATGCACATTGATGAATTTGACTGCAGCAGATGACAAACCAGTGTATGCTGCTCAGTTTTGAAAATAAGATATTGAAGAGTAACGAAGAAGAAGAATACTGCATCAAACTCCACCAAATTTTCCAACACACTCATTATTTGATTGGAGTTACTTACGGTTTATCATCAATTCAATACTTCCCTTCTGTTAAACTCCTTATGATACGTAAGCATTCCGAAACGTATGTTATTGTTATAAACAATTTTTGTGGACTTTAATCAAGCGTTTCTGAATGTAGGATATATTTAAATATTCTCCAAGGGTTTCAATGGTATCAATGAAAATGAATGAGTTTCCCTTTAAAATTTGGTTCGCAACTCTTCGATATTACTCAATTTCTCAAGCAAGATCTGGATTTACTGATAATAAAGGCTATTGAGAATTTCATTTATGTGAAAAAAATTGCTACTTCCATTACATTTTGTCGAAAGAATTTTTCAGCTCATATTCGAGGCTTAAGAAATTAACCCACCTTCAACAAATACTAGTTCAAATGTATGAAAATGTGAAAATAGCGTGGGCCCAGCGAAAACAGTTTCCCTAAGGCCTTTCACATTATGAAATGCTTCGTTCCCTTTACCCAAACAACATAACAACTAAACCTCTTTCATATTCCCGTTAATGGAAAGTCATGTTAGTTTTCGTAACAATAAACCTCATTTTCGTCAAACAGTTGTATAAACAAATTTGGGAAAGCTCCCTGGGGTAAACTTTCTGTATACAATAGAGCAAAATATGCTTTTCTGTGGAGTGAATCATCGATTTTGCGATTGTTAGCTCTGAACATGTTTTTCTAAGCTCAAAGCAAATTAGCATATGCGAACTGAAATTCAAGATATGAACATGTTTTCTATTATGAATTCAGAATATTGAAGTCACAGGTTGCTCAGGTTTTGTTTACCAAATTAATTTCATGTATTTTAAGCCAAGAGTCTATATTTGGGGTTGTATAATATAATTTCCCAACAAATCCTTTCAGAAATATCCCGTAAATCATATAATGTACAGGAAGCAACCAAAAATCACTGACTGTGAATATTAACATTTCATTCTGAGACATAAATCAGAATATTTCTATTAGCGTGGTGTCTAAGAATTTGTAGTTTCTTCACTTTGTTTAATTACCAATATTATATTTCTTGAAGTGTTGGAAATAATTCAGTAGTCAAATAGAAAATTCTGTCGAAATTTGATAAGAAATATCATAGTCGACCATTTATGAACCTTCAAAATCTACATTCCCTACTGTCTTAGTATGAAAGAAATAAAACTTGAATTATATAAACTGAAAAAACGAAATGAAATGAACCTTCAACAACAGCAACAGTTTGGTACAGTCCAAAATGTCATTAAAAACAGAAGTTTGTATGAAGAAATTTGTAGTGCCTCCAAAACGCTAAAATTTAATGGTTTTAATTTTGCAATTCATTGTTTCCTTTTTTGCTTTGTTTATATAAAGACCTTCATTAATCTACAATTTCCATTCATCAAAGGCAATCTCTTAGGAAACTGTTCCTAAATAACATTTAGGTTGTTTTGTTTAAACTCAAACCAATTATTGAAATGAGATGACATGTTACAGTTACATAGAGAGATGATGGACTTCTTTTTGGAAGAATACCCATACGTGTTTGTGTTGATGACAACAAACAATCAAAAAAGCTGGATAATGAGGGTCCCTAGATGAAGACCAAGGAATTTTTCTATTGTAGGAGGAATAAAACTCCACGCTCAAACACATTGAACGTGTGGATAAAATAGAAGAAGAATAAAATATGCAATTTGGCCAATAAAGTCATGATATGGAGTAGCTATTTCAGAGGATATACTGAGCTGAATGAACTGCTGGTTTTGTTCCAGAAGAAACATTGTTGAGTAGACGATTTTATCCAAAATTTCTAGTACGAGTGCTAGCAACGTCGAAAAAACAAGCATTTCAGGCAGATCACTTTTTAGTTATGTCTGCTGGCGGTTGTGGTTCATCAGTGCGCATCCTACCTGTATAGATAAAATATCGATTTTTCAAATAATTGAAAAAAATTTTTTTATGGAACTATTTGCAACATGCATCTATCATTGCCAGATATTTTCATTGTTGATTAAACCGTGCCAGATGCTAATTTGAATTGAAGAAAATTTGTTTTTCAAAATACTTCAGTATGCCTAAAACTTTTATATGATGTTATTTAAGTATCTAAAAACCTGAAATTAATTTGCCAAACATTAATTCGATTGTTAAACCGTTCAGCCAGACCGATTTAAAAGTAATTTGGCATGTTGGAAGAATACAGACAGTCACAAATTCAAATACAGATAATAACTTATAACAAGACGATGACAATCCAGAAGACGACGATAATAATGAAAATAACAGCAGTAATGATGATGATGATGATGGTAATTATCAATATGTCTCCGTTTTTTGTGATACAATTATGAATTAAAAAATATAATTTTTTTTTATTTTCATAATTCATTTTCTTAATTTTGTATAAAATAATTATTTTGGTACTATATTAATCCACACATTAATTCAATAGATGTTCTTTCTCTGTAATTTATTCGATAACCATACCTACACCAAGCAAAATGATCCCATATCACTTTTCACTTGGTCTGGCTGGAGATTAAACAATCGAATTATTGTTTGGAAATTTAATTTTAGGTTTTCAGATACTTGAATAACATCATAAGAATTGAGCAAATATGAAATACTTCAAAAAAATTTTTTCAATTCTATTCATACCATGGTCTGGCATAGTTTAATCAACAATGAAAAAATCTGGCAATAAAAGATTCATGTTGCAAGAAGTTCAGTAAACGTAATAAAAGAAAAACAAAAGTTCTCAAAATGATTTAAAAAATCGATATTTTACCTGTACAGGTAGGATGCGCACTGATGAACGCAACTACTACCGCCAGCCAGACCGCCATTATAACGTCTGGGGAAGGAAGATAGATAACATATCTAAAAACTGGCCTTCCTAAAATTATCTCTCAAAAACGTTGATAGCTCTTAAACTATTCCAACAAAAAATGATTGGTGTCTATTCAATGGTATGTGTGGAAACGAAGGATATTTTCTTTATATTCAATAGATGTGAACGTTCACTCAACATTTCCATATGTAGAACAATGAAGAGGAGTTCATAAAAAGGATAAAAACATAAAGAACTTTTGCTACGCAAATATATCATTTGCGTTCCAAAGAAGAACTCGAAATCATTCTTGTCCTCGATTTCCTCGAGAAAAATCTTATTTGAGCATTCGTAATCGTAACTTTAGAAGACGGTAATCGTTAAAAATTTTCATTCGTTACGCTTTCCATACATTTTCGCCCTTTTTTCTTATTTCTGTACACAACAGGTCTTCGGGTTCCATTTGAAGTAATTATCATGTCTCCTTCATCCCAGTAATTTCACTCAAGAAGCTCTCATACCAATCCAATCTTCGCAGTCGGATTGTAAATGCATAATAAATTAGAAGAATACGCCTTGAAGTACGAGAGCTGAATTTCTCTTAATTTCTTCCTAGCAGTTTGCTTTGAATAAAAAATACCGTGCACTTGAGAGTGCAGATGCGTTTCCATGCGAAATTTAATTGTTGAAGCAATTGGAAGATGTGAGAGTTTTGAATTTTTAATGATTTCCATCGAAAGAATTAAATAGGATGCGAACAGAATTTCATTGGACAACATATTTACTGAAGAGCCAATCTAATAAAAGATAACTTCAATACTATTCGTTTGATAAATTGAACGTGATTTCAAAATGAGAATAAGACAAAAATTGTAATTATGGCGGCAAATAAAAAAGAAATACACTGCAAGATTTCTGGGAGTACATGTTGATTGTAATCTGAAATGGGACAGTCATATTGAACTGCAATGCAAGTAGCTTAACAAATATTTTCTCGCACTTAGTCGCCTTAAGCACGTACTACCTCTGCTGAGCTTGATCACAACTTATTAAGTATTAGTTTACAGTCACCTGACCTATAATATAGTTCTTTGGTGTGGTTCAACTGTATCCAATAGAGTTTTTACTAACTCTTGATTCTGTGGTCCGATATTTTTACAATATAAGATTCTTCCGTTAGCTTGCATCAACATTCTTAATTGTTTGCTTTTTGTTCGCCAAAAACTGTCAGATCTTGATGAACTTTCTAGCTTCTATGGTTATAGAACACAATATGTATTCCATTACACAAAACAGCTAAGTTTGTAGTGTCCCCGACATATGTACGTATAAAGTTCAACATTCACCTACCAAACCGGGTCATGAACATGAATCAAATAAGTTTCAAAGGAGCAAACAATAATATTGTCGACATTTTGCTTTTATGATTTGAAACAATATTTTTCCACTGATATTCATTGAATTCTCATCTAGTTGGCTTCAATTTTGTACAATGTTATGTCCTATATATTGTTGCAATATCTATATATATATATATATATATATATATATATATATATATATATATATATATATATATATATATATATATATATATATATATATATATATAAGAAAATGAACACATAGAACATTCATTTGAAAAATTCAAATTAACCAAGAGAATATTATAGTAGACTAATTATATTCACTTGGTCCTTCGAGAAATATATCATCCACATATCAAATCAAACAGTGTATATCTTTTGTTATCAGTCTGGTCTTCACAGTTAGAGTAAGTATGTTAGCTACTCGGTTGTGCCTATAAGTGTACTGGTTCTGAGAAAGACTTGTACAGTAATAATATAATAATGTAAAAATATAATGATATATAATATATCCATAATAATATGCTTATTATTATTATTATTATCATAAAATTTGAGGGAGAATCAAGATTAAATGGAAATCTCTATGTGCAAACTACTTCAAGGGTGTATCAATCAATATTTTGACTAATTTCAACGCATGGGAGGCAAACATGAGTTCCTAGCACAAAAAGACATGATCAAATTGGAAGAACATAATTGAAACACATAATTATCATGGTGAGTAAAAGGGGGATAAACCGTAGAAAAAAAAGAAGTTCTCAGGTACAAGAAAAAGAACTACGTGTTCAATCACTTAGAAAATATGTTGAACGATAGTAACTTGGAAGGTGAAGACACATTCAGAAAATGATTACCACAGAAAAAGTAAAAAAATTTGTGAAAGTAAAACACCTAAAAAAAGTATAAAGAAACAGCCAAACAGTCAATTCTAACTGAAAATGCACAGAGTGGAAGCAAGCAAGGGAACTGGCAGGGAACAGCAAATACCGTTGTGAAGATAGAAAACACAGAAGCAATAACACAGTACATTACTCAAGATGAAAAATTAAGTTTCAGTGGTCACATTGACTTCAGATCGCCTAAAACCTCCCAAAAATCAACGTTTAATATCCAAGTAGAACAAATTGCACAAAATACAACGACAAATGTGACTTCATTCCAGTTTAACTCAATAAAAGCCATACTTCAAATATTATTCCACTTTATAACTCGGTTTGAGCAGAGAGAAAACTAAATAATTACAATATTGAAATATAAAAAGTAGTCCAATCGACTGCATGTTGGATTGTCAGTTAAATAGAGAACAGTTTCTGCTACATTACATAACATTTTATGGAGAATTCAGTAAACTGCTTAGCTCCATAAAGACTTAGTGGCCACAACATATGTGGCGAAAGTTAGTTGAGTTCGTTTGTAAAATGCTAAAAATGAATGTTAAACTTAAGTGTTTACTCTTAACACATATGAATCTTTATAATAGCTAAAGCTATATAAATATCTATATTATGATAATTATTATTACTCATTTTGTTTGGAGGAATGACAATCGAATTAAAGAATTCATTATCCATTTATTTGTTAATTGAGTCTTGGAATTATTTTGAAATAGTTAATACGAATTGAAATTTTCGAGTACGGTTCTGATTTTCTCAGAATAACTTTGCTTTTTAGTAATGTATTCTGTTTCATCTTGAATTTCTTAAGACTCTCGTTACTTTCTTACAACGCCTGAGTTAATATCTCGGAATGAGGAATGTTCTTATCATTTTTGTTTACGCATCGTGAAACGTTATTTCATTTCGGGTGACATATGTTACGTGGTTCTCAGCACACGACAGGTGTTATTAATTTCAGGTGTCTTATTTATGTTCTTCATTTTACTAAAGTGCATATAAGGCTCGTTTCTTGCAGACGTCTTATGATTTGTGTTTGTCGCTAAAAGACTGAGATGGGTTATGGGAACATCAAGCAGCATTTTCATTATAAGGCGTAATTTAGTCGTCCTATCTTCCCCAATTTAGAGGGACAGGTAAAAACGAGCTCAGTTTCTCAAACAAATTGAGAAACAAATTGAATATCGTATCGAATATTCAAAAATTAGTGAATTTGTAAAAGATCACGTCTCTTTACAAAGTGCATTTGTGTGGAATATTTGCAATAGCACAGTTAGAAAATGTATTTTCATTGAAAACAGAAAAACATGCTTAAAGCTACAGAAAGCATCGTTGAAAAAAATTCAAAGTAAAAAATATTTGAGAACAAGTCGAAAAACAAAAAATATATTTGAGACTTCAAACATTATCGTTGTTTCAAACACATTATCGTTGCTTTCAATGAAAATTTCGGTAATGAGGAACAGAACAAAATGTAGAGAAATTTAATGAGTTGTTTAATGAGTTTATAAATGTATCAAATAACACTCATACATCACAATCGTCACACTAACATACCTTTAATATGAGTAGGTAAAGAATATGACTGCACGACGCTGAGTGACCTTGACCTTGAAAGGTGATTGACCGTGGTTAATGGTGCAGTCGAACTTGAATCAGTGGTGAATAGTGGGTGTGATTTTTGGAGTTAGCGGTGGAGGGTAATGGGCAAATTGCCCCATTCTCACACTACTAATATAAAATCACACAAATGAACGAAATTAGTAACAAATCAATTAAATTTTCATCAACTATATTCAATACTGGTCAATTATTCTGGATTGGTGATTAATTTTTATAAAATTGTATTATATGGATGTCTACGAATTCAACAATATGTTTTTCTATGATAGAAACGAAAAATATATATCTGAAGGGAATGCCTTCTTTTTTTCTTCTGAATCGATCATTATTTATTTATTATTCAACAACCGATCTAATTTAGAAAACAAAATGTGTCCCTTTCCTTTTCAATTATTTGTTTATTATTTGTGTGTAGACTATGTTAACTATCACTTATTTGTGAAAAAAATTAGTTGTTAATGCCACATCCATTGAAGAAGCATTACTTCGAAACATGCGTCATGAGGATTCACTTTGAATAGAAATGAGAAAAATTTTAATTTAGTTCAGTATGGATAACCATTTTTCGTTGAGTTTAACGAAGTGTTAATTTAAATTTGTTGTTAACGAAAAAATAATCTGCTTGAAACCTAGTAAAAAGGAAATGTCTGTTTTTCTATTTCCAATATCTTGTTGATGAGAGTAAATATTTTGGATTGGAAATACGTTTCAGGCAAGAGAAGTATCAAGAAGTTATAACTGTTTATCTATCGAAATGAATGCTTAAAATCTAAGTTTCTCCATTAAATACACCAACACGATTCTTGTGAAAAAATAAAACTCACCGAAAGGAAAATATTCCTAAAGTTATTCCCTGATCACATATTCATCTTATTTCTTCATATTCCAAAGTTTTCGCGTCATGGGATGGCGTAGCTCGTTTCGTATTCAGGACGGGATGATTTCATTTCATTTTGCAATATTTACAAAACACATATTTCCGGAGAAAAAGACGTAGAAACTTTTTTGTATTCTAAATTATTGCCGCCTGTTCGACAACGTTCAGAGAAAATACTTTATTTTTCATTTCGATTGTCGCTGCCTTTTTGACTTTAGATACATATGAATGACATAAGGTACACGTGACATCCGGTCGATACGTCGAAAAATGAGGATCTCTTCCTTTCAGTACGGTAAAATTATTATAGCAATTGCTGTTACGTATTTTAAATAAATTGTCATCTTATAGTCCAAGTGATTATCGGTCATTATGAATAATGGCTAGCCACATCGGATGAAGTGATTAATAAATTGAACATTTTTAAAAATTTTAAAAATACTTTATATATTGTCCACTACAATATTGTTTCGGTGTACAACACCTTCATCAAGTGGATGAAAACTATATAAAAAAATATAGTTTTCGTCCACCTGATGAAGGTATTACATACCGAAACAATATTGTATTGAACAATATATAAAATATTTTTGAAATTTTTAAGAATATGTTTGATTTACTAATAAGTTGACATGGAATCGGAACACGTATCTCCCTCACCAATCAAGTATTTGATTAATTATTACATACATTTCTTCATTCATCACATTTTCTGGTCATTATGAATAATGGGTAATTTGATAATAATTAACGTTTAACAATAATTTTTAACAAATTGATAAATTTTAAATAAATTTGAACGTTTAACGATTGATAACTTTGAGTGATTACAAAAAAAATTTTTTTTTGCTATTTTGATTTTAAGAATGAATTCTTATCGAGTAACGGTAAGAAATATTCAAGTTCCTAGTACCAGATATTGAAAGAGCACGTAGCTAAAAACTAGGGGATTCTGAATGTGAAAGTCCTTGCTAAGTTATCTAGCTAAAAAATGCATGTTGAATTGTTAGAGGTTATGTTCATTTCAAGTTGAAGTCATGGTGTGAAATTTTTGTTTGTGGTGATATTCTCAGTTCTACTTTCATTACGTTTCGTTATTTGTATTCTCAAATCTAATTTAATGACAAAAGTAGAAATAATAATAATAAAACATGTTATTTATCACTTTACCCCATAGATAATGAAAATTATGCATAATAATAATAATAATAATAATAATAATAATAATAATAATAATAATAATAATAATAATAATAATAATAATAATAATAATAATAATAATAATAATAATAATAATAATAATAATAATAATAATAATAATAATAATAATAATAATAATAATAATAATAATAATAATAATAAATGTCTTTATTAACATAAATCATAATATTTTACATCAAAAATCATTCCTTAGGGCGAGATTTCATCTAACCCTTGGATCTACTATTATCTAACCCTTTTTAACTGATGACCGAATAATTTGAGTATTTGAATAGTTTTTATCAAATTGCTATATATTCTTGGTCATTTTTCATAATGCCAGGGCAGTGTACCTGTGTACTGTACTGTACTGTTTACCCCTTTTTGAAAAAATACGTGACGTGATACGAAAAATTGTTACACTAGGATTTTATATAGAGAATGAGTGCACAATGCTAATTTTCACATCAAATTCTTCATAAATACATCCAATTATTCAAAATAAACAATGAACACATATCTGCTTAAATGACACAGAACATAACCTACAATATATGATATTATGTTAAGAACAATAAATTACCATTAACACACTTGGCTTAAGTTTCACTAAATATATTAAAAACTCTACATATGTTTTGGGTGGTTGCTCAGTAATATTATATACTCTTGATAATGGGTTAACCACCCGAAACATGTAAAGTAATGTTAGTATATTAGTAAAACTTAAGCCAAGTGTGTTAGTTTTAATTTATTGTTTTTATTGGTTACAAGTCGAAATGTAGGTGAATTTTCTTACAATCTCTCAATTTTCTTCGGTTTTATTGAATGTCAGCAGAAGAAATTTGAAATGAGGTATTTTTTAAATTTGTATTGTTATTTATAATTTGTGAAACACAACTTACTCGAAAGCATTATGGAAATCGTAAAGGAAGAATAATGTAAGGAATATTCTTCATCAAAAACCCATAATAAAGTTCTAAATTGAGAATTATATGAAATAAGAATGAGCAATAGTAGAATTAAATTATGCAACAAATTTTCGAATTAAAATTTCCGGGTGATTCACTCGAGAATAAATCGTCAATGTCAAGTTTTAACCATTCAATTTCAACGACTGATTTGTTAAAATCTAATTTCACTTTTCTCGCAAGTTGGAATTTTATTCTGATTGCTAATTTTTTCGGAACGTTTCGGCATTCTCGTAACTCAATGAAATCTCGCAGATTGGACATTTATTTCTACGCAATATTCAATTTAGAGCAGATCCCTTAAGCCGTTCAGAATTGCCCAATTTGAAATGCAGATGTATCTTTTTTTGCTGATGCCTGATAAATGGTTTGGCTGTGATGCTGGACCGTTTCCGAGATAAAATCTGACACTCACTAAAGAGGCAAATTAATGTTAAGTCGGTTCTGACATGGATTCTTATTGGAATGTTTTTGCACTTCTTACAGATGTACTTTTGCGACAGTCATTTGGCAATCTTTTGACCAGCCAGGAGCATTTTTAAATTATGAATGGTACTTTCTGTTACAGTTTCTTTCGACAAATCTGGAATGTTTATTTAATAAAAAGATAGGCCTAATACTGAAGCAGAAGCTTATTTAAGTTCTAATATGTCAGTCCCATTTCCATTCTGTTAGCATCATGCACAGTTTTTTAACGAGAGCATTTTCTTAAGTGTAATGAAAACTGCTGACAAAATGTAATTGACAATCTTTTTGAAGGAAGAATTCGTTGCTTTTTTATTTCCAAGCTTCCCTAGCTCACACTTGAGACAGCCGCTCTAATGAGACCCAACAAGTTCGAAATAGGTGTTGGGCTGCTTATGAAGGATGTGTTTTTTTAGAGGTATAGAACTTTAAACTGCAATAAAACAACGATGAATTATTCAATTGACAAGAATTTTTTTTACTCGAAAGATAATCTTGTGCCATTACATTCTAAATATGATTTCTGGCATATGACCGCCACGGCTGGCTTGAACGTAATCTAATTTGTAAGTCAAATTTTCGATGACTTTTTCCAACATTTGTGGCCGTATATCGACAATAACACGGCGAATATTGTCTTCCAAATGGTCAAGCGTTTGTGGCATATCCGCATAGACCAATGACTTTACACAGCCCCACAGAAAGTAGTCAAGCGGTGTTGAATCACAAGATCTTGGAGGCCAATTCACAGGTCCAAAACGTGAAATTAGGCGGTCACCAAACGTGTCTTTCAATAAATTGATTGTGGCACGAGCTGAGTGAAATGTTGCGCCGTCTTGTTGAAACCACAGCTCCTGGACATCATGGTTGTTCAATTCAGGAATGAAAAAGTTAGTAATCATGGCTCTATACCGATCACCATTGACTGCAACGTTCTGGATATTATCGTTTTTGAAGAAGTACGGACCAATGATTCCACCAGCCCATAAAGCGCACCAGTCAGTTTCTCTAGATGTTACGCTGTTTTGACATAAACTTGAGGATTATCTTCACTCCAAATGCGGCAGTTTTGTTTGTTGACGTAACCATTCAACCAGAAGTGCTTTTCATGGCTAAACAAAATTCGAGCGATACGTATTCCGCGCAGAACCATTATTTTCGAAATAAAATTGCACTATTTGCAAGCGTTGTTCAGGCGTGAGTCTATTCATGATGAATTGCCAAACCAAACTGAGACTAAATCACTTCTCAGCTGTTAAATCGGTCGTCATCTTCAACAGTAATGCCAACTTAAAGTTCTATACCTCTAAAAAAAACACTCATTAAAATACGAGATGTGCCAAGACCAGAGAGTGTTACGATGAGCTGAGTGTCTTTGAACTGAGGGGAATATTTGTCCAGTAATTTGTGCATTTGTACAATTTTTCGAGAGGGTTCTTTCAGTTGAATTATTTTCAGTTTTTTCTTATTTCTGGTCCACAGAAAAGGGAAAATTGACATTATTTTTTAAATGGATACTTTCCATTGTATTTTTAGAATATACAATGAATTTTATGGCAAGAGAAAAGAAACATTAGGTGTCTATAAAAATAATTATACCTACATTTATTTACGGACTCACATCCAATAAAAGGCAAAAATTGACAGTCAAATGGACATACCAATAGATTACAAGCAAGTGAATATATAACTACAATAAAAATCGAATGAGAAAAGAACATTAAATAAATTAAGCAATGTCTAAAATTTTCAGTTTCCTTCAAATTTTTGTGAATATTCGAAAAATTGTGCACTTAATCTGAAAAATTGCTTTTGAAAATGAAGAAAATTAGATCGAAAATGTGTGGAATTGAATTAAAGAAAAATTATCCTCTGAAATGGAGAAAAAATTTTGCTTCTCGAATCTCTGTGCCTATCCTTTCTAATTTATACTGAGTGCTGAGAATTCTACTTCAATTTGTAGAATCAGTTAAGTACATATATTGGGAATTTTTTCATGATTCTTGTTGTTATATCGTCCTCTTTTGAAATTTTCGAAAATATTAGAAATATCTTCGTAGATTCTAAAAAAGAAGGGTTTATATAAAACATGTTGTTCCATTTGAGAGGAGAAAATTTGGTTGTCTCCTCTTTGCTTTTCCGGTGCGACCGGAAGTAAATTTCAACTGAAAACAATACAACCGAAGCAAGGTTTTTGAAACCCTATACACAAATTTCCTGCTAAATACTAACAGTAGTTGTTGATAATAATACATTTATTTCCAACATATACAGGTAGGAAATAATAATAAATTGAATACAAATGATAAGAATTTAAAAAATCAAATCAAAAAAAAGTATATAAGCCAATATATATGTACAACGAAAATGAAATTAAATGAAATTGTATTATACAATAACCGAATGAAACAAACTAGAAATAAAATATAATCTATTACTTAGTCACATGTAGTCAACAGAAGTAAATGATTAATCGATATGGCCGATACTTGAATGATATTCTAAATAGATAATTCAAATAAGCTAAGTAGGTTTTTTGATTTTCACAAAAATTTAGTTAAAGATAACAATATCGTTTCGCCAACACAGTGGCTTCATCAGAAGTAAACTGGTGAATAAAATATTATAAAAGATGATGAATCTCAGTTTATCATCAACATCTGATGAAGCCACTGTGTTGACGAAACAATATTAATATCTTTGACTAAATTATGGTGAAAATCAAAAAAACTACTTAGTTTTATTTTAAAAAAACGTAAATGTAATATAGTCAACGAAAATAAAATTGAAATAAATTCAAATAGAAATATACTATCACAGAATTAAACAAACTGAAATTGAAATCTATTACTAAGTCATATTTTGTCAACAAAAATTCATGAAAATATCACAAACCAGCCAAAAATTATAATCGGCAGTGCTTTTCAACTTCAGGATATAATGTAAGTCGCCAGTTGATAATAAATAGTGTTCATTATTTAATTTGAAGAACCAATGCGATCAGCCTAGTTAGCAACATAAAAATAACTAAAAATATTTCACGACAGCATACCTACTTAGTTTGTCTTCTTTTTCAACACATCTGAAGAAGGCATCACATACCACTTGAAATTACGAATACCTCCATCTAGTCATTATCTAAACTACAAAGTAATTCACTCAATTATTGTTTAATTCGATCTGTGCGCGAGAATCTGCGATACCTTTCATCAAATCGCAATCATGCCTCATTTGCAATTATTTATCAGCGAGCAGTTAATTTAACAGTCACATCAAAGGAAAAATCCCCAACGGATGCTCGTGATTAAGCGACACTGATGACATTTGGCGGCACTTTACATATGTAAGGAACGCATTATGCTCTTCAGAAAAGGTATGTGTGAATTCGAGACCTCATTAGGGGAGCCAGTCGACACATTTTATGCGGTGTAACCGATATTTTTCAGGCGTCTGGGACGATTTCGGAAGCCACTTTCAACTTTCGCCACTCTTCAAAGCTACAGAACTAGACGATGCGGCAAATATTAAACCTATCAACTTTCGCCAAATTAAGAACATATTCTTCAAGTAGGTGTTATTCGGGACTTTTTTTCAGCCTCATTTCTCCAGAAGTTGGACGTCAGTGGATTTTCTCATGACTGGCATGTCTCCTGATTTTACATTAACAGTGGACATTATGTTTATATTGCTTTTAATATTTTTGGTACTGTCGTGTAGTACAGATTGTATATTTGTTGTCTCGTCTTGTTCAATATTATTTTTAATTGGATCAAGTTAACAATCTGTCTTTATGCCTTTCACATTATCCATAATTATCAAACATCTTCATTTTCTTAATCAATTCTTTTTTAGTATTTATTTCTAGATCAATATCTTCATTTGTCATATATTCTTCAAAAATTGATTTTGGTGTATGATTAGTGTTTCTTGAATTTTAACATTTTCGTGAATCACTTCAAAGTCGGTTATGATTTCAAATTCCTTCAAGAATATCTCTTCTTCTGTAATTGTACTTAAATTATTTTTCTATGTGTGATCACCTATTATCAGCAAGCTTATCACAAAAATTTCATTCAATTCTGATACCTATTTTGGTTGGTTTGCATCAGTATCACAAGCAGAACTACAATCTGCACTCAAAACATTAACTTAACGTTGTGAAATTTCTTAAGATTATTCTAAATACATTTTGAGTGGCCAAAGCGGTCGTATTGCATGGGTTCAATTCACATTTGCTAAAACTGTTGCTGATTGTTATAGACAAATTTTCTTTCGCAACCTTGAAAACTCGACTAGCTTCTCTAATTATCCTAATCGCCACAATAGCTTCTGTCAATTGTTCTTTTTTTTATTGGTGAATAGGTCTCTTCGACTTGATGAAAGTTTAAAAAAAGTGATTTTCAGTATAAAATAACTGTGCATAAACTCAACTCTGATTAAAAAGGCTTTAAACTGAAATTTAGTGCAATAGGACTGACGGCTGGTTACTAGATTCGTAGATCCATTACAACATCCAATTACATTCGTACACGGCTGACTACTGGTAAAATACACTTCCGTGTTAAAAACTAGTAGTCAGCCGCTTATGGCTGAGCACTGGATTTACAATTCAAATTCGAAACCCAGTATTCAGCCACTATATACATTTCCATTCATCTCAAGTTCTCAATATTTCGATAATGGTGTAGTCTTCAATGAGAAAGTTTCCTTCATTCCACACATCGTCCATCTTATTTCATCTCTCTCGAAAATATATGGATTCGTTACATGCAATGGCAAATATTTCAATAATTCTTCAACATTTATAGGACTATTTAATGCTCTAATCCGTAACAAGTTGGAGTATGTCAGCATGATCTGGCATCCTATTTACACTTGTCCTCAATGCCATCTTGAGGCTATTCAAGATTCTTAGTTTGGAGGGAGAATAAAGTGTATCCACAGAGAGGAGTCAATCATAACGAATTATTGAGTCGATTTAGTTTAATCTCATTGCAGAGCAGGAGAGAAACTTTATCATTCAAATTTTTGTGGAAATTACTGCACAACAGTATTGATTGTCCTCCTCTCTTGTCCCCTTTGAAATTTCGTGTTCCTATTCTAGTACTACAGAATTATTCCACCTGGACATTCCAGGGACCAACTCGCTAATACAATCCCTCATTTGGTTTATTGGTCAAGATTCAATAGAGTTGTTAATATTTGTGATATTCACTTTGACTCCATCATAGAAGTTATATTAGGAGTTATATGAACGAAGGAAATTGATTAAAATGGTTTAGCTTGGGTTCTTCGTAATATTTCATTCAATTCTATTATTTAATTATTAGTTACTTTTTCAGTTATTTTAGATTAGATTGAGCACTTTGTTATTTTTATTTCATTTTATTCATTCAGATATTATTTAACATTATATTATTATTTTTTGTAATTTTGTATTATACCTGTTGAGAATAAAGAACTCCATAATAATGAACTTATTATTATAATGTGATGGACTTTGTAGATTGGTATCGATTGGACAATTTGATTGTGAACCTTAATAAAACTGTATGTGTCAATTTTTGTCTGAGAGGTAATGGAATCATTACTTTGAATGTTGAATATGGAGACAACATTAAATCTTTGCTATTAACAAAGGCATAATATAGTGTGACAGAATACTTTGATAATAAGACTGTAGGCAATAATGTATGAATCAATTTTTTGTATAATATGTTTAATTTTACCACGAATGTCTGGAATGTTTAATGTTTCTAAGGTAATTCAAATATAGTTGTTTATTATCGTGAATATATTATAAACGTAAACTTGAATCAATATTATTGTTTGAGGGCTGAATGGAAGAACAGACTCAAAAATGAATTCAGTCCTTTTGTGATCATTCTTCTTAGTCGTAATTACCATACTAATTGGATGAATTCAAAATGTACAATGTAAGGGATATTTCACAATGAATATTATCATTGTTATTATGATGAATAATAGCTTCATCAGTGGAATAACTACAAAAAACAATTATAAGAATATTATTTAAACAAATAGAAATTCAGAACTTACAGAAATTACTAATCCGAGAAGGATTAGTATTCAAATACAATTGAAATTCTCAAAAATCGACATATAGTAAACTAAACTAAAAGTATGCTGGTATGAAATACGTAAAAACAATTTATTTAGAAACATTCCTTACGTTATAAAATTATCTTCATTCAAATGATACAATAAATACAACATTGCATTAAACGAATGCAATGGTATATGCTTTCAAACAATTGACAAAAAATCTGTTTATTTTTCCGTACGGATGCGAAACAATTCATCCCTAAAAAATCCAATATTGTCGAAAGCTGAAACGTTGCGAAAAATTCAATATATGGAATATCACAGAAAAAGTATCAGACTTTACCAATTGATCTCCCCAAATGACGATTCGTTGCAAAGCCGTAAAATCCTCCCCATTTCAGTACGCCAGTGTTGAAAACCTGAAAAAACAATGACAAACGACCAGAGGGTTGTATCCGCAAAGGAAGCAATTAAAGCCGTATATTTTTATTGTCTTTTAAGGATTATGCAGACATGCATCCGGCAACATTGCTCCGTTTCAACATTTTTGCGATCGTAATTAAAAACGAAATCTATTCAAGGATTAAACAATGGATCGTTAAATATTATTGCTTGTCCATGACTTTGGAGCGACTGATGAGTTAGATATACGCAGAAAAAGAAATGATGTCAGTTTTATATGCAACTCGCACTTGATTGATATTATTATTTCTGATAACCATTGAATATTCAATAGATCGCATTATTTTATTATGTCTCAGTGGAGTGTAGAGGCCAAGTTGGGCTTCAATGAAAAACAAATTGCTGAAAACACATCATGTAATGAACAAATTGAACCCACTTCTTATTGAAAGGAGGTATTCAACAAAAATGAACAAAATGTACAATACATCACAATTAAAAGACCAATTATTACGTCTGTTTCGCTCATATATCGTCTACAGTGTTCTACGGCCACTACAAGTTTTCAAAATAGAATTATGTGACTAATAATCAATTTGGACAAATATACAAGAGAAGTACAAATGAGGAACACAGGAATTATTTTAATCAGAAATTTCACTAACAAAAGAGCCTGTAATAAAAGGCATATTGAACACAAACTATTGTATTGAATGCGAATTTTCACTGAAACAAAATTTCAGTGAACAGGCTTTCATTTCAAAAAGTTTTCCAGTCCTACAACCGATAATACGCTGATATAATTATAAAATAACTCGAAACTATACATATACTCAATATCTAACAATAAATGAATTATTATTCATTACAGGAAACGTGTTGAACAATCATCCATTTTTCAGTTTCACCAGCAGATTAAAAAAGCAAATTACCAAGAAATTAAGATATAAAATGAGTGATATAGTTCGAACTCTGATAGCTCAAAGTTCAGAGCATATTTTATAAAATTGCATTCTATAAAATATGTTTTTTGGAATTGTGTAATATTCAAATAAAACATGGGAGAGATTAGTGTTTCTCCCATGAAATCTTATAAGCTACTTATGACCGTAGAGACTCACTTCAGGATATTTTTTGTTAACATTCTTCCCTAAGGAATATATGAAATGATAAGACGAGAAAATATACTATGTGTGAAACAATTAGAACTCTGATAGTTCAAGGTTAGGAGCATATTTCATAAAATTGTATTATATAAAATATGTTTTCTTGAAAATCTTTAACGTTACTGTAGTACTCATGATCGTAGACATTCACTAGAATGGATTTTTCATCAACACTCTTATCTAAAGACGATATAAAATAAAAAGAAAAGAAAATATAAAGGGTGTTATATAATTATATCTAGAAGATATAAGGGTGTTAATATTTTTTTAAATTTTAGCATCGAATAAAATATGTGACAGATGAATTTCATACATAGGTATGACCTTATATGTATGAATCCTTATGAAAAAATTAAGCAACAAATTTGGATTCTCTGATAGCCTCATCAACCTTTTTTATTCTTACCTGGTTGACCGACGTCAATTCGTACATCTGGAGGGTATACAGTCGTCTGAGTTCATACCTACTTCTGGAATACCTCAAGAGTCTAATCTTGGACCACTGTCATTTATTCTGTTCGTAAATGATCTGATGGATAATATTCACTCTCCACATTTGATATTCGCGGACGATTTGAAACTACATCATGGAATTAGATCACAGGACAACTGTGTTCAGCTTGAACCCGCGCTGGGCCATATTGCTAGTTGATGTGACGACAATTATTTGAGTTTGAATGTGTCAAAGTGTAATGTTGTTTTACAAGGAAAAGTCCCCATTTGGTTCACTGAGTCTATATTCAATAGAGTTGCCAATAATTGTGATATTCACTTTGTCTCCATAGAAATTATATTATTAGGAGTTTATGAACAAAAGATATTGACTTAAACGAATTGATTTAAATAGAGTTCTATGTAATACTTCATTAAATGCTATTATTTAATTATTAGTTATTAGTATAGTTTTTTTAGATTAGATTGAGCTCTTTGTTATGCCTCTTTCATTTTAATCATTTAGTTATTATTCAACATAATGTTATCATTTTCTATAATTGTGTATTATATCTGTTGAGAATAAAGAACTTATTATTATCATTATTATGAACGAAGAGACTTCCTTCAGTGCATTTTTCGTCACAGACTTTCCTTAAGAAGATATAAAATGATAAGAAATGAGAATATGAAACTTGTACTATAATTCCAACTTCGAAAGTTCCACGTTGAGAGAATATTTCATAACATTGCATTTTATAAAATATGTTTTTTGAAAAATTTTATCCTGAAACCAAACAGGTGAGAGGTGAGCTCATGTCACGACATCTGTAGTGTTAATGTAGCTTCTTATGACCGTAGAGACGTATTTCAGTTGATTTTTCATCAACACTCTTTGATAAAGGACTTTCTAATGAACGAAAAATTTCATCCACCCTTACACTTGCGCGATCACAAGAAGGGGTTCATTGACAAATTACCTTCGTTAGTTCAGGAGTAAAACTCGATTCTTTTTCTGTCTAATTTCAACACTTTTGAAATACAAAACTCGTTAACATGTGTTGCGAAGGAATTCTGGGTTGTTAGGAGCTATTCGAAATATGCGTCAAGGGACATCGTTCTCTAATGCTCCCTATTGAACAGAACGTTTCGGTTTGGAAACGCATGAAAGACTTTTTCGACTTTTTATTACGTTTGAATTTCAACTCGGTCTACATTCCAAACAGGCGAACAACTCAGCAAGTTTTCTGTATTCGAAAATATTCAAATTACTTTCATTCCACCTTAGAATTTACAACGTAGTATAATTTGAAACACTTCGTTAAGTTCTAGAAAAAATTGTTCAATACACTTGGGTTTTATTTCGAGGTGATGACCTTCTATCAGCTAGTTCAAAAAGTAAACATTTCTAGAAATTAATTAATTTTATTAAGAATACAAGTTAGGGAAATTGATTAATTCTATTAAGGTCAGCTTACTCCAAAAAACGTTAATTTTTTCAATATATTTTATTTATCGTAAAAAACATGTTGAGTTTATTTACATATGAATTTATTTACATATGAAAGCACATATATGAAATTACTTGAAAAAAAATTTTTTTTTTCAAAATGACGGTCCTGAAAATGGCTGCTCAAACTCATCTGAATCGGAGATGAATGACATCATTTCTGGGAAAGAATTATCTGAAAGCAAAAAACAAAACGGTTTCATGTTCTGTATAGAATTGGCTATGACCTCAAGCAGATGAAACATTTTCAATGAAAAAAAACAAAATGGCAGACTTTTGAATTTTTTCAACTTCTTTTTCACATTTAATTGTTTATAACTTTTTTAAAAAATAATGAATATTTCTGGTTCTGCTTGAGGCCATAGCCAGACATCTAAAGAGTAAAATGCCGTTTGGTTCATATCGATAAAGTACAACAGTTTTGAAATGAGAGTGTGGTTCACGCGAAAAAACGTGGTTTGGAGAAAAATCAGTTCAAAATTTTTATTCGTGAAAAATCGTAAAAAAAGTGAATTTTACTCACATATCCATTGCAGCTTCATACACAACTCCTTCCTGGTCTTCGTAAGCATCATTCTGAAGAATTCTTGCGTTTCTCAAAGAAGTTCAACAAAATAACAAGACAATAACAATAAAACAAAAAACAAAACAATAAGACGACCCGAAGGCATGCAGCAGCTGCCGCAACCGCAGGCGTTCGAATGGCTGGATTTACTGCAGCCTTTTGTTAAATAACCCCCTCAACGCACAGTAACGTTTTACAAGACCCCCACGCCTCAAATTACGTTGCTTAATATTTAAACGCTCCCTTAACAATAAGGTAAGGTATTTATTCATATACGCAACGAAAAATCTTCAAGAATTACAAGTTGCAGAAGAAAAAAATAAAACTTTGTTACCAATAAAAAAGACCAATTAAAAATTATCAAAGTACTGTTTAATGTGTAGTTAATAGTTTTTTCATCATTTCACAGATCGTTTATAAGCAGGCCACCCTATATAAAGCGTTCGTTTCTGAATTGATTATGTATTTTAAAAAAATTCATTAGTCGAGTAACTTTCGGGAAATTTCTTCCAATTAGTCGTACACTTCTATAAATTATTCAATTTATTCAATCTTTTTAAGGGCGTTTGGACCAGTTGTTCTGTTTCTGTGATATCTTCCGTTTTTTATCCTATTCAAATTTCGAGTTCGTTGTTAAAGATGGGGGAGCAGCCACTGACGACGCAATGTGGCATGTATTGGATTTCATAAATTAAAACGACCGCTTGGGGCTTGACAGAAACACACAGAATCGTTTCTAATTAAACTCAGGGGTGAAATGACATCTTGGACGTAACAGTCGCCTTTTTTCACGTCGTTTGTGTCATTATTCAAAGAAATTATTGAATATTTGAAACAACTCAGCGTAATATCATGTTACCTATTAGAACTGATGAAATGTGAATGAATCTATGCTAAAAATAAATAATTAAAAAAATTAAAAAACCCGACTGCACATTAAAGTGAACAAAACTACGCACCTAACAAATATAAAACTGAAAGACAAAAACAAGTACTGTAATCTCGCCCTATGAAGACTAATTATCAAGGTAATTAAATAAAAAATTAAGTTTATAGTAACTTAGACAGTCGGGGCCCATTATTGGAGGTTGAGCCGTTCTAGAGTCAAACCGAGAATAGCCCTTGCTGCACGCACCTACATAGTTTAATTCATGTAGTTATCACGCCTTGCTGACCGCAATTGATATACTTAATTTATGTACTTTTTCATTTTTTTTGTTTTATTATTTTGATAGAGTATTGAACTCAAGATTAATTTTGTACTCATTGTATTCCTTCCATAAAATCATAAATTATTATAAGTCCGCTGCATCTATAAACATCGTCATTTTCGACCTCTGATTGCTAAGAAGAAGCAAAAAAACAAAAAAAAAAAATACGATCAAGTTCCAGTTTGCTGATTGATTTGAGTAGAGTGTGATGCTCTTTATAATGCCCAAAAGACCGCAAATTACTACAGATATTAAGAAGAATTTAAATTTACATGAATAAAAACAATCTATTTTTAAACTCCCAAAAATATGCTACATACTTTCATGGTTTTACTCAAGGGAATCGAGAAGACATGAACTACCATTTTGAATAACTATACTCGAAAAAGAAGTACACGTCTTCTGTGTAGTAGGTAGCCAAATAAGATGGTTAAATGATCAGATATTTTCATAATTATTTATGAATTGATAATGATAAAATTTCAATGTATGTTCTTTGAGATAAAGCTGTCTGAATTTCTGGAGGATACACAAATCTCGACAAGAAAAAAATGTGGTTTTTGTACGATGATGCAAAATCGTATTTGAGTTTAATTGGTTCGAGATTTTTCAACAGAAACATAAGGAAATCACTGCATTGATTGTGGAGAGCCACACGCTTGGCCCACTCCTTTCCCTGATTTAAACTCCCTGGAATATTTCTTCTGAGAAGACCTTAGTTGAACTACTGTAGTGAAGAATAAGGATGATTTGAGAAATCTGATAATAACAGGGTGCAACTCATCCAAAACAACCCTGGCGTGTTTCAAAGTGATGTTAATATTTCAAAGTGTTTCAAGATAATGACTAGAAGATTGAATGGTTGGTACAGACTGCAGGAACTCATTTCGAATATTTATCATTTATCAAAAAAAATCACCACAGGACAGATTATTTTTAGGAAAAATCGAGGCATAACTTCTCGATTTCCTGTCGTATGTTTACCTAATAAAATCCATATTTTATTGTATAGTATACTGCTCAAAGCAATCAACATTCATTTAAACTGATGTAGTCGTTTATACGTTTTCGGTGACCTATTTTCTGGCAAGACTAACCATTTAACCTCATTTTCGAACACCGCACCGCAATAATTTCCCGATAAACAAGCTCCGATTTAAATTTATGAATTTCTCAAACCATAACCGATAATTTAGTGCCACCGCGTAGCCGTATCTCGACCTAACAAGAATCGAACGTATTCGTCATGCCTGGATGGCTTCCTGGTGCCGGAAACGCAACGCCAAGTCCTAACGCTTTTTTCGTGTGTATCCGGTGCTAATATTAACACAAATATTGTCATTTGTTCTGCATCTAAATACAGAGTCCTGTAATTACCTCTCCGGTATCAATGAACGCACCTTTACCGGAAATATATCGACGTCGATAATGGACTAACTACACGTTAGTTAGTGCCTTTCGGAGTAAAGAGATAATGTATCTTTTATTGGAGAATGCATGCACAGTCTGGACATTTTTTGGTGAAAGATATTCATCAATTACTTGCTCTATTAGTGCTTGCGTTTGTGGAAGAAAAATTGAGACATTTCTTGTATTAATCTGTGATTATTGCGTCGGTGGTCAGGTATTTTCTCGTTCTGATAAGGTGAGAGAACTTGGTATAGTCTTAGAACAGAAACTTCCCTTCATTCGTGCTCTGTGAAAAATTTGTATCGTTTGTTTCACACCACCAGTGTTATTCCAAATTTCGCACCAAGAGGATCGTGAAATATCAATTCGTCGCCGTTCTCAGCAATTGGGCATGTGTTACTCAACCACATGGAAAATTCTACGTGTTGATTTGGGTTTGAAAGCCTATAAAATTCAACTTCTGCAAGAATTAAAGCCGAATGACCTACCACAACGTCTAATTTTTGGTGAATGGGCCTTAGATCAGCTTTGAAAATCCGCTGTTTCATCAAAAAATTGTGTTCAGCGATGAGGCTCATTTCTGGCTTAACGGATATGTAAATAAACAAAACTGTCGCATCTGGAGTGATGAACAGCCACATGCCATACAAGAATAACCGATACATCCCGAAAAAACGACAGTTTGGTGTGGTTTATGGGCTGATGGCATCATCGGTCCATTTTTCTTCAAAGACAACTGTGGAAAAACGTTACTGTCAACGGCGAACGGTATCGAGCCATGATACCCACTTTTATTGTCCTAGTTGGCCGAGTTGAACTTGGTTGACATGTGGTTTCATCAAGACGGTGCCACATGCCACACAGCTCGTGAAACGATAGACATGTTGAAGGATGAATTTGGTGAGCAGCTTATCTCTCGGAATGGCCCTGTGAATTGGTCGCCAAGATCATGCGATTTGACGCCTGTGGATTATTTCTTGTTGGGTTATGTAAAGTCGTTAGTGTATGTGGAGAAGCCGAACACGATTGAAGCCTTACAGGATAACATAACACGCGTAATTCGTGGGATACAGGCCGAAATGCTCGAAAAATTGACGCAAAATTGGACCTTCCGAATGAACTATTTGATACGGAGCCTCGGACAACATTTACATGAAATTATCTTTAAAATGTAAATGACAAAGGCCAAGTTATCAATTTCAATAAAAATGTTGAATATAGGATGCAAGTTGAGTGCTTTACTCGATTTAAAAAACTACGCTCAAAAAAATCACCCTATATAAGACTATTTGATGCTCTAATCCGTAGCAAGTTGAAGTATGACATCATGATCAGGCATCCTATTCACACTTGCCATCAACGCCATCTTGAGGCAATTCAAAGAAGGTTCTTCAAATTCTTAGTTTCGAGGGAGGATAAGGTTTATCCGCAAGAGAGGAGTCAATCATAACGAATTATTGAGTCGATTTAGTTTAATATCATTGGAGGTAGGAGACAAACTTTATCACTCGAATTCTTGTACAAATTACCCCGCTCTTGTCCGCTTCGAAATTGCCTGTTCCTAGGCTAAATTCTCGCATAACAGAATTATTCCACCTAGAGACTCCAAGGACCAACTCGCTAATAAATCCCCATTTGGTTTATGGAGTATACATTCAACAGAGTTTCTAATAATTGTGACGTTCACATTGACTCCATTGCAGTTATTATTAGGAGTTATGTTAACGAAAGAAATTGACTGAAATTAATTGATTCAGATTGAGTTATTTGTAATATTTCATCTCATATTATTACTCAGTTACTATTTAGTTTAATCTCAGATTAGATTGAGCTCCTTCATTTTATTTATTTAATCATTTAGTTATTATTCAGAATTTTATTATTATTTTCAGTAATTTGGTGTTATACCTGTTGAGATCAATTAATTATATTTATTATCAATATTAATATTCGCAAAGTAATTTCATTTGAATGAGTTTTGCAATGACACCACGTTTCGAGCCAATGAAGCTTGAGCAAAAATCATGGCCACTACCTGAAATAAAATGGTCAGATGAACGGAAGAAATTGCATTCTGAGAGAATGAAGCGTTTTTGGGATGCTTAAAAGCTGAAGTAAAAGCTCTAAAAATTGAGAAGTCAAGTTCAATCGCTCTCCTAATGAAATAATCGCTATAACAATAACACAGGCCAACAAAATGAAAAACATCTGATTTTAGATGTTTTTAATGTGCCGATTCCAAAAATGCCACCAGATTTCTTCTATCAGTTCTAGTTTTTGAGATACACGTTACAGGTTAAATGATATATTTTTTTCTGATAAAGGACAACAAATAAAGAGATAAATATGTACTTAATCGTCAAAATAGAAATTTCCCAGAATGTAATTAGCCAAATGGATACCTGGAATTGTCCCTGACCCAATGTTCCTATACTAGGAACTACTCAATACAATGCTCTTAATTACTTTTATACCTGTAATTGCCTATGACCCGATCCTTCTATACCTGCTTGGCTGTACTTGATTTAGTATATTAATGAGAGTTCCCAAGTGAAGTTGTGCTATCATTTTGTGTAAATTTTGGTCGTTTTGTAGTATCAAGACACTAAACTGAAACAATGACATCCACAAGCAGACGTACCTGTGTAAATCATCCCGATGTTTTATGTTATGTGTGTGGTGAATACACTTTGAAAGAGAGCAGAAAAACGATTTCTGACTTTGTGAAAAGAGCTTATCTTACCTATTTTGGCGTTCATCTAGGAGATCAAGATAAATCTTGGGCCCCACATTTCATGTTGAACATTTGCGACAGTGGACAACTGGAAAGAGGAAGTGCCTAAAGTTTGGTGTACCAATGGTTTGGAGAGAACCGCGGAACCATCATGACGACTGCTATTTTTGTCTCGTTAATATTAAAGGCATAAATAGAAACAATAGACACAAATGGACATATCCTGATCTAGATTCTGCAAGAAGGCCTGTAGTGCATTCGGAAGAAATACCCGTTCCATCATTCAGCAGTCTACCTGAACTGACAGAAGATGATACAGAAACATCAACGTCTGACGAAGTTAAAAGAATTCAATCAGAAAACGACAGCGATTTTGAAGCAGATTCAGCAACTCCGCAGTGTTTCAATCAAGAAGAACTAAACGATCTTATAAGAGACCTGAATCTCTCAAAGGAATCCGCTGAATTACTTGCATCCTGATTAAAAGAAAAAAATCTACTTTGTCGAGGTACTAATATAATATTTTATCGTGATTAGTGACTAATGTAATATGTAAATTAAGTTTTTGCAATAAATACTTAAATCCATGTGTCTTTGTTTTTTTTAACTGTCAATAGTAATATTATATATTATAACAGTTATAACGTAAATTATATACAAAATTTTTTAAGAAATCTCAAAAACTAGATCTGATAGACAAAATCTGAGAACTTTTTTACATTCTGCATCCAAAAATTACTCAGGAACAGTTAAAAAATCGCAGGCACCAAAATGTGTGTTGGCCTGTGTAATAATATATGTATTATATAGATATACTTGCGTACATAAATGCGGTTGTTCTCTGAGTTTAAATATTGTCGAGAGAGACACGGCGTTGAATAATACATCAAAACAGTTTTCATTTGCTAGAAAATTTTGAAATGTGACAGAAAGACTGACGATGCCGACTCCAAGGCGGCGTTGAATATTCTTACGAACCATTCGGATTCTCGGAGTTTCAAACGAAACAGTACAAAGTTGAGTTGTCAAGAAATTTCATAAAATATTCAGCTCGTCTGTGAGCTCGCCATAGAATAAGTGAGATTTATGCCGCAATGTCCGGCTACACAGGGCGAGATGCCGGAGCGGCCTGTAACAGGCCTGTAAATTACACGACACTCATATACCATTACATTCAAATACAGCGTTACTTACGACCAGTCGTTCGGGTCTCTCCATATTCGATTTTGTTTCGTTATATGTTTACAGTTTTATTCAACACAAGCGCTACATGCTGTGAGGATGTTTTAATTGAAAGTGTCCACGTAAGTATAAATTCCGTCGCCTTGCCGGACTCTCCGGTTCTGTTTTCTGCATTCCGGGTAAAAATGTCGGACATGGAAGCGACCTATCCTCTGGCCTAACCGCATAAGCAACGAGCTAAGTAATTTTACATAGAATTATATGAATATGTATGAGACTGATTGTTTATGTGTTGTGACTAAATGAAATTTGAAATATTGAAACATTGAAAACCCTGTGCTTATAGTATTGCGTATGGAATACCGAAGAAAACTTTTCATTAGACATTTGATTAGCTTGATCTTCTGAAATGATAATATTTTGATCAATTTTCATCTCAAATTAATGGTCATATAGTGTTCCAAAAGTAACTTAATATTTGATTGGAATAGACGCACAGTTTTCAGTCTTGAAAAAGTTTTTAGTCTAGCATCATGAACTACAGAAGATAGTTCTGTTATTTGTTTTTAGTTGAATGTATGTTGGAAACATTTCACTTTTTGAACACTCGTTAAAACACCAAATATTTTGTTTGACAATTCCACATCGTAGTAGTAGCTTAAAGTAAGTAAGTAGGCTTAGTATTGTATTACGGCTTCTGCTTCTAGGATGCTGGGTTATTTGGTCTTAAATTGGAGCAGTTTTGTTAATCTTGGCACAAAGAAAACGCTATACTAGTCCTTTATTCGCAGTAAACTGTCTATAATTTGGTCTCCTGTGTACATTAATTCTATTGTCGACTTGGAGGCAGTTCAGAGGAAATGTTTGAAGTATATGTACTTCAGATGTTATGGGCAATATCCTTCTAGAGGCTTCGACCATTCCATCCTAATCGATAGTTTGGGAGTTGAATTATTGAAGTTGAGGCATGAACGGTTCGGCCTAACGTTTCTCTTCAAAATTTTACACAATTCGATTGACTCACCATTTCTCAGCAAAATGAATATTCGCGTACCAAGGCCTGGTCTGAGTCGGAATAATACATTTTATGTCACTCACAGCAGATCAAATGTTATGTCACGTTGTCCTATCAACTGTATATGTAATCTTATGATGGTTGTCGCGGTCGATGTGATATCTATTTTGATCGGCTATCAGTTATCTTGGCATGCCACTCAGAACAGCGCAATGGGATGTCGTGATATTTTCCTGAACTTCTGTTGTCTACATTTGACTTAGTTATAAATATTATTTTAATTTCAGTAGTTTCAATTGTTTACTAGATAGTACTATTGAAATCGATTTTAGTTTTATTTTTATTCATCAAACATATTTCGTTACTATATGGTCAACTTCTGCTGACCATACGTAACTTTGTAATAGACAATATTTTATTTTATTTTTAGTTATCTGGTTATTGTTCAATACTATTTCAATTTATTTTAAATAAATTTTTTCGTTGTATATATTCGCTTATACTCTTTTTTGTTTTTTTTCTTGTTCATTTTTTCTTATTTATTATTATTTGTGTACAATTTTTTATTTTTTCTCTGTAATTGGATGTATATATGTTGGGAATAAATGTATTATTATTATTATTATCATTATTATTATTATTATCATTATTAAAATGCCACAGGGCTAGGAATCTCGTAGTAGCTTCTTTCAGATCATTGATTGACTTGGCCGATACTTAATAAAATCTTAATACATAATTTAAATAAAATTAAGTAGTTTTTTGATTTTCACTATAATATTGTTAAATATATTTAGTTAAGCAATATTGTTTCGCCAACATAGTGACTTCATCAGATGTAGTAGATAAACTGTTTATAATCAGTTTATCATCTACATTTGCGTTAAACTTGCGTTAATTTTCGGACACCATATATTTAACCATATAGACACAACTGTTTAAAAATCACTCAGCTGTTGTTGTTGTTATAACAGCTTAAAAACTTTTGGTTTCACAAAATTATAATAACAATAATAATAATAAGTCTTTATTTTCCTACAGGTAAAAACACCCAGTTATAGGACATATTATTCCTCCAAAAAAATATATACAGTATTAACACCTAATGACATGATACAAACTTTTAAAAGATGATTATCAAAAAAAAAGTTATTATAATAAATAATAGACAATGAAATAAAGGTATAATTAACTAAACATGAAAAGAGTCCAAGTAAACCCGACTCATGAAAGCAAATGAGTCACTGTTGATATCGCATTTGTCAGACACATCCTCGAATAGCGAACGATTTTCTAACCTTAAGCTGTCAGCTGTCCAATTTTTTTTTAGGGTTGCCAACACTTAACTGCAAAAATGGCGGTAAATTCAAATCTTACGTAACTCCTGGTACATCCTTTTTTGTTTTAGATATTTACATTTTTTCAATAACAAATTTCATATTAAGACTTCAAACTTGCGTAAGGTAAATGAATAAACATAATACAGTTTAGCTAGAGTTAATTCGATGATTAAACAAGCTTGACTTTAGTATATTATCAAGTTGTGACTGGGGAGAATCGACTCCGCATTAGTGCTAACAGTGGTAATTTGTCAGAGCCACCTTTAGCGTTATACCTACATTCGGTATTAACGCCGTTACAGTTTTTCTCTTTTCGAATTCCTTGGGCCATTTGCTAGAAGAATCCTTTCCCTTTATCTATGTCGTTGGGGAATTGAGGTTAAATTTATCACGACGAACGTTTGTTATGCTCAAAGAAATTACTCTTGGGTGATTTTCATCTGCGCGACGTTGCCAGATAGGATCTAACCTATCTTTTCCTTATTGGAACGTATAAGGACAAAAAGAGGCGCCGTTTCCGACAGCTGATGAATGACATTTATTTAACTTCCAGAGGAATTCATTATGCCTTTACTTCAACGAATATTTCAATGCTCAAAGTTTGAGAATGATCATTAGTTCAAGGTGTTAAATTTCAACTCAGTGCAGAGTTGTCAAATTTGTCGAAGGAAGTATTGTAATTTGACAACTCCCATATGTTTTTTTGATATGTTATCTCTTGATCATTCTTCTCATATTTTCATATTATTATTGTACATTTGTTATAGTTCAACAACAATCTAGAAAATGAAAATGTGGAAATTTTCAGAGAAATTAAGACGTTTCTCAAAATTAAAATTAGAAAAATTTAAAATTTTCAGTTTTCTTTGGAATAGTCTTCGATTAACAATGTTTGAAATGTTCATCTATCAGTTTTTGTGTATTTGTTTGGTTATTCCCCAAAAACTATGGAACCAATGGCCTACAATTTCAACCATATGTAATTGAAAGCTTAACTGAGAATATAGGTTTTATTTTATTGCTGTTAACTTATTGATGAATTGAACACATTTGTAAGAATTTCAAAACTATTTTTTGCATTTTCCACTACAAAATTGTTTATATTATTGTTTCGGTGAAAATACTCTCATCAGGTATAAGAAAACTACATAGAACATTTCTGAAACTTATGAGTTGTTGAATATATATTTCCTCATTTTTTAAATTGAAATTCTCTCTTTAATTCTTGTGACTTAAGAGGGAGTTAATGATTTTATAATGGTTATTTTGCTATAGTAGGTATATTCGGAAAGACCTATGTCGAATTTCGTTGTTTCTTGAATATTTTGTAATAAGAAACTCTCTCAAGTCACGTGACTTAAGAGAGTTTATGATTTTATAATGATTATATTTTTATAGAATTTTCGGAAAGACCTATGTAGAATTTTCCGGTTCATTAAAATCATTAAAATTATGATTTTGAAATCATAAACTCTCTTAAGTCACGGGACTTAACAGAGTTTATGATTTTATAATGTTTGTTTTTCATAGTATTTTCTGAATATTCTAAAATTTTCTAAATGCTCTCAAATCCATAACGAGGTAATTCGAATAAAGAACCTCCAACTCGAACTGTTTCATCATATCATGGGAATCATCTGTGGCATGCATCCAAATGACCAAGTATTGATGTTTTTGCAACTGCATCAAGGCCCTACTCCCTAAAATATGGGTAAGGCTAATAAGGGATAATATTAATTTTGTAATATACTCACGTGTTCTCCTTCTACAAAAGAATTGCTGCTATACGTGAATATATTATGATATAATGTAAAATCAAAAAGAGAAAGCACCAGAACCTAATAAAACTCCTAAAAATTATCACATTGAATTAAATATGTAAATTGAAACTTGAATAAACAAGACGCTGAACCAATTAGAAAACTGGATATTATTTTCATAACGTTAGGTATGTCCCGCATTTTCGTTGAACCGTTAAACCCAATATGTTATAAGAAACATTGAAAAGGCGTGGAGTAGTTAATTAACTTCATCAGATATGAACTAACTTATCATATCTAGGTGTTAGACGCAATCTTGTATCTTGTTTTTGTTTATTCTAGTAGAACAAAGTGTTATTTCATACATTTTTCCGATGACCCCTTCTCGAATTAATTAACATTGAGTCGATGTATATTTTATGAGTGCTTTGAATATTCAGTATCGTATAGATAGGAATTAAAAATGTTTTGATAGTTTAACAGTCAATTAATTTTGTGGAATGGGAATATTGAGACATTGTGTATAACATCTTATGATATTCACTTGAAAAGACACAATTTCTTTACATGGTTCCCATGAGATGCTCGGTTTTTTTAGCTGGCATTCAATTCAAGGCGTTTTTCTCTCATGCAGGTAATCAAATATTTCCAAAATGAAATGAAAGAAGCTTTAATACCATTGAAATCTGTACTATATCACTAGGTTTGTGAAGTAACTACGTAATTATCTAGTATGTGCACATTCAAACAAAGAACTTTCGCCTTCAGAGAATGAGAAGAATGAAGGAGAATAAAGCACAGTGAAATATATTTTCTTTTTTCAGTGATTTTTTTCTATTCTTTTCTCCGAATCAAAGCAATTCAACATCAAATTGATCGACTTAAAGTTATTAATTGCACTGATTTGATGTAATTATTTATATTTATTGCTCTGGATTGAATCATGCTGATTTCCTTTTTTTCCGGTACTACTTCCGATGTTAGCTTAAGACAATTCCCAGTTTGTTTTTCATAAATGACACGAAAATTTCACTTATCTCTTGGTGAAATATTATGTTGATAACAATAACTGTGAAAAATAAATTAAAATTATCCATGCTTAATGTGTGAAATATGTTATCTGTTAGCCAAAGAGTTGTGTTTAATGTACAAGTGTTCATTTTTAAACTGAAAAGAAATATGTTACCAACCTACATTAGTGAAAGAGTTCGATTATTTAAAGATGTACAAAATTATAATAGGAGATTCAAAACAGACTTTATCCTTGGAAAATGTAACACTACACAAAAGCTAAAATCTATTTTGTATAAAGGTTTAATTGAATTTAATGGACTTCCTGCACATATAAAAAACTGTGAAAGTTTAAAAGTATCTAAAAGACTTTTGAGAACGTTCATCTCAACCAAATGCAATACAGTTTAAAGTCACTCTAATTCAATTGGTCTTTGTTTCTAGTACTCTAATTGATGTTTATCATGTAATATTAGTTAGGTGATAAGTATAACGTTTTTGTTTTCTACTATATTATGTTATTTATATTGGTACTTTACTTTTCATTATTTTAATTTTTAATTAACTTGTTATTACTATATTTTGTAATATGATGTAGCAATTCTGCTAAATAAATTTATTATTATTAATTTTATTCTATTTTGCATTAATAGAAATTTTATGTCAATATGTTGAGTGGGAATGAATGAATTGAGTATGTTAACCTATGACTCAATTTTTCTTCGTTCAATATACAAATTTCACATCAGTTAATTTAATTTGGGTTATTATTTGAATCTCGAACGAACCTAAGGTAATTTAAAACGGCAAGTAAGTGTATTATTACAAGAATAAACGAGAACTGAATCAAATTGAAAATAACTGTTCTAATGTTCAGCTTCAAGATCAGACTCTTCATATACCCTGAAACAGTAAGCTCAATGACTAATGGTACTCCATTATCATCCGCCAGTTGACTAGCCATTGGCGAAAATTTCGAAGATTACCATTATTTTTCTGTCGTATACAGTATGAAGTCGTTCCTTGGTCCTTTAGAAAAGTAAACTTGGATATAACCGCAACAAAAATTGCAACCGCACGTCCTTAGTTTCATGGTAAGAAATTTAACAGACAAGCTACCACACCGTATATAATTGGAAACCTGATATGTCCATAAAATTTATAATTTCAGACAGTACTTTGTGCGAACAGCTGGCTGAGGTACCGAAATATGCAAATTGTCTACGTTTTGAATTTAAAATTAATATAATTGATAGTCTGTGATGTGACCGATCCGATACTGTCTGTATTATAATAATAAAACAGAGGGTCCGCTAAGAATGAATATCGAAATCAATTATCACATGTAGGCAGTGGCATACGTAAAGGGAAGAACCATGGGGTCTGCCCTCGAGCGACACTTAATGCGGAGAACTTTGGCATATACCTTCAAAAGTTTCCGAATATCTTAATTACAAAATCGGAGATTTAGTAACTGGTAAACATGGAAACATGTGTGAGAAGCTTAAGGAAATAATAATATTCATATTTTCATGTATCAATAGCCATCACAGATTTCATATATACATTTACGTGCAAAATTTATCATTAATTTTGAGTTGGCATTACTGTTGAAGATGGCGACCGATTTAACAGCTGAGAAGTGATTTATTCCCAGTTTGGATTGGCAATTCATCATGAATAGACTCACGCCCGAACAACGCTTGCAAATAGTGTAAGATTGTCGTTGAAACGAGATTGCCGTTGTTCCCGATTTTCATAAGCGAATTTTGTTAGCGATGAAGCGCACTTCTGGTTGAATGGCTGCGTCAACAAACAAAACTGCCGCATTTGGAGTGAAGATAATCCTCAAGTGTATGTCAAATCATCGGTATAGAGCCATGATTACTAACTTTTTCATTCCTGAATTGAACAACGATGATGTCCATGAGCTGTGGTTTCAACAAGACGCGCAAGATGTCACACAGCTCGTGCCACAATCGATTTATTGGAAGACACGTTTGGTGACCGCCTAATTTCACGTTTTGGACCTGTGAATTGGCCTCCAAGATCTTGTGATTTAACACCGCTAGACTACTTTCTGTGGGGCTATGTGAAGTCATTGGTCTATGCGGATAAGCCACAAACGCATGATCATTTGGAAGACAATATTCGCCGTGTTATTGCCGATATACGGCCATAAATGTTGGAAAAAGTCATCGAAAATTGGAGGTCCAGGTTGAACCACATCCAAGCCAGCCGTGGCGGTCATATGCCAGAAATCATTTTTAAAATATAATGCCACAAGATTATCTTTCGAATAAAGAAAAATTCTTTTCTATCGAATGATCCATCGTTGTTTTATTGCAATTTAAAGTTCTATACCAACAATATTCAAAGTGTGACATTATTATTGACTTGAAGAGCAATAACTTCACTTATATCGTCAGATTGTTTCCAATTTTGATCAGAAACTGGATTTTGTTGGAGAGTTCAGTCGATATAAAGTCGACGTGATCATTGAAATTTAGTTTCTCATCTAACATAATGCCTGAATATTTAAGAACTTTCGCCCTTTCAATGTTAAAAAATTGAATATAATGCCGATGAAAATGTTCGGTGCATATCTGAGGGAAAATTGAAATTATCCTACGAAGACTTCAAACAATTAGAAACCAACATCGAGAAATCCACTGGGGGTATCCGAATGAAATGTTCACGAAGCCTACCATCTTTGTAAGGGAGTAAAGTGAAATTTTAGCAAGAACGCACTGTACCATACTCACAAGAGTTCATCTTGATACTTCTATAGGGTAAAATCACGTGAGTATATCACGCGTTTGGAAAAACATCGAAACTTGATTGTTAGGAGGCATGGCACTGATGATTTATATAAAATGATGATACCATGAAAGTTGATAGTTTGTGTTTCGTAGGCAATATTTGTGTAGACAGCTCTCTGGGAGTTTTATTCGATATATCGAATAAAAATTTATAATAGACAATATGAACCTATACATCAATCCTTTGTTGTGTACACGTTTCTAATTATTTTGTGTAGGATTGTGAAATATGAGGAACATCAGCACTTTTTTTTACCGTCAAAAATTTCTGGTATTATAAATATTGAAGAAAAGGGTGTAACAATACCAACGCACCGAAAGGAAAAAATGCAGTTCTTCTCAGTTTGCACTTGAATGAGTAGTTATCAAGTTAAAACAGTAAATTAACCGGATGTTACCCTATTTACGACTGAACGACAACTTCTTGAAGAAATTTATCAAGCAAAATTTTCAAAATGTGACCTCTCAGATTTGTTCTCTTGCAATAAATTTTTGAATAAGTCTATTTTAATTTTAATATTCATTTCGTTATATATCATATTGTTAAATTCTACTGTAGATTCAGGATATAATTTTGTATATAATAATATCAAAATTCATCAGAGCCCCTTTCAGAATGTGTCAAATTGTTTCACCATTCAGATATTCATAAAGACATGCACAACTTTTTTTCATGAGCTGAGCCCCCACGAAAATTAATAATTATATACGCCACTGGAAATATGCATTAATTCAAGACATATTATATTCATGAACTCATAATTCAAAATGGATATTTTTCATGGTTTTGTTTGTCGAAAATTTATGTTATGAATAATAAAACCAATGTGATGCTTGTCAACTATCGCTTTATAATTATGGCAATATTCATTTCTCACACGTACCGCCTACGTTTTGTTCGCTTTGTTGGCGTCATCAGGTGTTGATATTTCACGAAATGTCGGCACGAAGTTCGAAAACAATACAAATCAATACCAATATATACATGTAATCACCATATAATCAAACATATAATAAAATCAAATAACCTATTTCTGTTCATGTCAGATATTCGAGAGACACTTAGTTTTGGGTTTTCCATAGAGAAGCATATGTCGAAACAAAAATTTTCAGAACTTCTATCAACCTGTCGGTATGTTTGTACACTCATCACACAAAAATCACTGAGTATAATGCAATAATGTAGCTAGTAGGATATTCCTACAAGCTCATCTTCGAATATAAACTCATTTTGAAGTACGAAATTGTCTTATTTTTATCATTTTTAATTTAATATTACCCGGCTCTCACTTTCAGTGAAAAGTGCTACCCAGATCTTTAAATCTACTGAACAGATTTTCATGCAGTTTTCACTTATCAAGTAAACTCAGCCTGAAGTGATAAGAATATGTATTTTCTACACTATCACTTCTGAAACAAAGATAATCTCCATTTATATAGGTCATTGAGAAATCGCCGCCATGGAGAACATAACCTCTATTACTTTGACATATAATTATGGCACAAAAATGTCAATTGGACGTTTTTTCATTGTTTTGCAGCTTAATATCATACTAAAATTGCTACATTCAATGAAAACATCAAATGAACTTAGTAATTTCAATGAAGAACATTGAATGATTTAATTTCAAACAACTTCCGGAGTATGCAAATATTTGACATACAAAACTCGAGGTTATTAATTCTGAAGTCGTTGGACTTGCTAGAGAAGACACAGGTAGTCTAATATTCGGTTAGAGGATGTCGTCAAATTGATTTTCAACATAACTCTGAACATAAGATTGAATTATTCTTTCATAAAAAATTAGATCCTCCAGAAGCGGTGATTATATCAGTGGAACGCTTCTTCAACGATAATTATGGTAATCGACATCATGGTGCTTTCCTCGGGACTTATTTCGAAATGAGCACTACTACTGATATCCAGTAATAGCGAATATATTCAACGGTAGAAGCAAAAATAATTATTCCTTCTAGAATTAATTCTAAAGAATGTTGAAGCAATTTTCGAGAAATTTTCACGCGATTAGTACAAAAACTCTGGAGAGAAAATGGTACTATGAAACGAGATAAATACTTCATATTCGATTCAACCAAATCAACTGAAAAATTAAATTGCAAGAAAAACATGAAGAAGTTCTTAGAATTCGAAGCGGTCATGACATCCGTGACATTCATTCAAATTGAAGACATTTAATTTGGTACAAGGTGAATCACCTGTAACAAATTGCCCGAGATTTATTTCGGTTATTTATAAGCAATACATTGAAGATATACGTTTTTTGAAACTATGTAAAGAATGTTTTTCAAGAAACGTAAAGATGTATCTCATATTTGATGTATACAAATTTCGTGTTAATATTTTGTTGATTTCACGGAATTTAGTGTGTTTCGAATGACAAAGTACCACGTCAATTTCGATGTTTTGGTGGAAAATATCCTCAATTTTCTACAGGTTCCGGATAGACATAAAAAATACTCAAGAGCTAAACAGATCATGATTCCAAATCCTTCAGAAGTCATAGCAATACATAAATTCGTAAATTCGCAATTGAAGCCTCACTGAAAAGTAACGGGTAATTTTTAAGTAGTTAAGTTTTTCAGATTGGCTGCACTGGTTGATAATGGCATCCAAACGTCATCTGTCACAGTGAAAAGTTTTCAGTGTACTCTCCCATTTCATCGTGGAAAGACTTACAAACGAGCAACGATTGCAAGTTGTTGAAATTTACTATCAGAATTCGTGCTCTATGGAAAATGTGTATCTTTTGTTACGACCATATTATGGTCGTCATAATCCACCTGGTGAATCAACGCTTGAAAAAATCACCCATTAAATGGGTAGAAACCCTTATAACAAGAAAGGGCGATGTTTCTGAGGAAATTGGAAAGAAGATATCGACAGGAATAATGTCTATATAGATTTTGTAGAAACAAATAAATACAAATTTGGTTGTACAAAATACTCAGAATACACTGAATGGTGATTGGAAAAAAAAAGTAGACACAAACGCAACACTAAATAACAACATTGTATAGGTTAAGAACAATCGTACAACTAGAGAAAGCTCAACCAAATCCTGAATATAATGAAGCTCAAAAAGTTTCAACGATCATGATGGACAAGGGTAGAAACAAAACCTTTGGAGACACTGAGGTTAGAAGTAGAGAACTTAAGATTATGATTATGATTATGGATATTGGAGGGATGCCATGATAGACAGAGATAGATGGTGGCAAATGATCTTCGCAGTTACCTACCACGAAGTGCACAACTAATGAAACTATACTGTGTTCGTGGATGTGTAATTACTAAATTGTTGCAATTTGGCATGAAGACTCTCTTCATTATATCCAGAATCCGTTGAAAATGTAAAAAAACATTGCATATAAAAAAATTCTCTATACGATTGTTCGCAGATGATACTATGATTAATGTTAGTGGTAAAAATATCCAGACTATGGCATAATGGATCAATATAGACTTGGCAGCAATAAATGAATGGCTAAGCGATAACAATTTATCGCTGAATGTTACGAAGTATAAATTTATAGGTTTTGGTACAAGTAAAATTCTTGAGTTGAATAGTAATGAAAATATAAGTATTAAAATTGAAAAACAGACCATTGAAAGGGTAAAACTTGTTAAATATTTAGGCGTTAAGGTATGTTAGAAATTGAGTTTCAGTGATCATGTCGACTTCATATCGTCTAAATTCTCCAAGAAAATCAACTTTCTCGAAAGAATTCGAAAAAATCTGACGACATATATGACTTTATTGCTCTTTAAGTCAATAATTATACCACACTTTGAATATTGTTCCACTCGGGATTAAGTAAAGAAAAAACTCAACAGCTACAAAAGTTACAGAATAGACCTATGCGAACAATTTTGAAATGTAATAGATATACTCCAATCCAAAGCATGCTAAAATGTTTAGAACTGATGTCAGTCAAACAGAGAATACTTTTTGCTACATATATATATTTGTATTTGAAGTTAAAAACAAATTGTTTCCATATAAAGAAATAAAAAATGTAACATGTGTCAGAGATGTGCACGGCTTTGATACAAGAAATGCTGACAATTTCTACATGTAAGTTTGTGAGCTTTCTAAACATAGGAAAGTATATTTTATAAAAGATGCAACGCAATTAATAAATTGCCTAGCTCCATACAAACAATTAGTGACCTTAAGGTATTCAAGCGTAAATTAGCTAAGTTCGTTTTAAACATATAATTGTAAATAATATATTTTGCACCTGTATGTATGTTTGATTTTGTAATAGCTATTGAAGAGGTTAACATGAGCGCACCATTCAGATTTTCAGAAAATTGCTAATTGACAAACCCCCTGATTCAATATTTCTCAGAAGTTCGATTGTGCTTCATTTCTGCTTTGTTTCAAGGCCAAGATTCATGGTCAGAAATCAAACAGTTTCACTGATCATTCAAAATAAAAAACATCGAATAAATTTGCTCAAGGGGTCCTCGAAAACCTTTAGGGATTCACTTTTTGACAAGATTCATGGTGGTGAAAAAGGTCAATTGAATCGAATACCGTCTCAGAAATAAGGATGAAATTTGCCAAAATTATTACAACTATTGACTCGATTTATGAAGAAAACCAAGCCTAACAATCATATTTTATTGACAGTGCTCTTTCGGGCTATCTTACTGTTTCTTCTCATTGGGGCAACAACCCTATTTCCTTCATTATACATTTTTATTCTTTTTCATTTCAGGGTTCCGAAACCATCTAGTGTATTTAGATTTCTGTTGAATGCAAGTATTACATTGTTTCATTAAGAGCTCGTATCCATCTATTTCGATCCCTTTGTTGATTTAACGTTGTGGTAAACCTTTCCGATGAAAGAGACATTCGGATCAATCGACAAATTGTATTCGACAAACACAACATTTCCATAAATTCAGATAGAAACATTGAATTACCTGAAATACTGGATCTATTCCACCAATTAAGCTGGAACTCGAAAGCTTCTTTCTGATAATTAATTTTAATTAACGGTTGTTTCGATACTCCCAATCTGCGAAAATAATTCGATTATGAAACAAGATATTTTTGGGTGGATTCATCTTGATATGCAAATATTTTGAATAATAAGTCAGTTTCACAGAATTAGACAAAAAAAGGTATGTATAATGTGAAAGGTTGTTGCCATGGATAAGCTTTGTCTGAGGAAATGTAAAATCCTTTATAAATACGTTTAAATCTCAGTTAATTGTTTCAATTAAACTCTTTTCTTTTTCGGTTATTAGTTCAAGATTTCAATGAAACTCTATGTGGAGAAGAAATATTTTTCAGATCATGATATATATATATATATATATTATATATATATATATATATATATATATATATATATATATATATATATATATATATATATATATATATATATATATATATAAAACATGTAGATAAGGTGCAGCATATATATATTGCAGCATCTTTATTTCAGGGCCATTCAATTCATTGCATATTTTCATATTGACGAACAGAAACATAAATTCCCCAAATCACTTAGCATATGTTTCGGTCTAATAACCCATTATCAAGAGTTTAATAGTACCAATTGTTATTATTCGAAATCCCGTGAAATTCAATCAAATGTTTCAATCATACCAGCATTTACAGATGTTTTCACTAATTACTAGTGACTAATTGAATGACATTATCGAATTATTGGTATTTTTGAGATATATTTCGATGAATTATGTAACAGAATGTCAGTTTTTTCACGATGTTCTATACGTATGGAGAATTTTCCGAAGGTAATAACCCTTCTAATACATTCAAAAATCTTAAGGACCTCAATTATTCGTGCTAAATCTATTCAAACAAAATTAAAGTATTCCATTATTTCCAAATTTTGAGCAGATTGTTGAAAATACGATAAATATTTATTAGAAATGAAATTTATTGACATACTCGAATACAAAAACATGAAGAAGCACTCAAAAAGTTCTGAATAGAAAATGAAGATCCCACGAAAGATTTTGAAGCAACAAGTCTGCTGCAGACGAAGATAAGTAGAAGATACAATTATATGAATTGAAACGATCCAATGTGGACATTTCGAGATCCAATTAAAGAAAATTAACTATGCTACCAGCAACTGAACCCTCAGCATATCCGATCTAATTAAGTAGTAACCTGATGACTATAATAACAAAGACACACAATTGAAAAATCCAACTAATATAATAACACAGCGTAGTTACGACTGGTAGGCGGAGATAGAAGTTATGTGTGATCTCGAAATGGTAAGAACTTTGTTTAATTAGCTAAATTAGTATTCCATGCGTCGCACACCACATCTCTATCTAGCTGGAGGCGAATTGTTCAAACCAGAGACATGCGTGACAGGAAACGGGGTTATTATAATGTTCCATCACAATTAATATGGAATGGAATGGCGAGTTAGGCAAACGGACGCATTCCGCGTGCACAGATAACAGACAGGAGCTCGAATTACTGGGGACAAGAGATAATGGAGCAAGAATCAACATATTCGCATCATCTCCGGCAGAAAAAAGTCATTCACCTAGCTTAAATTCAAATGCTTCGAGATTATATAGATTTTTATATCGAAACGTACGACAACTGAATTGGTGAAAGAGATACCTGATCGAAACTTGCCCAAGGAATAGTGTTAATGTAAATCGCCTTCATATCGCACAGGTGGAGGTGAAGGACTACCAAACGTTACTCCTGTTTGGTCTGAAGTTGGTCATCATAGTCTACGACCAGTGCAAATTATTCCAAATGGAACTTTGCAACTGAAAACTAACTTGAACAAATTTACAAGAATGAAAACTGTTCACCGAGAAGCACTCCAAGAGTTACACAGAAACTGTATAGATCAAGTGTGGAACTGATTGTACGAAACTTCACTCAACAGTTTGGAATAACTTCAAAAAAAGCACTTATAATACAATACATATACAACACAAATAACTGTACCAACACTTAACTATTTTTCAAGAAAGAATGGGATCAAGAATATCCCCTAGTCCTTCTTCCACTCAAATAAAATTTACGCAAGCAGTTTTTTTATCTGCCAAAATTACATAAGTCTGCCAAAGAGATAGAACTGTTCAGAATATAACAATCGGACACTACAACTTTGAGAAAGTCAAACAATTAAAGTATTTCGGAGCAATAATCCCAGGAAGTGAACAACAGTATACACGCAGGAATTAGATGCCTATATGCTCTTGAAGAGCTTATAACATCAAAAAATTTCGTTAATCTAACCGAGTATATCTATAGACAACGGTCATAAGGCCAGTAGTTATGTACTACTGCGAGATATGAACGATGGCTGCCGCAAACAAAGAACTACTGGAATATGGAAGAGAAGAATCCCCACGAAAATCTTCGGTACCGGAAAGGGGAAGGATGAAACCCAATAAGGAACTGGAAGACGGATATCGAAAGCAATAAAATCCGCAATACTGCTACGGCCGGCAACGTAAGAAAACTACCAGAAGACAGATTTTCAAGGCTGATGTGGTAGGAGGACCACCTGGAAGAAGACCTCGGGACGACCTACACTTCGTTGTAGAGATAACAGCAAAAGATCTGAAAGGTTATGGTCATTGGTAACTGGAGGAGGGCTGGATGGAAAAAAGGATGAAGATATGTTCTCAAATCGGCATAAACCCACCTAGGATTAAAACGTCAAGGAGAAAAAGAGTGGAACCATGCCAAGGAGAAAAAAGCAGGAACCATACCAAACAATCATCCATCTTGCAGTAAAACCAGCGGGTAGGATTATGAAAATATAAAGTGTGTAAAAGCTTTCGAACTTCGTTAGTTCCCACTTTTATTGTAAATTGTAAAATTGAATTTTAATGAACCATTTTTTATTCCTGCAGTAACTCCAGATTGTCAGATCTGGAGTTACTTGTTAATGTCCTGGTCTTTATGTTTTATGTTAAGTCCCATGTTAATTCGTCCATGTTAAGATATGGACGAATTGGAGTGTTAATGAGTTAAAGATATTTCGAAAAATTTCTCTTGTGTACTATCCAAAGATTACGAGTAAAAAGCCCAAATTGAAAGGGAAGTGTCATATACACATAACACAAAACTCTTGTTCTGATACTATCTTCGAAAAAATTTTTCTCAACTATTAAGTTATATTTGAAGAAGTTTTCATTTTTTTATTTATTACTCACAGTATTTGAAAATCTTCATTATTAGGTTCATCAGATATCACTCTTTGTTCAGATAATAGTAACTTAATATATTCTATTTCTGAGTAATAATTCATAAAATTGTCAAACACAAATAAAACTCATTATTCGACGAAATACATAAAAATAATTATTGTTTCTGAAATTTGTAAATTCCTTTGAACTGAAATCAATAAATTGAGTCAAGACCAGTCCGCATCCTGTTTTTTCTCACATAATTCTTTCTCACGGATGTAATCGCTGCAGCAGTCGTAATCCTAGTTTAGCATATGTAGTCTATTAGCGTTATCATAATTAGTGGGACCTTGACAACGAAAGAAATAGTGATATTATCGAAATCCCAATAGGACAATCAACAATAACTTATTTTCTCTCGAATTAATTGATACGATTCTCAAGCTACATAATATCACCTAATTAAGATTCTAAGTGATTACATTAAATGAAAAGGATGTAGATCCAATTCAAACTTCGATTTAATGGCATATATAATGTTGATCAACAAAAATCGAAATTCTTCAGGGCCCAGAACGTATCAGTCGATATTATATCCAACAGGAACCCAAATAACAAAAATAGTCTGTATTTGACTTCGAATGATCAAAACATCGGTATTTCATCAATTTTTCAATAATTTTACTATATATCGGGGAAAGTGAACAAAGTTATATCAGAAATGATAAATAATCAATAAAAAGAGAGAAGAAACAAAGAAAAATTGAAAGAAATATAAAAATCAAATGACAAAACTTAATATTTAATGGTGTTGGCGTTTACTTGATGTAAATCCATTATAATTGAATATAAACTTAAATTCCAAACACTTGAACTTATGACTTACACTTTAATGACTACATAGCATGACGTTTTTCGTCAAACCTGAAAACCTTCAAATATTTCAACAATTTAGGTGATAAAAACAATATATACATTCATACACAGAAAAAAGAAAGCTGTACAAAAATCCACGACCGACTTTAAAAAAGACATTAAGAGCGAAGTCAGGCGGTGTTGCCAAAATCAAGTCGGTGGCCTACTCTCCTGGTAGGTTGTTCCCAAAGTTTCAAGCATTATTTCATCTCTTTTTTCATATTGCGAGCGGATAAAAATACTATTGGTATAAATACAAATATTACCAGTACCAATATGTTATAAAAACATACTAAATTTTATTCCTGAACTTTAATTCCTGTAACAGAAAAATAAGTAAACCTTATAAACCTTAATTTCATTGAAAACCTGAATACCTTCCTCCATTCTACGCTTTCAATCTATTGCAAATCTTGTCACTAAATTGATGACGAAATTAACAGCAATGAGTTTTTCTCAGATTGATCCTGGTTATATAAAGAATCAAGGATTTAGAGTCTCCTGTAATCGATATTTTCAAAACATTGTGTATTTTTTCAACAAAAATTTCGACAATATCAATTTGTAACAATTCATTTTCTTCTCTTATTCTTATAGTAACGAGTTTCATTATATTCAAACCGCAAGGCTGTATTTCCGAAAAATTTTGATTTTCAAAAGATTAATAATCAAATAATAATAAAAAGAAGAACAATAATCATGGTTATTGTTGTCGACGAATGACCAAAGAAGGTCATCGATGACCAAAATTTTAACCGCATTATAATCCAATTATGTGATGAAAAGCTTAATAAAGGACATACGTTTTTTGTTATCATTATTAATTCATGAATTTTTACCCCAAATGTTGTACGAAGAGTATTTGAAAATTATTTAATTGTTAAGTCATTTCATAGATAATTGATTGATGCCCCATAAATCGAAATGAAGTACCCCAATGATCTGAATTCATCGTCAACTCTTAAATTACATGCCTGATTATGTTCTAAAAATAGAACTCGAAGATCTGTCTATCCTTAAAATATATATAATTATTATTATGTGGCAAAGGAGTGGAATAGGAAAAGTGTATATAATTTCTGAGTTTTAATTGGCTCTATAAGAAATAGTTTTCAGGAATGTAAGGAGTAATTACCTACCGAGAAATATTTTAACGAATGCTTACCTTGAATAAATTAATACCGAATTGGACACGATGATCACTTTGAACCTAACGGACAATAAACCGATAAAAACAAGGATTGATTACATTGACTGGCTTCCAATTCAGTGATTTGTGAGAATGCTTCAAGTATTAATGCCAATCTCAAATTACAACGTGTCTGGTTTTAATTTTGAATAAGGAAGTGTCTAGTTTTTTTAGGTATCTTAGAGATCATTATTGAAACGTTGAAAGAGCAAATATTGGTTTGCTTTAATGAAATTATAGTGAAAATATCGAGTCCACTTGATTTATACACAGCCATAGTATGTCAGTTTGAAGATTCAACTCCCAATGATTCAAATCAGTTTCAGATGATTTCTGTTGAAGAAGATAAGATACTTCTGAAGCGAATGCTGAGCCATATTTTCCTGTGATACGAAAAACTAAATAGTCAAATACAAATGGTTATTTTGTCACTGTCACTTTAGTATCAACTTTCAATAAGTGACAATAATTTATTTAAAAGTTTTAACAGAACTTTTGAGAGAAAATAAAAATATTAGATAATCTCTAATATATTCGTGGTAAGGACGATACAGTCAGTCAAACACAATTGAGTTTCTCTCTAAGAAAAGATTTATCGGTTACTTTATATAACATGAAATCACAGTCTGTATTTACTAAGTACTTCATAGAAAGTTAGTAGTAGTTTATTGGTGCAATAAAACATCGTACAGTTGTTTTTACACAAGTCAAAAATATAAATAAAAACATAAACAATCACAAATATTTGCATACATACATTCACAAAATTATATCAAGTCATGTATAAGGAGAAATTTACACGAAAGAACTCGGTGAAACAGTAAATAACATTTTCAATTAAAATATCCTTCAGTAATGATTTGAACTTATTAATAGGTAAGATGCGGATTCTATGAGGCAAAGCATTGAAAAATTTCCAACACCAGTAATTCGGACCATTATGCGACCTGCTCAATCTGGAGAAATCAATTCTAATGTCAGATCTAAATCTGGTAGCATACTGGTTACATAACGGTAAGAAAAGGAACGACATTTAGTGTTATTTTTTAAAATTTCCGTTCCTAAATCATAATTAGAATACTTTTACATTGGAATTAATATTAAAAATTATTGTTTTCTCATAACAATCACGATGGTTTATCTTTTCCATAGCTCATAAACTGCATTTGTTATTTCACTGCGCATTCGATGATGTTTGATGCGCGGAAATATTCAAATTAAAGTGAATTATATTTTTTCCTTACATATCTATATATACATATATGCTAATGTTTACAATAAAATAGTTTGTCGCTGTAAAGGAGCAATAAGTTCTGAAACAAATACACTGCGTTTTCCAGATGTGTCTGCATCCACAAGATTGCCGATAACACGACATCTTCAGGGTAGTATCGGAGGCAGAACATGCCCAAGATGATTACTACGCCAATGGACTTTAATTGAAGTATGCCTAGAAATTGGAGCCTCGAGGAAGACTAGGTACACCAGCTTCTAACATCGCAGTCGAGAAGAGACCAATGTGTAATCAGTGTCATTCAAGATAGCTTCCACCTGAGGGTTCGTAGACAGGACCGGTTTGCATTATACAGTTTCATTTTTAAAACTAGGCGAATTCCAGCATCCTCCGTCATGCGCTGGTGCTTGAATAATTTAAAAGATTCATTAAAGCAATTAGCGGAGTTATAAGAATTTAATTAGAGTCATTCAATCATTACAGTCTGATGGTAAATTTGCTCGTTACCATTTCATCTAGTTTTTATGATAATCTTCGACGATTATCGAATTGATATAGCCTGAAGACAGGTATAGAAGTTTTGTGTGTAACATTTTCTAGTCTTCATCTTCATTTACGTATCACATGAGACTTAAATTAAAAATTGGCAGTTTTAGAGTTTGCCGATAGAATTAAAAATCTAGAACTTTCAGTGTTGAAACTTGAAATTTCACAATGTGTTAAATTTGCTATAAGGTCTGTAAGACCTCAATAACAACGTATAAGGCAGTGTACTACGTTTAACTGTTCAAGTGTTGTTAACTTGATACACTGATGTATCTCTAAATTAATATCATGCGCCACTTAGTTGGGTTCAAGATAAACAAATGATAAGCTGCAAGTATTTAAAGTTACCTTCCTCATGAAACAGCGAATGTAGAATGTAGAAGCAAACAGATGATGTAGAAGGTTTCAAAGGAGAAGTCATTTGATTAACTAAATTAGTTTTTGTTTGAGTGGCTTTACTTCGAAACTTATTTGTCGTATATACTTGGATTGATTTATCCACCATCTTATTTGCATTTTCTTGTGAAGTATTGCTTATGGGTGCTTGTGAAGCTGAAAAAGACAAAAAAATAGTATTTATAAAATATTACCTTCAAATACACATTTACAAAGATTTACAAAGAAGTGGAATAAATTTGTATTACAAATAAGTACCTACATGAACTTCCACATGACACCTCTTCAAGTTCCACATGCTTTGTACCTATTTCCTCTAAATCTTTCAGACATTCTCCTATCAATGTCTTTCTTTGTTTTTTGAGAATATATGGTCTTTCTGTAGCATCTGATGTTCGTTTCCTTCTATCTGGTTGACATTGAAATTTAGTGGGCATACACCCCGGTTTCATGCGGATCTTTATTTTCGTATATTTTTAATTCACCACAAGATTAATATCAGGATCAATATCAGTATCACTATCCGATTTACATCCGGCTCGAAGGACCATGTTAAATTTGCTAGTCGTATAAAGTTAGTAAGCCCCTAATAACAATGTATAAAGCAATGTACTAAGTTAACAATAGTTAAACGTAGTACACTGCCTTATACGTTAATATTAATGCCTTACAAACCTTATAGCAAATTTAACACAATGTTTGAATTCAAATTATCAACATCAATCTGGTTTTCACATCTATTGACACTCAGAGCAACAGTTATATGCAATTAAACAGTTTATATGGTTTTTCGTCAATCAAATAAATTACGAGGTGTACAAAATCATAACAAAATATGAACACAATTCAACTGAAATGACAATTAATATATAATCATTATATTTAATAAAACTATTTGTATTTACATTAATTGCACTTTAGGTACTTGTATTTTAACATTATATTTATTATTTCTTTGCATCATTATCATCATAATCTTAATTTCAATAATAGAAAGACTTTTTCCTTTTTAATTATTTTATTATATTCTACTACAATACGTTTGCTCTATACAGTTTACGTCACAATACATCACCGACTGCTATGATGAAGCAAAAATACGAGTCCAGCACAGGTGCACCATGTCAGAGATGCGAACCCAGAAGTTTTTCCCTACCTTAAAGTGCCAACGAGGCTAAGGAAGTTTTCACTTCAAAAGACGAAAATGCTTCTTCGGTGTTTTATGATCGCCAAAACTGCTGCTTTTGTGGTTCTGAGAACCCACATGTGATAATTTAAGAACTGAAGCATCCACAACATTCAATTATTTGGTATAGATTTTGGGCATAATTGGACCATTCTTTCTTGAAAATGATGCTGGTCAAGCAGTGCTGATACTGGTGTTCCGTATCGCGACATGATAAAATTTTTTTTGGCGAAATTTTTGATATTGATGTGCCAATATGTAGTTTCAACAAGACAGTGTCACATGCCATACAGCCAATGAAACACTTCAATTACCCCATGAGACATTTCCAAGTCATGTACCTTCTCGTTTTAGTGATTTGGCCCCAAATAGAAGAATTGGCCCCACAGATCTTGTGATTTAACACCGATAGATTTATTTCAATGAGGTTATTCGAGATAACAGTTATATGTCAACAAGCCCACGACCATGCATGCATTAAAGGAGGAAATTCAACACTTCGAAGAAATTCAGCCACATTATGCCGAATGATCATGGAAAATTTCGACAAAAGAATGCTTATGGGTATGAAAAGCCCATGGGCGTCATTTGGCCGATGTGTTATTCTATAAAAAACCCTATCCTATGTACTTCATGATTAAGTAAAAAATTTACAATCGAAAGACTAAAAACCGTGTTTTCAATTCAACTCAAAATCTTGTTTTAACTTTGGGACACCTTTATATTAATTTAAACATATATTATACAGAAATATACATCCGTAGTCAATGCTACAAGGCAGTTCACCTTTCAGTTGAGGAATGTCAATAAAACTGAACCTAAGATTCAAATAAACGTAATAAACGTTATTGTTATTCAAATAACTGAACGGAGAATTATTTATCAATTAACATGTCTAGATGTGTTTGTTGGCAGAAGTCATTTGTCGGTGTATCGCATCTCCACTTGTATTTACATTCAAGATATCTCACTCGGATTTCCTAACAATCCGGAGATCTGTCATCGAGCTAAAGCATCTTCGAGAGGCGGTTGACTGAAATCTTTGAATTTGTTGTAATTTTGTGTAGTATAAATAATCCAAACAGAACAGATGATTTATTTAGAGTATTGCGATCAACTCTATCAGTTGGCAAGAGATGAATGGAACGCTTGAGAAACAACACAGAAACTTAATTATTTTTATGTAATTCTGGAAATTCAATATGTTGACTTGAAAAAAATTTGTTTATTCCAGATGTAACAGTTTGTGGCCGATGATGAAAGATGTGCTAACATTAGAATTTGTAGGAATATTTCGAATATCTTATTTCTTTCATTCAAATAACATAAACTCATTCAAATATTCAAAATAGATGTAAACCACCATTAGGAAACAGGATGTTTTAGTTTTATTATACACTCGTTACATGAAAAGTAACGTATTATTCTAAAAAATTGACAATATTGAAATCCTAAATCAATTCAGGAAAACGAGGAATATTTCATAGAATAATTTATTATATATCTCCTACTGGTCACAGAATTGCAACAACTTTTATTTTTCACATTGAAGCACAGAAAACTAATGTAAATTTTTGTTCTATAGATGCTTGAATCTTACTCTCAAGTGTTCTGTTATTTCATCAACTTTTTTGACTTCAGAATTCATTTATGTCATTTCCGAATGATTTTCATTAGTAAAGGAAGGACTGTGAAGAATATTAGTCATCTTGTATGGGCCAGATAGGACGTTTTTAAACTAGGCTTAAAGAGCATATAAGAAACGGGCAATCAGCTTTTCGCGAACATCTGAAATTGACAGGACATAACATCTCATCCTGTTTTGAACCAATAATTCTTCATTATTTCGAAAAAGGTATGAAAATTAACAAGCTGGAAGTCATAGAAATAAATAAACTTCAAAAATCTAATAATTACAATCTTCTCAATGAACAGTTGAAAACCGCTCCCCACTGTTAAATCTCTGATAATTTGGAAATACCCACCTCTGCCACCTCAATTCTATGTTTTATGGAAACAGAACATAGAATGGAGATGCTATAGATATTCTATAATCTACCACCTCCAAGGACCTAACTGATCTATAAATATTTAAAGTTTGTTTTTGTTATATGTATTCAGTCTTGATAATGCCGAAAACGGCGAAACTAGTCGATTAAAGAGTTGCTCAGTTTGTGATTTTTAGACAAATATTGTATGTTTGGTCTCTTCAGTGATACCAATTCATTTAATCTATCATCAAATTCATGTTACTTCGAATTTTCTCAGTAAATACATACATACATACAATTGCAATCTTCGTCTCACAGTCCTTTATTGTAATTCCAAATTGAATTACGAAATACCAACCAGCTGGGTTCGGTTATATGAGCTTTTAATGCAAAACTAAACAAAAACGATGAACGGGGTGCTGTGTAATGAACAGAGAAGCGATTATCGTTTGTATCGGTCTTAGCTAGCAGTGTTTGGTCAGTACGTGTTAGGCATTTGTTTTTCTTCGTACACTTCCGGAACATATCAATATTATCAAAATTTCCGACATGGATGTAGTAATATTCATATTGACTGGAGAATTTGATGAATAATTACGTTAAGAAAACAATCACTTTGCCTAGAACGTATGTTAGTTTACAATTCTGGACCGTCAGTCACTGAAATTAAGACACTGTATTGAAAACTAATCAATGCAGAGGGCTGTATTCCAAAAAATCGAAAAGGAATTAAGTCAGGGGATTCAGCATGTCGTAAATGGATTCCAAAACGATTCAGCTACCTCCTTTTAAAATATCAGAAGTTTAAACAGAAGTCAAGACGAGTTGCTGAATTTAATCTGATATTCAATAAACACCATATACAAATTTATAATTTGAGATAGATGAGCTAAAGCTTCATACTTATGTTCAATATTCTGTGGAAGTACCTGATTTCAAACTTTATCAGTTTTGGCTAAATTTATGCGCATTGAATCACGTCTGACGTTTGATTAAGTATTGATTCTAGTCCACAATCAAATAGAGGTCCCACAATCACAGAGGTAATCCACAATCAAACATAGACTGGTCGTTTCTTTTCAATTGAAAATGTTCATTCTTTAAATTAATAATTTTGCGTCTACATAATCGATATAGTTAATTTCGAGCTTGAATTTATCGAAGTTTCTACATTTTCTGATCGCTAAAAGAGTGTCTGCTTTGAACATTCAGTTACAATGACTCTCAATCTTCGAATCGCATTTTAAAATTGCAAAATTTCGTTCACAAAATCGAAACTGAAGAATTGTAACGAAATTGATCAAAGTTCGATCAATTCTTTAATTTTTTTCCTCAACAGCTTGTAGCTGAGATACATTTTGTGATTATTAGAAGAATAACACATCCTAAAGTTCAGTTAGAACATTTCAAAATCTTCAAATAAAATGTAACAGCTGAAAAATTTTGCACTCTACACGAAAGTGACAATTTGAAACAATAATTTTCCAAACTTCGACCAATCTCTTACATTTTCACATCAACCTATACTTAAAATGAATTTTTTCGCAATGTTTCGATGAAACAAGTTTTGCAAGCAAATTTTGTGTTTTTGTAAAAGTATAGAGTGGACTGTATATATTTTAATAGTATGTAGTAATACAACTTGTAAGTAGTGTATCTAAATCTTAACTAAGTAAAATCTAATTGTAACAGGTACTTGTAGGTACTATTTGTATCTATGTTGAATTACCTGGTAACAGGTATAAAATGTAGAAATAAGGGAATAAAATTCCCACATCATTCAAAACTGAACACAAGTGACATATGAAAAATCTGTTTGACGAAGTTTTCATACATAATTACCTACAAAAATGAGCATTTTCTTTATAGAAGAACATACCTAGAAACGAAGAGAATATAAAGATACCAATCCCGTTTGATACTCGCTGTAAAAAGCCCCACTACTAATTATTCACATCTAGATTTCTTAGGTTGCGCCAATTATTCAAATTAGCCAATCAAACTTGTTGATTTCGCGCAAAATGGATAATATAAGAGGAGGAGAGAACGTAAGTGTCAACGCTAGCACGTGTGAAGTCTATTTTTAGAAAGTTTTGTTCACAGAAGAGACGTTATAACGTTTCAACGTAGCAGTTACGTAGTTCTATGAACTGATATCTCTATTTCTCTGATTTAATCAGATATACTCATAAAAAGAATAATTTATCGAACAAAAAATGCTCATATTATATCATACGATTTTCACAACTTGTCTACCTCATCGTTGTTGAAATAAATAAATAAACTTCCACTCAATTTTACGCAAAATTAATACCCCTACAGTAAAAACTATTGAAAAATACCGGAACAAGTTCGAATAGGTCTATTGACGATAATTAATAGGCTGATACATTAAACACCAATGGTTTTATGAATATTATTCGATGGGATTTTTATTTTTCAGAATTTATCTCTGAAAATTTATTCATCCTTTTTTTATTTTTCGTGAAAACAATATCTGTGAAACCAAAGTATCTAATTTCAAGCTACTTTACCACAAAATACTACATAAAAATGATTCTAGAATTACATGACGCGTGATCATCATCAATTATTTGCAATTCTGATTGATTTTTCGAACATTACTTCCTGAACTTTGAATAGTATCGGTATTCCTTTGGTGAACATCCATTAAAAAAATATATAAGATAAATTCAAACAGTTAAACTTCTGATTTACACTTTTATTGAATAATAACATAACGCGTATCGTCCTTATTCAGTCATATTCTTCTATTAGAGTCTGAAGAAGTTAGTAAACCGACGAAACGCGTCTTATCATTCAATAGAAGTGTAAATCGAAAGTATTTACATAATTTATAAAACAAGTATTCGAGTTTATCTTATATTTCATTTTTTCATAAAACTTCATGGAAAATATAGTTTAAATTGAAAAGAAAGTCACTTGGATTATAGTTCCACTGTATTCAAATAATTACTGTGTTTAAATTTCATTTACAATCATTCTCGAATATAAAATGATATAAAGAACAAAATTTTTTAAGTTCAAACACTTCTGTGAAAAATTGTGACCTAAGTACGTTTTACTATTACGAGCCTTAAGAAATTAATTGTGACTTACTTAAAGTGAGTCAGAATTGTTGAAAAAAGTGTGTTCATCTATAAATTCGTGATTTCGTTAATATTTCAAATCTGAAATAGAAAATGCATTTACATCTAGTAACGTTCTAAATTTACATTTCGACATCGCTAATAATGTGATATTACTCTTTAAGGTTTTCATGTCTTTGTTCAAGTCTCTCTATCGTAGTTGAAATATAACTCAGTGCTTTGAAAAAAGTCATATAAATAAGACAAGTACTAGATTAAATGCTTAACCATATTTTTTCTTGGATATGGTTTTAATGATTGATATATTTGTAATCTCGTAAATTTTATCTAAAGCCATGTTGTTTATTGTTGACCTATAGTTTTTTTCCTCATGTAACTTGATATGTTTGATATTTATTACATATAAGATTGACATAGTGTAAGCGGCGCCACATGTTTAACGCATACTTGATAAAAGTAACGATTTGTTTAGGAAACAAAGCATGAGACAAATTACCAAATTTCGAATTGATTTAGATAGACACTCTTTATAGCTATCGATAACTGCACTCTTCTAAGATAAGATTCATTCGTTTAATTGGTTTTAATTCATAATTAGGTATAGATATTCGAAAAAAATTCCTAATTGGAGTTTTATTTTTGATTCGAGATACCACCATACTTCAAGTGCATAGATATTGTTCAATAAATTATAATTATACCGTATTTGAATGATGAAATTCACAGCAGAATATTAACTAGCGAAGAAAATTCGAAAAAATTGACGAAGCGTTGACAGATATCCTGAAGAAAACATGATTAATATTTTGTTGTTTTCGAAAAATTATCTTATCGATACTAAACTATAAAACCTATTTCCATAGCTGCTGGTGAAACTGAGTAGTTGAAACAGTAAACCAAATAATATAAAGGTTATGAAGAAATAACGTGAAAACCATATCACAAATGCAAGAAGGATAAATTCATTTTTGATCAACAATAACATGAAGGTGCTAGAAAACTATAAGAGCCACTAAAAAAAAGGCGATTAACCATCGTAAATGATCACATACTTATCGCCTTTGACCTCCTCTATAAAACGAACTTGCAATATACTTCTGTAACTAGTCTTAGTGATGAGTTCATTATTTGAATAACTATTCGAATTTGTTCATTATTCTGTTCGTCATTGGTCTGATGGATGATATTTACTCTCCACATTTGATGTTCGCGGTTGATTTGAAATTATGTATATCATAAAATGATATCACAGGACAACTTCAGCTCGCGCTGGACCTTGTTGCTAGTTGGTGTGAGGACAATTATTTGAGTTTGAATGTGTCAAAGTGTAATGTTGTCTCTTTCTCAAGGAGTGTGATTATAGCGTCGGTGGTCAGGTTCTTTCTCGTTCTGATAAGGTGAGAGATCCTGGTGTAGTCTTCGATCAGATGCTTTACTTTGTTTCACACATCACCCAACTTATTTCATCTACCTCGAAAATATATGCATTCGTTATACGCAATGGCAAATATTTCAATAATTTCGCAATATTCATAGGACTATTTAATACCCTAATCCGTAGCAAGATGCATTATGGCAGCATGATCTGGCATCTTATTTACACTTGCCATCAACACCATCGTGAGGCTATTCAGAGAAGGTTCTTGAAATTCTTACTTTGGTGGAAGGACATAGATTATCCACAGAGAGGAGTCAATCATAACGAACTATTGAGTCGATTTAGTTTGATCTCATTGCATATCAGGAGATAAACATTATCACTCAAATTTTTGTACAAATTACTGCTCAATAGTATTGTCTGTCTTCCTTTCTTGTCCGCTCTGTAATTTTTTGTTCCTAGGCAAAATTCTCGTAATACAGAAATATTCCACCTAGAGACTCCGAGGACCAACTAGCTCATACAATCACACATTTGGTTTATAGAGTCTACAGTCATACTATTTCAGTTTCGTTTGATTAAAATGAGCTCTTTGTTATGTCTCTTTCATTGTCATTAATTAGTTATTATTCAACATTATGTTTTTATTTTCTGTCATTGGGTATCACCTCTGGAGAATAAAAAATTATTATTATTATTATTATCATTATTATTATTATTATTATTATTATTATTATTATTATTATTATTATTATTATTATTATTATTATTATTATTATTATTATTATTATTATTATTATTATTATTATTATTATTATTATTATTATTATTATTATTATTATTATTATTATTATTATTAATATCATTATAATTATTATTATTATTATTCGAAACATGTTGGCAGTTCATCCTTGTTGAGGTTGTGTTGAAATATTAATTCATATTCATATACACTTTACAGTATCTCTGATATTTGCAAATAATGAATAAGAATTCAAGTTTCTCTTGGTTTTATACAACTGGATATGAACAAAGACTGAAAATTTTGTACAACCCCCACAAAGGTATAATGCCAGTGGTGAAAATTTTATTCAAGAACTATTGCTATTGTCTCACTGCAATTATCAGATATATTCAACTATATACCTAATCTTCCAATAATTGTACCCACTTTTCTGAATTTTTGCGATATTGACCATCTCTTTCAAATATGTAGGCAACTGATTGTAAATTATACGCTCTAAAAAGCTTGAGGAACATTGACCAATCAATTTTTTAATTTTATGAGCTTCCAGAGAGAGGTGCACATGGTATTTAACCCATGTGCAATTCGTTCGTTTCGATCACTTATATTTTTTTACGTATGTTTCATTAGAGTATAGCAATACAACTGAACTAAGTTCCTTACTTCATCTAGAAACTACAAGCCGAGTGCTTTTATTTGATTCTAAAAACTGATGAAATTGAATTCTATACTCAATGTTTCATTCAGAAAAAATCTCATACCTAATTAATTTACGTTGGAAGGAGTAAATATAAAGACTTAATTTGAGGTAGTATCTTGATTTGTATGATTGAAGATATAAGGGAACTATGTAATTCGCCTAATTTTCAGTTGGTTAATACCTACAAAGGATCTCTGTGGAATTCCTTATTTAACAAATAATTCGTGTGAAGTGTATCATTAACTTATCTAACTAATATTAAATCTACCAATCAGCCAGATATGAATGTAATTCTTGAAAAGCGTAACTTAGTGTTTCTTTAATAAATTCTGTATAATTCAGAATTTTACTCTGAGTAATCATTTGGTTTCAAAACGTGTATTTTCACGTGTAGCCAACTTTTCCAGTCCTCTGATCTGTACAAATCATTCTGACGTTCCAGTCTTGTACGTTCTCCATTAACTTTCCAAAACGCAAAAGTGGAAAATGCACAAAAAGTCCATGTAGAGAGTCGCTCATTTCCACCGACCGACTTGATTTCGTGTGACATTTTCAGTGGAGCAAGACGTGGAAAATTGTAGGGTGCTGCGTCTACGTTCATACATTCAGCAAGTAATCTCTCTCATTGCTGCTGCTCAAATCAGTGTAATTGGCTACCCTGTTGCCGAAACAAACAGAGAAAGCTTTCGAGAAATTTCACCACGAACCCTTTGTTTTGTTTAAACGGATTATTTTACTTCATGGAGCACGGCTAAACTGACTGCAGACTTAATCGCTTTTTGGGAAATAGGCTTTTCCACTGAAGCAGCTCTTTTTATGTTTCATTTTCTCAAGCGTCGAAAATTCGTTCAAATTCATCATGATTTAGCTACAACTGCAATAAAGAAGATTACTTCTTAACAAAGTAGGAAATGAATTAGTTCATTCTCCGGCTTTTGAATGAGTTTGTTGGACGCAATAAAGTTTGGATTTTCCGACTTTTACCAAGATTTCGGGAATCGAAGTGCTTAAAAGACGAAAATATATGGTGGGGTCAGAACATGTTGCAATAAAACCCAACAAACCTTATAGTGTTGAATTCTTGTGCGGAATTTTCCTCAACATAAATTATAGCGACAAGTTAAAAATTTCCCAATATACAGGGTCTTCATTAAGTATGAGCTAAACAGAGTTTCATCGAAAAGTTCACAATATACAGGTGCATATCGAAAAGATAGTGTTCACTGGACTGATTGAAGATTACTTGAGTCTCTATAAAATAATTGGGACCCCACTTTTAATTGATATAAAGAACAAATATATTTTGAGGTAGTTATAACGTTTCATCTTGAAATATTTCAACTTCCTGAATCCGAAACAATCTAGAAAAATAGGTCACTTGTCTTGAAAACAAACATTTGGCTCTATATATATATATATATATATATATATATATATATATATATATATATATATATATATATATATATATATATATATATATATATATATATATATCACAAAGATTTTGAAGAAAGAAGCTATGTAAACTGATATACTGTTAAATAAAATTTTTTCGTATATATCTACATATTTTTCACTTCCACATATTTCTTACTCTCCATCGCTTTAATTTAATGTTTATTTCCAATAGAATTGAAGTAATTTAGAAAGAATATACAAATTGTTGGAATTGAGCTTAAATCATTCCAAAAACTTACTTGAATAAACAATAAGTTTTTAGGATTTTAACACCAAGAAAATTTTGAAAAGGTAGAATTAATAATAATAATAAGACATTTATTCCCAACAGATATACATCCAATTACAGAGAAAAAATTACAAAAAACATTACAATTTACAAAAAATTGCAAAATTGTACACAAATAATATTAAATTAATTTTTAATTAATTTTAATTAAATAATATTCAATTAAATTAATGATTTCAATGTGTTTTTGGCGTTTTATCTACAATATAGCATCAGTATTATGAATGAGAAGCTTCAGATGTTTGTCGCTCTGTAACTCCGAAACAGCTAACCAGATATGAATTAAATTCAGTACGGAGATAGACTTACGTATATTTAATCAAATAGAGTGCTCATCATCCTAGAAAAAGCAGCGATGTTTTGTAGCATTATAATTTTGTTATTTTGTTCACAGTAGGTACATGTGTCAAAAATATATATTTTTTTTCTTTGATCAATATTTTAATCGAGGGTTCAAGAAAATAAACAGTTTCCGTTGCACAAATGGATATGTCATTATAGATATCGATAGAATTTGGTTCCAATAAAAATTATGCAAATATTTTCAACAAATTTTATATATTTTCCTCACATGTGTTAAATAACAAACGTTTGAGCCACGAATCGTTTACACGGTATCACAAATTATTCATTGACGCTGTAGAAAATTTAACCTTTGGTGTAGGTTAATTAACCCTCTTAATTAATGATGGAATTTTGTCACTTCGAAGAACTGACAAACCATATACATTCAAAAGCATAAATAATGCAACATACATACCGATATTCTCTGGCGTCTCCATAGGAAAACTGAATATATAATCCAGTTGCCCATCTACATGTAATTATAGCGAATGTTTGAAGCTATAATGCTCGAATCCACAACATGACCTTGCTCTCGACACCAGGGGGACTGAGCAAACATGCTAGCGGATAAATCGTGAACCATATGACCCAATTTACACAAGTTTGCATAATACTCACGTAGAAAATGGACGGGATTAACTATAGCAAAGTTCAAATGCCCTACACGAAATTATAACTAAAGTTTCCCAATAAATTTGTTCAAAGAACATATAAAAATAGTTGTAGTTCCAAACAAAACTCTATTGTATATATTCGAGTAGAATTTAAATACTCTTAGACTTTATTTACTATAATTCTAGATAGTTTTGAGCGAAATGAGTTTTGAAACAACAACATTGTCTTTTATAGAGTTCCATTCAATTTTATAACCACGTTAAATATGCTGACAGCTTAATGTTAATCTCTTTATGTCATTCGAAATTCTGGAAATAACTACACGCCAATATTTTTTCAAACAACTTTTCTAAATTAAAGTCAATAATGCGATTTATCCAGCTGTAAGAAACATCATCGAGATTATTGGAAGCGTAAGACAGTTCCATGTTTCGTACTACAAGGTTCTCTTTAGTTATGTCACGTACAACAAACGGAAGGCAACGACTTCAATCCTCAAATACCCTCCTATCGATCATAAGACAGAAATATATTGGAAAGTGGAATGCTTCTTATATAATGCATATATTTCTGTACATCTCAAATCTTGAGAATCAATGAAAAGCACATGAATATATCTAACATTAAAAGTTTTATTTTTTTCTTATGGCTAAAATTGATGAAGTGTCAATATTTCACAATTTTAGCCTTAAAGAAGAAGATAAATATTTTCGAAAGCTTGGAAAGTACTGAAAATGTATCATTTTCCTATCCTGGACTGCAGAAATCAGGTAACGGGAATAATCGGTCTGGTGAAGTGTTTAAAAACTCATTTATTCATAACAATTCTTCATATTTCGACACTTTTTTGTGTCTTCTTCCGGAGAAAAACAAGCTGCAAAGTAGTGACTACAATGATCAAATTCAATATGTAAAAAATATGAAACTACTTGCAGTTAGAGTTTATGCAATGATAATAACAAAACTTACATTAATGAACAAACGTCTCTCATTCCGTTTTGACTTGTACCATTCATATTGCTGAACTGAATGGTAGAAATTCAACATCCTAGAAGGCAGGAGAAGGCTAGAATTTCTGACCAAGCAGTTCAGCAATATATAGGGTAAAAGTCAAAACAAAATAAGGTACGTTTGTTAAATAACGTTAGTTTTGATATTTTCATTGCGTGTACTCTAATTGTAATTAGTTTTATATGTTTTACATATTCAATTTGATCATTGTAGTTATTACTTTGCAGCTTGTTTTTCTCCTGAAAAACAAAAGACAAAAAAAGGTCGAAATCTCGAGAATTGTAATGAATAAATGACTTTTCAAACACTTCACCAGACCGATTATTATTATTGCCATTACCTAAATTCTATATAAGTACATCACGCCAAATTGAGGCATTATAACACAACGATTCTTCCAGAAGCAATCTACGCATCTGAAACAATGGTTATTGACGGTCATTCAAGAATTAGAGAAATATAAAAACAAGAAAAGAAAATTCTCAGAAAGATTAACGAGCCAATCTATAGAAACGGCATTTGGATGAAAACACCTCAGAATGAATTTATCAAATGACAAATACGATAACGGAAGAAATCAGAAAACGACGAGCAAAATTCTATGCACATGTCTACAGAATGAAAGAGTCCAGAATACCGAAGAAACTACTCGATATAATTATGAAGAGTAAATGCGGAACAGAGTGGCTAAAAGAGGTCCGAAAAGATCTACAACAAATCAATATAAAGAATCTCGAAGATCGCACCGAATGTCGCTATAAAATCGCTCATGTGAAGTTTGAGCGAAAATCGAATCGTCAACTGCAGTAAAATGGTCAGATGAACGGAAAAAGAGCATTCAGAGACGATGAAGCGTTTTTGGGAGGCAGAAAAGATGAAGCAAAAATCCAAATAAATTCGAATTCAAGTCCAATCGCTCTCCTCATGGGGAACAAGCGAATAATCGATAATTATATATATATATATATATATATATATATATATATATATATATATATATATATATATATATATAATAAAGTTAAATCGTAAGTTTTATAATTTGATTCATGTCTCTGCCCCGATTTTGCAGAATTTATATTACGTTATTCAATCGAAAAGGACCCTCTCCAAGAAATTCTGTGCAATAAATCGCAAATTCGATAGGAATATGATTCAACTACGGCTCACGCGAATATTCAAATCACTTTCTCTCCTATTCGTTCTTCAGAATTCCCCTGGGAAATAAATGACCTATGCCCGATATTATCGTAATATGATAATTGCAAAAATGATAGCTGCCATAAATTAGACAATTCGTATTCCTATTTCTACTGATAAATAACAAACGGATCTGCATCATTTGTGAGGTATAAATTGAAAGATTGCATGATGAAACGGACGAACTCTATTTTAAAATGATCAATACCTCCTTCATAATTATTATTAATGTAAGAATTTATATAAATTCAAGAAGTTTCAACTCAAAACGAACAAGAAAAGCTCACGTCATACGGAGTATATTAAATTTCAATCAACTGGAAATTAATTATAATTATCTCATATATTCAAAAAAACATGCATTTTATAGTAGCTACTGTGGAATATTACAAATTAATGTAGATACTAGGTGCACTAAACACAATCAACAGAAAAATAATTTTTGTTGAGATAAAATTGATAACGAAGTTCGGAAAAACAAATGGGCGTATCTTACTGTATTTTTATACTCACATACCTGGCCTAAAGTACTTTTAAAAAGCGCTACAAAAACCTGTGATCCACTACAAAAACCTTTCTCAGTGAATAGAATAGTAGAAAAAGAAAAGGGTAGGAGACAAATTTTATCACTCAAATTCTTGTAAAAGTTACTGCAAAACCATATTGATTATCCTTTTCCCTTGTGCGCTCTGATATTTCGTGTTCCTAGGAAAAATTGTCATACAACAAAATTATTCCACCTAGAGACTCCAAGGACAAACTTGCTAATACAATCCCTCATTTGGTTTATGGAGTCTACATCAAATAGAGTTGCTTATGAATGTGACATTCGCTCTGACTCCATTGCAATTATTATCAGGAGTTATGTGAACAAGTGAAATTGACTGGAAACAATTGAGTTAAGTTGAGTTCTTTGCCATATTTCATTTCATTTTATTATTCAGTTATCAGTAGCGTTTTCAGTTTTTGTAGTTTAGATTGAGTTTTTTGTTATAATTCTTTCCATGTTATTCATTTAGTTATTATTCAGCTTTATGTCATTTTTTTCTGTAATTGATTATTACTTTTGTTGAGATTAAGGAAGTATTATTATTACTATTATTATTTTTATGTTCAAAAGAGATGATCCTCAAAGAGGCCACAACCGGAAAACAATGGAAATGCGAATTTACGTTACCTTAATAAGAGAAAGTAATTCACCTCTTCAATTCCTCCATAACCACAGTGAAACCTCAAACCCTGAAACTATAAACTGAAGTCTATTATTCACCAAATCGAGAACTCTAGATAATTGCATTTCATTCAAGTGGCATTACCGTAGAACATAAAGCAAGTCAGAAACTAATAAGCGACTGTTCCCTGCAGTTGTTTACTTTAGCCCCTAGCTCAAGCGCAATCATATTTTAGCCTAGTTTCTAGTTTTTAGATGGAAAGAAAGATTTATATCCTACCTACAATAGGCATCAATTACGGCATTGTGCTTTTACACCAATTATATGATATTAGATCAGATTCCAGTGGTAGTTTGCGGCTATTTGAATAAATTCAATTGCGATGTTGCCGCTTGGTATGTCAGTCAAGAAATATAAAGTGATTTTGCAAAACTTCTCCTTAATAATAGTGAAAAATTTTCTTTATCATTAACAGTGACATATGAACGTGGGCCGGACTGTTCCTTATCTTGGTCTTGGTCTATTATCACTGGTATAATACCAAAAATTCTCCCGAAAAATATCAGAGAATTAGAACTCGTCGACTATCTCTATAAGGAATTACAGAAATCTGTGCTATTTACCACAGCAGGGATTGTCCGAAAATGTTCTGGACATAACGGAAAAAACATCATGAAGTTCGCAGCCGTGAAAATTGCCACTATGTGGCAATTTTCACGGCTAAATTTCACTTTAAATTTCACTTTATAAAATGAAAAGGACCCCGATTTCCTTTCTTTTTGAAAAAGTCCTTCAGCCTATTTAATGGAAACTTTTATTTTAATTTTAATTAATTAGTTTTCAACATGCTTAGTGCGTCAAGTAGCGTCTCAGTTTGGAATTTCTTCGCACATAGTTCCTGTGGTAGGTATTATTAATAATAAAAAATTTATTCCAGATATAAATCCAATTACGGAGAAAAAATAACAAATTGTGCACAAATAATAACAAATAAGAAAAACTTAACGAAAAAAGAAAGTATTAGAGAATATATACAAAGAAAATTTAAATTAAAATAACTTGAAATAGTATTGAACAATAACCAGATGGAACGAACTAAAAATAAAATATTGTCTATTACAAAGTTACATATGGTCAACAGAAGTTGACTAAATAGTAACGAAATATATTTGATGAATAAAAATAAAGTTAAAATCGATTGCAATGCTAATATATAGTAAACAAATGAAACAAACTAAAATTAAAATATTATTTATAACTACGTCATATGTAGACAACAGAAGTTCATGAAAATATCACGACATCCCATTGCTCTGTTCTGATGGCATGACAAGATCACTGATAGCAGATCAAAATAGATATCACATCGACCGCAACACCCATAATAAAGATTACATATACAGTTGAACGTGACATAACATTTGATCTGCTGTAAGTGACATAAAATGTATTATTCCGCCTCAGGCCAGGCCTTGGTACACGAATATTTTTTTTTCTGAGAAGAAATAGTGAGTCAATCGAATTGTGCAAAATCTTCAAAAGAAACATTCACGCCTCAACTTCAATAATTCAATTCCCAGACTATCGGTTACTATGGAATGGTCGAAGCCTCTTGAAGGATATTCTCCATAACATCTGAAGTATATATCCTTCAAACACATCCTCTGAACTGCCTCCAAGTAGACAATAGAATTAATGTACAGAGGAGGCCAAATTATAGGCGCATATTCCAGTTTACTGCGAATAAAGGAGTAGTACAGCGTTTTAATTGTGCCAAGATTAACAAAGCTACCCCAATTTTTGACCAAATAACCCAGCATCCTAGAAGCAGAAGGCGTGATACAAGTTATATGTTCAGAGAAGGACAGCTTATAGTCGAAAAGTACACCCAGATCTTTAATGTATTATGGATCTTTATTAAGGTATTATGGAACATTGGTAAAATATCCTGGAGTTTGTTCAGTCTTGTATGGAACTTTTGGTTAAATTTCTGAAGCAGATTTTTTATTGGTTCTAAGTTGTTCTTGAATACAGCAGGCATTAGAGGAGTTGCATAGTCTGTTCAGTGGGTGAACTGATCTCCTTGCTACCTCTATATTCTTAAGCGCTTTTTATATGACTTCTACTCATTTAACCCGTATCTGAAAAATGCTGAAGTTTTGAAAAAAATTCAAAAAAATATCACTCTTTTTTTGGGAAATTCAATGCAACAAATTATTTCTCTGTTTTTTACATACAACTATGTAATATCAAATGTTCCATTTTATGCATCCTTTGGTACTTTTTCCGTGATAGTGTGAATTTAGATCTTTTTTCAGACTATTCATTTCTTGAGTTGAGAAATAACTTGTTCTTTAAAGTTTTCGAACCTTTTTTTCGTCACGTCCCTAATAGTTTCACCAGCGACAATAACTCATGAGAGGTATTTAAATAATTACTTAACGCAATATAGAGACTTAGATCAAAGGAATATTTAAAGCTAAATCCCAACAATAATTCAACTTTCATCTTGGGCGCCTCATCAGCAGTTCTGGTCTATTTGAACTGTCTTGCAGTGGATTTATTTTTTCGCTCACTTGATATATGCTTATTATAATTACGAGCTGTAATGATGCTGTCCATGCCCTGTTCTAATATTACTTTACAACTTCCTAGATCAAGTGCAAAGCAACGGTACACTAGATGGTTGGCTGCCATATAATTACCACAGGAGATTACCTTCATTTCGCGGGTATTGCATTGGCGTATCAGAAGTCGTTTATAGAAGGAAGTGACCGTAAATATGAAACGAAAAAATGCTGAAAAAGTTGATTACATCGATAGCATTTTCATAAAAATAATAATCATAATATTATATGAAAACCGTAAAGCTTTAAAATCGGGATTAAGGCTTCTGTGTTGTATGAAAAATTCATACAAAAGGCTATTGATCTTAGGTCTTATGAAGTATAAATTAATCGAATCAAATTCAAATTATTTGAATTTATAAAATATCATTTCTGATCATTCTAATTCATTCTTCGTTCAAAACTTGGTGAAAAGTTTTGGAATTAATCGTCGGAGAATATGATTCGGGCAACCTACCCATTATCAAGAGTCAAATCTAATTAATTAGAGGAAGTAAGAATTCAACTGATTATAACATTGAAATTTTATTTTTTTTCTGAAAATTTTCACGTATTGCTTTATTCTTTGTAGAATTGAAGATAATAATTCTAACAGAAACTTATGTCATACATTATTGCCATTGGTATGCAGATACTTCGGTAATGTTTACCCCGCTACTGTTTCAACTGGAATGGAATAATCTAATCACGCTGATAATTTTCATTGCAATTCTTAATCCTCACACTCTATTATTATCCTAAAAACATCCTTATTCATCCACAAATAATTTGCAGATATATAAGTTTTATATGGTTGTCAATGTTGACCCCACCTCTATATATCGCTAGCAGGTGGAAAATTAAACACTGTTTATTACAAACTAGTCAGCCTCTGCTTCTATAATTTATTGGAGTCAGTCGCCTTCACTATATGCAAATAAATAAATACTATGAAAGAAACACGAATAATTAGATACAGGTGAGAAGTTCGCAGAAAACACTGTTTCGTAAAATAAAAAGATTAAATATTTTCTCATATCGAAATCAATTGGAATTAATGTTGAATTACCTTAGTAAATGCATAGAATTTATGAAAATAAAGTTTCACAAACGATGTGAATACTATCTTATAATTTGTAACTTAAATACTTCAATTTAATTGTTCTACTTTTGTTGAAAGCATTTCTTAATTGTTCAATGAACTCAAGGTAGTTCTAAATTGAAATCATCTAATAAATAATAGATACCATTATTATGTTGAAATAAACATTCTGGGTTCAAAAAAGCTGTCAATTAGTATCTGTCTTAGTTTATGTTTCAGACTGATAAAAATAAGTTGTGTTCCATTTCTTATTATCAGTTGTTCATCACCAGTATTCAGATTTTTTAACGCTGACGTATTCCCCTTCATGTCTTGTACACCCTTGTGTTCTTCGCCCTGATAGACACCCCACAAATTGAAGTGCTACCCTGGGGGTATAAAGACTATTTTTGGCAGTTCGAAAGGATACCCTGTTGTATAAAATGTCATATTATCTTATTGTTTTCCGAATATTGCCTTCAGGCGACATGTCGTATTAATTAAATACATCAAAAATCAAAATAACTTTCACAAATTTAACTCTTATACTGATAAATTCATAAGTTGGAATTGTATTATAAGTAAATTTTGAATTATACGAATACGTACAAACATGGTGAAATTTTAAAATTAGTAATAAAATTAAGAATCTTATTCAATTCACAAGGAATATGTCATTTAATTTTAATGTCAATTAAAATACTGATAGTTTTTATATCAAGTTGTAAACTTTCTAAATCTAAAAATATGCTACGACGGATTTAAGACTTTCAATAATTTACCAAGTATATGGAAAACTTGTACTATTCTTAAGATATTTAACCGTGATCTAAGAAAGTATAATTCAAATAATGAGACAGGTATGTAATTCAAAATTAACAGTTCAAAATATGTGAATTTTTTGTATAGCTTCAGCTTAATAAATATTATTATTATTATTATTTGAAATCGTGGAAATACGTTGTTATTTTCAATAAAATGAATATTTCATCAGTTCAATTTATCTAAGTATATATTTCTATGATTAATTGTTTCAAATAATTCGCTTTTCATCTTGAAAGAGTAACGTAAAACATTGACATTCAAACGCTACATGTGTTCTAAAAATAATGTTCATCTACAGTTTTCCTGAATCATTTGCTTTCATCATATATGCAGAGTTTTCTATTTACAGTTCGCTAATACAACAAGTTTTTCCGAACACAAAAACTCAGGGGTTGTGTCCAGTTCATACCGAATTCAATCAATCACTAAAATAAGAAAAAAAAGGAAACGCCTGGACTATTCACTTGCTATTGATGTATCGATTCCGTTGGAAAAACCGGAAAAACTTTCCCGCATCAAAATCTGGAAAATGACAAATTGCCGATATTAGTGGTCAAGAGGTCGACGAATATCTTGCAATGTCGTTTACTGAAACTAACAGGGTTGTATTAGAACGATAAATAAGATGATGTGTTTCAATAGGAGCCACAAACATTTCGAAAATGCTAATAAAGAAATCATTCCATTAAATTGACAAATTGAGTAACAAATAGTTATGAAAACAAAGCAACGTAAACAAGTATTTCTTTAGATGATGCAGCAATGTTTCCTGATGAATTTTGAAGGACCTGAAAGAAGCATAGAATGTGTTTCATAGATCGTTTTCTACTTGAGCTTTCAATTTAACCTATCGTTGTAATTGAACCTACATATTCAAAAAATCTTGACTAAACAATACCATTTCAGAATCTGATTTAATATAAATTATGAAATATACCTAATTTCAATGATATCTCAACATTTTCACATTGATTTTCATGTTTTATAATGATTTTTCTCATAGATTCAAGTCCCTTCGAAAACATCCCTTACGCCGTCCCTGTACATGAAATAGAACTTCGGGAGACTGATGGTGAATGGCGGAAGGCCTCTTAGATCCAAGACTGACGATCAAAGTTGTTTTCTGGGATCATTAAACCACGAGATAAAAAAATTCTCAGTGGCCTATAGGGTTCAAGTTTTGGATGATAAATGAAAGAAAACTTTATGTATTTATACGGTTGATATTATCTACCTACATAAAGTTTCAGGGTGGAAATTGGACGAAGAAAATAAATTTTAATATTTCTTAGTCATATATTTCACTTACTTTTGGATTCGCTGAAGTTTAGTTGTCATTTTTCATGAACTTATCAACAGGTTTGGTTTAAAATTAATGTTCATGTATCATCTTTTGAAGCAGCAGAAATGTGACAGCAAGTCCAACATGATTCCCAAAACAGTTCTTCAGTGTTGAATTGTTTCGTTAGTTTTCTATTATGACAGCAGAAGTCTGGCATGACTTCCTCACTTTCTTCGAAATATTTTGAATTCTTTCAGCACTATTTTTAGCCTTAATTGTCATTGAATCAACTTCTCAATTTACTTTTTGATTTAACTACATAAATATTCTTTACTGTTCATCTCTACTGCGGTGTTTTCTTTTTAGATACTTCACGAAGTGGTAGTTGCCACTTGAAAGACAAATAAACTTTGGTTCAACTTTACTGTAACCTCGCAACAATTTATGTGATGAAACAAAAAATACACAGTTCTGGCATGTTTTGAAGGTTTCAAATACTCCATTTCAAAGACTGGGGTTACAATTAAGCCTCCATTTAGCCTAAATTAACGCATTAATATATAAAAAAACTCTTGGCTTGATTTCACAAAATTTATACTTGACAATCGTTTCGGGGTGTTACCCCATTTTTAAAAATTGAATTGAAGTTGTGAAGCTGAAGTTTAGGTGTCATTTTTCGTGAACTCATCACGACTCCATCACAAATAAACTTTGGTTCAACTTTACTTTAACCTGGCAACTATTTCTGTGGTCAAACAATTGAAACACACATTTCTGACATGTTTTGAAGGTTTCTAATACTCCTTTTCAAAAACTAGGGTTACAATTAAGCCTCCATTTAGTCTAAATTAATGAATTTACGCAGGTATTTAAATTATAGTCTTCAAATTTCTACCAGTAGATAATGTCTATGAAAAATGTAGAAACTAACTTGAATATGGACACCAGATGTGAAGAAAATGGACACCATAGCGATATTATATTACACTAATGAAGTGCTCTATATTATTCTGAGTTAAATGAGCATCTTAAGACCGTAAAGCTAGCTACCATAACTTTCAAGAAGAGGACAAATGGGCGTAAACGTGCCACAAAATCATTGTTTACTAATGTCAAATCGAAACACGTGTTATTTTCGAATGTCAAGACGACCATCTGGCAAACAATAAACCAATTCTGTGAACTAGTCCAAACGTAAAAATATTTCAGAAATGTGATATTTTATAACCTCCTAAGTCAAGTAATTAGAATAGTAGCTTCTTCGGTTTTGCGTCTCACCAACCATCTGTTAAACTCATAGAATTGCCGAAAGGGCACCAGAAGTCCTTTCCATTGTGCATGTTTCTCCCTTGTATCATATAATTTGGCGGGGTGTAGCATAAAGTAGACTTGTACAAGCCTGTGGACAACCATGATTGTAAAATTTTCATATTTATTGGGTCATATAAATCCCAAGCGGGGTTCCCAAACTTGACTGAACAGAATTATTTATAGGGGTTCAAAGTCATTATAAATTTTATGCTTACTCACTTTCCTTGAATTTATTGCGATGATACCAAACTTATATGGCCCGATCAAGATATGTCCTTAAATTTTAGGGCAATAATTATTGCTTGTCTACAGCTTGTAGAAATTAGTCGAAATAATAAAATACATGAATTATACATACTTCTCAATTTGATAGCAACATAAACTTATATACGTAAATTATCAGAATTCGCATTCTGTCGTTCTATGTGAAAATATTCCCCAGCTATCAATATTTCAATGTTTTATGATTTTATTTTTTGTACTTAATCGATGTTGACGAAATTTTTGATATAATGATTTTTGAGCCATGTATATTCATATATCTTGTGAGGTTTCTTGTCGGTCTAAATTCAAAGTCAAAATTGATATCATAAGCAATGTCGAAATAAATAAAAATAATTTTTCATAAAAATGAAATCCTCAATTTATTTTTAGGACTGCGGAAATTAATCATGATTCATTACTGCCTTCAAAATGTACTATTTAAATTTAATTTTAATTATTTTAGTTTTAATATTCAGACTGAATTATTTATTCCGCAGCGAAATGTAAACAAGAAATAAATTTTTACATCTTTAGATTATGTTTTAGTTTTAGAAACATTATAACACAACAATTCATCCAGGATCAATCTACGTAGCTGAAACAATGGTTATCGACCGTCATTCAAGAATTAGGGAAATAGAAAAACAAGCGAAAAATTCTCAGGAAGATTCACGGGCCAATCAGAAACGGCAAACGGATGAAAAGACCTCAGAACGAACGTTATCAGAAGAAAATATAATAACAGAAGAAATCAGAAACCAACGAGCAAAGTTTTGTACAGATATCTACAGGATGAAACAGTCCAGAATATCGAAAAAACTACTTGATATTATATATCAAGTATTGGTAAACACCAATTTTTACTTCTACCCTGTCACTAAAATTGAAGTTGAGGATACCACTGGAGCCTTAAATAATAAAAAAAGCATCGGTGTTGATACCACATCCTTTGGCGGATATGGATTTGGATTTGGCGGAAAGGAATTAGTGGAATTATTGGCGAGCACTTTGCATATCTCATCAATGTTTCCATTACTACTGCAAAGTTCCCCAATATCCTTAAGCAATCCATAGTAATTCCATTTAAGAATGAAACCGTAAGTGAAATGGCTGAATATCGCTCAATATCTATTTTGAGCGTCTTTTCCAAGGTAATAGAGAAAATTGTTTCCGCCAGAAAGATGAGTTTTCTTAATAGATTCAAACTAATTGACTCCGCGCAACATGGATTCAAAAACGGATTCAACTCAATCAGCTGCAGTTAAGTTTTTTGAATCCGTCTACGAGTGTTTGGATAAACACTTGTTTGTGGCGGGGTTATTTTTTGATTTATCTTCGGCATTTGAATTTATACTTGATAAATGCTACAATTTAGGTTTTAGAGGTGTTTTTCGGAATTGGTTACGTAGTTATCTTGAAGAAAGAACAATGGTAGTGACACTAGGCGAGAGTTATTCTCAGAGACATGACATTGCTCTTGGGGTTCCGCAAGGCTCTGTACTCGGACCTCTTCTATTCATATTTTTTATAAACGATCTGCCTGCCAAGTTGTCCGGTTTTTGGTGACACTATATGCCGATGATTCATCTGTGGTCCTTTCTGGCAGGACTCCTGAAGAACTTCTGGAGGCATGTGAATGCACTGTGAGGAGTTTGTAAGTTGGTGTCGAATGAACAATCTGATGGTGAACGTTGACAAAACTGTAAAAGGGGCAATGGAATTAGTACCTTGGATGTTAAATATGGGGACAAAACTATATCATCATCCCAATCAACAAAGTTTCTTGTAATATATGTAGACAGAAATTTGACATGGACATCACACATTGAGATCTTATGTAAAAAATTGAGTAACTCATTTTTTGCAATCTCTAGAATTAAGAACATCCTACCTAGAAACTGTGTTATGAATGTGTATTACAGTCTTGTATATAGTCATCTAAATTATAATATTCTGCTGTGGGCTGCTCTACAGAAATAAATTGGGTGTTCATTACACAGAAGCGAATACTTCGATTAATATTCAATATTCATAAACGAACATCTTGTAAACCTATCTTCATTAATGATTACATACTCACCTTACCGTAGGTATTTATATATTTATAGATGTTTGTTAAAGAAAATGAAGATAGGTTTATTAAATTGAATAGTATTCAGGAGTATTCAACAAGGAATAGTGATGTGCAATTAAAAAAATATTCCTATGCATAAACAGCTAAATTAGAGCACTCTCTCTCTCTCTCTCTCTCTCTCTATTATCAGAGTATAAAAATCTTCAACCATTTACCGTCAAATTTGAAATTACTGAAAGCACGTTTGTTTAAAAAAACAGTTAAGTGATTGATGTTAACAAAGGCATACTATAGTGAGGCAGAGTACTTCGATGATTCGAATGTGGGCAATAATGTATGAATCTATTTTTTGAATCATATGTTTGTTTATTTTTCATCCTCGAATGCCCATCACCATGTGAAATTGTCTCAAACATTTAACATTTCTGAGGTAATTTTCTTTTTTTTCTTTTCTTCTTTTCAAATATATTTGTATATTATTGTGAACCAATGATTATATCATGAATTATATTTATTATATTATATTATATTAATATTTATATTATATTATATTAAATATAATATTATATTATAATATATTTATTTATTATAAAATATTATATTATATTATATGATATTATATATTATATTATATTATATTATATTATATTATATTATATTATATTATATTATATAAATATTACTCAATTTATATATATATATTATATTATATTATTTATATTATATTATATTATATTATATTATATTATATTATATTATATTATATTATATTATATTATATTATATTATATTATATTATATTAATATTATATTATATTATCCCTATTCAAATTGTCTGTCTATTTTCGTTCGAAGGGCGAATGGATGATCAGACTCAAAACTGAACAAAAACGGTCGTTTTGTGAGCATTCTTCCCAGTTGTAATTATTATATGAATTAAATGAATGTAATTTTACAATGTAAGGAATTTTTCTAATAAATTTTATTATTATTATTATAGCAAACAGCAAATGCGACACAGAAAGGCTAAGAGGTTCAAAAAGATCTACAACAGACCAATATAAAAAAATTATGAAGGTTGGACGCAGTGTCACTATAAAGTCGCACATGTGAAGTTTGAGCAAAAATCATCGAGCCAACCTGGAATAAAAAGGACATATGTATGTAAGAAAAAATTCTGAAACGATGAAACTGTTTTGGTATTTGAAAAAGCTGAAGCAAACGGCCTAAAAATTGCGAATTCAAGTCTAAAGGTCTTCTAATGTGGAAAAGTCGTTATAGTAACAAAAATATTCACAGAAAAAATTATTTAGATGCGAGATACTTTTGATAAAATGGTAGATTTCAAAAGATAGTTTGGTGGCTCGTTTGTAAGTCAAAATATCAATGATGAAGATGATAAGTGATACTGAAAAGTTTTCAGGTCTTTGAACAGAATATGACTAAATATTGGATGAAATCGGTATAATTGAAATACTCGATTCAAGTTGAAAATGTAAAAATTTTATTTGCATAAAATATTGAATATTGGTGAAATATATAGTTGAGTTTTATGGAAAAGTTGATATCGTTGTCATAAAAACACACATTTTTACGAATCAAGCTGAAGAAGTTCTCGGAATTAAACGAAAAAATCTGTTTTAAATTTCAAGATAAAATTGGAATATATAACTTCAACTTGACGGTATTCATATCACGTTTCCTAAATTATGACATTATGACTGGCGGTATTTCCATGGCCGCCTCACATATGAATTTCACTTATTCAAATGAAATTTCGTGCACAATATGTCCAAAAATGCAGCTTTATTATCGTCGAGCACTAAACTATTAAAAATAACGATCAGTAAAACCAGCGTCTCTTTATTTTCGAGTGGAATTTCCATCTGGATGCGAGTTATGCTGGCATAGTTTACGGAAAATGCGAAATAAAGGTTTCAGAGGCCAACATTGCAGCTCTCCTCATGACGTATTTAATGCCCTGATCTGGTGCACTGCCCTACGCCATGATTTACGAGCTGCTCATGACGGTAGATAACTATGAACCCACACTGCGTGCAGTGGGTCAGGACGGCCTTCTTGCCTTGAGATCGGGATTGAACGCCTCATCGAACAACCATCGGGGTCTAGCTCCTCGTTATCACACCCAGTGGCGTGCGGGGCTACCGTCCCCCATCACCAAACAAAATTAACACCTGCTATGAGGGTCTGTCTGCATCGGTAATTTGTTTAATTTTTGGCACATCAGGATCCAGTTCTCTTTTTTGATCATGATATGTTATGAAATAATCTTAGCTCTATTTATTTCCTCTCGTTCCGCTATTTATAATTTATTTAAAGATACTATAACTATTTACAATTAAATACACTGATAGAGAATTTATGATTGAATTCATTCCTATTCCTCTTCATTCGCTCTTCTTTTTTTATATGTAGTTATTTTATTCGAATTATATAAAGAAATGTTGCAAATATCAATGGAAAAAAAGGAAAATGAACCAAATATAATTTCATATTATGAAAAAAAAATTTAGTTTATTTATCTAAACTCTATTACATGACAGGTCCTAATTAAAAAACAGAAAAGACAACAGATATTAAAAAAAAATTTGTAGTACAAAAGTTCAAAAATTGAAATTTTGTAGTTTCAAATTTAAAAGTTCAATTTTAAAAGAAAAGTTTCTGATATAAAATCACAAGTGATAAAATGAAATATAATTATAGGAATAAAAAAACTCGAATGCTGAGCAAACTTATACATACGTATACACATAAACACACACATATATATAAAGTCACATATTCAAGAAAACTTGCCTTAATATCATTAAGAAAACAGTTGAAAATATCCACCTTAGCTCCCAAAATATTCCATTTTTGACACATCGTGTGCAATGGAGAAAATTTTAGAATATTCGTAATATGCCTATAGGTGGATATATTCCATCAATTCTGAAGCTCAAAAATTTCAGGAACTTTCGTTGAATAGACTCCAGTTGATTAATATGTAACTTAATAATTGATGAGGCCGATACTTGATGTAAATCGATAAACATAATAAAACAATTCTTAAACTGTAATATGTAACTGATAACCAGGATTTCAGACTGTGGATCCATATTGAAGTTTAGATCAAGCACAATACAATGTTTTCAGAGTTAAATTCCTTACCAATGCGAATAACGAAACCATATACTCTACAGGCAGCGGTTACTGTAGCATTGATATCTGGCACAAAAGTTAGTTGAGAATCGAAGGTTACGCCAAGGTCAATAAATGTTTTAGGTCTTCCCAAAATATTATTACCAATTTCATAGTAGAATTTTATCAAATTTTATTTTGTGGAGTACGAAGTAACATGACATTTGGAGATATTTAGAGTTAATTTGTGGAGATCACACCATTTCACAATATTACGCAGGTTTCTGGCAGTGCGTTTATAGTCACCAAGTCCGGAAACATAATAATCAAAATTCTTGAACTCATCAGCGGACAATAAACCCTCAACATTATGACATCGATCGTATAGTTTACGAGCATAGTAAAAAGCATAGAAACAAAGATGGAACCTTGAGGCACTCCATATGAAGCACGGTAATCAATTGATTTATACCTCCTGCTGAAAACGCGTTTCTTTCTGCTTATCAAGTAAGATTCGAGAAGTATGAGGGATTTCGAAAGCCCGAAAGTGCCTAGTTTATTTTACAGAATACCGTGGTCAAGCCTGTTGAACGCTTTAGAGCATGTTTATCACATCAGTCTGTTTTCGATTGTCAATACCCTCAGCAATGTACTGAGTGATACATGTTAGATTAATAATTGTTGAACGAACCTTCATAAAACCATGTTGGAGTGATGAAATCATAGGATTAACATGATACGAAATTGTTTCATGTAGAACACTATCAAGTAATTTGCAAGAATTACAAATTATCGGGATGGGCATAAAATTACAAATATCTGATTTATCATCTTTCTTAAATACTGGGCAAACTTTTGATTGTTTTCACACTGAAGGAATCGTACACTATTTGATGCATATGTTGAAGAACAACATAAGAGGACGGGGAAGAATATAGGCCCAATCTTTTGCAATAAAGGCAGGGATATCGTCAGGGCCGGTTGTCTTTTTAGGTTTTCTCTTTCAGAGCCACCAATATTTCGTTTTCATTGAATTCGGATATATTTGATAACTGAGCCGATGTGTTGCTTGTTCTGTCTCTATCAAACTGAGATGATGTTATCTATGATTTACTAAAATAATCTGCGAAGCCATAAAATTTTCTTCTGGAACAATTTAATGAGCAAATCTGGTTTAAATATCAATTTTATATAATTTTTTTATGGTATTGTATACATTCAGCGTGTAATTTTGGGTATTTACTGAATTGGCACCCCTAACTAACTTACAGCCTAACTACTTTATAAGGGGATGAAAAACCAAGAAGCTTTACTCTAAACAAAGGACATTTTAATATTGCATTATTTGAACATATTCATACTGAAAATTATTATTATAAATGAAATGTTGTTCCTGTTGACAGTTATGTCTGATTCTTGGGCATTTATTCCACTTTAAATGAGAAAAAAATTATTTCTGATTTATGTACCGCTACAAATATTATCGAAACTTTAAAATAAATAATTTTCATAATCGCCAGTAATGATGATGAACACAAATGAATCCCCATCAATTTGTTTTAGAGGTTATGTCATTCAGAATGAAGTGCTTAGGTTTTTTATATTCATATTAATATTAATGAGTGACGAGTTTTGAAAAAAAGAGAGAAACGTAAACAAAGGAAAATTTTTCTCAATACTATTTTTCACTAGGTTATTTGAGAAATTTCTTTATTTCTTCTTCAGAGAGAGAGAGAGAAATGGTACACATTAAAAATAGAATAATATACTGCTTTTTCACAGTAACCCTGAATAAAAAATAAATTAAATTTCCAAAGCTTGGTGAGAAATATACACTACAAATAACCTAATTCAATTTTAATAAGACCTTCAAGGCCTAGGAAACAATATTGGTTGTTTAAACAATAAACAATAATCTTAATGTTAGTTTCTTTCATTGAGTATTTCCTAGTGTGGAAATCCAATCAGCGAGTATTTAAGACTAAGAAAGAGAGAGGGCGTCGAAAAGAATAATAATGAAAATGGGGGGTTACAATGAGAAAAACTTTGTGAACTTATAGTCAAATAATAATCATTTTTGATTTTCTAAAAACATTTTAAAATATCTTTGTTCATTGCTTCAGATATTTTGCCACCCTTGCTGTGAAAAAGAGACCGTCTACGCCCCTGAACAATCTCTAGATTTCAGCTCCATCAAGTAGAGCAAATCACAGTTTGAGATTGGGAGATTCTTTGTTTACATAAGATCTACTGTCTTATTAAATTTCAGTACTGCATTGAAATCTTCAGACATGAATGGACCGATTTGTTGGGTTAATGAAAACATTTTTTTACATAGAAAGGGTTCGGCAGATGTGGTTGCACTGCGGCTTATTCAATCAGTTTGTATCGGCAGATTGAGAGATTAAGAAACTATTAATTCTTGAGATCCTGTCTTGAACAAAAAATCACGCAGCATGTTCCATTTGTTCAGTTAGGTTAGAAATTCAATTTGTTGGGTTAATTATACTTTGGGGAGATGGGTTAATAGTTTTTCAACGAGAAATAACAAAAAAAGACCGCACAGTCTGTATCGAAGAGAACAAGCTTGTAGTACCTACCTCTATATATGTATCGAAAATTAATATTCTTAGCAAATTACACAATAAAATTTAAAGAATCAAGTCAAGATATCGTTTCGGTAAGAACTATAACTTTCTCAAAATAGTATGAAAAAAAATAGTATCATAGTTAAAAAACTTGACATTTCAAGGCCTGTTACTTGATGAGAATATCAATTTTCATTCAAAATAAAGACAGATAAGAAATCTATCAAGAAGATGAATATCCAAAAATTCTATCATATAGTACATGATATAAAAACAATATTTAGAATTTTCTGATAATTTAATACAAATACGCATGACGACGTTTCAAAGTAAGTACTACTTCTTTATCAAATGCTGAGTTAATACTTATATTATAAATAAATTTATACTTATAATAATTCAGTATTAATTCCGCATTTGATAAAGAAGTTGTACTTCGAAACGTCGTCATGCGTATTTGTATAAAATTATGAGAAAATTCTAAATATTGTTTCTTTATGAATATTAATTTTCTCCAAGTATCGTCCTCATCAATCAACAGCCTACATGGTATTTTCAATTTTGAAATAAAAAGTTATAAAATTTATATCGCTTTGAATGATGAAGCATCCCCCTTAAAAATATTGAATTCATTTTAAAACAATTATTAATTATAACAATTTCAAACTAACCTTCATTTAAAATTTACAATGAAATAAGTTTAAAATAAAAAAAATTTAAACTTTATTCTTATCAAATGACACAATAAAATGAAAAAATCAAGCCTTGATATCGTTTCGGTACGAACTATAACTTTCTCAAAATAGTATGAAAAATAGTATCATATCTTTCAAATTTCTGACAAAGCTGAAGTTAAAAAAAAAACTCAACATTTCAAGGTCTGTAACTTGATTAGAATATCAATTTTCATTCAAAATGAAGACAGATAAGTAATATATCAAGAAAATGAATATCCAAAAATTCTACTATATACATGATATTTTCAATTTCAAAGAATGAAGTTATAAAATTTCTATCGCTTTGTATAATGAAGCATCTCCCTTAAAAATATTGAATTTGACAACAGTTATGAATTATATCATTTTCAAACTAACATTCGTTTAAAATTCACAATGAAATAAGTTTAAAATGAAAAAACTTGAAACTTCATTTTTATCAAATGACACAATATGATGAAAAAATCAAAAGTCTAGATTTCTTAAAACTTTCTCAAAATAGTATAAACAATAGTATCATTTCTTTCAAAGTTCTGACAAAGCTAAAATTTGTAGCTAAAGTTATAAAAAAATAATTCACATGTTAAGTCTTGTTACTTGATAAAAATATCAATTTTCATTCAAAATATAGACAGATAAGAAATCTATCAAAAGATGAATATCCAAAAATTCTTCAACATACTATATGATAATTTTAATTTTAAAAAAGGAAGTTATAAAATTTATATCACTCTGTATGTGAACAAACTCCCAAAGATAATGAATTACTTTCGAAACAATTATTGATTGTAACAATTTTAAACTACCCCTCGTTCAAAATTTCAATCAAACAAGTTTAAAAATAATAAAATGAAAACTAAAAATAAAGAATCCTGTTCGAAAAATACTATCTAAGCCAAAAATCACAAGGTAATTTTGGAAAATATTGCTGAAACAAATTTCATTATTCAATAGGACGGAAATGTTTAGAAAATTAGTTTCTTATTTCAACAAAGAAAATGTTATATCCTAAAAATATAAGTAATTTTCCATTATTGAAATTCAACAAATTAAAAGGTATTCATCAATTAATTCTGTTTTTTTGTGTATGAGAAATTGCTAATTGAAATTTAATAACAATCTTGTTTAAAGTTGAAAAAATCTCCAAAATTTTCGAAACTTTTAGATAAAAAATAACTTTTATGACATTCATTATTATCGATAAAAAATATATCACTTATATTGACGAAAAATATAGACATACATTATGAGTTTCATTCTTCAAGAGTTTATTTTTATAGCCGAATAAAAGAATATTACAATTAATTTTTTAATAACTGTCTTATCTCTTAAAAACAGCATTCTCTTAAACTAAAGTGTTAGTTATAAATATGCTATATTTTTGTATAAACTCGATAACACAATTTAAGTGTCAGCAAGAACTATTGACAAATAGATATTTCACTTTATGGTAGCTACCAATCGGTACCTTCGGTAGAAAATCATTTTACAACCCTATAAATACAAAGTTAACAAAAAGCAGTGAAAAGTAACTTGAAATAACGAACAAGTGGGACAAACCTTAACTTATTGAGCTGTTGACATATTTTTTTTTTATTGTGCCATCCATGGGCATTTTCGAACAAAAACCATCATAAAATTAATTGCTCTAGTAGACACGGAAGGCAGTAGTCGGAGATAGCTACTGCTTGGTCAAATTAAGTTGTAAAATAATAAAATAGAAAGTAGAATATGTCCGAACTGGAACCTAACAGACCCGGTCATAAACATGCCACAACTATTTGAATAATATCATAAAAAGTAACGGATGCGTACCTACTTCACTCCTCTGAGAATTGTTATTTCTTTGAAAGGTATTTTTACTGGAATAGTGAAATTTTTTCACATAATTTATTTCAAAACATCTCAAGTGAAACTCGTCTCAATAAAATTAATAGTGAAACTAACAAAACCTTGAAGTTCCCCAAATTTTGAAAAAAAAATATTTTAAAATCAATATTTAATAACTTATGGTTAGGTTTAATTTACGGCTATTTCTTCTTCACAGCCCTAGTTTCGAATATGTAAGCTTTCTTTTTTTCTTAATTTCTCAATTATCTCTCTTTATTGAACGTATTTTTCAATAAATTCATTAGGTTAAATTTTTGTACCTTATTCAAGAAATGTAATATTTTCAGTTTATTCATATCTTCGAAATGTTGATTAATACAGATATCTGAAATCTGATAGCAGACGCTTTCGTTTTGCAACATAGATTTTTTGCGTTCTTCTATAGAACAGACAAATGCACCCCTAGAAGAACGGAAGAACCCAAAATATTTCATCTCTAGATCATTGAAATATAAATTAGTCATCTATGTAAATGAATTATGAAACAAAAAATTTTACATAATGGAAAATCATTTAAAATGAAAAAGAAAGATTTAGAAATCACAGACTTCAGTACTATACGAGTTAAAACGGGTTATACCAAATTTTAATTCAATGTGGTTTATTTCAGTAGTTTAACTAGATGCAAATCTCCTTTTTAGTAAGATTTTTCTATCTTCTAAGAAAATTTATTCTATCCTAAGAAAAAAATAACATATATATTGCTCAGATCTTCATTTCACACATCTTCATATCGAATTTTATGGAAATAAAATCAGCTGTTTATTTCAATGAAGTATCTTAATTTGACCCCTTAAAAATTTTTTTTGATAAAAAATTAGCGGTTCCACCAGGGGGTCACGTGTCTAAACCCCCCTCGAATTCCCATATTCAATTTCTCGTGTTATACTGTTAAAAATTTGGTTATAATTCTTGGAAACAAAAATATAAAAAAATGGATGAAAATAAAACATAAATTATAGAATCCTCACAGTGTCATGCAGAATATCACAATTTCATTTATTTTACTACAAAAATTACAAAAATAATGGGCCTATTAAGAGAAATTCTTATTCGTTTTCCATTCCGGTCGGTTTTCTAAGAATTCTTGTAGAGCTTCGTCTTCAGTCAGTTCGATTCGAGAATAGAAACCAATCAGCAATTTCGTGACATATTGAATTTCAATATATTCACACATCTTTGAAATTAGGAATAATTTTCACATAAAGCACCACGCATAAATAAATTAATTCTTTATTTCGACTTGAAGTTTACTGTAAAGTTCACGTTACACTTTCTTCCTGAGAAAACACAGACGGGACATTCATATTTTAATTCGTATTATGTGTATTTATTAAGATTTGAAAGAAAAGTATATATGGGTAGGTCATAACAGTAGCAGTTTTGAAGAGCCGCCTTATCCAGATTCTGAATCTGCCACTGCAGAAGAATGTAGTGTAAGTAACTTCTTATGAAATCAGCTATTTTTCAGAAAATATTTCATCAGATTCGGTGAAGTAATTTACAAACTTCTTTCGTTTAATTGTGTGTCAATTGTTGTGATGATAATCACAACTTCATATTTATAACAATTTAAAAGTGAACTATATTCTGCTTTCGAATGACTTGTGCTTACAAAAGGATAAGCTTATTAGGAAAATATATAGCTGCAAGTCTTTGCCATTTGGTGTTTACATCATAAAATTCATATTTTCCGTCCAGATTGCGTCAGGAAAATAGTACTATTAACGTATATCATCGTTATGTCATTCTTTCTATCCTCATTCCAACAACCCTAAATAAAACACGTCCTGCTTCTTCATATCTAGTTCAAAATCATACCGAAGAAAAATGTTGCTACATTTATACACCTAAACGTTCAAACATTCATCATAAAACCCAGAAAACACCATTTCACTCATATTGGGCTACTTTCATTACTCATTTAAACAAAAAGTAAACGATATTTCCGCGACCGGGCCACTGTAAAAACCCAAAGAAAATAAATATTTGATGGTATTTTAAAATCTTTCGGTCGTTTCAGAAAATTCAAAGGGTTTTATGGCGGTGATATAAATCAGACGGAAACTGGGTTGTTCCACTGATATATATTGGGCGAGTGAGGTTGAGTCAAATTTACAGAAAACCATTGAGAATCTTTAAGAAAATCCTCATGGCAATAAAATAGTCTCCTTTCAAGTGTTATAAATGTGCTACCTAATTTCTCGGATGAGTGGTTCAAAAATGCGAATTTATTTTTACATGAACTTCTTTTATTTCTAGTTGAAATCGGTTTATGACAAGCACGAAGAGATTTTTTGTGGTACTTTTAATAACTGGAATAGATGGTTGCAGGTATTCAGATGGTCCATGCTGTTAACAAAATTCATGGTAACTTAGTAACCTATATTACGTTGACTGCGTTTATGAGCAATCCTCTGAAACTGTCCAGAGGGTCCAAGTCCCCCAGGGGTAATTTGTTTGTTAAGGGGGGCAATTCGAAAATTGAGTTCACACGAGTATAACCTTTCCGCACTTATTAATTTAATCTTTTTCACCCATTTGGGGGGACATAAAAATTTTAGAAAGGCGAGGCATACACAAAAAAAAACACTGCTCTAAAATTATAATTTAGCTATTTATTTCATTCTTATTAAAAATTTCATTGCAGTCCACAAATATATTATTTTTCGTATAAAACTAAATATTGGATAAAATAAAACTGATAATATTTCATATTAAATTAAATTAAATTCTTGGCTCAACGTTTCACGATTATATTTAACAATATAAATTTGTCAGCTCATTTTCAGTCTTGAAAATGAGCTCACGGTCGAAACATGTTGGCAAATTCATGAAACGATTGAATTTATTAAATTTAATCGTCAAACATTAAGTCAAGAGTTTAATTTAATTTAATATTCAATTATGTTTTGTCAAGACTTAAGCAAGAATTCAATATCAGTCGATAATATTTTAGACAATATAGAAGATATTCTCCATTGTCTATTCTTTTGTTCTGAAGAAAAAATTTTGATTTAATTCGCTTTATATCATATTGAATTTCCTTATTTTTTAATATATTTCATATTTTATATCACTAACAAGAACGTAGTAGGTACCTAAGGTACAGGCAACTGAAAAATAATAAGTAACAACCAGGTAAAAAATGTTGGAAAGTAGCGCAATATTTCTTTTGGCAACATTGTAATATAGATATTGTTTCTGTTTGTGGAAGTTGGTAGCTGTGTTTAGTTTATTCTACTTTATTCAAGTAGGAACATATATTTTTCAGATGCCTCATTTCTCAATAACAAAAAATACATAATAAGTTTTAAAAAACAAGAGATAAACAAACATATGAACAAACATGTCAATGATTGAAAAAACATTTTTCGGTGAAATCAAAATCTTCAAAAAACAATGAAATCTTTAATAAATGAAAACCGGGTATGTCCCTTGCATCACCAGAAATTGGTCACCATTTAAAAAAAATTCCCAAAATTTATTGACAATTTGCAAAATTGCCACGATTCTTGCATACCTATAGAAATAATATTTTTCAATATAAATGTTAATTCGAAAATGCATTAAAGAGTTTTAGCTGCTTGAATTTCCAACATAAAGCTAAATCTTTCATTCAATACGGTTGTAATGATATTGTCAAGAAAGTGTGCATACGAAAAGTCAAAATCATCCTTGTTGTTACTTTACATAGTATTCAACTGAAAGGACTCTCCATTAACAAAACTCATATAACCTACTTATGCGACACTTTTGACAACTAAAAGTGATGATGGAACAAGTAATTTGACATGGAATTTGCACGCTCTAGATTTTACTTCCCTAGTCCTGTGTGACTGATGAAGATAGGTCAAGGTAGGTGTTGAAATTCTAGGATGTAGGCCGTCACAGTTTAATGTTTGCCTTCTTAGAATCCAAACAATAGCAACCTGTTTTCGAATTGTCTGCTAGATAAAATGCAGCAAGTGTAAATGAATGTAACAAAGCTAATGTTCCATTTGAAAACGTTAATGTTTTCAAGAAAAACTATTAAAGGACGAATTAGGTTAACATTTTTAACCGTAAAACTACTCTTTAACTATTCTGACTGGTTTCCATTCAAAGGGAATGCTGTGAAATCAATACAAAGCATAAAATCTCATAAATTCTGGAATATTTCGAAAAAACAGCGAAAATAATTAAATGACGAAATATATTTTTCGAAAAAGAGAATACGTTCAAGAGAATAAAAGAGAATCGTTCAATTGACTTACGTTGATAGGACGATAAATATGGACAAAACCTAGAAAAATTGAAGAGTAATTTTTTGTAACATAAAGCTTGAGTCAACCAGACTTAACTACTATCGACGGTTTTTTACTACATAGTTATTTGAACGAGTCTAGGCAAGTAAATGCCTATTACAATTTTTGGAAAACATCGTGGTTTATCTTAAATTTACATAGCCCTACAGAAAGTAGTCTAGCGGTTTAAATCACAAGATCTTGTAGTCCAATTCACAGGTCCAAAACTGAAATTAGGCGGTCACCAAACGTGTCTTTCAATAAATCGATTGTGGCATGAGCTGTGTGACATGTTGCGCCGTCTTGTTGAAACCACAGCTCCTGGACATCATGGTTGTTCAATTCAGGAATGAAAAAGTTAGTCATGGCTCTATACCGATCACCATTGACTATAACGTTCTGGTCATCATCGTTTTTGAAGAAGTACGGACCAATGATTCCACCAGCCCATAAAGCGCACCAAACAGTCAGTTTTTCTGGATGTAACGGTGTTTTGACCTACACTTGAGGATTATCTTCACTCCGAATGCGGCAGTTTTGTTTGTTGACGTAGTCATTCAACCAGAAGTGCTCTTCATCGCTAAACAAAATTCGCTTATGAAAATCGGGAACAACGGCAATCTCGTTTTGGGTTCATTCGACGAATCTACGCCTTGCTTGATGATCAAAATTTGGATTGCCAAACCAAACTGAAAAGAAATCACTTCTCAGCTGTTAAATCGGTCGCCATCTGCAACAGTAATGCCAACTTAAAGTTCTATACCTCTAAAAAAGCACCCTTTAATTGAAAGTCATACTAATACGTGAATGCTAAAATGAAGTTTAGGAATATCATAAAAAATGCATCAAGAGATATGCATCATTAAAATAATGCATATCTCTTGAAGGAAATCTGTGTTTCATCGGAAAATACTCTTACTCAAAATTACAACAAATTGTTACACCTCATTATGAAAACTCTTCCTTTGAAAAAGACCTCATATGAAATGGAAGATGGTAGTGATTTTTCACCGAAACCCCTCAGATCTGCCTACACAAATTGAATGCGAATTAATATTGATATATTATAGCATAAATCAATAACGTCGTGAAAATATATACGAAGAGATTGACTGGAAGGCATGTCGCTTATATGAAGCAGAATTATTATAATAATGCAGTAGGCCAGGCGCGTCATTTGAATGATACGTAGGACGGGTCGGTATCGATTACCGAGAAGAGCGCTTCCTTACCGGCCCGTCTGGTGAGTATGACAGGCACGTATTCGTCTTCGTCTTCGGAGATGCTGCCGTTCACGAAAGGTAGTCATTGGCGGTGCCTACGGCGAACCAACGGATGTTTACAGCAGTCAAATATCCTCTTCGTTTCTCATATTAGTTGAGGAGGAATAGTACATCAAAAGGATGAGTTCGTTACATTGTGATATGTACCTATTTCATTATAATATATTTTATTGCTGCACTGTGGAAGTAAAATATACGAATTAAAACGTCTACTATTTATTTAATTGCCACTTAGAAATTCCAGGGTACAGGAGTCTCTTAGTATTTTTTTACGTACCAGGGTTGTTTAAGCAAATTAATTTTTTAATGGAAAATATGCTGAATTAATAACTATTGAATGGGATACTTTGTACGGTAGCTATACAGAATTTACACATCAATTGCAAGAATATTCCAGACTTCCATAAAGAATTACATATATAATGGAATCACACACATAAGTCTAGAAAAAATAGTGATATACGAAGCTTGAACACTTGAAATACTTGAAAAATAAGTAAAGATACAATTTGAATTTCAAGACGCATTCAAATCTGCAAAATGAATCTAATTTTTCAGTTCCTCAAGACCATGCTTCCTTCATAAGCAGCTGTTTTATGGTGTTAAAGTTTATGAGGAATTCGAATTTAGCATTAATGTACATGGCACGTCAGAATATACAAAATATGTCAAGCTGATGAGTTGCTAAGTTGTAATCTGTAGACAGGAACTCATCCACACTGTAGAAGGTTCTCTTCAACAGCAGTCTCCTACATGCTTGTAGAAACCGTAGCAATTTTGTCTTTGTTATTTTTATTATAAGTTTTCATACACCAATAATCTTAAGATGTTTGTAATGTTTCAAAGGATGGTAGTTGAAAACAAGGTCATTTTTGTGCCTCGTGTTGTATGCGTGAACATCAATATTTAGTGTGAACACATCCTCATCACCAAGAGTGAAGTTAAGACTGCGAATTTGAAATTGTATTTTTCTTTTCATGACGCAATCTTGCTGAGGAGTTTATTGGTCAAGGGGCCATCCATTAATCATGCGAGACTCGAAAGGGGAAGGGGGTCCATGAAAAAATCACGAAATATCACAAGGGGGTGGTAGGGTGTAGTAATGTATCACGCTTATTTATTTTTTTGGCAAACGCGCGATACTGAACCGAAAAGCGGTTAGGTGTATTCATTTTTTCGAATGAACGAACGGTAGATCAAGAGAAATTCTCTGCGTAGTGCACTGTGCCTACAACTAACTTGCAAGATGCTTATCCAGTTATTGATGTTGAAGAAAGTCTTGCTAATCCGTGATCTGACATTGTAAATTAAATTATGTTCATGTATTATTACAAAAAAGTTTTTCGAATTTCTTTCAGTATTTTTACCACAATCAAAACAACACGCAACCTTTATGTCGACCTCTTATGGTTATAAGTGTAATTTTTTTTTATTTTCTATAATAAAATTTGATGATACTTAAACCTGAATTTTATAATAGATATTTTGAAAAAATTAAGATTCTATGTAGGTACTAAAAAAATACACGTGATATAGGGCAAGGGGGGGAGTGTTAGTCTCAAACCTCACTGTATCACCAAGAAGGAGGAAGGGCTTAAGAATGCCAAAAAAACATCACATGATTAATAGAGGGCCCCCAACCTGGTTAAGATGCAGGGCCTCACCTCAAATAATTCTATACGTGTCCAAACTACCTGTCCACATCTCTAAGGCAATAATTTTATGGTCCTTCCAGATCGTGCCCTTAAGTTTTTCTCTATTATGAAGCAGATAATTTTTGAGTGTTTTCCTCTATAGATCCGTTATACTGTAGATCTCGTCCTTTGATTGAAAATTCAACTGTATATCATGAAGACTGAGATTGAATTCTCGCTTAACTCTTGGTGAAACATAATTTAATATTGAATTAAATTCAAACTCTTGGCTTAATATTTCACGATTATATTTAACAACATGAATTTGTCAACATGTTTCGAGCGTGAGCTCATTTTCAAGACTGAAAATGAGCTCTTGAAAATGAAGTCTTGAAGATGAGCTCACGCTCAAAACATGTTGACAAATTCATGTTGTTAAATGTAATCGTAAAACATTAAGCCAAGAGTTTAATTTAATTGAATAGTATATCATGATCTTCGATAGGCGATACCAAACTACGAAAACCACATGGATTAAAACCATTTCCTACAAGAAGGGGGTTTCTTTTAGTTTCATATGAGTTACATATTGGCAAACTTTTGCTAATAAAGAAGAATTTGTGTGGAAAAATAATACAAAATTCAGTACGAGGTGTTCGACAATTGGAACAAAACGGCGGTATTGCGGAAAACGAAAAGAAAGTAGCTAACATAATGATGTTATTCCTGCACAACGTTCCCTTGGAGATTCGGTCGAATCTAATAAAAGACGAGGCATTTTATATAATCTTTTCCAGGTACTTAGGATCGGAGACCTACGGGAAATATTCCTTGGAATGGATCCCTCTCCGCCACTGCAGTTCGCCACCCGGTGTATCAAACTGCCTACGAATGCTGCTCATAATCTGTTTTCGCCGACTTTGCCGGTCCCGAATTACAAAGATATCGACATTTTTTCTCAACTTTGGGCAACACGTTCTCTTCACGTAGAATTTTTTATGGAGAAATATGCGAGAGAAGCGCACAGTTTCAGATTTATTTCCAGACTGGGAATAAGGAACGGTGGTGTTATGCGAGAAAATATATTTTCATTTATTTCCAGAAGGAGAAATGTTTAATTCCAAATGAGTTATACAGGTGATTGAGCATTGAATCGTTCCATGAAAATTTCATGAAAAGGATTTATCCCCGAAGAAATGATCGAAATTTTGCTTAATAGAAACACCTCTACTTTTCTCCCTATCTGTTCCAAACATCTCAGTGAAGCTAAGTAAAAACCAGGCTGAAAGCGTTGTCAATTGTTGATAAGAAGCCAATTGGTCAGGTGATGTTTTTAGCTACATCTCATCGCTCTCCCCTAACCTGGTGATATGAGGTCAGGTTTTAGACTAGCCGCGGTGTCCAAAGTCACTATTGTTTAGAATATAATCATTGAATACTGATACATTCTGATTGAATTTGGGAAAATTAAGTATAAAAATGTCCAGATAGATATTAGTGCTGTTTTGACTTCTTTTTCTTTAGCCTCGCCTTGTCCCGTTACAAAGGGTCGGCTTTCTTGATCTTGAGGCGCCATTCATTTGGCTGGTTAGCATCGTCATCCGATAGCCACTACCTTTTCATATCCCTCTGGACGTTCGTCAACCAAGTAGTTGGTGGTCTACCTCTCCCTTTCTTTTGTGTAGAGGCATTTTTGTATTATATGGTCTTTGGGACGTCGCTTAACGTAACCATACCATCTTAGCATGGACTCGGTGAGTTTGTCCGAGATCGGTGCAAGTTTTAAAACTACCCCAGATAAATTCATTTCTCATTTTGTCTCTGATTGTAACTCCTCCTGCCCATCGCAACATACTCATTTCTGTAGTATGTAGTTTTTGTTTGTTAATTTTTTTTAAGGCCCCTGTTTCGCTACCATAGAGCAAAACTGGTCTAACAGCTGATTTGTAGATATTCCCTTTTGTCATTATAGGCATTTTTGGATCACAAAAGACTACAGTAAGCTCACGCCATTTACTCCACCCAGCGCTAATCGTGTGGGTTATGCTGTTATGCAGTATGTTTTGACTGGAACAAAAATAATGAAAAGAGGTGCAGAAAGAACCTGTACTAATACAAGATTATACTTAATGTACATTCTTGTATAACCACAGATTACCGAGAATTCCTCCAACAACACCAAGTGGAGAAGCATCTTGAAAGTCACTGCAGCTGTTGATACTGCGCTTTGTTGAAGATCAAGGACGGTTTCATCTAGGGTTCAACGAAAAATAAATATACGTGTGATCTCATTACAGTACTCCACTTCCTTGTGATTTTTCCGAAATTCCTTCCTCTTTTAGAGGCTAGCGTTATTAATAGATAACAAAGACATAATTGTTATTTAGAATAAACTGAGGTACCACATATTAAGATATATGTGGTACCTAAACAGTATTGCTGCAACATTTTTCATATCAAAACCATTTAGGCATCAAAATTCACCACAATGCATAGAATGTACATTTAAATATGGTTCTATTCCTCTGCTGCATGTGAGTACTGCTTTCATCATAACGAAGTATTTTCCCATGGGCAAAGACATAAAGAAGATGTTAGCGGTGACAATTTTTACAAAATGGAAATAATGAAATTTAATGGTTGACTGATTTGAATGGTGGTATTGCGTTCGGCAACATCGTGAGATAAATGAAATAACCATATGAAAAAATTGAGCATATATAATTAATTAAACGGAGTTCATATTATTAAAGTACCTAGTACCTGCAGAAAATAAAGGAACGAAAATAACTTCACTATTGTACTCTCTCGACGATATTTCTTGACTAGAGCATACCCATAACTCCTCCGAAATGGAAGAAACTCCGAAATTCGGAACCCTTTGACATCTATGTGGACTAATATCGACATTGTGTTGCGAGTATTTGCCAAAAGTCTTGTGAATCTATAAAACAAATTCAATATAAACAAATAATACTCAATCTTTAAATAAACAAAGGGTTGGAGAAAAGCCGTTAATTTGTAGCAAAATTTTCCTTAACAAAGCAGAGAAAATGATTGAATGGCCATGTGGATTGACTGTGCTAGGTTGTAATCCCAGGTTAGGAATGGACGTTTGTGCATGGGTTTAGTAGTTTGAAAAAGTGGTTATTATAATAGGTAATATACTCAGATAGAAAGTTTTCTACGGACTGAACATTCCACTAAGCCTTAGTATGGAAAAATATGTTAAATTAGAAAAATTCTACTTTATACACTATTCTGCAAAAACCATACATCTACATCTCTGTGGACATATATTAAAACATTCCAGCACAACGTATAATATTTTCAAAACTCATTTTTGTTCGACGACAAGCAAAATACGATGAATCATTCAATTTTAATGATATATCGAAAGAAATGCCGTTTAAATCAACTTATCAAAGCATATAAATTTTCTACATCGAAAAGACCTAATACAATTGCGCAGTAATTATAGAATATAGAGCTGATTTTCACGGTAACACACCGTACTATTACAGATACTGTATCAAATAATGCAACATAAAACGTGCATGCAATGTTATGAATATCCAATCCCGTTTTTTCATTTCTTAGTTGCTTGTCCTTTGGAATTTTGAACGATGAGAAGTGAGAGCAGAGTTCTCATATCTATTAGCCTCGCCTGTCCGAGGAGAATGAGATACCTTTGCTCTGCTTTTGTAGTTTTATAATCATATATATATATATATATATATATATATATATATATATATATATATATATATATATATATTCAAAAAATGGATCAGTCTAATGCATTAATATTGAATACCAGTAAAACTAAATGTTTAATTTTTAATCCATCATATATTGTGAATAATGGAATTTTTTCAATTTATTCAGTTTGAAAGCGAAAAATTGTTTTTATACGGTCATGTAAAATTTCTGGGAATTTTATTAGATCGAGACCTCAGATGGTCCTTACATGTTGACTTTGTGACTAAAAAACTTAGCTCAGCTTTTTATGCAATCAATAAAATAAAGAATTTTTTATCTACCATATCCGTTATAGAAGTTTACTACGCGCTTGCATATAGTCACATCAATTATAATATAATGTTATGGGGTAGCTCTGTTGATAGTCAAAGAGTTTTCATATCTCAAAAACGTTTAATCAGAACTATTTTCAGACTAGGTCCTCGAGAATCTTGTAACGGTGCATTTATTGGGAATAAAATATTGACTACACCTTGTATGTTCATTTATAGATGTTTAATCTATGTTAAGGAAAATGAAGGCAAGTTTGCAAAATTGAGTAGTTTTCATTGTCATAACACAAGAAATGTAAATATTTCGTTTATTCCTGGACATAGCTCGGCCAAGTATTAAAATTCACCAGCGTATCAATGCATCAAATTATATAATCATCTACCTTATGCATTCAAATGCCTTGGTCCTGCTAGGTTTAGGAAAATTGTAAAGTCGGTGCTCCTCAAAAATTGTTACTATAGTGTAAGGGAGTACCTGACCGACAATAATATTACTTATGTCTGACTTGTCCAACACAATTATAAAATTGTCTAAATGGATGTAATAAATTCTATTCTATTATATATATATATATATATATATATATATATATATATATATATATATATATATATATATATATATATATATATATATTTATATGAATGATATTTATTTATCAGTCTTGAAAATGAGCTAACGCTCGAAACATGTTGACTATACATATTGGTAAATAAATCGTGAAACATTAAGCCAAGAGTTTAATTTATTTTAATATATATTTATATATATATAAAGATGATCTAATCACAAAGCATGATAAAATTGTACAAGATAGCCATTTACAATATCTCGAAGAAATAATGCATTTCATAATAATACAACGTGCATTTCGGCAGTCGCAAAATTGAGGCATTATAACACAACGGTTATTCCAGAAGCAATCTACGCAGCTGAAATAATAGTTATTGACGGTAGTTCCAAAATTGGAGAAATTGAAAAACAAGAACAGAATTTTCCAGAAAGATGCCAATCAATGAAGCGGCATTTGGATGAAAAGACCTCAGAACGAATTTCATCAAAAGATTCTAAGAATTATATTCAATGCAGGCAAACTAAAATTTAAAATTTCATAAAATAAAAAAAAAAAAAAAAAAAAAAAAAAAAAAAAGACAATACAATAACGGAAGAAATCAGAAAACGACGAACAAAATCAGAAACTGAAGAACAGAAATAACCGCGAAAACTTGGCTATATTTGAAGAGTTTCATTAGAATACACACCTATATCGAATAATTGACAACTCGCTTAGAGGTCCACAGAGTAGTTTTCTTTCTTGAAAATTGTTTCGAAGCTTACTCTTTTTTAAACCCTAAAACTGACAATTATTCCCCAGACTAACATTTTTATGATAAAACAATTATTAAACTGATTTACACAAATATTAAAAAGAATACTGCATGATGTACGTTTCGATGAGATTCACCTTTTTCAAATGCTACGTGCTGACTATGGTCTACGTAGCATTCGAAAAAGGTGAATCTCATCGAAACGTACGTCATGCAGTATTCTTTTTAATATATGTGTAAATCATTAACAATTGTTTTATTATGTTTATCGATTTACATCAAGTATCGGCCTCATCAATTATTAACATTTTTATATTTACAAATTATTTGGTAAATTATGAAAATCTTAGTTTAGAAAATAAGTACTCATTTGAACTTTTAAAAATGGGGCAACCAATTGTGTTTCTTATTCAATATAAATACTCATCTTCAAACATTACAGAGCCTCTTGATCTATTTGAACTTTTTGCTTTTCACTGTTGTTTTTCTCAACCTGAGAACCTCTGCAAAATTTACCATTGCAACAGTATGGCTCATTTCAAGTTGAAGCTTTATTCCATATAATTTATTTGTGATTCAGGTATATTTCGGTCATATCAAGCGTTTCTCAGGTTAACAATTTCCTCGTTAGTAATCAAAACTATCTAGTAACATAAAATAAATCAATCACACTACATATCCACTCCATATTCATAAAAGGAACTTTTAAAAATTCAGTTATTCCCCAAAAACCCAAAGTGAATAGGTTAACACAAAAGATATTCTTAATTCCACAAGTGTTCGAACAACAAATCATAAAAACTTTGAATTCTATAATTCAGGTTATAATCATGATAATTATAAAAAATATTAATATTTTCGTTGAACGTGTTCCCAGAATTATAGAAAATACCTGTTTTATAGGATCTAATAGTGTTAATCCTCATCTATAAACAACTTCTAATTAATAATCGATGAAACTTGTCAGCCCCTTCTTTACCATCTAATGAAACTTCCCCTTTCGTATAATAACATATTCTGGTGCATACCTTATCTTCTAGCATCAGTTGCCAGAGAAGATATACACTCTTCGTCCTTCTCTCTCTGGGTATATCCTCAAGAAGTCATATGTTATAACCCACGTGATTGTTACTAGTGAATTTGCTATTGATCCGAACCTGTAACGAAGATATTCCCAATTAGCCAACTAGATTAAGTTTCATACAATTAATGGAAATTATAACCTTCCCCAGACTGTAATTTGTACGCATAAATTCTACAAAGGAATACGCCTAGATGTGGGAAAGCTCGCGCTGTTCAATGGTTCGAACCCAAGTCGTAAATTTGCATAACTACTTGCTACGTGTGATACTAAACAGGGATGGAAGTTATAAGATATTCTTCAGTCAGTAAAAAAAAACTACAGATCTTAGATTTGATTTATGTAGATCTAACCTAATTTATTTCAGTCGAAAGTTCATGACACCAAATGAAGATGGCGCTGACTCAGCTTTTCAATCATCTCAAAGATATACGATACTTAGACACTTCAAATTTATTACTAAATCGTATACCCCTTTGTGATGAATTGTTTAATGTAACAAGGAGTTTTTAATGCCATCTCATAGGCTCAATGAGGGGCTGTAGAGATTTGTTCGAAAAAACAATTTGGTGTAAACACTGTAAAAATTTTTAGTAAAAAATACATTGAATTCAAAAACTAAGAAATTTTCAAGCAGAATGTACCCTTGCTTGAATTCGTTCATTCACTCAATACTTTTCTTCCTAGAAAATTGGAAATATTGGGAGACTATTTTGCTTCCTCAAGCTGAAAATTGATATGATAGATGAAAATGCCTTTTTTATTACTATATTCATTGATTTGAGACTGCAGTTTCTTAGTATCACTTGATTTTCAAGCACTTTAATAAAGAAATTGGGATTGTTTCAAGTACAGAGTTGACCAGAGATACCACGTTGGAAAGAACATACTTAGAACATGAAGAATGCAAATTCTATTACTGATCAATGTGCTCATATTCAAAAAATCCCAATTCAAGTATTTATCTGTTGAAAATGCAGCGATTTTATGGAACTGTAATCGCATCTAATATAATAGATATAGTGATAAGAAACAAAGTGTGTTCTCTATAATACAATAATAATACTATCATAAAATTAGGCAAATTTATCGAATATCGAAAATTTATATTTTTGTCAATACGAAACTGTGGAAATGAAATTTTTTTCATGTTTTCGAAGTTTCATTAGAAATTGTAGATTTTTCAGAATTATTTCTTAAAAACTTTTGTCTAAGATTTTTGACATACAAACTTGTCAAAATTTGTTCAATTCTATTTAATATTCATTTCAAAATTGATTATTCAACAACTTCCCTCTGTATTATACATGTGGTTTTTCTTATGTGTCGTTTCATAATGGTGAAAAACTATTATATATCTGATGACATTGTTTCCTCAATATTTTCTTTATTCGAAAGTTACATAATAATTTAATTGAAACATTGAAAAATAATATCAATTCTTGGTTTGACAATTTTCGGAACACGCAAAAACTGAGTAATTTGCCCAAACTTTCGCCTTAATGGTTTTTTAATTTCTCAGGATGTGTCTTCCGACACGGAAAGTGATACTTAATTATTGCTTCCGCCAATATTTTTAGATAATTTGGACTGACAAAGTCTCATTCTACAGACACAAATTTATTGACAGCATGCATATTCTAATAGAGAAATAATATTATGCATATACAGGGTGTATCGTGTCAACCCGCAACACTTCTTATATACACCTGTTTTTACAATTGCTCGAAAAATCAGGAACATGATTCGTATATTATGCTAAGATAAGCAATACACACACAAACACACACACAATTATTACACACACTCATGAGGACACACGACTGAACATTCGCAATTATTCGGACATTTGCTTTATCTTTTTTGCCTCCCAAAAACGCCTCATCCTCTCTGAATGCTCTTTCTTCCATTGATCTGTCCATTTCACTCCAGGTTGACGATTTGACTTCTGCTCAAACTTCACATGTGCGATTTTATAGCGACATTCAGTGCGATCTTCGAGATTTTTTATATTGATCTGTTGTAGATCCTTTTTGACTCTTTCGCTACTATGTTCCGCATTTAATCTTCATAATTATATCGAGTAGATTCTTCGGTATTCTGGACTATTTTATTCTGTAGACATGTGCATAGAACTTTGCTCGTCGTTTTCTGATTTCTTCCGTTATCGTATTTGCCTTTTGATACAGTTCACACTGAGGTCTCTTCATCCAAATGCCGTTTAAATTGATTGGCCCGTAAATCTTTCTGAGAATTTTTTGTTCTTGTTTTTCTATTTCTCTAATTCTTGAATTACCGTCAATAACCATTGTTTCAGATGCGTAGATTGCTTCTGAAAGAATCGTTGTGTTATAATGCCTATAGACGAAATTTATTTCTACGATAGCTATACCAAAAATAATTCATCCCAGTTTGCTCCTGAAGAAGTATAAATCTTCAGATGAAACATAGGACTTTAATAAAATAGAACATTTTGAATTAAAATACCTTTTTAAGTTAAGAACGTTATGGAATAAACGGATTTGAAATTGACAATTTTCTCTGAAAATCCATGGTGTTATTTTTGACCTACATTTGGATTGTCGTGTATTTTGTGTTCATATAGTGAACTACGTTCACCGAGATATTCCAGTCATTTTTCGTTAGATGAAATTTATGTTAATGGAACCATAAAGAAGCCAACTTTGACTCAAAGTCTACCTAATCCTAGAAATATGAGCGATTCATATCACCTTAAAGAGCTACCAAGTTAATGGTTATTACCTACAGACGCGACGTTATTAAATCCACAAGGCTATTTCCAAATTCATGGATTAATTGAGGTTATCCGAAATGAGAAAATTTACCGACGCTTTCATTAACTCAACGAATTACGTTGAGGAAAAATACCAGAAGGTGCTAGTGATCAACATTTCTTGACTTTATTGACCATAATGTCATTCAATTTTATTAATATCAAATAGTCAAGTACTATTATGTTGTACAAAGATTGAATATTAGGGAAGCAAAATAAATGTTGGCATCCATTATGAAAGATTACCCACTAAAGAGGTTAATTTAAATGCCAATTTGATTGACATTGACATTAAATACTGACATATATCAAGAAATCTTCGTATCAGCTGTATGGAAATATTGTCTTATGAAGGTATGTGTATCTCAAAAAAAGATTGTTAAAATAATTATGGACTTATATACGAAGGAATATCTAGGTATATCTTTATAAATAATAATGATTTTGACGAAATTTGTCAATCTATACTTCATTTTGTAGATTTTTCGTTCGAGATGATATTTATATGAGAAATTTCGATCCAATTCTTGAAAGAACTCGAAAAACCGGTCTCAAAAATCGTATAACTTTTGTAATAATTGATAGGATATTCGATAATAATATTAATAATAATATTTATTAACTGAAGCTATACAAAAATCTACATATTTTGAACTGTCAATTTTTAATTATATACCTATCTCATTATTTAAAATATACTTTCGAAGATCACGCTTAAACATCTTAATACTAGTACTAGTTTTCAGTATATTTGGTAAATTATTGAAAGCCTTAAATCCGTCATAGTATATGCTATTTTTGGATTTAGAGAACTTACAACTTTGGATATACAAAATATCTAGTATTTCATAATTAAATAGTAATAAAAAACCTGTCTATATATATATATATATATATATATATATATATATATATATATATATATATATATATATATATATATATATATATATATATATATATATATATATAATGTAAAATATATATATATATATATATATATATATATATATATATATATATATATATATATATATACGATGTATAATAATGTTTTCAAAAATATGTTTGGGGAGATGTTTTTCTCCAATTTTGTAATTTCTCTCCATTTTCGAATATATCCATTGCATGGTAAATGGAGGTAATAAAAAAAATATTAATGAGGTTAAACAGGTGAGCAGATAAATACACAGAAGAATTGAATATCATTAAACAGATCGCACAAAACAATGGATATCATCATTGTTTCGTCGATAACATTTTAAGAAAAAGGTTATATAATAAGGCCATTTCTCAAGTAAATCCAAAAGTAACAGATAGTCATGAAAATTTTGGAACATTAACGTATTTAGGCAACCCTGTATCAAAAATCCCGAAGTTTTCAACTTAAAGAAATTTAACTATAACTTTAAAAACCTCGAATACCGTGGGTAGGCACATCAGAAAGAAAGATAAAATTTCGTCTGACGATAAATCGGGTATCTATGAGTTGAGTTGAGGTACATGTCCCAAAGTATATATGTTGGTCAAACTGGCAGGAATTTCAGACTTAGAATATCTGAACACCAAAGATGTTTGCAAAAAATAAAACCGATTCTACGTATGCAACACATCTTATAGAAGAGAACCATGTCTTCGACAACAACTTTAAAATATTGCCATACGGAACGTGAAGGTTATAAACTAACCCTGTTAGAAGTCATGGAAATTGATGAGAGGAAGAAATCAAATAGTTTATTAAAGGATCAATGATTCTCTCAACAATTCAGAAGAATTATGGTCTACGGTCATTTCCACACACTTCAGGATAAATACAAGCAGTCCACAATGTAATAGCTCAGTTTATCATCAACATCTGATGAAGCTACTGTGTTGGCGAAACACTATTGTCATGTTTTTAATAATTATAGTGAAAATCAGAAAACTACTAAGTTTTATTTGAATTATGTATTTAGATTTTCATCAAGTATAAGCCCAATCGATTAATGAAAAATGAGGGTCTTCATTTTCTAGGTTATATTATTAGGAACACTTCGTTTTCCGTGGTATTAAAACTGTCTATATATAACTTTACTTAATACTCACTTTTCATTGCACACTTTTCAACAACTCTCGAAAAAAAAATCAAATTCAAACAAAAGCATAGCTGGCTTAGCGGAATAAGTTAAAGTCATAGCTATAGATATAGAGTAAGCATTTTCACGTCACGTGATGTTAATTTCATGAGTTAACTCCAAACCTCCTTAAAAATGTTTTACTTCAAGAACGTTTGCGCTTTGGCCAACATTTTCTTGTGATTTTCAGCTTTTGTTGAGACCAACAAATACTCAAGATTATTTGTTATTAGAACATCAAACGAAGCTCGAAGTAATTATACGATATTTTGAAGCACGTCTCACGTTATGAGAGTGTAAAGATAATATAGGATGTTATACAGATTACATTCCGCGAGTTAAAAGCTGACAGGATTCCTCCATCATACCTCGCTTATTGCCTTCTGTTCAAATGTCAAGGTATTGAATTTATTGCTCGAGATCCCGGTTATAAGGTGGAATATATTCGCTCGGGTTAACAACTATAAATTCACTTGAGCTCAACTTCGTTTAAGATGTACAATGTAATAACCATGGTGAAATACGCGAACAACCCTGGAACTTTATGCACCCCCTTTGAAATATGAATGTGTCGAAATGTGGGAAACAGTTAAATGTCGAAATTAAAGTTAACTTTGTTGAGATGAAACGGGGGTGGTCTGGGCTTTATGTAATTTCTTGAGGGGGCTGAACGGGTTTCGTTAATTTGTTTTATTGATCCACGGTTGAATTATCGCGCTAAAAGGTCTTGTACGTAGCAGTTTGACGTTAGACTTAGGTAAGGTTTATATTTAATTGTCCATTTTGATTGATTCCAATTTATATTGATTATTATTATTCGAAACTCATTATAGCCTTTCAATTAATAGACAGTAGAGTTTCAAGCTATCAAATGCCACATTTTCGAATATTGATAACGTATAACGGACCGAGCTCTTCCTAGGACATCAGACACATCGGATATTGAGTCGAGTGACTCGTCAAGCTTTCTTGGTGTTGTCCGGGATAAGCACTTGAACTCTATACGATAGGTCATGAGGCACATTGGAGATTAAGGTGAGTGACTCTGTAAGGTTTCTTGGTGTTGTCCTGGGTAATCATTTTATATATCAAGGTATCAAATGCCAAATTCTAGAATCTTGATAACTTATAACGAACAGAGCTCTTCCTAGTATATACATAAGGCACATTGGATACTGATGTGATTGGCTCTGCAACGATTCTTGGTGTTGTCCTGGAGAATCACTTGAAATATCAAGCTATCAAATACCATACTCTAGAATTTTGATAACTTTTAACGGACAGATCTCTTCCTATGACATAAGGCACATTGGATATTGAGGTGATTGAGTCTGCACCGTTTCCTGGTGTTCTCAGGGAGAATTACTTGAAATATTAAGCTATCAAATGCCATATGCTAGAATCTTGATAACTTATAACTAACACAGCTCTTCGTAGGACATAAGGCACATTGAATATTCAGTTGATTGACTCGCAACGTTTCTTGGTGTTGTCTTGGAGAAGCACTTGAATTATCAAGCAATCAATTGTCATATTCTAGAATTTTGATAAAGTAAAAGAACAGAGCTCTTCCTAGGACATTAGGCATATTGGAGATTGGGGTGAGTGACTCTGCTAGGTTTCTTGGTATTTTCCTGGATAAGCACTTGAGATGGGCTACTAATATTGCGCAACTAAAAAAGGAGTTGAATAGTATTACATATACTCTATAATGAAACAAAATTTTGAATTTTCTCATAATTTAATACAAATACGCATGATGACGTTTGGAAGTACTACTTCTTTATCAAATGCTGGATTAATACATTCAATTATTCAGTATTAATCCAGAATTTGATGAAGAAGTAGTACTTCGAAACGTCGTCATTCGTATTTATATTAAATTATGAGAAAATTCTAAATATTGTTTCATAATGGATTTTCTCCAAGTATCGGCGTCATCAATTATCAATTTACATTTACTCTGTTTATGCTAAGGGATTAGGTCAGTTTTGAGACTTTAAAGTTGCTCTGGTTCTCAAGTTTCCAATCAATCATATACTATGGTATAATATTTCGGCGTAGCTCTACTTGAATGGAACGCATTTTCGTCTCACATAAATGCGTTTAAAGAACTCTGAATCAGTCTCAGCTATCGTCGGTGCTGTCGTGGCCTATCTAAAAAGACAAAGTCGTTACAGCATATGGACTTTTCATATACAGGGTGTTGCTGTTCGTTCACAAACACAATCATCATTTCAGTCAGTATAGAAACATAAATGCCACCAAACAAGTCTAAACTAACCTCTTTCCGACATATAGCAGCACATACCGAGAGAGGAGTGTTGATGTCTATCAGGCTATTCTATTATACACCAAAAAAATTTTCGTTGATATCACACTTTGAAACCTTCAGGGGTATCTTTAAATACATTTTAGAGTGTGAGCCGTATACCATCGAGGAGTACAGAGTTTTTCGCAGGAAGAATCATCAGTGATTCCAATCGCTTATGTCTTGTAACGTTTGACATTTTCAAAATATTTGTACGTTTACTTCTGTAAATATTTTCGAAACAAATGAATATTATTATTATTATTATATGGGCAATGATAACAAAAACACAACCCATCACATTCGACAGCGTATATTTAGTGCCTTTCGGGCACATTGAACCTCTCGGAAATGTCGTAAAGCGCAGTTTCATTCTATTATGACAATCATCAGTGACCTGCATCCAAACAATCAAGTCCCAATGCTCTTCCAAAACGCAACAAAGCTGTATATCTTCAAAATACGGGAAACATTTAGTTAACTACTTACTTGAGCACCCTCTATTGAAGAAACTAGATTACTCTCTCGAGTGTAGTGGACAGTATTTATGACAAGATCAGTACGGACTTCTAAACAAAGATTTTTTCTCGCTTATAAACGTTTTCGTTGTTTTCATATCTTGATAATAATAATTATTAATATCAAAATTTACTCAATTTTACTCAAGATTTAGCTCAAGATTATCAGATATTTCTTTAATTTCCAAAAGAAGCAAGTTAATTTGACAGTTACCTTATTTTTGGGGACCTATTACAACAGGCCAAAATGAATGAAATGTCAAAAAGTATGTGAGTACGTACACATATTCTATGTAAAAACATTGAGATAAGCGAAATGTCCGTGTAATTTATTAAAAACATTCTCATTGAAAAAAATACAAGACTTACGGTTTTGAAAAATCAGTATTATCAGTTGTATGAGATAATCAGTTGCTTGAACTTGTTTATGTATGTTTTATGTATGTAAATTTATTGTGATTTGTTAATCGCTCGTATCTACTACAAACTTCTAGATAACTCTGATGAACAGAGCGAGTATTGAAGAAATTAGACGTTTTGAATCCAATATGCCATAACTTGTCTAAATCTGGTAATTTAGCTACTATAAGCGCTTTAATTGTGTCAAAATATTTTTAGGGTGAGCAATATTTTCCACCCTTACCGCCTCCAAGCTACGCCTATGTTCATAACAAAAGAAACATGGATAACTTCATGGGAAAGTTATCAATGTATAATATCCGAACAAAAGTTACTGCAATTCTTCAGAAATATCATACTTCTTATTATTATCTCCAATTTCTTTACTTCGAATCATAACAAAGTTTTACTCTGTTTTTTAGATGAACATTATTAATTTGCATGAAATATAAGTGGGTATAGTCTATGTTATCAGTAGTTGTAGGTATCCGATTCGTACTTGTCATTTCTAGGGACTGAAAGCGTGTCTTCTGTTGGTTGTGACTCATAGAATTGCTTGCTACGTATTTCCAATCACTAGAACGTAATTTGAGATCACCTCAGTTGACTGTTGCACCTGGAACTACAAATTACGTCCTAGGGTACGGGTATCTCATCTAATGGATAGGATAGCAGTTTTCTGCCTCATTTGTGAATTCTTGAAATGGTAAATACAAAATTGTTCAAACTGGTGAATTGTCCTGATGAATGAAGACTTTTCACTTTGCCAAATAAGGTATTTTTGCTTGAAAACAATATGAAATCTGTCGAAAAACTCTTAATACCTCTAATTCTTCTTCAAGCGAACGCTTTGGATGGTACGTAGAATTCAACAAGCCTTTACTCAACAGACGGTTGAGGAAAGTCTTGAGGTTCCTTTCTGTGACGGTTTTTTGAACTTCCATTTGACAGTCTACTGTCAAATACATATGGTACCACTTGCTGATAATTCGACAGTTACCCATCAATAAATATCAGTTAACTCCAGCAGAGATGCATTATGTTCAACTTCAAAAAGAACTCATCAAATCGTCCTGGTTATTTCTATAGAGCTTGTATAGGGTGATTTTTTGAGCGTAATTTTTTTAAAATCGAATAAAACACTCAATTTGCATCATATATTAAAATTTTTATTCGGTATTTTCAATGAAATTGATAACTTGGCCTTTGCCATTTACATTTAACAAGATAACTTCATGTAAATGTTGTTCGCGGCTCTGAATCAAATGGTCCATTCGGAAGGTCCAATTTTGCGTCACTTTTTCGAGCATTTCTGCCTGTATTCCACGAATTACGCGTGTTATGTTATCCTGTAAGGCTTCAATCGTGTTCAGCTTGTCCACATACACTAAGGACTTTACATCCTCACAAGAAATAATCCAGAGGCGTCAAATCGAATGATCTTGGCGACCAATTCACAGGGCCATTTTGAGAGATAAGCTGCTCACCAAATTCATCCTTCAACATGTCCATTGTTTCACGAGCTGTGTGGCATGTGGCACCGTCTTGATGAAACTACATGTCGACCACGTTCAACTCGGCCAACTGGGGCAAAAAAAAGTTGCGTATCATGGTTCGATATCGTTCGCTGTTGACGGTAACGTTTCTTCCACGGTCGTCTTTGAAGAAAAATGGACCGATGATGCCACCAGCCCATAAACCCCTCAAACTGTCGTTTTTTCGGGATGCATCGGTAATTCTTGTATAACATGTGGCTGTTCATCACTCCAGATGCGACAGTTTTGTTTATTTACATATCCGTTAAGTCAGAAATGAGCCTCATCGCTGAACACAACTTTTCGATAATACAGCGGATTTTCATTAAGCTGTTCTAAGGCCCATTCACCAAAAATTAGACGTTGTGGTAGGTCATTCGGCTTCAATTCTTGCAGAAGATTAATTTTATAGGCTTCCAAACCCAAATCAACACGTAAAATTTTTCAGGTGGTTGAGTAACACATGCCCAATTGCTGAGAACGGCGACGAATTGACATTTCACGATCCTCATTAACACTGTACGCTACGGCTGCAATATTCTCTTCAGTACGCACTGTACGCATGCGAGACAATGTTTGAATGTCCAACAAAGTAAACTTGGTGCGAAATTTGGTGATAACAGCACAAATTGATGATTCACCAGATCGATTATGACGACCATAATATGGTCGTAACAAACGATACACATTTTTCACAGAGCACGAATGTTGATAGTAAATTTCAACAATTTGCAATCGCTGCTCGTTTGTAAGACTTTCCATGATGAAATGGCAGAGTATACTGAAAACTTTGCACTTTGACAGATGACGTTTGAATGCCATTGCCAACCAGTGCCGCCAACCTGAAAAACTCTTAAAAAATCACCCGTTATAAGTGAGTCTATTCAAATTAGCCTATATTGTGATCTTCTTTGAACATATTGCTGATCAGGAACTGCACATATATTGCATCCGTTTGCGAAGGAAATGAATATATCTCGTTGAAAAGTGAATCCACTTCGAATAACGTGAATAGAAGCATGGCATAATAAAATTTCATTTCCGAGTATATGAAATGCAACGCGGTGAAGAGCAATCCGAGTATCTAGAAACTTTTCGATGCTTTTTCTTTTGATAACAATCCGCAGAGAAAGCATAACGCAAGCTGCTCAACTAGACATGACAGATAAATTTCTCAGAGATGAAATAATATGACACGGGTATTCCGAGATGCGATGAAAAAGAACGCTATCAAGCTACCATGTATCACGTTGTATGTAAGATTTATAATGCCTAGATTCCTGGAAAAGTAATATTTTAAATTTATTTAACTTTTCACTTCTTCTATTTCGCCGGACCTGACTTCTTAGGAAAGCCAATACTGTCTGTGCGTTTTTCCTGCTTACTATAACTAGAAAATAGTGATTTCCAAAATGGTACAGGTGAAACCACAAGAGGATCGATAGGGTGTACATTGAAGTAAAAAAGGGGGAGTCACAAGAGCAATTGGGTGTTTTTCAAAATTTATTTGCTTTTTTCCAGATAAAATTCCACAAATTGTACATTCTCAGTCAAGAACTATTCGAAGGATTGTTTGAAAAGAGCATTTGATTAATAGGAGAAAAAGTCTCAAGTGACCGGTACCTACTTCTAATTTATTCTCATTTCAAAAAATTTTCTTGACAAACATAACTGGTGCAGCAAAAATGTACCTTTGTTTTTGACCAATTTATCCCCAAGATGACCTGAAAAAGTTTTTTCCACTCAATTAGCATTTGTAAAAATTTCCCAAAAATTATTTATATCATAGAGAAGAATAACCTTTGTTTTTAACACCATATTTATTAAATTCCGTCTCCAGTTTCTTAGCGTTAGTACATTATTGTTTATATTAATAATACGTTAGTACGTTAAACATTAATAAAGGAATTCCAATTGCTTGAATACAAGGACAGAGGTGTCCACCAATAAATTTCGCATTCTTCTTCTTCCAAATATGCCCCACGCCATGGTGTATTCTCCTTCTTCATAGAGCTTTATGGTATGGAGACATCCATTCAATAACGTGGTATTTTTAAAGTGTTCACATATTTCTATGAGTTTTAATATATCTAGTTTTTTCATTTTTGAGGCTGTATTTTCAAATTATCGGCTCTTTGAAAAGTGTGACCTCAGTCTCGAAAATGTTTGGCAAAATTCGAATTCTTTTCTGTTAATCCTGAAGTGTTGATATTCTTTGGCAACTTGCCACAAAGTTTTTGCCATGTGTAACAGCTAATGCACTCATTACAACTATATTTATAAACTCCAGAATTTTATTTGATGTAATTATATCTTCAACGTCAGAGAACAATTGAGATATTGTTTGTGAAGGTTTGAATGATACGTCGATATTATTTTCGAAATTAAGCTACCGATTTTATTGGGAATTGATCCAAAATGAATTAATGCCTAATATGGTGGTTTTTGTATTCCTGTATCAAGGTATATTTGGTTCAGTGTTATTTGTTTACGTTCTTTATCTATGTAATTTATAGTTCTATTGTCATAACCATTACTCTTAGCGATCTTTGTATCGTTGACCCATATGCTTCCAGTTTTTGTGAGTTATAATGAATTGACGTTTCAGTAATCGATTGGCCCTATACTTGATGAAAATCTAAATACATAATTTGAATGAAACTAAGTAGTTTTTCGATTTTCACTATAATTTATTCAAAATCATGACAATATCGTTTCGCCAACACAGTGGCTTCATCAGATGTTGATGATAAACTAATGTTTTCTCAAAATTTTGTGCTACCACGTATATAATAATACCACAATACCTTCATTCGATCAAAACTAGAATATGCCAGTGTCGCAGGAATTTTGAATCCGTGAAAGACGATTTGTGAACTATTTATGGTTTTGTCCGACTGTGTGTATCCAGAACGAGGTATGAATCATGGGTTACTTACTACAAGATTTAATGTTCCATCACTTGAAACACGTAGGAAAAATTTAGGAATAATGTTCCTGTACAAGTTGATAAGGTTTTCCGTTCATTGTTTTTTCTTCGTTCCCTCAAAAAATTTCTGTGTTCGAGATTACCTTGTAGAAATATGAACATTTTTAATCCACCTCTGGCTCGTACTAATGTTCTGGCTTTTTCATAACTTCATGAAATTTGTGGTGACTTTGAGCCTTTTCATGACGTCATCGACATATTTGCATACGTGCCTGGCGATATCAGACGAGCTCTCGCCTGACTGTTTTTTAGTTATAAGTTTTCAGATATTAGTTTTTCCTTGACCTTGTGGGTGAGCTTTAATGTCAAGTTTGCCCTCAGAGTTATCGTTCATACTTATTGTTTGTACGTTATTAGTATTATTTCTAGTTTTATTCTACATAAATTGTAACTATATTGTATTTTTCGCACTCAGTAATTGGCTCATGCTGTTGCGTGGTGTATTTTTAAATAAATAGAAAAAATGAAACAAATATATTATTCATATCACTAATTCTCATAATATTTGTTACATAATAAGCTGTTATAGAACTTCAATTGTTTGTTTTTAGATTCGTTTATTCCTTATTTCATGCTGAATATCACTCAAGTTATCCAGAATGTAACACATATCTACGATTTTGTACCGGTACCATATTTCGTAGAACTTGTTATGCCTAAATATTATTATGTGTGAATTGGAATTTCAATGACTCAAGAAGGCATATTAAATAATTAAAACTGTACATCGCATATCAGTTCCGGTAGTGTATCGAAAATAACATAGGTACCAAAAACAAATTGGATATTCTTCTAGAGACTACAGAAGTGAGTCAACAATCAGAAGAAATTATCTATAATTTTCATTCTGAACACCTACACAACGAAAACTCCATGACAGTCAACGGCCCGATTTGTTAACTTATTTAAATTTATTTTGTAATTAAACAGGTCATTGGTATTCTAAATTTATTGATTTCCAGTAGTATAACGGTTAAGTTTCGAGTCTCTATCTGTTGGAACATTCTAATCAATTTATATATTTGCATAATTGAGCTCCTATCTCTATTAACAAAACTGGCACTGCGTTTAAAATTTCTTGTTTAGATTTCGAATTCTTTAATTTTCGAATTTGAAATTGGGACTAATCTGTACTTTTACATCTGCATTGTCTTCCATGGAAATGTCAATTGAGTTGTACGACAACTCTTGGTCAAACATTATTAAGAAACATCTATGATAGAAACCAAACCACAACTTGTTTATATTTTATAAAAATTGTTGAACTCACTCGGTATATAATAATAATAGTCCTTCATTGAATGAGCAACTCAGTAGAATGTTTCCTCAAATATTAACAAACAAGTAGAAGCACATAATCAACATAAAGCCATTTCAAATGATGGTTAATATTGGTTTTCAGCAGTCTTACTATTAACACCAAAGAACCGATATATTATTCCAAGAATAATTTACTTTCCCTTTTCTCTATTTATAATAATAAATAATAAGTTTTTTATTCTCAACATGTATAATACCCATTTACAGAAAATAATAACATATTGTTGAATACTAACGAAATGATTAAAATGAAAGAGATATATAACAAAGAGCTGAATGTAATGTAAAAAAACTAAAATCTAAAATAACTTCTATGGAGTCAAAATGAATGTCACAATTATTGGCAACTCTATTGAATGTAGACTCCATAAACCAAATGGAGGATTGCATTAGGGAGTTGGTCCTCGGAGTCTCTAGGTGGAATAATTCTGTATTACGAGAATATTGCCTAGGAACACGAAATTTCAAAGCGGACAGAGAGGAGAACAAAAGTTTATCTAACATTAACTTTTTCATAATGTATTCGATATTCAATGGGTTTAATTTTTACAACAATGTCATTATTTCTGGAAACAATCATGTCGGCTAAATATTTGGGGCAAGATGTTGAATTAATTTTATATATAAAGACATAAAATTGTGACCGAAACCTGAAGTCCATTTTCAGAATTTCATTGGAATTGAAAATTACCTATCGTCCTCCTCTCACGAAATATCAATGATATATTAGTAGTACATCATAATTGGTAGTATTTTTCGACATAAGCAAAGACGTATCAACGTTGGAAACATTTTAGATCGATAGATTTAGTCAGACATGCAAGAAATGGATTTTTCAGAAAAATCGAATATCACGTTTTCCGTTAACACCTAAGGTACCATTGTCTTGGATCACCCTGTATATCCAATGAATGAATTTGTATTGAAATCAATTAATTATAGGTAGAACAGGGTTTATACCAAAAACTGAGAAAATATGCTGCCATTTTCTCTTGGTAATTATAATCTAGCTCAAAGATTTAACAACTTAATATTATTACCAATCTCTTGCACAAGATCACAGAAATAGTTATCATCGGATTCCAATATGGTTACCTTCATCAATATTCACCTTAAAGTCCCACTAATTGAAAGGAAGTAAAATCCTGGGCATAGTTATTTACGAAATCCTATTAACTCTTTGAATTCTAATGCTATTAACTTGAACGATTATTTGAATTAGGAATTCACCGATATTCCACTCAAGTTTTAAGCCACAACAAAGACTCATGAAAACTTTAGATATCTTCACGAAACGTCAATTTAAATCGAATTACCAATAAGTCTTTGTAATTATATCGATTTTAGCATCAATTTGGCTAAGGAAACTTAACAATTTTAATTGGAAAATCGAGGATTTGCAGAAGCCAGAGGAGCGGAAACAAGGTTTCGCAAGCGTAATTATTTTATATAAAAACAAATAAAAAATTATCAACAAATGATAAGCGCTCATTTCATCGTCCGCAAGAACTCACCGAATCGGAAGTTTTCATAATAGTTTCATCACGCAGACCAGTATCATGGTCAAGAAATACTCCAACTTCGCATAAGATTTAACATCATATGACATATATAATCGTATAACAAACAAGACTGTTCTTTTATTTTTATTCGTGACAGAACTTTTCACGAACAAGCATACTTTATGGCTAATTTTTTATGTCAACTGGTAATTTTCCTGGAAAGATAGAAACACTGGACCATAAATATCGGGCACCTTTGGGAGCGAAATTCCCTGACAGGTCCGTCACACCTCAATTATTTGCATAGGGGTTCTTTAATCAGGGTTCCGTTTATCGTACATTTTGTATTAAATCACCCCGGTAGGACCAATTGCTTTTCATTAGCCTATAATTCAAACAACCAGGTTTAGCAATATATCCAAAACAGAACACTTCAATATTCATTTATCTTCAACTTTATTTGGTGGGACAATATCTGTTTTATTTATGAATTTTTAAAAATTAATAGAAAATTCAAAATTAGATCGGCAACTACACAACAACTTTTTGTATTAGTATGTTTAACAAAATATTGTAATGGAATTAAGAGGAAATGGAGAAAAATATTTTTCGAATCGTAGTATACTGATAAAACTTCAAGTGCAAGGGCATTTTTAAATGGAAAAACTCATTATTTTATGATATCATACCCCTAATAAAATTAATAGAAAATTTTCATATTCTTTCGATCAAAAATAAAAAACATAATATTTCCGTTATAAATATACGAACAATATCCATTCCTTCAGAATTAGAAGAGCTCTGAAACATAATTGTTGATAATATAATCAATCATTCTAATCGAAATACAATAACTATTCATAGTAAAACCGAACCATTTATTGGACATTAATAGGAAACGAAACAATGACTAATTTGGAAGAAATCATTTAATATTAGCACCATAAGAGGTTCAGGAACCCTCTAATTAATAGTGTTTTAGAATTGAAAATGATTAATGTCTTTTTTATAGATAGGTTGAGAGATTTATGTGAGATTATGTTTTACAAGATATTTTGAATTGCAAAACATGCAATTTAAATAAATTTAGCTTCAACTGAATATATTCATTTTTTTCGGAATATAACACTCTCAAATTTGTGTATATAATTGAATAGCAATGCTTAATTCTTATACATCTTTTCTATTTAATTCAAAGTTTATTTATGAAGTGTTTTTTTTAATTCAGTGGACCTACAGTTTGAAGCCGGTTCCGAACGACCATTGTGTTTGTAATCAATGTACATTACCCAGTATATATCATTGTTGAAACTTCTCAAATCATAGACAAACACAAACACCCTTGCCTTCAGCGGGGTTCGAACCTGAGTTCTACCGCACCATAGGGTGTTCTACGGACTAAGCTACGGAGACCCACCCATATGAAGTGTTGGTGGCTATGAAAATATGTAAAATGATACGCCTCCTTCATTTATCGAAGGATAATGTTAGAGAACATCTCAATCGATATGCCTTTGAAATTGATAAGAAGGAGAGTATGAATTGTGGCATTCTTAGCAAATTTTTGTGATCATCTCCTTTTTAAATTCAATTTTTCTGAATCTTAAATGGATTTATAAAGAAATTGTTATATTAGTTTCGAATTTTTTGCCAAGACACATATTATTTCGAGGTTTTTCTTAGATCCTTGAGTGGCGAGATTCAAGATAAAAATCTTAAAAGGGAAATACAAAAAGAATACTTTGAACTGAATCTAAAACCCATTATCCACCTGCTTGTTACATAAAATTCCACTGAAATTTTCAACAGAAAGTAAAGGACTCCATTAAGGCGAAGTTGCAAACTAATTTCCAAATATGTTTAATATTTCATAGAGTTGATACATCATAAATGGAAGACTTTCTGATCAAAGTTTGCACAACCTGAAGTTTAGCAGGATACAAACGTGCTTCTTCAGGGTAAGAAGGAGATAAACCTGTAATTTCTCAAATAAAATATTCATGCATGCCCTGAACCAGTTTCACTTCATATCGGAGTTACTTTCAGCACTAATAAGTCAAACTATTAGAAAGAAGCTTTAAGGAGTTTTTATGTACGAACTTTAGACTGGCTAGGAATATATTGCGCCATTTTTATTATCCGCAATGGTACGTTAAAGCTTATTTATTTTGATTGAAGTTGCACATTAATTAGCTACATTCGTAAGAGTTTTAATGAGGTATGTTGGTATTAGATTGTGGTTCTTTAGAGAAACTTATAACGGTACTATCAGGTTCAGCAATAATAAATGAAATAATTCATTTCTTTGAAGATATCAGGAATTAAGCATTAGGTCTTTATACAGGTGTTTATATATATTGATGAATAGAAGAAAAGACTCCTCAATAAGCACATATATGCTCATTATGAATTCACGTGTTCCAAAAATTTCTTAAGTGCTCTTTCCATTGCTGATACAAGTAAACCGTATTTGATAACATCGTCCTTTGTATCATTTTAAGTGGACTACATTGGGGAACAGCAATTTTGTTGTCTTAGATCTGCGACTTGTTTTTGACTAAATTTTGTCTCTGAATTCAAAAATGTCAGCAATGTTTTTCTATCACGTCAAGTTTTCAAACTACAGGATACCTTCTCTCTGCCCTAAAAGTCATACGAAATGGGCATACAGAGGAAAATATAGTGGGTACTAACCAAATACATTTGAATATTTTATTCATACGAAGGTTATTATAATTATAAAAATTTTCGCTTATAACTTTTTCTAGAATGTTCAATCTGGGGACATTCTCGCTTGATGTTCCAACAGCCATCATACTGACATCCCATCTACCTTGATACTTTTCCTCCATGACCTTCAAATCTTGGTGAAATCGCTCACCCTGTTCATCATTAACAGAGCCAAGATTTTCTGGAAAGTGAGCAAGATGGCTATGTAAGAAATGCAGTTTGATACTCATATTACAGCCCAGCTTTTAAAAGCTTTCTAAGAGTTAAACAATTTCGACATAATTCTGGGTTCTTGTGTTTCCAAGGAAGTGCTTGACAATACTTTTGAATACCAACCAAGTATTCTTTTCAAGTTCGGTCATTGTTTCAATGAAACGTCCATCTTTAATAAGTTGTCTAATCTGTGGCCCATCAAAGACACCAGCCTTTATCTTTTCATATGACAAGCTGGGAAACGTCGAAATAATATACTTAAAACAGTCCCCTTCAGTTGACAAGGCTTCAACAAATTGCTTCATGAGACCTAGTTTTATATGCAAAGAAGGAAATATAATGTTTTTTCTGTCGACAAGTGGCTGATTTAGAATGTTTGGACTACCAGGTTTCAGGTCAGATCTTGGCGGCCACTTTGACTGCACCCAATGCTTCTCACGATTTCTGCTGTGCCACATACATAGAAAACAGGGATACTTGGTATATCCGCGTTGTTGACCCAGAAGGAAACAAACCATTTCACCTTGCTGATAGCTATCAGCAAGTTACTAGATTATTTACTCCCTGATATCTTCCAGGAAAGGGGCGGCCTTGATACGCTTTTTCCTTAAGGTAGCTCCAGAGAGATTTAAATCCTTCGAGTACGCAGTCCAAACAATGCCACCAAACATAGAGGGAGATAGTTTCCTAAGGAAACGATTACTCACCATCAGAAAGGGAACCAATGGTACTACTACTCACTCTTAAAGATGAAGAATAACACTGGTAGTTCTAAGGACCCGCTTGATTTGATATTTTGTTAGTTAACTTCTTTTGAAAAACCTGAGGTATAAAAGTTGACTACCTTCTATTATTTTAACTGCTCAACAATTTGATGAAATGAAATTTCGGAAAACCAAACAGCTAAAAACCAAGCAATTCATTCCATTCGGTCGATACATGTTTATTCATTCATCGATAACTTCATTTCAATTTCACTAAAATATCAACATCCCCCTCGATCAATTAACCTGATTGATAACAAAGAGCAGACAATAACGCCCGATTGGTTGAAGTGGAAACTGTTTTTTCGAACGAGGAAAAACAACGGTCCGATTGTTTTTTAGGTTAGAAATGCCACTGTTATTTTCAATTCCGTTTTGCGAAACGCAGATAACGGAATAAACGTGCAGATAGAATTGAAAACAGGCGCGAAAACCAAGCAAATATTAAATTAGCTGCACTGAGCAAAATATTCGACATATAGCGATAGCATTGAGTTATATTTTCGATATTGTATGTCCGCCTGGACCAATTGAATTTTTAAACAATGCCATATCTAACTTTGGCATTGTTTACATAAATTACTGTTCTATTGTGTCTGCGGCCAGGGTGGTCGCTAATATTTTAAACATCGATTCTGGCGGCTGATACACTGCCCGCAACATATAATTTTGAATTCAGTTCATAGACAAATACTGAAAAAAAGTATATCATTTTCACAATTGTTTTTATTTGCTCTTCTCATTCTTTTACTGTTGCTCTTCATTGAAAATGAATTGATAAAATTAGCAAAAAAACAGGAATCTTCAGTTCCCATTCAATCTAAAGAGAAATGTCCAAAAATTCAGCGGTTCCCAAACTGTTAGTCGCGGGTTACAAACGAGTGTGTACCGAAGGCTGGTTTATAGAATCTCGACTTCTAGGATGATGACACGCATATGATTTTTCGACTTTACCATTTGAGACATTTATTGTGCCAGTGATTCCTAGAAAATTATTGTGTTAATTATATTTCTTTCATCAGTCTATTGTAAGAGTTGAAGATAAAAGTTAGAGTTAGAAAGAGGAGAGGCTTCACAAAAAATAGCGATTTCTAGATAAACTCGTGACAGAAAAAAGTTTGGAAAGCCTTCACACAAATATATAATTACATAGTAGAGAAAATAAAATAAAAAAATGTTGATAACGACTATTGAATTTCAACGAAAACTTTTGAATAGTATTAGTTGGATTCACAGAAAACTGACCAAACGCTATCACTGAAAATATTTCTTATCCCTTCAGAAGAATTTGTTTGCAATTTATACCCTAAAATGTTTCGTTTTGAATTTAACAAAATATAATCTAAGTTCCCTTGCCCCATTACCACAAAAATAAGTTGGAAAAGGTGGTTGAAAAGATGCCGAAATTTCGATGGGTAAACTACAGGGTTTGCAACTTATGAAAGCGAAAAAACGATTTAGTTCTAGTAACAAGTAAAGTATAATTCGAGAGTGTTCACACACGGACATTTACTGATAGATGTAAGGAATTTACCCTATAACCTTTTCATCCCTATAATGTTTATGACTCAGATTGATATAACATTTTCAGTGTTGAGTAGTTTATATCAAATATTTCCGTATATGCTATTGAATGAGAGCGGTAGTCAGACTGAATATTCTGATATTATAAATTCAAATCAGGGTTCCCAAATGCTTTGTGAAATTAATGAAATAATATATATTGTTTGACAAAGTTCGCTGTAGGTAAACTGAATGGGGCATGCCAATAAATTTCGGTGGTTCCATGGGATATCCTCGCTTATGCACATTAAATATGCCGAGAGTTTGCGTATTCATGCTTCAGAAATAGCTAATTTGAATTTATGTTGGTTTTCGTTGAAAATAATGATGATTTTGAGACGGCTGTCTGGAAACAGTTCAATAAACATTACAAGACTCCAAAATACCCAAAACTATCAAATTACGTTCGCAAAATATCAAATTCCTCGCAATTCATTACCGGACTCTCAACCAAAATAAAGAACTCATTTATGATCTTATCTAAGAAAAATTCCCCTTTCGATATTTTTAAATTAAAATGATCAAGTCGAAATAAATTTGATGATAGATATATAGATAGATTTACTTCATTCAGACTACAAAATGAGTAGTATAGAAAACGTCAAAACATAAATATAAAGTCATATTAATAATATACCAGTATGTACGACAATATATAACAAACATTTTCCAGTCAAAATGGGAATTCTAACACAAATTAAAACAATAACACATTCATAATCAAACAAGAAATTTGTCCTGTGTATAAATAGGTAGATCTTTCCACCAAAAACCTTCTTCTTTCTTCTTTTTTAGTTCAAGAAGAAAAAAGTTTCTTCTTGAACAACTTCAAAATCTTTAAATATGTCAGAAGGTGATTGAAAACAAGTGGTCCCAAATAGGGCTCACTCTGCTCATGATCAGAACAATTCTAGGAATGATAAAGTTATTTCGACTTCCTATGTATATATAAATACCTATATACAGTTCATAAAGTTAAGCTCCAGCAACTGTTAGGAGACCCAACTTCCTGAACAAACTCCTACAAGAGCACCTCTTACAAATTCAAGCAATTCATCTTAAAATTGCCTCTGTCTTTTGAAAACGACCAAAGCATATGTTGACAATTCTCGAAGACAAACGCCCTAATATAGTCTAGATAAAACGTGAGCATGCTAGACTGATAGTAACTCCTTGATATCAAAAATTGTTCTGAGATTCTGTAAAATATAAGAAGCCAAATTGGGCCTCTTCATTAAATGTTCATAGTGTGTCTTCCACTTCAAATTTTCGTCCATTATTAAACCCAGGAACATAACCATAAGTGAGCTTCGAAAATTCCATCCACCGCCACAATTCTTATATCTAAATCAGCCTTGTCCTGTAAAGAATAAAATGGCATAACCATGTCGCAATTTAATCTTACTCAAGTTGAAGTGAAGGTTATTCTCTCCAAGTTACAGTTATTCTTCATATTATCATCACCAGAAATCATATCATGTACATACCATCCTCATCTCGTTCCACACAGTTCATGATATAGACGAGAATAAAATTGGTCCAAGTATTGACCCCTTTGGAACACTAATTTTCACTAGAACGAGACTCGAACTTACAGCACTCCGAGAACTCCATCGATTTTTACAGTTTGTTACTGTAACATGATGAACCACTGGGTCTATCTTCAGCTTATTTCAACAACATTAGTTATACTGAGTGTTTGGAAGGTGTTACTTTGATTACTTTTGTATAAACCCCAAGAAGAACACACTTTTCGTCAACTCATTCTGAATTTGTCTACACAATTAGACGATGGTGCCTCGTGGGTTTTCAAATGCAACATAATGAGATTGCTGCATGGGTGGAGATGGCCCACAACTTCCCCAGACTTAAATCCCTTGGATTTATGTAGAATTGTAGAGCTCTTAAATCGTTGGTTGACGCTACTCCATTGGACAATCTGAACCATTTGTGAATTCTTTTATTCTAGTATTCGTTATTGTAGATTGAACAACTATACGTTTACTTTCTGATGAAATAATAGAACATAATATCGTCAGAAAACTCCAAGATCAAACTACCTACTTGAATTTTTGCACATATTTACTTAACACCTCTATTATATTAATTAAAAATCATTCATTATTTTGAAGAAAAGTGTTTACACTCAATTTCATTTCACGTGAATATTATATAATAATATAAACTTAAATATAAATTATAAGTTCCCAAATCCACACAAGCTTGACAAAAATCACACATTATAATTTTTCTAGTTATTTAAACCTCATCTTCCATCTAATAGAGCAGTGATTACGATTTATAGTACTACAGAAACACCTGAATGTTCATCAACAAACACTACAAGCAAATATTAGTACGTGAATAAATATGTAAACAAACACAGTATTGTTTATGAAGAGTAGGCAAATATTTATTGTATCACTTTTATCAAGGAGTGCGATTAAGAAGTACTTATGTTGCAGGTATCGCTTAAGATTACAATAAATACTTGATATCGGATACATGCACAAGTAAACAGAGATCTTCTTAGGATTTAATGTCTCCAGATGTATGTATATTTATTTAATTGCATCACTGTTAAATAAGGAAGAGTTTGTAACGTATAATTAGAAAAACTAGGCTCAATTACTTAGTAAGATCGGCATATGTTTCATGTCTTAAAATGATCCGAAATAATGACAAAAAAATCGAATTCAACTCATTTTAATCAATTTCCCTTGTTCACATAACTCCTAATAATAACTGCAATGGAGTCAAAGTGAATGTTTAAATGTATTTGATATAACTAAATAGTAGGTAAAATTGATATTTCGAAAAGTTAGATGATTCATCAGCTTCCTCCACAAACATTGAAAAAATACTTCTTCTAGAATGTTCAAAACAGTCTAGCGAATAGGAAGACAATTGAAGCCTAGCAGATAACCAAAAAATTGAGTCACAATCGTCACAGAACCAACCAAAGGGAGCGTTCAAGTATTACGAAACGCAATTTTTGAATATTTTTAAACACACCACCCCTCCCCCACTATAACGCTCCGTAACGTTTTTATGTACCCCCCCCCTAAACGTTACGTAACGTTTCACTCAAACGTAACTTTTGAGTGAAACGTTACGTAACACTCAAGGGATCATTTTTACCGTGAAGTCGCAAAAAGTTGATACAGTTTTTATCCATGATATAGTTTTAATTGCCTTTGCAGTAGTAATCACTACATAGTATAAAGCAAGTCGCTTTTTCTGTCCCTTTGTCCCTTTGTACGCTTTAATCTTTGAAACTACGCAACGGATTTTGATGCGGTTTTTTTTAATAGATAGAGTGATTCAAGAGGAAGGTTCATATGTATAATAACATCCACTAAATAGTGGAGAAGTACTGTTATTTTTGAGGTTTCTAATGTGATGTCGTAAATAATTACATTTTTTCCGCTTACATTGCAAACGCAGGCTGAACCCTACGAGTTTTATCAAAATAATGTACTAAGTATTGTACACATTGAAAAGGTCTACAGAAAAGTCCATGATGGTATATATCTATCTCTTATGGATAACCCACAATAACTTTTTTTTGTCATTTACTTTTTGCGACAAATAATGGCTAATTTTCGAAGCGATTTTAACCCATACAGCATTAATCCTTAACCAATTAAATACCTTGAATACATTGTTCATTTAATATAGATATATATGGCCCTTTACACCGTATGATGTGAGTGAATATTTTCGAAGAAATTACAGATTTAAAAATTGCGGGGCGTAGCGTTTGCGGCGTGCGAAGTCGTGGCGGGTCGCTAGTACTAAATAAAACAAGAGATTTTTAATTCGTTGAGAATTAAAAAAATCTCTTGTTTTATTTAGTATTTACCTGCAGTTAGCCCCGTAAAACGTAAACGAAAAAAATGGTTGCCAATTTGGGAGTTTTAATTCCCTAATTTTTCATATAAAAAAGAAACAATGGTACATAACGTGTTGTAAGAAGGACCCCCTCCCGCCCCTGTAAAGCATAGTAACGTTTTACGAGACCCCCTCCCCCAAATTGCGTTACGTAATACTTGAACGCTCCCAAAGTAACCAGTGAAATGTCAAATTACTGACGTTTTTAGTATGAGATTATTGAAATATCAAATCACTTCTCTTTTGAAATATAGAAGACATTTCGTTTAGGTAGGTACATCGAAAAATGCGTTCAAGAATCATAAAACTGAATCGAATCACTGAATCTCAAAACTTTGAATATGTCAGATCACTGAAATGCCAGAAAATTAAAGAAAATATCATTGATTTGGATTATTGAAGCAATTATTCACTTCAAGACATTTTTTTCAGAGATATATGGTTTAGAAATCACAAATTTCAAAAGAAGTAGTACTTCGAAACGTCGTCATGCGTATTTGTATTAAATTATCAGAAAATTCTAAATATTGTTTCATTACAGATTTCAATATTCAAGTACTCATATTATTGGCATAAAATCGCTGAAACCTCTGCCTAATCAATGAAAAATCATATGTAATGTTGAATGAAACTATTCAAATGAATAATTATGTGAGGTCGAATAACAATTTCAATCAAATATTAATCCGAATAGTTGTTTATCGAACGTTTTGAATTATATGCAGACTCGTTAAATGAGTGAGTAACTTCAAACAGGCAATTACATCGTTAAATTGCGCGTTTCTCTCATTTCCGTCGTCAACTATCAAATAAACTCCATACCTTCGCTGAAATTCATTATCGATTGACTTGTAGACAAGCGTGACAGTTCGGAAAAAATTCTGTACTGTGGAATAATTGCGTCACAGGAGACCGTAGCAAATCTGGAAGAAACCCTCATCATACCTACTGCTACCTCAGCGGTTCTCAAACTTTTTTGAAAGCGACACTTTTTCGATATTCACAAGAGGACTTAACCCTTAGGACCGATTATAGAAATTCGTCTTGTTTTTACGTCAATAATCAAATTTCCTCTAATATCTTCCTTATAAGTTGTATTGGAAAGTGAAAATGTAACACTATAGCGTAGTTGATGAAAACGTACTTCAGGTAGTAAGAAAAAACTTTTGATGTTAATTGAGTTTCATCCATTATGTTTCACTCTTCTTCAAAAACTCTGATACGGAGATGAAAGTTCAATCATTCTGTTATAGTTATTCTATGTATATAAATTTTCAAACTTTAGCACAAGAAACAACACATGTGAAGCTTCGCGAGAATTTCAAACGTAAATTTCCGATTAATTTGAATTAAGTTGAATACCACATGCCTTGGTTTGCTTCTGCTGTCTTCAAAGACTGGATATTGAAAATTATTTTATGCTTTCTCAGAAACTATGTGTTTATTTAACGAATCACAAGTGAAAATAATATAAATGACTTACAGAAAAGGGTTACTTTGTTATAATTGGAGTAGTACCACTTTTACACACAATCTTTTAAGCCTTCATTACCTTCAGCAGTAAATTGCCACAATTATAATAATACGTTAATAATTTAATTGAGCTATGAAATTCGTATATACATGGGCGTATATAAGAAGGGTGTTCAGCGACTCAAATCGTCTCCCTCCATTGCTATCTGTGATCTTCATTTATCATTAAAAATTAAACGATCCCAATGAGTGAGGATAAAGAATGAGCTAGGATAGGAGTTTTATTCGAACAAAAGTAGTAACACAAATATTTTCCTCTTTCTAACACAATTCTTTCAATAACAAGAAAATTGACAATTTTATTGTGGTTAAAATAATCGTGTTGTTTGGAATGAATGCTTGCACTATCTGCGGTCTGTACTAGAGAAAGCCAGCACTGTATCAGATGCCATCGACCAATGTGTTGAAAGGTTTTCCACAGCCACAGTTGCACTGTAAAGAAGTTTCTGTATCCTAAAACGGTTGAAGATCTATCTCTGCAGTAGAATAGGGGACAAGAGATTTATTTACTGATCTCACGCTGATGTCTACTGAGCTGTGATATTAATTGTCATTGATATTTTCAGTATATTAGTTGATATATTATATCTCAAGTTATTCAGACACTTTAGATGGTTTTTGGGCACTGTATTAGATACCATCGACCATTATGAGGAAAGGTTTTTCCACAGCTAGAGTTGAGCCCTAAAGAAGTTTCTGCGAATTAAAATCATCGACAATCTCTTCATTAGAATGAGAAACAAGAGACTTACTGATCTCGCACAGCTGTCTGTTGAGGTGTGATATTAAATGTCCTTGATATTTTCAGTATATTAGTTGATATATTATATCTCAAGTTATTCAGACACTTAAGATGGTTTCTAGGCACTGTATTAGATACCATCGACCAGTATGATGAAAGGTTTTTCCACAGCTAAAGTTGAGCCCTAAAGAAGTTTCTGTATCCTAAAATGGTTGAAGAACTATGTCTGCAGAAGAATAGGAGACAAGAGACTTACTGATCTCTCACTGCTGTCTGTTGAGCTGTGATGTTAAATGTCATTGATATTTTCAGTATATTCATTGATATGTTATATCTGAAGTTATAAGATACTTTAGATGGATATTAGGCACTGTATTAGATACGATGGACCAATGTTATGAAAGATTTTTCCACAGCTAGAGTTAAGTCCTAAAGAAGTTTCTGCATGCTGAAATGGTTGAAGATCTCTGCATTAGAATAGAAGACAAGAGACTTACTGATTTCTCACTGATGTCTATTGAGCTGTGGTAATGAATGTCATCGGTATTCTCACTAAAGTAGTTGATATTGAAGTGAAAAAGTGAATTTTGTTATTCAGATCTCAACTAGGTATATTCAAGTAACTTTAGATGGCTTTTAGTTGGGTTCTGGAAAAATTTGCACAAAATTAAACTCCTCGGATTGGAATGCTGTAGCTACATTCTTGCTTTTCAGCTGAAGACTACGCTCAACAGACCAGTGCTAATCAGCTAAAAATGCTAATCGGTTATGAGAATGCACAGACATATATATGGGCATTTTCAAAACACTGTGGTCGGAAAGAGTCGTCAAAATCGTGAGACGGTCGATCAATTGTCCATTTCCTGCGACCGAAGAAACCATGCCTTCAGTTTAACACCACTGTCTTAGAAGAAACACGTCTCGAAGAATCTCTCGATAGCGAATGAAGAGTGACCAAGTGTGAGTAACATTAACGAGTGGGTGTCAAACTATATCACCGGGTGCAGCGAACCAGTCGCCTATCTGGAAAAACTCGTATTTGCATCACAGTCGCCTTGAAAGCTTAATGGAAAAAAGCAATTGAGTTTGTGCTTCGCGAGCTGCCTGTCTCTACTAAGAGACTTGGCGCAATCTCTGGAGATAAAAAATAACTTGACGAGGGCGTTTTGCATACGCGGTTTTTTGTCCTGCCGGAATTGGCTTTTTTGCGGTAAAACCGCTTCTCTTCTTTGTACACTAACGATGGTAGATGGACAGCGGTTGTATCAGGGTGTATTAATGAGTAATTTATTGTCAAAGAAGGCGCTCAGTGACAAATTAAATGACTGTTCGCGTCAAAATTGCTTATATTTCTATAGCGGAGCTAGCTGACGAATGTAAGGATGGTTGAGGAGGTTAAGAAGACGATTTTGAGAGTTATAACATTACAAAGAACGTTGCTTATCGAAATTCTTGATGTTTTAATACTGGTTGGGTGTTTTAATCGTCCAGTATGTGTTCAATTCATTTCTTTTAGTGGGTAGTTACAAGAATATTACAAAACTGACAACATAAATATCCTCTTCTTTTTCTAACATCTAGGTCAGTATTTTCATCTATTAGTATAGAAACACCCCCCACGCTAATCAAGATATTCTGATTACCCATTCGAGCTTTTCTCAAATATTCAAAATAAATCTTTTTGAACGCAACTCATCAACTACTGACTTTTACAATAGCATGAATGAACAGTATTGAACAAAAATTGACAAGCAGTTGATGTCATCGATTTCTGGGGGGACGGGTGATATTCTTGAAATGATTGCAGAATTTTAAAATTGGCAACTTGAAAATAATTATTATAATAATGCAGTAATTCCATTATATTTTTTTCAAACACAAAATGCGTATGAATAATCAACATTTTCATGTGAAATAATACTAGATTTTTATCAAGTTAACCAAGTAGTCGTTTTTCAGGGAGTCAGAACTGTTTGTATCGAAATTTGTGAATAAAATGAAAACGAACGTGGAAAAATCATTTTTTTCACGGCTGGAACATGCTATTTCTGCTTTCCCTAAGAAAATTTTAGAATATATTGAAAAATGTTGACTTTCGCAGTAATTTTGAAGTTTTTGAGTGGCGCTTTGTACACATTGTAAAATATTCATGAAAATTACGTTAATTTTTACTTGAAAACAGAAAAATACGGGGGAAAAATATAAACAAATGAGTATAAGAAGTTCGATGAAAATAATTGATTATGAATAAATGTACCTAATTATTCCTAATTTATTGTTTGTATGGTTGTATTAGGTACTAACAAGTAAAATTTGACTGAGATTGAATTCTCTCGCTTAACTCTTAGTGAAACATAATTAAATATTAAATTAAACACTTTAATTTAATATTTAATTGTTTAATTGTTCAATTGTTTTTCATTATTGTGACGAAAAACAATTCACTGTATATTACGTCTAGATATTTGAATATATTTATATATACCATTATCAGTTATCGTAGATATATTCAATATCATATATACAAGTTTAAACAATGTGTAACGAAATATTGAGTGAAAAAATTTATATTTCTGAAACCAAAAATACCACAAATTCGAGTAAACTTCAACTGAATCGAATTTTCCGGAACCTCATACGTGTTTAAATTATATGATAATTTGAGAGGTGATTTTTTAAGAGTTAAGTTTTTCAGGTTGGCGGCACTTGTTGCTAATGGCATTCAAACGTCATCTGTCAAAGTGAGAAGTTTTCAGTTTACTCGTGTTCTGTGAAAAATGTGTATCGTTTGTTACGACCATATTATGGTCGTCATAATCGACCTGGTGAATCAACAATTCGTGCTGTTTTCACCAGATTTCGTACCAAGTTTACTTTGTTGGACATTAAACCATTGATCCGCATGCGTACAGTGCGTACTGAAGAGAATATTTCAGCCGTAGCGCACAGTGTTAATGGGGATCGTGAAATGTCAATTCGACGCCGCTCTCAGCAATTGGGCATGTGTTGCTCAACCACATGGATAATTTTACGTGTTGATTTGGGTTTGAAAGCCTATAAAATTCAACTTCTGCACAAATTGAAGCCGAATAACCTACCACAACGTCTAATTTTCGGTGAATGGTCCTTAAAACAGCTTAATAAAAATCCGCTGTTCTATCGAAAAATTGTGTTCAGCGATAAGGCTCATTTCTGGTTTAACTGATATGTAAATAAACAAAACTGTCGCATCTGGAATGATGAACAGCCACATGCCATACAAGAGTGACCGACGCATCCCGAAAAAACGACAGTTTGGTTTGGTTTTTGGGCTGGTGGCATCATCAGTCCATTTTTCTCCAAAGATGACCGTGGAAGAAACGTTACCATCAACGGCGAACGATATCGAGCCATGATACGCAACCTTTTTTCCTCAGTTGGTCGAGTTGAACTTGGTTGACATATGCTTTCATCCAGACGGTGCCACATGCCACACAGCTCGTGAAACAATGGACATGTTGAAGCATGAATTTGGTGAGCAGCTTATCTCTCGAAATGATCCTGTGAATTGGCCGCCAAAATCATACGATTTGAGTCTTCTGGATTATTTCTTGTGGGGTTATGTGAAGTCGTTAGTGTATGTGGACAAGCCGAACACGATTGAAGCCTTACAGGATAACATAACACGCGTAATTCGTGGGAAACAGGCCGAATAGCTCGAAAAAGTGACTTTCCGAATGGAACATTTGATACGGAGCCGCGGACAACATTTACATGAAGTTATCCTTAAAATGTAAATGGCAAAGGCCAAGTTATCAATTTCAATAAAAATTTTTAAAATATGATGCAAATTGAGTATTTTATTCGATTTAAAAAAACTACGCTTAAAAAATTAACCACTACCATAAGACTAAACTATCAGATTGAATTATTGAAAAAAAAACATATTATAATCAATATTATATGAAATAATCACCAGGTGTACACTATGTTCTTATCGAACGTTATTTATAAGTTACTTATTAATCCGTACATCTCAAATCCGTTTATATATACGAGTGTAAGCTTACCGTTATTTTTTTTTAATTCTCACGCAAATCAAGTAGAAATAACAATCGATACCTACATGGCACAGTGTCTGGTCTCTCAGTTGAACAGACAATATAAAGCGTGGCCTCCCATGTTGCCCAGCCATTAGAAACCTACCCAAGGCGGATATCGGTCTGAACTAGTTCATCAACCTACCTGGCGATCGTAGATCATACTTCGGAAACTGCAGCTACTCTAATGATCTACCTACGCACTATTTAACGCCGTGTTCATCTCCAGCGGCCCGCCGTATCACGGATTTGGTAAGTTAACGTTGAGCACTCACCAGCACGTACCAAAAAGATGCATTTATTTATTTATACACATTCAACAGCTTAAGCCAACTACTCAGTGGGAAAATCTCAACTACTCACAAAAAATACTAATAATAAGTTTCTTAATGTTATGAAAGTATGATGAACAACGTTAAAAAGGAATACAAATAAAAAATAAAATGTGAAAAAATGAAATTGCAATTATAATTGTTTATTTATTTTTTATTTATGCAGTATTTTTTTTTATATCAATTCAAGTTTTTTTGATATAAATTCAATTTACACTTTTTGAGAGTGGTGACCGACAAGAAAACAAATTTATTTCTTTTATGGAATAAATGAGAAGTTAATATCGTTTGAAATATTGTTATTATCTTACAATACATGTAGGTTATTCAGGAATTTTTATCATTGAAACTGTAGGTTTATGGTAACTGAAATGAGAAACATAAGTTTGAGATTTGATATCCTCTAAATATCTGGAAAATACCGCGTCAATGGTGATCCCATATTTTGTTGTGGATTCTTGTGGATCCTTATTCATCTTCAAATTCAATTTTTCCAAAAGAAAAGTTGTCAACCGTTCGGATTTTTCATCAAGTTGATGTTGAAATCGCCAGCCAAGATAAGTGGAAATTTATTACCATTTGTACCAAGTATTTTCGATCCTTCTTCAGTATACTCCAGTAAAATGCGATGAATAAAATGCTTTACCTAGTCCAATTTTGGATTCGTTCTTATCAATTATTATTCAGGCGGGAGTCTATTCATCATGAATAGACTCCCGCCTGAACAACGCCAGAAAAAAAAACGAGATTGCCGTTGTTCCCGATTTTCATAAGCGAATTTTGTTTAGCGATGAAGCGCACTTCTGGTTGAATGGCTACGTCAACAAACAGAACTGCCGCATTTGGAGTGAAGATAATCCTCAAGTGTATGTCAAAATACCGTTACATACAGAAAAAATGACTGTTTGGTGCGCTTTATGGGCTGGTGGAATCATTGGTCCGTACTTCTTCAAAAACGATGATGGCCAGAACGTTACAGTCAATGGTGATCGGTATAGAGCCATGATTAAAAACTTTTTCATTCCTGAATTGAACAACCATGATATCCAGGAGCTGTGGTTTCAACAAGACGGGACGGCAACATGCCACACAGCTCGTGCCACAATCGATTTATTGAAAGACACGTTTGGTGACCGCATAATTTCACGTTTTGGACCTGTGAATTGTCCTCCAAGATCTTGTGATTTAACACCGTCAGACTACTTTCTGTGGAGCTATGTGAAGTCATTGGTCTATGCGTATAAGCCACAAACTCTTGACCATTTGGAAGACAATATTCGCCGTGTAATTGCCGATATACGGCCACAAATGTTGGAAAAAGTCATCGAAAATTGGACGTCCAGATTGGACTACATCCGAGCCAGTCGTGGCGGTCACAAATTATATTTAAAATATAATGCCAGAAGATTATCTTTCGAATAAAAAAATTCTTGTCAATCGAATGATCCATCGTTGTTTTATTGCAATTTAAGGTTCCAAACCTCTGAACAAAAACACCCTTTACAAATCCTGGCCTTGCCTTATCTCTACATTTACGAATGGCTAATTTGTCATAAACTGAAAGAAAATGAAAATTGATAAGTGATGAGATTGATAATTGATAAATATTGTTGTATTATGAAAATGAAAATGTCCAGCCAAATGCAGATTTTCATTTGTAACACAAGATACAAACAAGACCTAAATGCATGCTGGTACAGACTGGGCAAATAGAGAATTGTCACAATTCATATTATTAAAAATTTTATAACATGTTAACTTTTCATGTGAGGAAAGCTAAACAAGCCAAATTTAAGATCCATATTGAATGGTTAATTGAAATTGTTCTCTTCTAATTTGAACTCTTTTTGTACCAAGACTAAAAATGTAACATTTTGGATTGAATCGATATAGATGTAACTAACTAAACAAAGAAGTTCATACATAGATGTGAGAACGCACAAAGAATAAAAGTAAAGGCATACCATATAGATATTATTTAGGCTTACGAAGTTAATTTTATTTCTATTTAAACATATACAGATATAACTTTGTTACAATAATTCTTTTTAATATATCCAGGTAACAGAAAAAAGCATTATAGATCTCACAACTTCCTTCCAGTTTTCCAATAATTTATTAAATAAGAAATAAAACAATAACTTTTAATATACCTACTTGTCCATAAATTCGTCCCATTTTCTTCTCTCTATCTAAAGCTTGATCAACATGCGTGGGTAGAAGAAGCAAGACAAACGAAGTGTACTCACCAAGGCTAACCTGACTGACTCCTGTCTTATGCCTAGTGTAACACAGGGAGATGCAGGTAAGTACAGAATAAAATAGATAAGACCAAGATAAAACTGAGCTCAACGTAACGCAAAGTAGGTAATTTACTACTGGAACTCAAATTGTTTATAAACTAGATGTTTTAATCTGTTGATAAGGAAATATATAACTTCAAATTTACCCGTACTTAAATGAAATAATAATCCTTATTTGTTTTATTCATATTTGTTCTTGGAATGCTTTGTTTATTCTTTGGGAGAATTATGTTGCATTGCTCCTACGTTTGTAGACTATTTGAGAAAGTTCACTTAAGTATATGAATCCGCTATAATTCCCTGTTATATAAACTTCAACAACTTGTTAATTCATACAAACAAATATTTGAAAATATTATCAAACAAAATCAAAAATTCTGACGACTATACAGTTTTCATTTTAACGAAGGAATCAAAGAAAAGTGTGAAAAAATCTCTACTTAGTTCGATAGGAAATGGAAGTTTTACCAAAATGGACTATCATTTAATTAAGTACAGTAAACCTCGAACGTAATTGCTATTGTCCTCATAATCCGTTCAACAGAAATAACACTGCAAGAAGTATACTAGTACAAATACAACTTCTTCATTGACCACAAGCGGTATAATGCTTTTGTGTTTGACCACTCGACTGTGTTTTCGACAGAAGATAACTGTTTTATATTTCTTATTCATTCATAGTCATCGTTGATTAATTAAACCATATAAGAGAGAATTTCTTGCAATTTATTTATTATAGGTACGCTTCGAAAAAGTTTTGACACTTACAATACACCACATTTTAAAATAACTGCTGAGATAAGGAGTAATAAATTCAATAACTCTAAATAGATTGGAAACATTAAATTGAAAAATACAGCTGATAAAACTGAAATTGTATTTCGCTTGAGAATTGTTAGTAGGCCGAAACTACGTCTAGTAAATCGAACACTCAAAAGGAAAAAACAATTAATGTGGAAATCGGAGATTGATTTTAATTATATAATATGTATTTTGTATAGCGCGAGGAAATATATTCGAAATTGTATTTTGAAGATAATACATGAGAATACTGATGGAAATCGAAGAATTCCGTCAAATTCTTAAAAACCAATAATATACAGGGTGTTATATTCAGATATCTGGACTGACCTTAGTAATATTTATAAATATGAGAGTTTTTTTGCGAATGTTTATCAATCAATCACGGCTGAACGATTAGAAAAATATCAATGAATCTGGACAAATATATAGACTATTATCCGCAATGAAATAAACTTATAGCGTGAGTGCTATATTATTCTGTGTGTGAAAATATTAAACGACACTTATATTGAGAATATTTTTTTATGATTATTTACAAGGAACGAATTATTGAACACGTGGTTGTTGTTGTGTTACTCGATGGAAGTTAGAATGACAGATGTTGAACATAGAAGTAACTGTCACAGAAGAGCTCTGACAGAGAAGGGAGATTGGATGTTGGCAGCCCTTCTTATATACTGACAGTCGAAGGTGGGTCGTCCCGATGTGATCACAGAATAGTGATACTATTCTGTGATATGTTTTCTTCCATCGAATGACAATGACAATTCCCTACAAACTGATGGTTATTACAGTAAAATTTAAAATTTGTGGGACACGTGAAGAAAATGAAAAGAATTTCGACTTCAATTTTAATTTACTGCTACATATTGGTGATTTAGGAATCAGAAAGCGACATAAACAATCTTTTATACCCAGAAATGTGCGGTCCTTATGATATATCATCACACTCCGCGAGAACAATGTAATTGAAATGCGTTTTGATAAAATTTGGAAGCTCAATTTTCCTAGGATATATTATTTATAGCTCAATAGTTGAATCCAATGAGATAAATGGTCTGAAAACTTCAATAAGAATTCATGAGTCACTCAAATTGATAAACTCTTGATAAATTTATGTTTTTTATTAAATTAATAATTGATGAGGCCGATACTTAATGTAAATCGATAAACATAATAAAACAATTGTTAAACTGATATACACATATATTAAAAAGAATACTGCATGACGTACGTTTCGATGAGATTCACCTTTTTCAAATGCTACGTGCAGACTTCGTGACTTCGCAGTCTGCAACTTAGCATTTGAAAAAGGTGAATCTCATCGAAACGTACGTCATGCAGTATTCTTTTTAATATATGTGTAAATCAGTTTAACAATTGTTTTATTATATTTTTCATTAATTTTGAAAACTATTGAAACATGTTGAAGTAGGCAATATGGTACATTTTATTATTCAACATTGAAATTTTCTATACTAAACCCTCACAGGCTCAAATGCGAATAGTTTCTTCGTTAAAAGGACATCTTCAGGCCTCACTCGCTTTTTCCACATCCTCACTCCGTTTTAGAGTGAAAATGGTATCATAATGACTTAGAAACATCTTACATTGTATAGAAATGCGTTAAGAACATTCAATTCACATTCCGCAATGGGATATTTACGGTACGAAATCGTAACATTTCCCGCGGAGTTTGCCGTGAAGAGATATAAAATTTGTAAGGTCTAGTAGAATAATAGCACCTATTACATTTTATCAGAATATAAACGTCTCACTTGTAATGATATACTATACCATTGGAGAGGCGGTTTTATTTCAACCATATTGATATATATTTATGTTCAAATTGCATGCAAAATTATACACGGCTTAAGGCCGATTTTTAATCTACACAAGAAAATTGCAAGAGCGTTTTCAAACCCCATAACAATACTAAATACAATCTACACACACATTTATAACTTGGGGATAGCGACGTTCTATCACCACTACGGGGACGAATCAATAACTATCGATTCAGTGTTGATATATTACCAGCAAATAGATGCTTTCAGTGGAAATGGACAATAATTCATATTTAATAAATAACAATGGAAATGTATCGCTTTATATTTGTGAGTTATCTTATGTATTGAATGTCATCGGTAATGGTGAATAATTACCTGTAATAAACTCTGCAGAGGTCTGGTGCGTCTACGAATCTTACGTACACTTAGTTTACAAATACTCCAACTATTATACCGTACATAAATTTCAGTAGAATTATGACAGATCCACGGAAATGTTCCCATGAAATATAGATTACTTCACCGAATTTAAATGCTCAAAAAGCTGCGTTAATAGAGAGCAATTGATGAAAAGATATCCAAATCCATAAGGGCTAGAATCGCTTGCAAATACTTCGACCAATTAGAAGTTCGGACAGTGAAATCGACGCTTATCTTTCGTTTAGCATCCGACAATTTCGTTTACCACTAATTTGAATAAATCGGCAACAATGCACTGCCTTAGTCTGACGTCACAGAAAGAGGCGGAGCCACCAAATGGCTCTAAACCAAAAAGTTTATAACGGTAAAGTCCCAAAAGAAACGATTTATTCAGTGTTTTCTTATGTTTGGCTATAAAATAAATCATCTCCTTCATATATTTTGTTTCCGAACCTGTATCAAACGAAAAGTTTTAAAGACTAAAACGACATTCAAAACCTCAAGGGAGAGAATTGCCTTCAAAAGCTTCGACAAATAAGACATTCGGACATTGAAATTGGCGCTTATCTTTCGGTTAACATCGAACACTTCAGCCGAAGTCAAACTTGAATCGCAATTATGCAATTCTAGCAGACCTAAGTCTTGAGCCATCAATTGGCTCTAAACAAAAAAGTTCATAACGGTTAAAAAACATTTAATTCAGTGTTTTCCGACGTTTGGCGTACAATAAGACTTCTCCTTCATATATTCTGTTTCTGGAGCCTGTGTTTTGAACGAAAAATTTATAAATCGAAAAGACTCAAAACGACATCAAACATTAGGGCGAGAATCGTTTGCAAATGCTACGACCAATCAGAAGTTAAGTCACTGGAATTGACGCTAGTCTTTTGTTTATTAGCTGGCACTTTGTCGACGACAAACTTAAATAAATCGGTAACTATGTAACATTGCATAAGTCTTGACGTCACAAAAGGAAGCGGAACCATTGATTGGCTCTTAATAAAAAAGTTTATAACGTAAAATCCCTCAAGACATATTGTATTCAGTGTTTTCTCATTTTTGGCGATACAATAAGACTTCTTCATATATTCTGTTTCTTATGTTTCAAAGGAAAAGTTTCTAAGACTAATTAATTAAAAGAGTCAACTCACTTGAGTGAAAACGGATACGATTTGCGTAAAAGGCTCTTTAAACAAAATACACGAACTGGAGTTTTTATTCTATCACAAAATCTAAGAAAACTTTAAACTACAATATTTTTGTGGTATTTCTCACTAAAAAAAATCATTTTTTGGAGTCAGAAGCGCGTCACTTATTCCATGACTCAATTAAGACTTAAAAATAACAAGCATAAATCTATCTCTGGAATTTCGTGAAATGGCAACTAAAAAACTTATATTATCAGGAAATATTTTTCAAATATAAATCACCCCAGTACAAATGTATTGGGATTCTAACCTAGTTCAGGAATAATTATGGTGAAATAATTCAACAATGGCTTAGATCCCAGATTTTTCGGTACGTTATCTTTTTAGTAACATAATAGATAATTATATGTATGAATTAATCATTAAGTGAAGTACGTGTATCATTGGAATACTCTATTATCTAGTGTTATCTAAGGAAGAAATAATGATTCTATGGAGGTACAACCATCACGTGCTAGTTGTTTTTGGGTTCTGTTATAGCTTTGGTTCTTTAAAAATTTTGAAATCGAAATTTGTCAAGCATTATGTGGAATATTGGTGCTGTTATCCGGAGTATTCAACATCCTTCGTAGCGAGTAGGTAAACCCGAATCTACGTAACATATTGAACGTCAAGGTTTCTCTCAGCCACTGATCAGAAAAAGTGAAGTGTGATTAAAGACGTTTCTGACGTCGAAGGTATGTCTCTGGGTCTCTGTTCTTGTTAATTAATACTTTTTTCAATTAATAACTTGCTGAAAGTACGCATTGACGCAGTGAAATGATCTTGCCTTATGCAGAAACAAGCGGTTAGCTGACCTCCCCTAAGAATATCGATAACCACGCAGCAAAAAGGTGATAGTCAAGAACAAGATGCAATATAAGGACTCTCTCACACTGATACCGGTCGTATTTGTCTTTCGCAGTAGTAGCGAATTTTTTTACTCGTCATCACCTTGGGTGTCAAAAGTGTTCGTTGGGTCTGCAGGGAACTCATCAACTTGATTCAGAAGAAGCAATTAAATGAGTGACTTCAAAGTTATCTTGTCGTTATTGCTTCGTAAGAGACTAATATTTCAGGTTTGTGGTAATGTCCCTGTTTTGAACGTATTCGACGTCGATATAACAATTTTAACGAGAATTTTTCAAATCGTATTACATTTCTGTAATTAATGTCAATTGAGTTCTCGCACAAGACTTTGGAGACATGTTAAATGTGCGGATAATTGAAACACTTCGCTAAATTGCACATAAATTGTTTAATTCACTCGAGTTGATGATTCGGGCTACTCGTTCAATATCGTGAGTTCAATTCAACTGTTTTATATTTTGTTTTTACTGTTTTCAATAGGTAAAATGTTGGTTTTATTGTATTGAGTTAGAAGCAGGTAGAAACTTGACACAGATCGAATAGATACGAGGAGGCATGCTGAAAATGGATGCAAAATTTTGATAAAGACAAAGAATACTTTTCTATAAGTAATTAGAATACTAATGAATACTCGAAAAATTTATCGCAAAATAGATAAACGTTCAGATAATAATAAAGGAAATCACAAATTAAAATCAATGTGAGAATGAATACCAAAAAAAATAACTATTTCACTCGTTACTTTTAGGTACTATGAAATGTTTTGATAGTTTTTTGACTGAAAAAAGACTGTGGATTTCAAAATAGAGATATTTCAATGAAAATTCAAGATTTTCTATCTTTGGAAATTAAAACTGTTTCAAATTTTGCATTTATTTTTAGCTCTCAAGGAGGTGAAATAAAGTTTCCATGATCTGAAAAACAACAAATGGTACTTATTTCAACGATTCTTTAATGTTTTTATTCATCACGTAATGAATCAATTCTTTAGATTTGATATTACTCAATGAAGATTAAGAAATACAGTGTTTCAAGGTTTTTAACTTCAAAATAACACTCCGCATTTTGCATTTATTTTATCGATGTTATATTTGTAGTATATTTCGATTATTATATGATTTATATTTATCACTTGCCTATATTCAATTATACCTTATGATTGGGTTTATTAACCGGTATGGCATGCTTTGTGAATGAATAAACAAAATGTTTTAGAGGTACAATTGAAAAGTTAATGACTTTCATTTATTTCTATTGGCATCCCTTTCAGGGATGACCTGATAGATAATTCAATAACTGTTGACGACCTCGAGTTTTATATCAATATTTTATTGAATGATATCGAATACAGTTTCTAAGTGGGAATATATCAACTGGTGCCACAATTTAACAACTGATGGAAACGCCAGTGAAAATTTCGAAAATATAAGATAATTTTATTTTTTCATAGCAAATTACTTTGATATGATATGCCCGATAATTAAATCGAAGAATAATTCAGTTGAATGATAAAAAATCATCCAAGTTCAAATAGAAACTTCATATCATGCAATTTATTTGATAACAAATGAATGCTTCGTTGATAAACTTACGATTTTCGAAATAATACATTAATTTAATGAGTATTTTCTTAAATGTCCACTACTTAATGGAAATGTAATAATTATTACTTCATTGGAAATATTGAATGATAAATTTCGAAGTTATAAATATCAAGTCATTAATTTTAATGATGTTCAATTAGAATATTTCAAAATTATCGAAATATGAACAAACTAATACTTATTGAATAATACTTATATCTCTTCTACATCTCGCGTGAAAGAAACCGCAGTGGTAATATAAACTTCATATTATACGAGATTTGTTCAAAAAAAAAGTGTATTTGGAATTTTTCCGAAAAGTATTTATTTATTTATCAAAATCCATTTTGTACCTTTCAAGGATTTCCCCCTCCGATATAACACACTAATGCCAGCACTTCTGAAATGCGCTTTTCGCTATGGACATCAGCTCGTACTTCGATTCCGACTTTACATTATCAAACGCTTTCCTTTAAACGGTCTCTTCAGTTTTGGGCATAAGAAAAAGTATCACGGATCCAAATCTGGCGAATATGGTAGTTGAAGCATGATTATGTTGTTGTTTTTGGCCATAAAATCACGAACAAGCAATGATGTGTGAGCTGGTGCAATATCGTGATGCATAGGTAATCCATGATGTGTTTATCTACAATTACGATCGTTTCAGCCGTATCGGTTCAAGCAATAACTTCCTTGTAGTGTTCCTCATTAACCGTACGATCTGTTGGCAAGAACTCATGGTGCACCACTTTGTTGTAACCGAAGAAAACAGTGAGCAAAACCTTCAAATTTGATCGAATTTGGCGTGCATTTTTCGGTCTTGGCTACTCTGGACGCTTCCATTAAGATGATTTGGCCTTCAACAACTTCTGAGCTATACTAATGCAACTTTGCTTTCGCTCAAAATTCAGCAATTTCTGAATAACTTCTGTGCTACACGTTTCTTGACCAAAACGTTCGAGAAATTGCATGGCATGAACCAATTGATATGCTGACATCCTCTGTAACCTCCCTAATGGTGATTCGACGATTTTCCAAAACAATTTTCTTCACTGTTTCGATGTTTTCTTCGCTTGTTGACGATGTTGCAACTCCATGGTGCTCATCGTCATCAACATTTTCCCGGTCTTTTCTAAAGCACTTGTACCACTTATCAACACTTTTTTGGGATTAAATATACTCGACGAATGCCACAGTCAGCATTTTAAGTGCGTTGGAGCACGTTATTGCATTTTTAACGCAAAATTTTATACAAATCCTTCCATCCATTTTTTTCAAGTGTATATAAAACACACTAAACGTGATAATCCTTTTCAGTTGTCAAAAACAAACTACTAATTCAACATGACTGATGATTTCAATATACGATAAACGTATGTGTACCAGCATTACAAAAAATTTCGATAATCAAATGTGGACATCAAGCGACAATTCAAAATTCACCTTTCCTTTTAAACAGTCCTTGTATACATTATATAAAATTGTATATATTTATTAGCCTCAAATATTCAACTATAGTTCTATTCAAGAAGAATTGTATTCATAGATTGATGATAAACATGTCTGATTTTTAGAAGTCCTGAAGGAGTATCAATGATGATTCGACACGTCACAGAGAATGAAATTAATTGGTAACCCTTTATTTATCTTTCAGCGATTTTTCAACTTTATATGTGAAAGTACCCCTTCAGAAAAACATTTTAACAGGCCAGTTTTTCGAGTTTTATATTCTATCTACGAAATTGCCAGTTCTAATTTCGAAGAAGTTACAAAAAAGGATAAATTGAAACAGTGTGAAACTTCTAAATGATACATATTTGTCTTATTTTTACCCATAATTTCACCAATTCCTTCGCTCCAATTTAACAGATAATAATATCTCTGATATCTATTATATTCATACAATGCTTTTGTTGAATTGTGTATATACCCTCATGGTGGGAATTGTTGTTTATCATTCGAAAGTTTGTGCTCAATAAACATATATTAATATACAAATATTCTTGAGAAATGAACCTGAATGTTATCACAATATTGTGAAGGTTTAATGTAGGTGGTTATTTGGTAGACAATCAAGATATATTCTTCATAAAGTGCTCGTGGAATTAAATACAACGTAACAAATATTTCCGTTGCTTTAGGCCATTAAAACTATAAGATTATGGAGAAACGTTAGCTGAGTTAACAAGAAATATGAATTTTCAGAGACTAAATGCTATTATTATCTCATTGTTCTTTGTTCGTGTGTGTTTAACTTAAAATTTTTGGGCCATCAATTTCGTTCTATTTTAAAAACAAATTCTTCTAACTGTTTTTAGAATTTATTTCATTGAAGATGGCTCAATTGAGATTATAACTGATACACTGATATGTACCAACACCAAATTCTTTGCATAAAAGGTTCAAATTTCCAACTTTTATATACCTACCTAATCAATCGTTAAGAAAATATAATGGTAAGATCTCAATAATAATAATACATGTACTCCCAAGAGATATACATACAATTACAGAAAAATAATAACAAATTATACACAAATAATAACAAATAAGAAAAATAAAAAAAAAGAATATAAGCGAATATATAAATAGAAATATAATAATAGAAAAATAAATAAAAAAAATAAAAGAAATAAATTGAAATAGTAAAATATTATCTATTACAAAGTCACAAGAAGTCAACGGAAGTTAATGAAATATAGTTCATAGACAACGAAAATAAAATTAAAATCAATTGCAATCAACCAAATTGAACAAACTAAAATCAAAATATTATATATTGCAAAGTCATGCGCTGTTCTGAGTGGCTGTCAATGTCACTCAATAATATATGTAGTATGTTTCTGATATTCAAGTTTCTGCTCATTTCAATTTTAATTTTTTCTTCGTCTAGTAGTAGCCCCAAAGCCCTTGCTCTTTTCAGTTGCAAGGGCGTTCGAATTCACAGGGTCACTTTCCTTTTATCTGTGCCATAATCTAAGCACCAATATAGCATCTCTGCAGCTATGAATATCCTTTTCCATTATTTTAAGGTCTTCAACTTGTTGGTCCTCCTCCTGACCCTGAATGTTAAGATATTTTTCCTTCAGGCTCACCAGGAATCTTGCAAATCAGAGCCTTCATTCGGTTAAGTGTCATTCAGAAACTCTTGGTCATGTGCTTTCCTTCAGAACTGTTCGACCTTCATAAATTTCGTTAAATTTGGGCTTTGGTATAGTTTTTCTACCGAAAATATCCACAACACATTGTTAATCTTTGTCATCATTGTAAAAATTGTCATCATTGAAGCTCTTGATAACATCTTAGACTTCATTAGTTTCTAAAGAAGAAAACATCGTATATTTCAAGTCGACTTGCTTTGATTTCTTCGCTGATTTAGTTATTTTTTGATTCAAGGGTTCCAAGTAGATAGGTTTGTACGTCAAGCATTCTCAAAAATATTATGTCCATTCATATATTTCGATCCATTTCATAACTCTGACGAGGTGTTTATTTTCCTGCATAGTGCATGTTAGTGATAATCAATTATCACTAATCAGAGCAGAAAGAGTCTCTCTAAAGTCGTGAATTTCTATTGACTAAACTCTTAACTAGACGTGTCTTCTTCACGTAATATTTTACAGCTAGTTAGTTGTTGGTAGAAGTCATTCTACCATTCAGATTAGTTACGACTCTTTAGGGTGTCCAAATTGCACTTACGAAATTCCCTAGTCTCATTAGCGAATATTCACACGTATTTTTTCGTTAACTTTGTAGCTCTTGGAATATTCTTCGTCCAAATCGATCCTCTACAAAAACATCCACTCATCGAATGAACCGAAGACGCGATACATCTTAATTAGGCACATTTGCATCCGCACTGACATTTCAACGACCAGTTTTTGCCGCCCGAATCTTCATCAGGACCGCGTCGCCATCTTGAGAAGGCATCGATTGAAATAAATAAACATAAATTAAAATCAAGACGCGGTGATAAACTTACCGGTAGGTGACTTTTTATGTGACTAACTAAGCAATTATTAAATGTCGAACATTATAAATAATTTAGATGCGATATTATTTTCTTGAATGGTTGTTTGTATTTTCTACGATGTTTAATTGAGAAAAACATGACTCGTCGGCTGCCGCGATAAATCACGCAAGAATAGTTATGATAATATAATTGACGGGATCGATAAATATTACTAAACAACATTTTTCTAATAGTGGTTCTTGATATTGAACGCCATTGAACTTTCACCGAGCCTTACTTTGTATTCTACCGGCTCTTGTTGGTCACGCAGAGAAAGAAGTCGATGTAAATTGAAGGAAACTAATATAGTCTTATGAATAAACACATATTCGGCATAATGTTGAGGTAATGACACTAATTTCGAAATAATCAACAAACGGTTTCCTTTAGATGTTGGCCTTCTATGGGATCTCCTATTATTGCTATGGTGCTTCCAATATTGTTGATAATAAATGACTGCTTGGAAATGATCATAGATTGCTGGCTTAGATAGAGGCTAATTTTGGATACATTCCGTTCTTCAGTACACACTTCCTTGAAGAAGTGAAGTCCTCTCATTTTAAGGTGGTGTCTGTTCTGAAAGATATTTTTATTCATCAGGTACCTAGGTACATTGAGGTTTAGTCTGCTTAGCGAAGGAGGACAATCAATAAGAAAATTCGAAGTTTGATAATTATGACGAAAGAAGAATAAACCTATGCATCGTAACTAATGAATGTAAGTGAACACTGATTGAAAACTCATATCCTTGGAGATTTTATTCGAAAACAGGGTTGTCCTTATGGATCTCTACCATCTATAGAAAAATAACAATAGAACTAGCAAGTATATTCAAAGAATTTGATGTTAATAATCATATTATCCTGTAATCCCAAGACATCTGAATTCGAGACTTAAGGATGGTAATTTTGTGATAAAACATTAGAAAAAAACGTAGTTTACCAATAAAGTACATGGACTATGAGAAAAATATATAGATCATATTCCAGAGTGGCTAAAACGCAGATTGACCATACATAAAAGTAACAATTGTGAATAAAAAGAAAGATGTCCACTTGCAGAATATGCTCACAAGAAAGACGATAGAATGAATTTCGTATTAGAAATATTAAAAAAAGACAAACTATTAAAAAAAACATGTACGTTATGACAAAAATGCAAAGCCATAATTGATAAAAAAAATTATGTAAAACGAGTAAATAATATGTCGGTACTCACACCTAAAAAACATTAAAGATGGCGTTTGATATGGTGGCAGATTTGAGATGAAACTCAGGTTGTTTTCAGCATGTAAAATAACCAGCAAACTAACAAATGACATATGTCTAACGTAGTTGATATTGAAAAGAGAAACTCTAGCAAATTTCTTGTTTTTGAGTTCGAATATTTCTATCAAATATTGTACAAATTTCTTTCACAAACTATCATCAGTGTAGTGTCAATTTTAACCTTAACTTCGGTAAGTTGATAATCTTCAACATTTTGGAATGTTTTGGATGGCACTTTTAATGGTTTGTAAAATAATAATAATAATAATATTACATATATTCCCAACAGAGATACATACATGAAAAAATGACAAATTGTATTCAAATAATAATAAATAAAGAAAAGAAAAGACAGTATAGGCGAATATATACAACGATATGAAAATTGAATTGAATTGAAATAGTAATAAACAACAATAACTAAATGGGACAAACTGAAAATAAAATATTATCTATTAGAAAGTCATATATAGTCAACAAAAGTTGATGAAATGTAGTTGAAGAAGTCAACAAAAATAAATAGAGGAAGAACTACTGAACAATATTTAATAGTGTTGGCGTTTACTTGATGTAAATCCATTATAATTGAATATAACTTAAATTCAAACACTTGAACTTATGATTTACACTTTATTGACTACATAGCATGACGCGTTTCGTCGTTACAAACGACTTCTTCAGATGCTTACAGAATAATGTTCTTGAACATGAACATTATTCTGTAAGCATCTGAAGAAGTCGTTTGTAACGACGAAACGCGTCATGCTATGTAGTCAATAAAGTGTAAATCATAAGTTCAAGTGTTTGAATTTAAGTTATATTCAAGTACTGAACATGCGACAAAATATTGCGAAAACTTGGACAAGGAAAAAAGTAAGGAAAAAATTTACTTGATTGCAAAAACACCATTACCCCGTTATTATATTACAAAACAAATCTTGAAAGTACTCTACATAAAACTATAGAGTATGAATTTTCGGAGTGATACAAGCAAAAATTCAAATCTATCGATTTATGTGAAGTTTCGTCATATATTTGATTTACTAATGTAACTTTTAGTGTAAAAAATGTTCACTTCCTCTCACGCTCCTGAAACTTCGACCAAACTTCCAAACAAAGAGCTTTCAATCATCAACCAGAAAGAAACGTGAAACCAACCAACGAATACAAAATTTAATTACTCCCTACACTTTATTCTTCTAATAGTAAGCCAGCCATATCAAAATAAAATGTATCATAAAGCAGCCGCCTTAGCGAGAAAACAATGGGTTATAAAATGTTATGATATCAGTGACAGTTCGAAATCAAAAATGGATCGGTCCCACATTCTTCTCTTGAGGAGTCGTTAAGAATTTATAATCGTGTAAGCAAGGAATTAGCGAGACTGGTCATTAAAAATGCCGAACACCCTGTTTAAAAACAGCGCGGTAGATCTGGGTTGCTTCTTGAAATTATTCATTCATGGTCATTTCGGTCTGTACATATAGATTGATTTTTTGTCAGGAGAGGAGCCATCTTATATCTGGTATGTAATTAATATTAAGTCAAGTCAGTTGAAAAGAAGCGTCCATCAACAGCGTTGAGTATTTTTCTCTGTATCTCGAAATAAATTAAGACAAAAGAATAAGAACATACTTTAAAATATTTTGAAAAATCTTGAGATATTCTGGAACTTTTTGAAATATTCTCAAGATATAAAAAGAATTCTAAAATATTTTCTCAAGATATTTCTAAAGTATCCTGGACTTTAAACCCCTCGTAAAATATTCTGAAATTTAGAAAATTCTATAATATTCTATCAAAAAATTGAATTCTGTAGTTGAATCTGTTGACGGGTATTTGGATGAACACGTGATTGTAGAGGGGATAATTTTTGTATTCATCTTCAGCATTTGGTTTCCTGTCAACAAATACGTTTAAGAGGAATTTTTCTGAATTGGTTAAGTGATTTCCTTGAAGATAGAACAATGGTAGTAAGAATGAGCGAGAATTATTCTCAGAGATATAATATTGGTCCTGGGTTTCCACAAGGTTCTGTTATAGGGCCTCTATTATTCATATTATTACCGATAATAATCGGTGGTTGTTCCTCGAAAACCTTTTGAGGAACATTTGGAGGCAAGTGTATGCTTTGTGAGAGAGTTTGTAAATTGGTGTCGATTGATTAATTTGATGGTGAACGATAATAAGCCTGTATTTGTTCATTTTTGGCTATCGAGTAGTGGAATTAATACCTTGAATGTTGAATATGGAGACAGCACTATATCAACATACCAATCAACTAAGGCTCTTCGAATATATGTAGATAGAAATTTGAATTTGAAATGTTTTATGTAGAAAACTGAGTAAATTCATTTTTGGAATCTCCAGAATCAATTTATGTGAAATTGTGTTATGAACGTGTATTACAGACTTGTATATAGTTATCTGAACTATTATATTCTGCTGTGGGCCTGCTTTACAAAAACAAATAGAGTATTCAACAAGAAACAGTGATGTACTACTAATTCCCAAGTTTAAAACAGATAAATTTGAATACTCACTCTATCATCAGAGTATTAAAATTTGCATCCATTTACCGTCGATTTTTAGGACTAAATGCTCATTCGATTAAGAAGAGAGTTATGAAGTCTTTGCTGTTAACAAAGGCGTACTATAGTGTAGCAGAGTACATTGATGATTCGAATATAGATAGTAATCTATGGATCAGTTTTTTTGTATCATATGCGCGTTTATTTGTTCAGTACGACTATAATTCACAAGATGAGATTGTATTGAAAGATTAATATTTTTAAGGTCATTTTTCTTTTTTCAAATGTCGTTGATTATTATTGTTAAACCCAAATTATGAAAAGACAACAGATTTTAAGCATATTCCAGAATATTCTTGAAATGTTCTAGAAAATTTTCGGAATAATCTGGATAGTATTTAGAATATTCCGTGATATTTTTTGCAGAATATTCCAAAAATATTTTGGAATTAATATATGCCTAAAATATTCCAGAATTTTGAATGCTTTAGAATATTTTCAGAATATTTCATCAAAAAATGAAATTTATCGTCATCGAATTTTTCCAAACTTTTAATAAACATCCTACGTTCAAAATGAAAGTTTATCAGTTCAAATCTATAATTTTTTCATCATTTGAATATGAAAAATATTTTTTTGAGAGCAGTTGAATAGTATAACCTAAGAAAGTCTTAATTTTCAATTATCAATTATTATAAACATTCAATAAATGTTTCGAAATATTAACACTGCATCAAGATTTTAAGACTTGGTCTAACTCTTAATAATGGCTCAGTATCCCGAAACAAACTTCTAGTGTAGGTATTTCTAGTATAGTATTGCATTTTGTTCATAGGAAATTTTAAAAATACGTTTTATCAGGATGTATTTTTTTCTTATTTTATGCCCTTTTTTATCTTTTATCTTTATGCATATGTTTCACACACAATTCATTTTCAAACCAGTGCCTTTATCTTAAATATAAAAGGCAATCAAGTATAAATGTTAAGTCAACCGAAATAGAATCAGAGTTATTACAGAATACGTTTCAATTTTCACATCTCAATAAAACAGAGGTATAAAACGAAAGCCGTTAAGCATTCAACTAAGTAATTTGATATTAGATATCACCACAACTATCGTTAACTTGATTTCAACAGAATCCAAAAAATTTCCACCATATTACTCAGCACGAGTAGTTTTTTTTCTGCAAGAGTGTTGAGATTAATAGATAGGTAATCCATTTCCTTTCTTGTACAGGGCGAAGAACGAGCAGCCTGTCGTGGATAGTAACTATTTTTCAACGTAATTACCAACATCCGTAGGAGTCACCGGAGCAGGTTTAGCTATCTTGATATCATCCAGTTTTTATTCTTTATGAACTCATTGCTTTCGTTTAAATTGTCCATCGGACCGCTTTGCTATGTTCGAAGCAACGGGACTGTAATGCATGCATCATACTTAAGCATTACTCCGTGACGATGTTCATTGAATTATTGCACAAGCCAGTCGATCTAAGACGTTCAGATTTATAACACTGGGTTTGGTACGAATATTGTTGCATAACAATACGATTTCTGTAGGAAATTCTGCTTTTATCCACTTGGACGTATCGACAAAACTCAATTCGACTTATTCAATATATGACCTTGAAATTACACGAAGCTTATGAGATAATCCAGGTTTTCACCTCAAAAACAATGAATGAATCGTAGTTCAATTAAAATTTAATTGGATAGTCCCAACATCAAGTCATTTAACTCTGCTGATTATGTTGATTAAATCCTCTACAAACAAAATTATCGTCAACTTTAAAATCTTTGTCGCTGGAGTCACTTCGATGGTCGCTCAACTCATCTTGTTTTTCTAAAGAGGTTAATTCTTGAAAAACTGGCACTGGAATTTCAGCTGAGTGGAATACAGGGACGCTAAACTTGGATAATCTATTTTATATTTGTTTTTTTTTGTTATATCTTACAGTTTTTACTATTCAAAGGTAACAATCATTGAAGTGGTCTTTGGCTTCTCGACAAATCATTGGTATACCAAACGGAAGTTTACCACGTGTTCTTTTTGTCCACATTCTCAAACAGTCCAGTATAGAATGCACAACAACTATAGAAAAAAACTTGACGTGATAGAAGAAAACTGATCGAAGTTTTGGCGTCAGCATGTCAATATACTTAATGAGATTGAATCTCGCTTAACTCTTGGTGAAACATAATTGAATATTAAAATAAATTAAACTCTTGGCTTAATGTTTCACGATTTATTTAACAATATGTTTAGTCAACATGTTTCGAGCGTTAGCCTTGAAAATGAGCTAACGCTCGAAACATGTTGTCTATACATATTGTTAAATAAATCGTGAAACATTAAGCCAAGAGTTTAATTTATTTTAATATGTCAATATACATCTGAAACAGCCTAACCATAGAAGTTAACAGAAATTATGTTACAAAATGTTCGACATGAATAATTATTCATTGCACCTCTAGCTCAAGTATTGCAAGTCTTCTTCTTTCCTTCATGTTTCTATGTTTCTTCAACCCTTTATTCGTCGGTTATGGCTTGACGTTATTACCGGTTGTTCGTTACACCGTGTTCTTTAAAGAAGATATTTTATTCCTATAGTTAAAAATTAAGTATTTTTCAGTTCTTCAGAATCCAGGAGGATTAGAGAGGTTAATAGGCACCCTATACCCTGGACAGAGCACAATTATGTTAGAATACACAGCAAAAATGGAGAAACAAGTATATACATTCATTTTCATTCATTTACTGACTATAAATTGATAGGAAATATAATTCACAAAAGTAATTCTTTCGGCATTGAATCTATTTTGATTGCAGAATTACTTATTTAGATTTAAAGTGCGCAAAAGCATTGATCATTTTTTCGTAAGTAGGTATAGAGAGTATTATACATAAAGGTATTTGAATTAATATATGAACTTATTACAACTAAGAAGAATGCTCTCAAAAGGACTGAAATCAGTTTTGAGTCTGATCTTTCATTCAGCCCTCGAGCAAAAATATTGGTTGAAACAAAAATATTGCTTAAATTTATATTTACAATAATATAAAACTTTATTTGAAAAGAAAAGAAAAAAATTACCTCAGAAATAATGAACATTTGAGACAATTTCACACGGTGAAGAACATTTGTGTTAAGAAATTATAAAAACACAAAAAATTGTTCAATTCCTTCAAATTGTTTCAGGGTTCGAACCTTTCAGTGACAGATGACACATGTTTTCTTTTGACGATTCCTGACGATGGGCTGTTAGCCCGAAACATGTTCCAAGTAAAATAAATAATACTTATGGAATTGAGCAGCGTGTTTATTATATTATATTTTTATATTAAATTGAATTAAACACTTGGCTTAATGTTTCGCGATTATCAACTCGTCAACATGTTTAGAGCGTGAGCTCATCTTCAAGACTCAGCTTCGAATTCATTTTAAATGTAATCGGGAAACATTGAGCCAAGTGTATAATTTAATTTAATATTTAAATATGTTTCACCAAGAGTAAGCGAGAATTCTACCTCATTCATTATATTTTTATATTTCTCCAGAATGTTTTTTTCCTCGTTTATTATATTTACTCAAAAAAAGTAACTGTGTTCGCAAGATTTGGAATGGAAATAACTCAATTTTTTCTCAAGATTTAGTGAAGCCTTTTCCTCCGCAAAAATTATTTAGTCTTCAATTATTCTTTATCCATAATTAAAAGTTGGCAGTAATTATTTAACTTAAAAAATTTCAAGGTAACTGGTAAATCGCAGGAAAAATATGATACGACACTTAAATCTCCTATTTTCCCTGTTTATGTGAACAATTAAAGCAAATTTTATGAAAGTAAACTCAACCATATGCTGAAGGAACGCAAAAACGAGGTTTATATATAATGATAAATCTTATTATACGTACACACCCTGAATTCATATTTAATTTCATTTTAGTACCAGCAAATATCACAATATCGCAGTCAGTTCAAACTGACTGGATATAATTAGTCTCTCATTCACCGAAATGAAAAAATCATTAAACTCAGATGTGAGGACCGTAGAAAATAATGCAGCCAAACGCATTTGCAGTTTAATTATTCAACTGTAAAAATTCATGCAAATGCCCGTTCATTAAATTTTGAAACGCGTTAAAATTATATAGAGACTTTTATACCTTGCTAAAAATGGCTAATCCCGAATGTGTGTGACCAACCTGTGGAATGGAATGGAAAAATTGCATTGTTAATCCTTCTGGATGTCGCTATTGTGTATATGTGGAATTAACTTCGAATTCTGAATATTTCGTTTTTTACGTAACGTCTGTTCTGTCGAACAATTTCCATATATTTAGGACGATGGATACTGGAGTGCTTTCCAGTCGGTTCTTTCGATTCATCGAACAGACATTGAAGCGAATCAGATCAATTTGATCCGATGAAATCTTTCTCAAATCAATTGAAACAACGAATTAGTATGGAGTTCATTATTCGAGTTACCATTTAGGTACATTTTGCAGTATTTTTCGTTCGAAATGAGCGAAACTCATTTCGCTGAAGGATTACTGTTATGATTTAATGTATATCATCACTATTCAATACCCTAATATGTAGCAAGTTGGGGTATGACAGCAAGTTTGGCATTCTATTTACAGTTGCCATCAACGCCATCTTGAGGCTATTCAGAGAAGTCTCTTGATATTCTTAGTTTGGAGGGAGGACAAAGTTTATCCACAGAGAGGAGTCAATTATAACGAATTTCGAACGAGTCGATTTAGTTTAATCTCATTGCATAGCAGGAAAGAAACTTTATCACTCAAATTTCTGTACAAATTACTGCACAATAGTATTGATTGTCCTCCTCTCTTGTCTGCTTTGAAATTTCCTGTTCTAAGGCAAAATTCTCGTAAAACAGAATTATTCCACGTAGAGACTTCGGGTACCAACTCGCTAATAAAGGGTGTTTTTTTTAGACGTATAAAATTTTAAATTGCAATAAAACAACGATGGATCATTCGATTGCCTAGAATTTTTTTTATTCGAAAGATAATCTTGTGGCTGTACATTTTAAATATGATTTCTAGCATATGACCGCCACGGCTGGCTCGGATGTAGTCCAATCTGGACGTCCAAATTTCTATGACTTTCTCCAACATTTGCGGTCGTACATCGACAATAACACGGCGAATATTGTCTTCTAAATGGTCAAGCGTTTGTAGCTTATCCGTATAGACCAATAACTTCACATAACCCCACAGAAAATAGTCTAGCGGTGTTAAATCATAAGATCTTGGAGGCCAATTCACAGGTCCAAATCGTGAAATTAGGCGGTCACCAAACGTATCTTCCAATAAATCGATTGTGGCACCAGCTGTGTGACATGTTGCTCCGTCTTGTTGAAACCACAGCTCCTGGACATCATGGTTGTTCAATTCTGGAATGAAAAAGTTAGTAATCATGGCTCTATACCGATCACCATTGCCTTTAACGTTCTGGCCATCGTCGTTTTTGAAGGAGTACGGACCATTTATTCCACCAGCCCTCAAAGCGCACCAAACAGTCAGTTTTTCTGGATGTAACGGAGTTTTGACATACACTTGAGGATTATCTTCACTCCAAATGCGGCAGTTTTGTTTGTTGACGTAGCCATTCAACCATAAGTGCGCTTCATCGCTAAACAAAATTTGCGCGATACGTATTCCGCACAGAACCATTATTTTCGAAATGAAATTGCACTATTTGCAAGCGTTGTTTAGGCGTGAGTCTATTCATGAAGAATTGCCAAACCAAATTGAGAATAAATCACCTCTCAGCTGTTAAATCGGTCGCCATCTTCAACAGTAATGCCAACTTAAAGTTCTATACCTCTAAAAAACACTCGTTACAATCCCCCATTTGGTTTATGGAGTATACATTCAAGAGAGTTGCCAATAATTGAGACATTCACTTTGACTCCATAGAAGTTATTATTAGGAGTTATATGAGCAAAGGAAATTGACTAAAATGAATTGATTTAGATTTAATTCGTTGTAATATTTCATTAAATGCTATTATTCATTAATTACTTACTATTTTAGTTTTTTTAGATTAGCTTCAGCTCTTTGTTATATATGTCTTCCATTTTAATTATTCAGTTAGTCTACACTTAATTATACAAGCAGTCCACAATGTAATAGCTCAGTTTATCATCAACATCTGATGAAGCCACTGCATACTTACTAAACTAGACAATTAAACTAAAACTATTGATTTCTTTGAAACGTTTCGCTATAAATTATACCGTCCTCAATACTTCGAAATGAAAAATTTTCTACTTTATGTTTCCAATAACATTTCTTTTGAGTATAAAAATTTCTTTTGAAGAAACAATCTACTTGCATTAGTTTGCATATAGGGGCAATTATTTCAAGAATTTTTAATTGCTTTCCAACAGTTTTGCTAATTAATATAACAGTTGGTAAAAACGTTTCTATACTCCACTATAGGGGAACTTTTGTAAACCGTTAACCAGTAGCTATATCGAGAGTTGCACGTGCTGATATTCATATAAATTGTTTAATAGTGTTGGCGTTTACTTGGGGTGAATCCATTATAATGAATATAAACTTAAATTCAAACAATTGAATTTATGATTTACACTTTATTCACTACATAGCATACTACAACTACAATTACAAGATTAAATAATGAATTTGGTTTTTCTATTTTCCATAAGCCTTTCCATATGGATACCATAATACACAACTCCTCATGCCGTCATATCCACATAAAATGGCAGCGTTCCACAGTATGATACATAGATTAACTAATATACTTTCATCAGAAAAAAAATTCAATAACAAACTGCACATCATTAAAAAGATTGCGGTTAATAATAATTATGAAAGCGAACTAGTGTGAAAAATTCTTCATAAAAAACTCTATCAGAAAGCTCTGCGATTAGTATTTCATCAACAGTCAGTCAAAAAGTCAAAACCTTTTAAAAAAAAAACATAATTTCAATATTTCATTTAAAACGGACAATAATTTATCGAGACACATTAAGAACAATAAAAACAAAATTAAAATAAAAGACAAATCAGGTGTTTACCAATTGAATTGTGGAACACGTCCTGGATTGTAGTACCATGTGGAACATGGTACTAGAATCCAGGAATATAAATATAGTTTCGCGAATAACAAAAGCATTTCGAGTTATGGTAACCATTTACTAACAGAAAATCATACTTTTGATACGAATTTCACATAATATACAAAAAAGGAGCCAATTAGATTTTTGGAAAATACTGGAAATAAATCGGCAAACATATTCTGGAAATTTGCTCAATGAACAGATAGAATTAAACAATTCACCCTTCTTAAACCTTTTCAGGTAATAAAAATTAGATATCAGAATGGAATATCTTAGGAAAAACTACAATTAGACAGTCGTTTTTAACTAATTGAGTTTTTGGTGTGCGAAAGTCTTTCACTCTTCGGTTGTTTATGTCGCATCAATAAACTTCTTAAAAAATGTAATATATGTATCTGTTTCAACGTCACTTAGAGTAACGACAAAAGTTTTATTAATTAAATATTGTTAATCCCGTGAAAACATTCGAATTATGTTTTGAACGTTTTTTCATTTAGTAGCTTTATTAAATGTAATTTGTTTAGTTGTAATTCTAGATTAGATATTATTCCATTTTATATGTTAATTGGGTGTTTTTTTCAGAGGTATAGAACTTTAAATAGAAAAATAAAACACGGATGGATCATTCGATTGACAAGAATTTTTTTCAATTCGAAAGATAATCTTGTGGCATTACATTTCAAATATGATTTCTGGCATATGACCGCCACGGCTTGCTCGGATGGACGTCCAATTTTCGATGACTTTTTCCAACATTTGTGGCCGTATATCGGCAATAACACGGAGAATATTGTCTTCGAAATGTTCGAGCGTTTGTGGCTTATCCGCACAGACCAATGACTTTACATAGCCCCACACAAAGTAGTCTAGCGGTGTTAAATCACAAGATCTTGGAGGCCAAGTCATAGGTCCAAAACGTGAAGTTAGGCGGTCACCAAACGTGTCTTTCAATAAATCGATTGGGGCACGAGCTGTGTGACATGTTGCGCCGTCTTGCTGAAACCACAGCTCCTGGACATCATGGTTGTTCAATTCAGGAATTAAAAAGTTAGTAATCATGGCTCTATACCGAACACCATTGACTGTAACGTACTGGCCATCATCGTTTTTGAAGAAGTACGGACAAATGATTCCACCAGCCCATAAAGCGCACCAAACAGTCAGTTTTTCTGGATGTAACGGTGTTTTGACATATACTCGAGGATTATCTTCACTCCAAATGCGGCAGTTTTGTTTGTTGTCGTAGCCATTCAAATAGAAGTGCGCATATGTATAAAATGGACGTATTGTGCGATACGTATTCCGCATAGAACCATTATTTTTGAAAAAAAATTGCACTATTTGCAAACGTTGTTCAGGCGTGAGTCTATTCATGATGAATTTCGAAACCAAACTGAGAATAAATCACTTCTCAGCTGTTAAATCGGTCGCTATCTCCAACAATAACGCCTATTTAAAGTTCTATACCCCTAAAAAAAACACCCATTATTATATACATTTCTTCAGAAGTTTTCTAATTGATACATGGGATGTTCACTCTAAATATGTTTTTAATAATAATAATAATAATGTGTAATGAATGAAAATCAAAATACATAAATATTGTTTTGATCTTTCTTTTCATTCTATTAACTCAGTTATTTTCAAGCAATATAAACATAGGTATTCATATCGAAAAGTTCAAAGCATTTTTCAGAATCAATTCCTTTTGAATTTCCTTTAATTGAATTTGAAGCGAAAGCCATCGAAAACCAAAAGTTCGAACTTTAATTCGCGAACGATCTGGAATTAACAGCTAGACATTGCCATAAAATTCGCATTTGGTGTATTTGAAATTTCGAAATCTATTTTTCCATTCACAAAACTTTAAGGGGTGGAATTAACGAACCAATTAAAAGTTTTCCTTACTCGCTGAAATAAAAGTAAAGCAGAAAACGTCGTCGATATTTATTGGCAGTCGACTGTTGAGATCATATTTCTTAATAACCATTTGAAATAACACTGACTTCATTATTTCAATACTGTTCAACTACTTTTACTGCCAAACTATCTTAGTTACTGTAAACTACTCTTCATGAAAATGTATTTTCAATATATATAATTGGAAATACTTTAACAGATGAGTCATAGTTTTGAATTATGTAGATTTAACCCAAAATTGAAATAAAATGTAACTATTCTCTGAATTATAGGTTGTTTCATTCAAGAATTCAAAAACGATTTGTTCCCAGTACCTCAAAGCCATTGGAGGGATCTTTAGATTACTTAGCCAAAATTGTGAGAACTGTACAGCTTACGAAATTCTGAAAAATAAATATTCCCGACAAATACCAGAGCCGTATCACTTGGGCAAGTGACTAAGTACTCCTACCCAAATTCGACGCCACTGGAGTCAATATAACAAGAAACTTTTCATTTCAAATATCACATAAACAAGTAGAACTGTTTATCTGCTCAAATAAGTAGAGATAAACTTTCACGTTTAGCCGAATTATAAACGTGATTAATTTTGATCCACTAAAAATTAGTAACATGTCGCTCATCCAGACTATCATAACCATGATAACTGTCGTAAAATGATTTTACGAGGGTTTGCGGATGTTATAGTTAGGTTTTTCATGCTCCAGACCTGTCGTGAAACGGATCTATCAAATCTGCAAGCTACGGCAATAAATTATGCTCTATAATAAACTGTTGAAGAATTTACATCGGTTTTTATGAGTTTCTAGCATGTCTTGCCGTCAATTTGATCCGGTGTAAATGAGAAAATGTTCAATTAGTGGGATGAAGTACCCAAGCATGGTCATTTAATGTTTTCTCTGCGGTATTTGGCTCCAACCACTTAACAGTCCCAGATCTGAATGAATCTCCATATATACTCAACAACTGATTCCCGTCTATATATGGCAGATATACGAAAATAACTATTATTGCGAAGCTTCATTGACGTAACAGAACCCAAAACAATGATTGTTAAAATGTTCATCTGTTTGTGAGTGTTTTTGTGCGTGCCAAACTCAGAAACGTCTCAACAGATTTGAGTGCTGTTGTTACTGGGTGTAGCGGTAAGCATTACCTTAAATTTAGTGATTTTTCTATTTGAATCAGTCCATAAATTAAGAAGTTATATGATTCAATAAATCCCATTGAAAAATTGTTCGGTCAAAATGCTATTGAAAAATAATATCAATTCTCAATGTTGAACAAACTTCACGATAATATAATGATAATAATAATAACTTTATTAATCCTTTTGGACATTACAGAGCATGCAAAGGATAAGATGAGAAAAAAAATAAAAAATTACAATGTATCCTGAAAATAATCTTTAACGCTATAATAAGCATGGTACAATAGGAATTCCTAACTTCCTATATTTACATAAATTTGCCGATTTAACATGGCTAGGAGGATGATTATATTATAATTCAATAGATTGATAAATGGGAGATAGTTCGAATTTAGCAGTTTTATGCTTTGGGAACGCTAATATTTCTTCATTTCTAGTACTATAGTTTTGAAAACTAGATAAGTTCAACAAGTTATTTTAAAAATGGAGGCAAGTGTCAAGATCCCATGTTCAAGAAATATGGGCCTACATGAAGACCAGGGAGTAATATTGAAAATCTACCTGCATCTGAGGAGTTTTCCCACAACAGAATATTATATGATAGGTGGCTGAAAACCAAACTATAATAGATGTTCAACAATGATTCCATACGCAACCTACTAATTGCGTAATATGACCTGTTTAGTTGTTTACAGACAGCATTGACTTGTGTACTCCATTTCAAGTTACGGTCTATATGAACTACAAGAAATTTTGCACTATCCTTAGATGTATTGATGTTATCTGAATAGTGAACGGTGAACCCTCTACTACAAACGTTACCCATAGAAAAATTAACACATTTTGTCTTACTGATGTCAATTATCAGCACATTTTCTTGACACCACTGAATAAAGCTACGTACCAGAATCACGCACAACTCTTGAAGCTCGTCAAAAAGCTCTGAGTCTTTATCGCAACTGAGTTATCATCAGCAAACACTGTTACCATACATTTACCCACGAATACAGAAAGAAGTTGGGGCACATTATCCGCCTACGTTAAAGCTAAAGGCCTTAATTATATTAAGGCCTCCGCCTTTCAGTAAAAACAACAGCAGACCGAGAACGGAACCCTGAGGCACACCTAATTTGACATTATGCTCAACAGAAGGAAGAATTTTGGATTCTGACGCACAATAACCTCATAATATACCTAATATCTCATTTCACATAACATATGCTGTAATTAATATTGATTTTCGTGAATAACCTTGAAAATAATAGAGAAAATATCTCTATTCGTGATAGATATTTGAGAATTTTTTTTTGTACCAAATGAATATTTCTTCGATTTTCGGTTTGTTCTCATGCGCGTTTTAGTTCAAAACAGTATTAGTTGCGAGCAATATATAATCCATAATGAATTGTAGTCATACAAACATAAATAGAGTTAGAAAAATATACTGGAAAAGTGTTGCAATATATTGAAAACATAGCATATTGAAACTGAAGATGTTTGTTGCGAATGAAGACGAAACGCGAGTAAAAAAATTCGAATGTTTGTTACAGCAAATGTAACAAATAATACACGTAATGTTTATTATTATGTATTGAAAAAAATGACCCTTATACTGAGTTACCAATACCGATTGTTAACTACCTTCGAAATTCAAAATTCAGACATATATACAAGCTGTGTGTGAAATACTTTTTGGGAGCATAAAAATCAGTCATACAGAAAAAAACATCAATAAGATATCTACAGGTTGCATTAAAAATGTCAAATTTTACTTTTAAAACATCCAAAATATTACATGAATTGAATAACACAAAGAAGAACTCGAAGATGTTGGAAATTATTTAAGCAGAATGCAAAAACGTATACCTGACCAACGAACCAGAAAGAGTTTAGTTTTTTCATAGTAATAAAACCATTGTTATATATAGATAGATTGTAACAATTTAACGGTATCTCTTCGCAGAATATTATACTTTAAATCAGTGTTTCTCAACTTTTTCAAGCCAGACTCCACTTTGTTTTTCTTAAATTGTTATGATCCCCAAAAATGTGGAAAAACTAGTAAGTGTTGAACTCGTATCTTTTAGATCTTCTCTATATCTAGTATCTAATTATTTTTTGGCTTGGCCCTCTCAACAATCAAATTGCCCCCTGTGGGGCATAGACCCCACTATGGGAAGCACTACTCTAAATGGAAGTATTACTCTAATCGCGTGCCTGAATATAATAGTAAAATATTTAGAGCTCGTATTTTTCCATTTCCATACACTTTACTTTCATTTTCATATATAGCTCGAGATATCGTCCAATAAAATAACTTCTCCATAACATAGTAAATCACATTCGAACTCACTTTGTGGTAGTTGGTTATATTACACGGCGTTAAATTGCTCTGGATGGCGTTTTGTCTAAATTACGCGCAATCCGTGGCCACAGCCATTCGGAAATAACCACCCAATAAGAAAACTCGTCCAAGATGCTTTTATTACCCAAATATTATGACCGCAATATTAATAACTTTTTCTCTCTTCTGCGTGGTTTATTCTTCGTCATAAGTCAGCTTGTTTATGTGTACTCTTCAGGCTAGAATCCTGCTAATGAAGCTGGAACACAAAATATTATTATGCCTTCTGAAGTTCTGCAAGTATTGCCGAAGGTCACTGAGACAAAAAACATTCGGCTTCAACATTTTATGAAATTATTGCCAACATCTTTTTGTACACCTTCTAGTTCAGTTGAAAACAGTTTGTAATCTACGAGTACGTATACATAACCACAAGGGCGAATATAAGTAGGGGACCAAGGGGGCCCAGGCATCCCCCAGAAATTAGACAGTGTAATACACAATTAACTTATGTGAAAATGATGAGTCCAAAATGTGGGATTTTGATAAATGAACAAATGTGAATGAGTGGAAAGAAATCTCTATATTTACATTTTATACTTCTGTCAGTTGTTGAACTGCATAATTTAACAGATCTAATAGATGATCTGGCCACTAATGAGTCCAGTAATGAGATCAATCGTCTACGTCCACTTCGTATGGCAAGAAATTGATACATTGAAAGCTGCTTACGAAGACTTGTCTCAAAAAGAGATTGTGCAAAGTGAGTTCATGCCATGGAAAGGAAAGTGGAATTCAGGAAAAGCCTGACAATCTCCCAATAACTGCTATTGGATCTCTCGCAAACTGTGATACGACTTCCTTCCTTAACATGCATATCCTCTCGAAACTTCCAGCAATTCTTCAATTCTTCCTGTGGATCACAGCTTGGATCCACAGCCAGCTTGGATCTATCTCCAGCCTAAGAAGACTGAAGACCTACATAAGACAGATTACGTCAAAAAATACGCTTAACGGCTAGCTTTTTTTTCCATTCACAAAAATATTTTTGTAGGTGAGCAGGAAGTTATTGGTAAATTTTCAAGTAGACTTGTAACTTGTATTTTGTTATGTTCTCTGTAAATATTGTTAATAAGTAAGTAAGTCTTTTGACCAGTAACTTTTTTGACCTGCTTTTTTCCTTTACTTGTTTTCACTTTGTTCCTTAAAAACTAACGTGAGCATTGAGTATACATAACTACTTTATTAGCAAAATTACATAACATAACATAACTTGGGCTTTGCCCCCCCAAATTTTATTGTATATTCGCCCCTGAATAGCCACAACTATGTACCCACTTGTAATACATCAAACAACGAAATTGAACACAGAAATCAGCGTTCTGCTATCCTCTATGCTTGATATACTGATCTGTGTTGGGATAAAATTCTTTTCTGTGTCTTTTTATATGCATTTCAGAATTGTATTTTCGTATATTCTTTCCAAAGAATAAACGAATCATGTAATATCTAATTATATTACAAAATGATACTAACACAATAAATTGTTATTTCAAAATATAAACTCTTATATGGTAGACATGTCCGAAGAAATATTTTGGTTAAAATACAATTGGCGAACCAAATAAATTGTATATTTAGTCATTATTTATGCTTCCAAACGCTATAAATGTTTTAACATAAGCAATTCCTGAAAATGCTAGATAATAAGCGAAACGTCGCCATTAAAATCGTTAGTTATGTTAACGTAGCGAAACCGGAGAGATAGAAGTAGATTTCTAACAATTCCAGTCATTTATCGAAGTGAAATATTTCAATTTCAATGGTGAATAAAAGTATGATGAAAGAAAATATGTTGGTCCTCTCCACAAGCGACGAATTTCAAATTAACGATAGCCAACATCAATTTATATTCGACAAAATTTATATTTCACGACCGCAATACTTTATCGTACCACCCACTGTTATTGAACCCGTTTCGTCTCAAACTGCATTACGTTCTCAGGGAAAAATCTGGTGTGGGTGGTAGTAAACGGACATAATGTTGTGTAGAATTACATTGCAGACCGACCCCCGGAATATGTGCAATTTATAGGCTATAAAAATTAATATAAGTACGTATAATTAAATTTATTGCCCCACATATTTTATGACGAATGGGGCAGTAAAATCTCCGAAGTCGTCCGGTAACAACTTCCTTTTAGCCTTAAATAAATTAACTCTACCCACTAATTATAATTTATGGAATGGATATTAATTGATTTGCCATTAGTAATTTTTTGTGGTCTTAAAATTTAAAACGTGGAGAGTATGGTCATTACTGTGAAGAATAAAATATGTTTTCGGTACTCTATTTCTTCGAGATCCCATATGCCCTTTCTGACTTCAATCTATGTATTTGTTTAATTTCAACCACATATATAAATATATATATATATATATATATATATATATATATATATATATATATATATATTCGCTATCAAAGTTAATGAAATTAATTTGATGCCTGTTTCAGATAGTTTAAATTTTAATATTATCAGCATTAACAGGCTTTTTTCAGGCTATGTTAAAAGCTTTATTTCCGTTGGCGTTTCGTTGTATATCACAACTTTTTCAAAATTAATGAATAATTGAATTTTATGAATTACCGTTGATATCAAAACGTCAAACTTATTTTTTTGAAATAAATCAAATTGGCCTTCTTGTTTAGTACTCAGAGGAATATTTCTGGCTTAACATTCGCTTCGGAAGTTTCAATCTTCTTGATGTAAACCTCTGGAAAACCATAAGTTTTTCAGAGGTTCCCTCAGTGATCTCCTTAGTTATAAAAGGAACCACTCTGGAAAATTTCAAGTTTCTAACCCTTATAGTTTAGGCCCTGTTTTGATAAATCAAATTTCAAATTGACATTTGGGATTATTACGAATCAGAGTAAAGTGTTGTTTTTGGACTTCTTCAGGCAATTTTTTTAATTTTTCTTTGAGTAAGAATCTCATACTTCAAGGCATATTCTACAAGAGAATTAACGAAACAGTGCAGAAGTTCTCGAGATTTTTATATTATAGATGAATATCAAAGAAGAACTCAAACTGGAAAAAAAATCAATGCGCTTAAAATGAAAATTTCAAATCAATTTCTATTTTGGTACGCACAGAAAAGCCTAATGATATAACAGAATTTCTCTTGTATTTATTATTATGAAAGAAATAAAGTATTTAGAAATCAATCAATTAAAAATCTGTGATCTTGGACAAGATAATACAAGCACAAAAATGAATAAACAATAAAATTTTGTATTGTATTCTTGTTTTCGAAAATAGTTGATGAAGTCACAGCCAAATGACAATTTGCTTTTAGGTTTATGAGGTAGATAGTTCAAATATAATTGCATTTATTAAATGCACTCATTTATGACTTGATAAATAAATAATTAGATTTCATACTAATGAAAACTATTTATTTTCTTCAATTTTATCATTGTGAGATAAGCAAGCAATCTCGAATTGAAGTCTTTGGAAATGTAAGAATTGATGATAAAAGTTAACCAAAATGAGTATATCGAATGTTTTTTCACATCGAAGATGCCTTTGACAAAATTGCAGCAGTGAGATCGGCAGAAAAATTCAAATTTACAGACCATTATCTGATATTCTATCAAGATGTCTATGGAATCCTCAAACTGAGATAACTTTATCAGAGTTAATGCTATTTAAATTATTCAGAAATTTTCAAAGCTTTCAAATGAATAATTCACAAATTTAATTTTATTATCTATTTATCTATATAATTCTATCTTATCTGTTATTGCAGGCATTGTTGGAGCCAAAGTAATTCCTTAGTTAGTACTTTTATCTTAAGTTTGGTAAGGTTTTATAGTTCTCTAGGTTCGAAATGAAATAATTTCAATAATTTGGAAAATATAGAATCCACCATTACTTACCTTATTTCCTTGAATTTCCTCTGTTCTTACGAATTCATTTTGAATTCTTTGTTATATATCTAGTAGAAGATGAAGAAGAATGTAATTCTGAAAGATTCAATGATGAAATTGATTTTATAATTTTAGTGATATTGTTGTCTTGGTAGGCTTATACAAGTTTGATAAGGTGTCAAATTTCACTTTGTTCAAACCGAAATTATCAAAATGATTTGGAAATCTCCCAAAAAACCAATTTCATAATTCTTTTGTGTTCAATCTGCCTTCTGTATCGTAGGTGTTCAAAAATAACATGTATCTTTGAAAAAGTCTTGTATGGAGTCAAAGTGAATGTCACAATTATTGGCAACTCCATTGAATGTAGACTCCATAAACCAAATAGGGGGTAAACCAAATTGTAATAGGTAGTTGGAGTCTCTAGGTGGAATAATACTGTATTACGAGAATTTTGCCTTGGGAACATGAAACTTCAAAGCGGACAAGAGAGGAGGACAATCAATACTATTGTCCAGTAATTTGTACAAAAAATTTTGTGTTAAAGTTTCTCTCCTGCTCTGCAATGAGACTAAACTGGATCGACTCAATAATTCGTTATAATTGTCTCCTCTCTGTGGATAAACTTTGTCCATTTCCAAACTAAGAATTTCAAAAACCTTCTCTGAGTAGGCTAAAGATGGTGTTGATGGCAAGTGTAAATAGGATTCCAGATCATGCTGTCATACTCCAACTTGCTACGGATTAGGGTATTAAATAGTCGTATGAGTGTTGAAGAATTATTATAATATTTGCCATTGCCTATAACGAATCCATATATTTTCGAGGAAGATGAAATAAATTGGGTGATGTGTGAAACAAAGGAAAGCTTCTGATCGAAGATTACACCAAGATCTCTCACCTTATCAGAACGAGAAAGAACCTGACCACCGACGCTATAATCACACTCAATTCGATGTATTTCCTTGTGAGAGAGACAACAATACACTTTGACACATTCAAACTCAAATAATTACCCTCACACCAAGTAGCAACATAGTCCAACGCGAGCTGAAGTTGAACACAGTTGTTCTTTGATCTAATCTCATGATATAGATTCAAATCGTCTGCGAACATCAAATGTAGAGAGTGAATATTATCCATCAGATCATTTGCGAACAGAATAATTAACAGTGGTCCAAGATTAGACCCTTGAGGTATTCTAGAGGTAGGTATGAACTCAGAAGAATGTATATCCTCCAGTACTTAGAAAACAGCATTAGATTGCTTCAAAAAGATCTCGTTGGCATGAATCCATGTTGCTCAATCTTGATGCTGTTTCTGACGTCTGGATATATAGCATTATATACTATAATTTCAAAAAGTTTGCTAGGTTCAATTTAAAATGATTTGAACAATTTGAAAGAACCCCATTCCCCAAAATTTCCATGTTTTTCTCATGAACTTCTGTATCAATTTCAAAATTTTTTTGATTCATAGAAGGCGTTGAGAAAACTGAATCTCTTAAGAAATCATTGATGAAATTCATTTTATACTTTGAGTTAGTTCTATTTGTAGTAGTGCTCATATCATAATTTACCTAGAGTATTTTATTTCGCTATGTTCAGAGTGAAATGATTCGGAGGATTCAGAAATCTACCAAAAATCGAACTTCGTGATTTCTTTAAATATTCTCTGATTTTTATGTATTCATTTCATTTTTCCATTTCATAGTAGGGGTTGAAAATCAATGGAAATTAACAAAGTGACTTTGAATGCAAAATAGATCAAATTATTTTCGTTTTCTTGATGAAGTTAACGTTTCTGTTGAGTCATAAGAATATATTTTGAAGGTTTAAATGGGACCACCCATACAAAATTTTATTAAAAGTAGAATTCAAAAGATCAATTACCAAGATGATCATACGTTTTAAATCATCGAAGGAAATATAAAAGTATGCATTACAAACTTCACCTGACGTACTATTTATACATTTATGTGCATATATTTGCATTAAATTCTTCTTTCTGCGAGTTATCATTTCCGTATATGCACGTGATAGTTTGGCATCCCTAAATTATATCATAATACCGATTTAATTCGTATAATCCGGCATCCGATTTTGCATAAGCTACCGTTATAACAGATTCAGAAGGAATCTTTATTGCCGGATCGAAAGGCGATCGGGGGACATCGAAACCAATCGATAAACCATCGATAATGATTTCACCGGAGAAAATCGGGAAAAATGCGAATTATTGAACTAGATACTACGCTCTATTTTCATCTGTCGAATAGTTAGCCTCTCTTAAACCGTTGTGTTGCTGCACTGTCCTGATTATACTTTAACGGACATATACGAGTAGACTCATTTTCTATCTTCTACCTCCGAAGAGTGGAGTCTTCTTAGTCGTGCGGAAAAACGTTGCTCTGCATCCATTTCTCTTCCGTTGAAAGGGCTTAATCAAGAGCCCCAGGAAACGAGATAGTTTTTACCATTCTCGAACATTGGCGTAGAGTGTATAGGGAAAAAAACTGAATGGGTAATTTAATTTGTTAACCTGAAGCACCCTGAAATCTTTGAAATTCGTCATTATAGTCTTCTATACGAAGATTAATCGCTTTTACTTTGAAATATAAAAATCCAGTTACGTAGTGTGGTTTTTTGCGAAATTTTAATTATCGAAGTCTTTGACGTGTTTTAATACCGTTACATTGAAATTAATTATATATTTCAACTATTTAATTTCTTTTTTAAGCTGTTTTCGGTGCTCTTTCATGCTGAAAATGGCAATTCTTAGAAATATTACAGTTAAAGTGGAAAAATTAATAGGAAGGCTTACTCTGTGTTTTTCATACATACGAAAGCATCGTATTTTTTTCCGAAATATTGGAAAAGCTGGAGAGAGCGAAATTTTCATTTTTTTTGTTGCTTCAGTACTGTTAGTACTGACTGAAGTAATGAATAATAGTGAAAATAATATTCTTCAATGTTTTAACAAAGGTTCAATTTGTTTAACTACCTATTCTTGTCGAGAAAAAGATTTTTATATATATATATATATATATATATATATATATATATATATATATATATATATATATATATATATATATATATATATATATATACGAATATATAAACGATTCTTCGATCAATGATTCTTCTCTTGTCACAAAACATGGTGAAATTCTGCAAGTCGGTCATTTTAAATACCTCGGAGAAGTTATATAGTCATCAGGTTTGAACCGAATCACTAATGAACAGATAATTACCAAGTTCCAAAGGGCCTACAAGCTAACATGGGCGTAGTATAACAAAAGTTCATTTCGAAAGTCGCCAAATTGAGGCATTATAACATAAAGATTATTCTAGAAGCAATCTACGCATCTGAAACAATGGTTATTGACGGTAATTCAAGAACTAGAGAAATGGAAAAACAAGAACAAAAAATTCTTAAAAAGATTTACGGGCCAATCAATAGAAACGGCATATGGATGGAAAGATCTTCGAATAAACTTTATCAAAGGACAAATACGATAACGAAAGAAATAAGAAAACGACGAGCAAAGTTATATGCACATGTCTACAGAATTAAACAGTCTAGAATACCGAAGAAACTACTCGATATAATTATGAAGAATAAATGCTCAACATAGTGGCTAAAAGAGGTCCAAAAATATCTACAGCAGATCAATATAAGAAATCTCGAAGATCGCACTGAATGTCGCTATAAAATCGCACATGTGAAGTTTGAGCAAAAATCAAATCGTCAACCTGGAATAAAATGGACAGATGAACGGAAGAAAGCGCATTCAGAGAAGATGAAGCGTTTTTGGGAGGCAAAAAGATGAAGCAAAAGTCCTAATAATTGCAAATTCAATTTCAATTGCTCTCCTCATGGGAAACAATCGAAATAATAATGATAATACGAGTATATACATATCCAAAATACCAATAAATAATCAAGTCAAAATAGAGTCTTCAGATGATTAACTCTCAATATATTGTTCATCTTCACTTCAGAATGAGTGAACTCAGAGAAAGTTAATAAATAACATATATTGATAAAAAAAATCAAATTTGAAATAAAATCTTACCATTTATTGCCTCGAATGGAAACTTGTTCTTCAAACGAAAGCTCAATGTCTTTTAGATTTTCAAAATGTCTATTTTACCTTGATCTTGATACCAGAATACTATAATTTACTTTATCATTTTTATATTTGTTTGCATAGTTCTTTTTTTTAATATCCTGAATCTTTTATATTTGAATTATTGATTATTCGTCACTATTTTTCTAGAATTCACATCACTCTTCGACAAAATTATCTCCTTATACGTCTATTTTGTCATGAAGACCCAAAATTTATGATACTGTAATATGAATATATTTAACAGAATGAAATTTTTATTACTAAATACTAAAAATTATATTATCCATTGAAATTTATAGAAAATTTTGGAAGTTATTGTAAATTGGTCAAAAGTGTAGAATTTTTCGAACTAAATGAAAATATATCCTAATTTTCAATATTTATCCTTTTTTTTGTATTTCTTCAATTATTTTATGGTATACGTGTTCTCATTTGAATATATTTTATTTTATAAAATCTGCTACATAATACATAGTTAATGATTCTGACAAAATAATTGAAAGAAACTCAATTAGGTTCTGTTTTTAACTTTTTGTTTTCTAATTGGATTGATTATGATTTTTCCTTGTGATTAATTCTAAATGTATCATTAATTTCTAAATTTTTTTCAAATTATTTTCGAATTTGGGACCTACGCCCATGCATTCGTATTTTTTAATTATCGAACTCCGACTAGTTCAGCTACGCTGGTGAGTTGATAAACCGATAAGTGAGATTGTAGGAATGGGAATGAAGAATCTGTTGGTTCTAATTTCGTCCTGCAAGTCATAGTGACATCTGCATAAAAGGAATTACATCATGTTAGTTGAGAGCATAGGATTATACGGGTTCTCAGTCGGAATCGAAATTAATGGATTTAAATTTAAGCCATATAGTGAATCACGATCCCTCATGTTGGTAGAACTGTACTGCGCGCTTTCCTATTGCAAGTGACACATCTCCCATCTATGATCAATGTTGGTGAATACAATGTGGTTGCGCTCGCAATTTCATTAACTTGTCAGTGAATTTCTTATCAAAAACAATTTTTTTTTCGTCAATGGCTCATCTCGCTGGCCCAGCGAGCTTTGTACGCCCATTTATTTTCATCTGAATATTTTTCAAGAAGGCGGAAAGACATGTTCTACTATTTGTGCTACACTATCTTGTTTTTAATATTTATCCCATGTGGATTCAGGGACTTACTGACTTACGAAGGGACTGCAATACTTCCTTTTATCTCAAATCAGTCAAATTATCAAAAAATACCTATATTAACACGTTTGATGTATTGAAAGTAATCAACCTGTCCGTTCTATAGTTGAATTCCTAATTTCGTATGAAGTACTTGTCCCATCTATATCATCATTAATTATATGATATATTTGCTGGATATAAGTTAAAAAATGTTCAAAATTTAGTCCATTCCTGGAAACCAATGAATATAGTGGCTCTGGTGACTGTACCAATAGCGTCTATTTGAATTGACCCTTCGCGCAATATTTTGTCGCATCATTGGTAGTATTTCCTTATCAATAACAATCAAACTTTTCCTTGCAATATTGACACACAACGTTCATTGGTCCAATAGCAGCGATTTGCTGTGAACTGTAATATATTTCAACGTTATAATTGAATGCAGGTCGATCGGAGTTAAACGCAACCTTTTCATATTGTTAATATCGATTCCATTGATTCCGTTGAACTTCATTCCGAGCTTCGCGTTGCTCGTCAGTTTGACTTGCTCTTCAATATCTTTGACTTTCTGCATTGCGAGTTCTGCGACTTGAGTTTGTACATCTAATAGCTATCATTTTTAAAAACGAAATTTCAACTACTAATTAAAGAAAACTATGTATTTCTCTTTATAATCTTCAAATATACCACATGCTATGCTAGTAACGTGTACGTTAGTCTTTTCAAACTTACCAAAATTTTATATTGAATTGATGTTTTAATAATAGTCGTGATAGCTCTGAACTAACCAAAATGTGCGATAAGATATTCAGCTTTTTCACATCCTCTTTTGAGAATAAATAATTATTTCTCACTTATATTATTAATTAAGTATTCTTAAATTTTCTAATTTTACACGCGATTGTTCAAACTTTTTCCTGACAATGAAAAATCTAACAAAAAAATAGTGAAACCGTTCTAGCCGTTGCCCAGCATTTTAGTTAGGAAACGTTTGTATGGGAAAAAGAAAACGGCTGTTTTTAGGGTTTTCTCGGCAACTATTCGAGTTTTTCTCTCCGTTAAAACTATCGTTGAACTTCAACGAACATTTTGAAAAAAGAATTGGAAAAATTGTTGAGTTATGCGCTTACCAACACATCTGCGATTCATTTTTAATTTATAAGAACTTTTAAATCGTTTCAGGTTTCGTTCGGAAATATTTAAACGTTGTTTTTTATACAGTGCTGTGAAAAGCTTCAATGAGTTAAAAAAAAATTAAAAAGTTATCACACAATGCTTAAAAGATGCATTGCATCGGACCCATATTGTGGGTGATTTATTTGATGATACTATTGATGCTATATCTTTCTATGTTCCTCTACTTTCAATTAAGGTTTATTATCATTACGAATTTAATCAAACGCATCTTGCAAAACCATTTTCTACATAATAATCTTGATACAAGTCGAATGTAGTTCCAAGAAGATTTTCAGCAAAATAACTAGGAAGACTGTGCGATATTCTAATGATGAGATCTATAGAGAGTCTGGTACTTTCAAAGTACGTGAGATTTTTGCTTTCAAAAAAATATGCCATATATTCCTCAAACAATATCCATTTAAACAATAGAGAGAAAATACAGGCAGAAGTGAATCTTTTCATATATTTTGGATAGCTAAATCTCAGTTCTATGTGCCGTATAACACAAGAACAGTTGAAAGTCAATAACCATCTCTCTCATGAATTATTAAAAAAAACTATCATTCCTTCGATGCCACAAACCCAGGAAATTAATTAACTGCTATCGAAAGGGAGAACAATTCCGGCTGGACCCTCTAATGACGTCGATGCCGTCCAGATAAGGGATGACCGTAGCACGATTTCTCCCATCTCAAAATAAAGCCGACGTTGTCATGTCTCATACGTTTTTCGGAAATTTCAAGAAATATTCTATGTTGTATATTGAAACCACGTCTATGATCAGTGTGAATATTTGCTGTGTATTTTCTTCAAAAACTAATTAAAATATGATTTTTGATAAACAAAATTCAAAGCACTGTTCAGTATTGAAGACTTGATTTCAATTTATATCATGAAGTCTTAATATTTAACGGTAAGTATTTCTCATTCAAAAACAATGAATTACAATCAACACACCTGGCTTAAGTTTCAATGAATATATGGTTAACCCATTATCAAGAGTATACAAGTTTACTCATAATTATTGATGATAATGGGTTTACCACCCGAAACATATGTAGAGTTTTTAATATATTTAGTGCAACTTAAGCAAAGTGTATTTATTTGAAGTCATTGTTTTTAACATAACGTTTCACCAAGAGATAAGCAAAACTTCCGTGTCATTTATTTCTCATTCATCTCATCAGATATTCTAACTAATAAATGTCACTGTTTCAGAAGTAGTAGTGATTCTTATACCAATCTATTGGCTAAAGATTGAAAGGATTTGATAACTGCATACTCACATATATAGAGAAACTGCATTATAAACATATTACCAGAACTAAATCGTGCAAAATAATTTCAGTGCTCTCGATCTCCAAAATGTGGGTGGTTCTAGCTAGCTTAAGTTAATTTCATATACAGTTAGTATATGAAATACTAAATCTATAAGGAAATGACTTTCGTCTTAAGATAAGCGGATTCTGTTTTGCAAAACCGTTTCAATATGTACTGAAATACATTCTAGAAAATATAACTATGTTCAATTATGACACACTATCAAGCATCTAAATTGAAATCCTATTATCACTTCATGATTATTTGCAGTCTTTTCTTCTTTATATCATAATGTACATTCAATTTATAGGTGAAATTGGATGCCATTTATATCGAATTCAACTTACAGCAGTGTTTCCCAACTTTTTGTGAAATGCCACACCTTACACTTTCTAAAATTCTTATGACCAATAGAGCAGGATGAAAAAGTTAAAATTAAAAAGTGCAAGAGTGTTGAACTACTATCGAGTCCATTTTCGAAATTCCCCCTAAATAAAATTGATCCACTGTAGGGTGTAGACCCCATTTTTGAAACACTGATTTGCAATGTTGTGAAAGGAATTCAGATATTATAGAATCCATTTGAAGTATTTGTCTTCACAACTATTGATATTGTGTCAAGAAACTTTCGAAAACAAATTTTTATACTTTCATATTTAATATCTATAAGAAAAAGCTCTCAAGAATTATCTGGTGGCGATACATTGAAGAATAATTTTTTGTTTCATTGATATTCAGGTCTCATTATGCTTGAATCATCATAAGATACAATAATTATATTTATAAACAAGATTGAATATTTCGCAACTGATGACTTATGATATATTTCAATAATAACTCGTTTCATTATCAACAATAGTATTAATTTGTTTCATTATTCGCATTGATAAGGAATTTAGCAATATATCAACTCTGAAAACAGTGTATTGTGCTTTCGTAAGATCTAAACTTGAATAAGGAATCTTGGTTATGAGTTACATATTGATAAACTAGGGTCTATTCAACAAAAGTTCCTGAAACTTGAGCTTCAGAATTGATGGAATATATCCACTTATAGGCATACAACATGAAACGCTTACAATACGACATAATGTGGACACACTCAGTGCGCAAAGGAAATGCGTGCAATAATCTTCTTGTATAAAATAATTAACAATAAAGTGAAATGTCAAGAATTATTGCAAAAGTTTAACTTTATTGTTCCAAGAGTTTCTTCCAAAAGGGAATTCACCTTCTACCTGCCAGCAGCTAGAACGAATGTTCTAAAATTTTCTCCATTGCACACGAAATGTGAACTATTTTGGGAGCTAAAATGGATATTTTCAACTGTTCTGTTACTGATATTAAGGCAAGTTTCCTTGATGTACATAATCTCTACTAGAACAATCATTTATGTGTGTTCACGTACAAGATTCATATTCCCGCATCTACTTGTATATATGTACATATATGTGTGAATATGTGAATGTATATGTATGTGTGTGTGTATTTTCTTAAAATTTGAATTGATTTTAATTTTATCAGTTGTGATTTCATATCACAAACGCCTTATTTTGAAATTGAACTTTTGAATTCCAAAGTGAAAAATTCAAACTTTTGAACTTTTGTACTACCAATTTTGTTCTTGGTATCTTTTTTTCTTTCCTGTTTTTCAATTAGAGCCTGTCCTGTAAAACAGTGTACGATGAATGAATAAATAAATGATTCATATTCACTCATATACTTGTATGTGTGTATAAGTACTAATGTAAAGAGTGTTTGTTTTAGAGGTATAAAACTTTAAATTGCAATAGAATAACGATGGATCATTCGATTGACAAGAATGTTTTTCTATTCGAAAGATAATCTTGCGGCATTACATTTTAAATATGATTTCTGGCATATGACCACCACGGCTGGCTCGGATGTAGTCCAATCTGGACGTACAATTTTCGATGACTCTTTCCAAAATTGTGGCCGTATATCGGCAATAACAAGGCGAATATTGTCTTCCAAATGGTCAAGCGTTTGTGGTTTATCCGCATAGACCAATGACTTTACATAGCCACACAGAAAGTAGTCTAGCGGCGTTCACAAGATCTTGCACGATGACAAGATCTTGGAGACCAATTCACAGGTCCAAAAGTGAAATTAGGAGATCACCAAACCTGTCTTTCAATAAATCGATTGTTGCAAGAGCTGTGTGACATGTTGCTTCGTTTTGTTGAAACCACAGCTCGTGGACATCATGGTTGTTCAATTCAGGAATGGAAAAGTTAGTAATCATGGCCCTATACCGATCACCATTGACTGTAACGTTCTGGCCATCATCGTTTTTTAAGAAGTACGGACCAATGATTCTTCCAGCCCATAAAGCGCACCAAACAGTCAGTTTTTCTGGATGTAACGATGTTTTGACATACAGTTGAGGATTATTTTTAATCCAAATGCGACAGTTTTGTTGCGGCAGATATGCGCTTCATCGCTAAACAAAATTCGCTTATGAAAATCGGGAACAACGGCAATCTCGTTGCAATTATTAATTGCTTTACTTGCAAGCATTGTTCAGGCGTGAATCTATTCGTGATGAATTGCCAAACCAAACTGGGAATAAATCATTTCTCAGCTGTTAAATCGGTCGCCATCTTCAACAGTAATGCCAACTTAAAGTTCTATACCTCTAAAAAAAACACCCGTTATATGTTTTTGTGTGTTTATCTTTATATCTATGTATAAGTGTAGTCAGCTCTTAGTTTTTTTTATTAATATAATTATATATCATTTTATCAGTTGAGATTTCACATCACAAACTGGTTCTTTTAAAATTGAACTTTTAAATTTAATAATACAATAGTAAAACTTTTGAACTTTTGCACTACCAATTTTATTTTTAGTATATGTTGTCTTTCCTGTTTTGTGATTAGGACCTTTCCTTTAAAACAATGTATGTTAAATAAATGAATAAATAAATAAAAGACAAGCCCCATAGAGATATAACATTTCTTATATTTGACTCAATTAATGACTTTATTTTATTATTATCAATTAATTATTTTTTCAATTGGACACATATATTTAAAATGGTACGAAAGTTACTGTTTTTAAGATTTACACAATTTTATTGAGAAATTGGACTATATTATTGAGTATATACTTTAGGAAACTAATCATTATCATATCTAATTATCTCATATCTAAGTCATTATCTATATCTAAGAATAAACAACCTTCGAAGATATTCGAAATGTGGCAACGCTGGAGATGGTGAGTTCTTGTGAAGTCCGACCTGGCTGAGCCCTCGGGTGGACTTCAATTAACAATATTGTCGTGCTTTCCCGCTTGATGCAATTACTGGATTTATTGGATTTTGTTTATTGTTGTTGTTGTTCACGATGGAAGAGTGCAGGTTCAACATCTCGTGATCTACGGTTAAGCGGTTCAAATTTATCACGTCGATGGGTCTTAGAAGGAAGTTGCAGGTTGTAATTCTGCCCAGAGAAAACACGGAAGATTGGAAAAGATAAAATCAAAAGTCGGCTGAGAATATCTCACATTAAATATAAATTAGGAGACTGTCAATAATTCCAGATGGCAAACATATTACAATTTATTTTTATAATTCACATTCTTATATAATAATATAAATAGTGTGAAGGTTTCTTGGGAATGAGCACAGTTTAGAATTGATGGAATAATTGTTTATTCTAAATATGTTTCGGCTCTAGGCCTTTTTCAAGAATATTACACGTTCATGTTAGTTGGAAATTGACTTCAATTTCACAAATCTTTCGTAAAACTCTGAAATTGAAGTCAATTTCCAACTAACATGAACGTGTAATATTCTTGAAAAAGGCCTAGAGCCGAAACATATGTAGAATAAACAATTATTCCATCAATTTCAAACTGTGCTCATTCCCAAGAAACCTTCACACTTATGTTATTAAGCAAAGCACAAGAAAACTAAAACGTAATATAAATATATATATATATATATATATATATATATATATATATATATATATATATATATATATTTATTTTCAATGTTTTTAGCAATAACAGGCTTATTTTAATGTTAAAAATTTTATATTAAAATAAATTAAACTCTTGGCTTAATGTTTCACGATTCATTAAACAATTTGTCAACATCAAGACTATACTACTCATAGTAGTTTAGTCTTGAAAATGAGCTAACGCTCGAAACATGTTGACTATACATATTGTTAAATAAATCGTGAAACATTAAGCCAAGAGTTTAATTTGTTTTAATATTAAATTATGTTTCACCAAGAGTTAAGCGAGAATTCAATCTCATTCGTTAAAAATTTTATTTTCGTTGAAGTTTCGTTGTATGCCACAACTTTGTCAAAACTAATGAATAATTGAATTTTATGAATTACTATATATATCGAAACTTATTTAAAAAAAATTAAATTGGTTATTTTGTATTTTCACATATTCATTTTTAGTATCAGAGGAATATTCATTTCTAGCTCAGAATTCGCTTCAGAAATTTTGGTCTTCTTAGGAAAACTTCATACGGCTATATAAGGCTGTTATTTGAGTTTTTGCGTATTTAAATTCGCAAATAAACATGAAATAACTGTAAAACACGATTTTAATTGCAACAATATGAAGATATTAGCAAAATAAAAAAACACGATTTTCATTGCAACAATATGAAGATATTAGCAAAATAAAAAGACAAGAAATGTAGAGAAATTCTAGAAATGTTACACATTCGTAAAAATTTGGATAACACATTAAATGAAAGAACAGATATAAAACGTCTTAATTCTATTGACAACGATTTGATAAACCTTACAAATAACACTCATAAAATGAATAAACAACAATTACCAAACTTCATATCTCAAAACTCATTTTTACCAGATCTACCATAAATTTCACACACATAAACCAATTGATATACATATTTTCTGGATCGCCTTTTACAGCATTTTCAAGAAATTCTTGATAATGCTGTAAAAGGCGAAACTAGTCGAATAAAGAATTGTTCAGTCAGTGATTTTTAGACAAGTTTTTATTATTAACTCTCATTCAAATATGAACTATCACAGAGTAGATTCATCGTCCATTGAATTTATTATATAAAGAATTGTTTGCCAGCAAATTATTTATATTTTTAAAATGAAGTAGAAACTTGTTTTACAAAAGAAATCATATACTGTTATGCTAACAAAAATAAAAGCTTGGTTGAAACTATTTAAATAGGTTTCAAAATTTAAAATGAGTAAGAATATTCTGAAGAATTATTTTCAATACCTACACGAGTTAAAATGAATTCAAATGAACGTACTTTAGCTTCAAATTTGTTTCCACAATAAATATTCAAATAATTTAATTTCAATATAAATAAAACTGAAACTTAACGTTTTGTTCATTTCTAAACGCGTTTTTAATTTTCTATTATTAATATCAATAAAATATATAGTAAAATATTTTGTTTTCAATACTTTAACTTTATGAACTTAAATGTATATGAACTTCTAATTTATAAATTCGAATATGAACATAATTTTTCGTTTCTAATTGTTTAATTGAGGAAGTTCTCGACTTAGGTAAAAGGAATATAAATTACCGTAAGAAATAAGAGTATCATCTCTGAAAGAAACCATCAGCAATTTCTTACGGTAAAGAACACCTTATATTTTACTTCATGAATTTAGATACGATAATTAAAGTTCCCGCCTTATCCTCCCAGATGATAATCTCATAATTTCAATTTGAATAGATGAACTGAAACACGAAATAATAACCAGAATTATAGGTAATTTTTCTGTCCTACATTAGACGCTACGAATTTCAACAAATTCCCTGGCATCAAATTGAATTGTACGGATTCGGCATTTGAATTTAATTTTTCCAACTGTGAGTCTGCGTTGCCTTTCCCAGCTGCTGTAACGTTAGATTGAGGTGGGGAACGATAATGAGATGCCGGAGAAGTGGGTACCCGACAAATTAAATTACTAGTTCCACCAGAAAACCAGTTTTCACAGTAGTTGAAATACTTAATAGCAGCATGTGCTCTACATCGACCCATCATGGGCAATTCGAGATAAAAAAATGTGGAACTGCCTCTGAGGAAGCTTGACGATATTATGAAGAAAAAATTCAAGTTCAATTATATCATTTTTTTAGTTTTAATTTCTTAGGAATTCGTTTTTTATTAGTACTGCCATTCAAACCCATAATGATGGTTTGATCAAAAGAAATATTCTAAAATATTTATATTCATCTTGATGTAAATTCTTAAAGTCATTTATTCCTTCACCTAATAGTCCACAATAGGTATTCATCGGAGTGCATAGATTTAACTATGCTGCAAAATTTGGTTCCATCCATAGAACTAATAGGCTGCAAAGTTAAAGCTGGGTCACTATTACTCATTGTAATTGTTGTTTATATACCTCCCCAAATTGATATGGTAACGTACGATTTATTCTTTGATTGTCTCTCAACTATTCAATCAGTACTAGATAAGAAAGTATTAATTATTGGTGATTTTAATGCACCTCAGTTTGTAAATAATTCACATTCGGATGGGAAATGTATAGCATTAAAATCGTTTGCAGAAATTCTCAATCTCGATCAATTCAATAATTTAGTCAATATCAATGGTAGACTTCTAGATCTAATTTTCTCGAATGCTCCATGTCAAATCTCTCCTGACAATTTTTCTCTTGTGAATGCCGATCTCCAACATCCTCCAATTCATTTCTATGTATCTTGGAGCTCAAAACATGTTCCTTCCATGGCCGTGACTTTTATGGATACTAAAGAGTTCAATTTTCGTAAGGCTAATTTTCCGCTAATGTACCAAATGATATTGAATACCTCTTGGAACAGTGTCTTCGAGTCAACTCAAATCGATGAGACATGCGACAAGTTTTATTCAATATTAAATGATATATTCTTACAAACTGTACCTTATAAAATAAAGAGGAAAAGACGTTTTCCTCCTTGGTATAATTCGAATTTAATAGACAACATATTGAGAAAAGAAAAATATCTGAATAGCTTCAAGAAGTATGGTGATAATCTTTATCTGGCAAGGTACAAAAATCTGAGAAAAACCATTAAGAATGATATTGACTTGGCGTATAAAAATTTTATTCAAACAGCAGAAAATAATATTGTGCAAGATCCCTCTTTTTTCTGGTCTTACATTAACGAGAAAAAAGGTATGTCTAGAATTCCTGGTGAGATGAGACATGGTGAGCGTACTTATCATAAACCATCATCCATAGCTAACGCCTTTGCTGAATATTTCAGTTCTGTATATGATACATCTTTGAACAACAATTTATGTGAGGTGGACTATTCAGATTGTAATGACGCGATAAATATCATTTCAATAACTCGGAAACAAATCATTATTGCCGCAAAGAAACTCTCCAATAAACTTACGTCTGGTCCTGATAAAATACCAAGTTTTATTGTGAAAGATTGTATTTATGCACTTTCGGATCCATTAACACATATTTTTAATCTTATAATAAGCAAAGCCACTTTTCCTAAAATATGGAAATCGGCCAAGATAGTACCTGTCTTGAAAAAAGGTGATCGTTCTGATATAAACAACTACAGGCCAATATCCATCTTATCAAACTTCTCCAAACTTTTTGAAATTGTGGTCTATAATGTTATATATCCAGCCGTCAGAAATAGTATCAAGATTGAGCAACATGGATTCATGTCAATGAGATCTTGTTCAAGCAATCTAATGCTGTTTTCACAGTACGTTTCTGAAGTACTAGACTACACCGGTCAAGTTGATGTGATCTACACAGATTTTCAGAAAGCATTTGATAAAGTTGCTCATGCGCTGTTGGTACAGAAATTACGCAACAAATTTGGATTCTCTGATAGTCTCACCAACCTGTTTCATTCTTACCTGGTTGAACGACGTCAATTCGTACAGCTGGAGGGTATACAGTCGTCTGAGTTCATTCCTACCTCTGGAATACCTCAAGGGTCTAATCTTGGACCACTGTTATTTATTCTGTTCGTAAATGATCTGATGGATAATATTCATTCTCCACATTTGATGTTCGCAGATGATTTGAAACTATATCATGAAATAAGGTCACAGGACAACTGTGCTCAACTTCAGCTCGCGCTGGACCATGTTGCTAGTTGGTGCGAGAACAATTATTTAAGTTTAAATGTGTCAAAGTGTAATGTTGTTTCATTCACAAGGAAAAGGGATCGCATTGATTGTGATTATAGCGTCGGTGGTCAGGTTCTCTCTCGTTCAGATAAGGCGAGAGATCTTGGTGTAGTCTTCGACCAGAAGCTTTCCTTTGTCCCACACATCACCCAACTTATTTCATCTGCTGCGAAAATGTATGGATTTGTTATACGTAATGGCAAATATTTCAATAATTCTTCAACATTGATAGGACTATTCAATACCCTAATCCGTAGCAAGTTGGAGTATGGCAGCACGATCTGGCATCCCATTTACACTTGCCATCAACGCCATCTTGAGGCTATTCAGAGAAGGTTCTTGAAATTCTTAGTGTGGAGGGAGGATAAAGTTTATCCACAGAGAGGAGTCAATCATAACGAATTATTGAGTCGATTTAGTTTTATCTCATTGCAGAGCAGGAGAGAAACTTTATCACTCAAATTCTTGTACAAATTACTGCACAATAGTATTGATTGTCCTCCTCTCTTGTCCGCTTTGAATTTTCGTGTTCCTAGGCAAAATTCTCGTAATACAGAATTATTTCACCTAGAGACTCCGAGGACCAACTCCCTTATGCAATCCCCGATTTGGTTCATGGAGTCTACACTGAATAGAATTGCCAGTAATTGTGACATTCACTTTGACTCCATAGAATCTATTATCAGGAGTTATGTGAACAACGAAAATTGATTGAATTAATTGATTTAGATTGAGTTATCTGTAATATTTCATTGAATGCTATAATGTAGTTTTAAGTTACTATTTTTTTAGATTAGATTGATCTCTTTGTTAAATCTTTGTTTAATATATAGTTAAATCTTTTTTCTAATTATTTAGTTATTACTTAGTTATGTATTCAATATATATAATGTTATTATTTTCTGTAATTGGATGTTATACCCATTGATATTTCATTGAATGCTATAATGTAGTTATAAGTTACTATTTTTTTTATTTAGATTAGATTAATCTCTTTGTTAAATCTTTTGTTTAATTATTTAGTTAAATCTTTTTTCTAAATTTTGTAGTTATAACTTAGTTATGTATTCAATATATATAATGTTATTATTTTCTGTAATTGGGTGTTATACCTGTTGAAAATAAAGAACTTATTATTATTATTATTATTATTAAAAGAAAGTATAGCAAAGTGTTTTTATTCAATATATTGAACCTTTTTCTACCGAGAGAACAGTGATTAATCAATCATTTCCATCAACAGTAAGAAAATTGACAACTTTACTGATACATTGTCATTTCGACCTCAAAAACTTAATATAAAACGATTTATAAGAGTTTTTTTACAGATTTAATTTTATTTTGTAGAGTATTCACTGTACTAACTGAAAATTATAATAATTGAAAAAAATAATGAAATAAATGATGAATAAAATGAAATAAATAGAATAATAAAATTGGCAGTATCAGAACAAAAATAATAATTGAAAATTTTACTCTACAGTTATTTTCGTATATCAGGGAATATTTAATATTACTGTCAGGATCAATTTTCAATTAAAACAATTACTTGACAGATAAAAAAATTTCAAGAAATTGTCAGACAGAAATACTTTGATTATATAGTAACTACACTCACACAAAATAATAAAAGTAGAATACTTACTTATTGAAGAGTCCTTATTCTAACACACTTCAAATTATAATCAAGTCTTTCAACTAGAATTATTTGGAATATCATTCATCTTATTAAAATGAAAATTCAAAGATTTCAATCAAATATTTGTGTAACAGTTGAATGAGTATCTACAATGATGCTTGAAACACCAACTAGAATAAAGGTTATTAGATTAACAATAATTTTTAAGAGATTAACTCGTAAAATACTTTTTGAAGGCCTAATATTTGACAATCAGAATGTGGATTAAATTTAAATCAGTTCAAAATTGTCATTCGAAACAGTTGAAAAATTTCCAGTGGAAATACACTCCACTCTACTAGAAGAGGACCATATACATTTTAAATGAATTTAATTTCAATTAACATTACCAAACTGTTTCAACAAATTGAAAATTCGAACAATATATAAATTAAATCATAGCTAAAGTGACACAGAATGTTTTCAATTCAACAGAACGAACAGATTTTTTGCTTTTTCAATTAAATATAGAAAGAAATGTGAAAACTGATGAAACTTGATAAGTACCTGAAAATAATTGGTTGTTCATTCAAACACAGTTTATAATTCACATCGCATTTATTTTATATAATTCGTTTGCAATAGGTAGAAAATATGCACAAAAATAATACAAGTTCAATGAACAAATAAATATATCTATTTACAAGTAATGTACAAAAATAATACAAATCAATATCATAATATTGAGGATGAATTTACATTTATAGATTTCGTAAGTCTTTTTGAAGTTATTTATTTTACATACCTAATCAGTCGTTAAGTTATCACACAAGGTAGGCCTGGCCCCCATTTTGAACGCCAGCAGTCTGTACAAAAACGTGAGGCCTCCATGGAAGGCCTCTTCTGCCAGACCCACCACGTTCGAGGGTACTGTAATCGCTATCTATACTGGAGTAGATGTGATCACTGATCGGCCTTGGCTCCTGGGCAGTCCTTCTCATCGGTCTCGGAGAAGGCGTCGCAGTTGTGGCCGAGGAATAGTTGGCATCGTCCCCTTCTGGATGTGTGCCAGACGAATAAGCTGGAGGCGGCAGCATCTGCATGCCCGGAGAAGGGGGCGCCTGGGGTTTCATCTTCTCTGGATACGTGTGATGACTTTGTCTCCCATTAGGAACCACCCTGGAGTCTATGGTGTAGTTGTTGATGTTCCGTCTGTAGTTCGCGTTGATCTTACCACGGTTCTCAACGGACGGGAGGGCGTAGTAGATCTTCTCCCAGAATCTCTTCTCACCCCATCGGACCCTATGAGCCGTTTTGAGATACGGCTTCAGTTCTGGGTCTAACAATGCTTCAGGAAGCGGACCTTCTTCTAATATCACCAATTTGAACACCCGCGCTTTCAAAGCTTCATGCAAAGCTTGTCTGAGTTCATACCGCGACCATTCTGTTTGCAAAAAGTTTCTAGTTAACACTATTATCACTCGACGACTAGCTTCAGCGGCTTCCAGGACGGCTGGAGCGGCATGTTGAAGATACGCAGCATGAGGAAAGTCTCTATACTGCAAGCACAACTGGAATTTCGTTTCCAGTTCGGCACAAAGTGCCTGCACAACCCATTCTTCGTCTTTAGGACTGTAACACACGAAACCATCGTAAAGTTTGTCTCTGTCTTCGAAATTTTTCGCAGCCGCCGCCGAAAACTGCACAGTCTTACACCGTAGTTCGAATAAAGCCACACACGAACAGAGTCTCTAAACATGAACCAGAGTACAATAGTAAGTAGTACGACAATTACAACACATAGAGTTACAACTACCATTGGCCAGTATCCGGACACAAGCATCGTATCGATTACACTACCCGCGTAAAAATCACTGCAAGCCGTGCTGTTAAAATCAAGCCCTCGTTGACTCGGCGGTGTTGAGTCAGCATTTATACACATAATGTCATTACTATCCACAACTTTCCGCGCATTGTCAGCTATCCAAGTTGTGAACTCTTGTAGGAACTTACAGCGACATGACCAGGGATTGTTCGCTAACGTTAATTCAGTTAAACGCAAATTAGATGTATACGTCCACAACGGCAGAGCCACCAATTTATTACCATCTAACCGCAGAATTTCCAAGGAACGTAACAACCCCAACGTACTATTTCCTATGTAACTGATCAAGTTATTATGGAGATACAATTCCTTCAAATTTATTAAATGCTCAAATTCGAAACCTTTCAATTCTCGAATTTTATTATCGTGCAAATGTAAAGTCTGTAAAGCCTGAAGGCCATTAAAAGTACTATTCTGAATCTCTTCTATTCCACTATTATTGAAAAACAAGTTTCTCATGTTTTTCTACCGATGAATAAATGATCCTTCAAAGCTTTGAATTTGTTACCGTCTAGATGTACGTCAGTGGCGTCCATAGGGATTCTCTCGGGTATCTCGGCGGCATTTTGACTAGAACAATCCACAACGTTCGTATTCCATGTTCTATCGTGGTAACACGAACATCCGGAAGGACACGTCATTTCGCAATCACAGGCGTCGAAATCACAGCAATGACACAAAGCGAAACAGTGGGTTTCGTAAGTACACAAAAAGTCACTAGTCTTTGCTCGATTGAACGGCAAATGTGTCATACCTCTATTGGAATGAGTTAATTTACATAAGACGTTGTCCAAATCCATTACTTTCGGATACTGCCGAGAGTCTGTCATGTTATTGATAAGTTGGAGCCACTCCATGTTACAGTCACAGTGAAAAGGATTGCCACCAAGGTAAACTTCCGGAAGAGATTTATTTTCAGGGAAGGAAGATAAACGAAGAGAACTCAGGTCTAAATTGAGTAATTCATTTGCATACATATCCACTCGGGCTAGATTAGTCTTGTCCAGGAACGTGTTAGGATGAATAGTCTTAATGAAATTGTTGTTGATGAAAAGTAATTCAATACTGTTAGCTATGGACATTGGGGAAATTTCAGTTATTCTATTATGGCTAGCATCAAGAGTTTTGATTCTTATTTCATCCTGAATTTTGTAGTAATTCCCCAAGTGTTCAATAAAATTTCCATGAATATCTAACCACTTCAAGTTTTTTGGTATAAAAGCATAATCAAACCATACAAGATGATTATCAGATAAATTCAGCCAAAGTAATGAAGCTAACGTTGCAAATATACCATTTATTTCACCAATATAATTTTCATCCAATCTAATAGCTTCTAATTGTGTATTTCTTTTGAATGTATCTCTTTCAATACCTTGAATTTTATTCTTAGCCAAATTAAGCACTTGTAAACTTGGTAAATCCCACAGCATACCCGCAGTCAAATTTCCAATATTATTATCAATCATTCTCAATCCAGTTAATTGGTTCAAATTCTTGAAAGATCCGTTACGAAAGTCACTTATTTGATTTTCTCCCAGATCCAACGTTTTTAGGAATGTCAGTTCTTGAATAGCTTCTGGAACCTGATCCAAAGCGTTGGAACTCAAATCGAGTTCTTTCAAAGAGGAACAATTGTGAAAAGCTTTTACATCAATTGAAGAAATTAAATTATTATTCAATGTAAGTTTGCTTAGAATAAACAAACCGTTGAAAAGTAATGGTGCAATAGTGTTCAAACGATTCTCAGCAAGATTTAATGTATGTAAATTGTATAAAGGAAGAAAGGAATTATCTTCGATAAAACCAATAGAGTTGTTTCTGAGATCAAGAATTTGTAGGAAGAATAAATCTTTGAAAGTACGACCATCTATATGGGTCAGGGAATTGTGGGATAAATTAAGAACAATTAGACGAATTAATCCAAGAAAAGTACCTGCATCTATATGGTTACTTGTGAGGGAGTTTCCTGATAGATCAAGAATTAACAGTTGTTCTAAACGATGGAATATACCTTTGGCTAAAGAGAATAAGGAGTTGTTTTGTAGATGAATTTCACGTAGTTCCCTACTTCCAGCAAATAGACCATGAGGAAGATCTTCAATTCGATTGTTCGACAAATTGATAACTTTCAAAGAAACTAGACCAGCTAGAGATTCTCCAGAAATTTCAGAAATATTATTGCTGCTAAGATTGAGATATTGAAGTCTGCGAAGATATGAAAAACCAGTAGCTTCATTCAAAGAACGTAGATTGTTGTAAGAAGCATCCAAATTGTGAAGTTCACTGCTACCACATTCTGGAATGTTAAATCCGAAATTCTCAGGATTTTTCAAACGATTTCTGGTGATATTCAAAGTGTGCAAATTCGTCGTCGAACAAAACGTTCCGTCGGGAAACGAACGAATATTATTATCGGACAAATCAAAAACCTGAAGCTCTTTCAGGCCTGTTAAGCTTAAACTAGAAAGCTCCAGACTTTTCCCTGGACCCCAATTAGCATTATGTGTGTTGATGGAAAGTTGTTTTAAATTGTACAACCCCAGGAAAGAATTCGGATCAATGGACAGTAATTTGCAGTTGACTATCTTCAAGTTCACCAGCTCATGTAGCCTTTGTAGTCCTTGGGTAGGCAGAACGCTTTCGTATAACAAATCATTTTCACAAATAATCTTAAGCCTGGACGTCACCTCCGCAGGTATCGACGAAAAGTTCAAACTATTCGCTTCTCCAAGTATTTTCACTTTACACGTTAAAGACAATTTTGAAGACGTGGTGTCACTGTTATCAGGTAACCACGTACATTGCACTGGACCGTCGTACCTTGCAGCACTCGAAGTTACGGTAAATACGAGCAAAACTAGATTTAACACTAAAAGCCACATCGCGATATTTAATTTTTTCACTTTATTTGAATTTTCGACAGTCTCTTTTTGAAATTTATTTTTATATTCATTATTCACCGTTCATTGGGCACTGAGCGTGTTGTAACTTTCATTTTTTCGAACCGTTGAGTTCACGCGGCATCACTGAACGACGACTGTTATATCGGACCGATTTACGGAACGGTAGAGAACGTTTGAATCGTACGTAGCTCTCTCAACGCTCTTGGAATAACACTGAAGGCAACAAGGTCTCGAATGCCGTATATACAGAAATGGTAGTAATCGCTGTCTCACGCAAGCGCTCTGCTGGTTCGCGTTCTATCCGCTAGCAGGGCGCCACTTTACGGAGTGAATTTGCTACTTGATAATTGAAGTGTGCCTTTCAATAACTGATACAAAATGTATGCATTTCACGGAGAGAAATATGTACCTGTATCTATTTCATTCCATTAGAACTAAAATCAAGATTGTTCAACTGTAAAAATACGTTTTGTTAAAGAAAATATCGTCTGGAATTCTATCAGAACAAAAATTAAGATAGTTAGAATTATATCTAACAAAAAAATTTCACGAATATAATTGAAATATTAATTTTATGCGAATGCATCTCAAGTTATAAGTTTTTGAGTCACTTTATCAATTTGATTATATTTAGTACTTTCATATATAACGTGGACTATAATGTTTGAATATTTCAGTTATCTCAGAAATAATTGAAAAATGATTGAATATTAATTTCATCGTAGAAATATATTGGTGTTTATTTTTATTGTACAGTTTTTTGAACTAACACTGTAAGTGTTGGTATTTTGTTTGTGATATTTGAGAAGTTATGTTCAAAGAATAACTGAAAGAAATTTTATGTATATATGAATTTTTCCCATAAAGATTTTGTTTTTCGAATAATTGTGAAATTATTTGACTTATATTTGGATATTTAGTTTTTGGATTATTTATCCAAAAATAATTTGATGATTATTTAGAATATCATTTCTGTATTAACAGACTATATGATCCGATTTACATACAAAATATGTTTTACCTAAAATATATATTGTAATGGTGAAGAAGAAAATATACTTCTGGAATCCAATGCTGAGGTTATATCCCTAAGATTATTCAAAAACTGTAGACGTTAAATGTTAATTATGTATTATTTTTATTTCATTGACTTTTTTTCTTCTGTCTGTTACTGTTAAGGTACAAGATTTGATGTATCATTCGTTGCTAACAATTCACGAAAAAAGCAAATTCTGAGTATGTATTTTCCTGAAATAAATAAAAAACGAAAGAAGTAAAATATTTTATTATTTATTATATATTGCGTCTTTGACATTTTGACTTCTGTATTTTATTGTTAAGTGCAAGAATTGATGTAATATTTGTTGCTACAATTTCGCTAAAAATTGCTGATATCAACAAGAGCTTACGAATGTTAATTTTTAATTATGAGTTCAACTAGAAACAAAATAATAATTTCAACTGTGATATGAGATTGAACAGTTTCAAATTTAAAATAGCAGTATATATCGATATATGATATATATATATATATATATATATATATATATATATATATATATATATATATATATATATATACCTTATCAACATGTTTCGAGCGTTAGCTCATTTTCAAGACTATTTCTCGTTGACGTTTTGTTGTTGATTATAACTTTGTCAAAACTAATGAATAACTGAATTTTATGAATTACAATGGAAGCAAACGTCAGTTGTAATTACTTCTAATCAAATTGGAAGTTTTGCCTATATAAATTTCGAAATAATATCAATTATTTTCATATTTAATCAATTTACCTCAAAATTGAAATGTAATTATTCATCTAATATTGAAAAGGCAGAACAGCTGAGTCGATTAAAAAAATACCCTTGAAGTTTGCTTTTCATAGTAATTTATAATATTCAATTATTCGTTAGTTTTGACGAAGTTGTAATCAATAACGAAACGTAAAAGAGAATACAACTTTTTGATATTAAAAAGCCTGTTATTGCTAAAAAAACATTGAAAAAACTAGGTATATCGGTATATATACACAAAACTAAAAATAAGATTTTAACAACAACAGATCTTCAAAATGCATTAATTTTATTTCTATTTTGAAAACTTCAATTAGTTTTCATCAAAAAAAGGGAAATTGTCAATTTGAACTAATTTAATCATAAAAAAACTGTCCATTGAAGATTTGACAAAGCTGAAATTTGTAGCCAAACTAAAAATCAAATTTATTTATTTCAAAGTCTGTATTTGTAAAGAATATAAATTTTCAGTTGAAATATAAACGGCAAAAAAATTTCAAATGGTAAGAATAGATAATACAATAGAAATGGTAAGATTCTGAAAAGGAATTAGTGATAATATTTAATTATTGATAATCTAATCTTTAACTCCATTGTAAGTGAGTTATTGAAAATTGATATTGTTCAATCGGAATTGTTGAATGAAAATTAAAACTGTAATTTAATTTAACTCGTATTTAGACAGAATTATTTCACATTTGTTTTATGGAAACTACATATAATACAGTTGCTAATAAATGTGATATTTTCTTTCAATCTATAGAAGTTATTATTAGGAGTTATGTGAACAAGGGAAATTGACTAAAATGAATTAGTCAATTAGTGTCAATTAGTCAGAATTAGGTGGAGTTCTTTGTAAGATTTCATTTAATTTTGTTACTTAGTTAATAGTTTCTATTTTAGTTCTTTTACATAAGATTGAGCTTTCTGTTATATTTCTTCTTATTTAATTCATTCAGTTATTCACTTTTTATTCAACATTATGTTATGTTTTTCTATAATTAGGTATTACACCTATTGAGAATGAACAACTTATTATTATTATATAACATTAAGTATGAATACATGAAAATGTTTCATAAAAGCAATTGATGTAAACTAGATATACTAATATGATGAATTTTCATAAGAATGCAATTCTACACTATCAAGGTTCAAAGAAGAATTCAATTATGGCAAATGTCGATATCTTAAAGCGTCTAGTCGAGTGGATTCTCAAGTCTGAAAGGAAATGCATCTATGCTTATCCCATGTCCAATTCGCCGAAAGCAGGAATCCGAAAGAAATACGAATATTCCTTCTAAATTCACTATTCCGTTGAGGAAATAAAGAAATAGTAGTAAAGTAGGATAAACCTTCTTAAGCTCGGTCTTCGAAGTATTTGCAGAAATATTCAACGGAGGATACAATCTAAGGATTGGATTAAGTTTGTTCTGCCGCCGGTTGGCCCTCATATACAGTGAAATGAACATCCAGGTCGAAGGACCAATAATGTTTCGTAATATTCTACATAAGGAACAAATGTATTTAAGAAAATTGAAATAAAATGAAAACTATGAACTTTATTGATAAGTAAATCTAAATAATTTTAAAAATATACACACTTTTTCATTTAATATCTGAAAGATATAATTTTAATTCAGTTATACGTTTCATTCTTTGGTTGTCAGGTCTTTTTTGGATATATAAATATTATTCTGAACATTTAAATCAGGTATCATTTTCATAACATTCAAACTCCGCTCTGAGATTGTTACTTCATTTCATGATAGTCTGCATGTTTATACATCTGTTTTTGTTTATATTAATTTGTTGAACTAAAGGAAATAAAGGTAAATTTCAATACCTAAACTAATAAAATAACTATAGTTGTTCCGTTGTTTTATTCCCTAATTAAGTGAATTAGTTGAATGAGGACTTCCACAAAAAATTTCGTCTTCGTATTGTTTTCTTACGAATATAAGTTCTTTTTTGAGAGGTAAAAAACTTGAAATACAAAAACTCAGAAATTGTATGTATAATTAGAACGAAAGGAATATTTCGTTAAAATTAAAGAATTCAAGCCTTACATAAACGGACATTTATAACAATTTTCACTAGATGTCAAAAATTGTTTATTCAATTTCCTCTGCAATTAAGATTGAAGTATTCAGTTGATATATTAGTTGATATTAATACCGATTCTTCAAAACAATGGAGAACTGTATCACTGAGAGAAATCAAAAAAAAATAATTTTTATAAAGATCATAAATAATAAGAAATTATCATTGAGATAATTATGACAAGTATATGTCGCTATTAGTACCAAATATTCATACAGCTTTTGAAAAAAAGGTATATCAATTTCTTCAGTTTTTTATCATCCGTTTTCTACTATCAATATTTCATTATAATTTCAAAACTAATAAATAGATAGACTTACGTTTACTCCCAACCTGGATTCGAACCCGTATCGCCCACTTGATCTGTATCGACTGTAGAATCTAATCTATAGAAATGACTTCCAGTTTAAGTAAGAAACAATTTGTATTCACTTTTACCTAAATTTGCAAATGTGGAAGATTTCATATCGTATAATCCAATTCACGAACATAATCTAAAGTGAAATCAATCAATTTTGTAGTTTATATATCAATTTCTGGTGATTTCAAGTTGATAGATACACGAAATATGTATTCTTGCTTCAAAAATAATGCCTATTTGTACCATTTGTACCAAGACACATAAATTGAGTTGAATCTTCAGTTTAATATGGCGATCACTAAATTTAGAAAAATATTATATTGAATTTTTATTATTTTAATCTGATATAAATTATTCACTGCATGATATATTTTGATACTTTTAGGTATATTATAAGATGTTATGAACTCAAACTGTAGGATAATTGAATATGATATTTGGTTTTTTGTATTTTTTAATTTTTTCTTAATTCTGTTTTTCTGTTAGTTAGTCTTTTTCGTATATTGTAGATGAAACTTCTAGTACTAACCTATGCACAAAATGCAAATCTGCTGTAGATCCTTTATTTATTTTCATCATTATATAAAATATCATTTTTAGATAGATTTGAAAATAAGTTGATGAATAAATGAAAAATCATTATATCAAAATATAGTTTCTTCAAATTCAAACAAAGTGATGATTTTAACTTAATTCTAGCATTCGAAAATTTGGAAAAGAGACGTTTCTTTTTGATATTGGGAATCTAATTTCTAAATAAGCATACCTTGATTAGATAAAACAGGACTTCTTTGTCCATTTCACAAATAATATTATAAAGCGTAAATGGTTTCTTAATGTGTTGAAAATAACTGAGAAGCACTGGAATAAAGGAATTAGGATGTTGAAACCGGTACTCCAATTTTAGGAAACGAATTTAATGATAATGAAACCTCTTTTTGATAGGGGAATTTTAAACGCTCAAAATAAAGTAATTATGAATTACACGGTATATTATTGAAATTATTTCTGAAAAAAGACCGCACACAATAATTAACAGACTGTATGTAAATCGATAATTGTTGAGAATTAAAATAATTCAACAAGTCGAATGCAGGAAATTCAAAGGAAAAATATATGTTTATGTATACAATGTATGTAAAATGTAAACTGAAACGTTGAATCTACATACAAACCTTGCTTTAACAATACTACAAATTGAACTTTTTGTTGAAGATAGGTATGCAAGTTTTAAGTTTCTAGTTTTTATATTGTCAAAATGTAACTTTGTATTTTTGAATTCATGTTCCAATTTCTATGAGAAATAATTTTTGGATATCGAAATATAAATACCACATGTCAACAAATTTTCGAAATACTTGATAATATCTATTTTTATATTTTCAATTAATCTTCGATTGTTTGAAATAAAATTTTTCTACAATTTGTCGATTATACGAGGTTTCTTTAAAAGAAAAGATTTTTGAATGTTTTCGAAAAGTATTTATTTATTTATTAATATTCATTTTGTTTTCTTCAAACTAATATGTACCACTTACAAGCACTTTTTTGAGACAAAGTAGCCTCGCCGAATGCCAAGTCAACATTTTAAGTACGTTGGAACTTTATTCCATTATTAACGCAAAATTTAATACAGACTCTTCGATCCATTTTTTTCAAAAGTAAGAAATCAAAATATTTAATATTGTTGGCGTTTACTTGATGTAAATCCATTCTAATTGAATATAAATTTAAATTCAAACACTTGAACTTATTAATTACACTTTATTCACTACATAGCATGACGCGTTTCGTCGCTACAAACGACTTTTTCAGATGCTTACAGAATAACGATTCTGTCATTTACGTCGTTTTTAACGACGAAACGCGTCATGATATATAGTGAATAAAGTGTAATTCATAAGTTCAAGTATTCAAATTTAAGTTTATATTCTAGAAATCAAAAAATACGAAAATCGTTAATCGAATGTGACATACCTCGTATGTCAGCGTCTGCAGATTAAATCTCAATAACTACTACATTTTGAAGTAAAATAGGCTGGAAATAGAAGAAATTAAAAAATCAGATTCAATTCAAGTATATTTTGCACTAGCGACCCGCCCCGGCTTCGCACGCCGCAAACGCTACGCCCCGCAATTTTTAAATCTGTAATATCTTCGAAAATATTCACTTAAATCATACGGTGTAAAGGGCCATATATATCTATATTAAATGAACAATGTATTCAAGGTATTTAATTGGTTAAGGATTAATGCTGTATGGGTTAAAATCGCTTCGAAAATTAGCCATTATTTGTCGCAAAAAGTAAATGACAAAAAAAAGTTATTGTGGGTTATCCATAAGAGATAGACATATACCATCACGGACTTTTCTGTAGACCTTTTCAATGTGTACAATACTTAGTACATTATTTTGATAAAACTCGTAGGGTTCAGCCTGCGTTTGCAATGTAAGCGGAAAAAATGTAATTATTTACGACATCACATTAGAAACCTCAAAAATAACAGTACTTCTCCACTATTTAGTGGATGTTATTATACATATAAACCTTCCTCTTGAATCACTCTATCTATTAAAAAAAACCGCATCAAAATCCATTGCGTAGTTTCAAAGATTAAAGCGTACAACGGGACAAAGGGACAGAAAAAGCGACTTTGCTTTATACTATGTAGTGATATGGAAAATATGCGTCCACCTATCACTTCTAACACCCAAGATTTTGCCCAACAAATGTTTCAACAACGCATATATGAAGAGATTTCTTAGTGACTTTCTGTGAGCATATATATGTTCTTGGTACAAGGCCCAGGCTAGGCATAGAAGTTTGAGCATGTATGTGACTTCACTGCATATATTGATAGATAAATAATGAGTAATTCATACAATTAGAATATTTATTGCCATGTTCAACTGTAACGCTGAGTTTAAAGACGCTGAATGAAAAAACAACTAACTAAAATCCACTAACAAACATTGATAGGTGATTTAATACTTGAAACGCTTTATAAATAATGTTTAAAATTAGCAATAAGCCATTTTCGCATTTCTAGTTGTCATGAAAACGTTTATTTGTCCAAAACAAAACATTATTGTGAAGTTACAACTTACTATGAGAAATATCTTTGATCTACAGTAAAAGAACCTTTTGTGCTCAATGCAACCCAACATACACATGAACAGTCATGGTGGTATCATGCTCATAGTATTTTTTTTATCCTATATGTACTCGAGATCGGCAATATACCTAATCAGAAGCTAAAGTTTTATCGACATAGAGTCTAAGTTCTTTCAGTGTATATCACCATCAAATATACTTTGAATCTTATACAAAAAAGAATCTCTGCAGGCAATCTAGAGTCCATACTTTTCCCGTGATTCAATGTTCTCTTCGGTATTAAATACTCGATCTACGAACTTTTACAATCCCAATTTGATATTTCTAACTGAATCAGGGGCAGATTGGCAACCCGTGAAGCAGAAGGACGTTGAACTGGTAGCCTCTGGTAGTAGCAACTGACTTGATTAAGTTCTAAACAATTCATGATATTTGTTGTGAAAATAGAAGATGGGGCCGTAGCCCTAGATTGCTCAGACCCAATCTGAAAACTTTGACCACGGTTCTAATTAGAAAACGAATTCAAACTCGAATTGAATTCCCAGCCAACAACCCCATCCTTTTCAACGACAGATTGTATTGTGCGACATATTCAACCCCTACGGCTTCACTGTTATATCCCCATAATGTTATAACAATGTTATATTTGCTGCAAATGAGGATGCTTCGGTGAATATTCATGGAATTTCAAAGACAGTTAAATTAGATAATTTATTTCACGGTTTCTGCTTTGCAAATGAATGTATTCGATATACTTTATCTATATTTGTGAAAATAACAATGTCGGGGATGTGGGCATAGGTTATTGATATTTCGTTTACGTTTTCAAGAGAAGGATCTTTTACTTTCAGTTTTAAAATTTTGTAACAAAATGGTTTAATGTGTTTTAATATTTTTCACCCCCCAATAGTTAATTGTTTATTAAAAATAGAAATGAGTTGTAAATATTAGTAAGAAATGAGGTGTAATAATTGAATTTCCTATAGTTGTGTGGTTCACATGTACCCTTTTTTGTAAAAATTGTCCCAATTTTACCATAAATTATGTATTTGTTAATTAGCTATTCTTTCCGAGCTGAAAGTTAATATTAAACACCAGATAATTATTAAACTAATACCCTAGAATTTTTTTTACTTAGTAAAGTCATTCTTAGAAGTATAAAAAATAGATTACCGTTACAATAACGAAAAAATTTAGATTTTCCACTTTTTTATTAACAATTAAAAGTTATAAAATAAAAAATATTCGATGAAAAATTATTTTTTTGTTTGTTAATAAAAAGTTTTTAAACGATGACAGTGAAAAAATATATATTGTTAATTGGCTTTCAACGTTGCTTATAACTTTGGTAATTTTTTTTCAGTTCATTTTCGGCCTTTTTTTTCAATCTTTCTAGGTAACAATACGAATCGAATGACACCATGCTCGTAATTTTCGGAGACTATTGAAAAATAAGGGTACATGTGAATCACATGTATTTATGGCTTCTGTTTTTATGTGTGTATATTTATATAATGCATTAATTTACTATAGTAAGTACTTCAAGAAGTGCAAGATAACAATCTGTTTCTCTAAACTTCATTTTAATTTGGGAAACCGCAAATTATTTTGTTTTTATAATAGCCGATGTGCTTTTCTAGACTAATAACTATCTTTGAGGAAAACTTCATTAATATCCGTCTAGGCGTTCTAGCGTTATTCAGTTTCAAATCCTCTCAAATATCTAAACCTTCACATGTACAATTGATAATTGAAAAAATACATATCGCGTTGAATTTTCTTCGTATGAATAATTACATCTAAGACCGAAAATATTTGAGCAATCGTTGATAGTAGTGACTAATAACTACCTACACCCTTCATCCTCCTGTTTCTAAATTCTTGACATATTTACTTTTCTAAACCTCTCTTCTGTTTTTTCTGCCGGTTTAAATCTATTGTTGATGCCCGGATGACAGTTTTTGTGTTTATTCCACTTCATGTAGCACATACCCTTACTACCTGTCATATTTAATCCTTAGGTAAACAGTTCAAGCCTGTCTGCTCTTTTTGTGCAAATCGTCTCAAATTCAACAAAGATTTTGCATTACTACCACTTGTTGTGTTAAGCTGTCTAAGTGAAATTGAATGTATGGCAACCATGTTTTTCGAGTACCGTTTTTTTTGAAATTCTTTCGGAAATTTTGCTGGTTCCACATTTTTTCTGCCTTTCACTGAAATAAAAAATAATTATGAATTTGAGTTATGCTTTTCAGGTTTTTTGAAGGTAGTAAATATACTTTTTCAAAAATATTTTTTCTTACTAACTGAGCTCATCTACAAGACTCAATCTTGAAAATGAGGTCACGCTCGAAACATATTGACTAATTGAATATAACTTAAATTCAAACTTAAACTTAAACTTATCTCCTGTAAACTTTACACTTATTACACTAAACTGTTACACTAAACTGTAAACTTCCGATACAATTGAAATAATTAAAGATTTGCTTATTAAAAATAACGTAAATATATTAGTTCAATCTGAAATAATCATGTTATTGGAAATTTGTTTGAGCCAAAATTACTTTATGTTCAATGATAAGATTTTTAGTAGTAAGAATGGTCTAATTATGGGAAATCCGTTGAGTCCTCTTTTAGCCGAGATATTTATGGATAAGTTGGAAAATAGAATTCAAAACAACCCGAATTTCAAACACTTTGTATTCTGGTATAGATATGTAGATGATATAATACTTGTTTTACTGGCACAGATCGCTCAAGAATTTCATTAATGCGGTGAAATAGAATCTGATAACTCCATTAATTTTTTAGACTTGACATAAGTTTGAATTTAAGTTATATTCAATTATAATATATTCAATTATAATGGATTTACATCAATTAAACGCCAACACTATTAAATATTGACTAATTGATATTGTTAAATATAATCGTGAAACATTGAGCAAGGTGTTTAATTTAATTTAATATTTAATTATGTTTCACCAACAGTTAAGCGAGAATTCAATCTCAGTTATCATTATTAATTTTATTATTTTAACAATTGATACTAAAAATATCAATTATAGAAATAAGTATTTCAATACCAGTAATTTGCGTTCTATTGGTACTCAACAACAAACCATGAAAATTTCAGGAAAATTCCCGATTTTCATATTGAAACGACCATGAGAAGCGATCTTTTTAAGCCTCATTCGTCGAGAGCGGTCCTTCCAATCCCAAACTTCGTCGCTTATTCATTATTGTTCGAATACTATTTCCGTTTCCAAAATCGACAGTTCATCAGGACTTATGCGGTTTTAAATATTGAGCCGCTTGGGCGGAATTGCAATATTGGTTTTTCATTTTCAGTTTCCAGTCCTGGAACTTGATAAATAACTCAAGGGACTGCGATGGGATTACGATCATTGCGGAAATTGATGGAAATTGCCCAGCGAAACAGGAACGCTGCCGACCCGGGATATCATACAAAAGTTTTCTGATTGCTAGCCATATACGGTTTAGTTTTAATTGGAAATAACTAGAGTTCGAAAACCGTTTTACCGTTTTGTAAATATAGTTCGTTTTCGTTGTTCTGTTATTTGAAATTACTTTGATTGCGTTACAGATAGAAGAGACGTATTGATTATGAAACTCCACAGTGAAAAAACTACTATGTGAACTCAATTTCACGAGAAAATCAAATAAAATCAAGTCGCCTTATCGATTTATTGATCCAAGACAACAAATTCAAAATTGTATCACCAATTTCTGCGTGTTTGAATTCTATTTTTGGACAGGGAAGCAGAATTGAGACGTTTCTGTAATTGATTGACAATAATCGATACATTTTGGATGCAATTCCTTTATTCTGCTAATAATACACATAACACATTCACGAAATATATTAGGTGATTAATAATTTACATATTAATGAACGTAATGAAAGAGTATACAATCTTATAATCATAAAAAACATATAAAACAGAGTATAAATAACACGACTTTGTTTTATATATTTCGATATAATTCGAATGAGAAAAGATTACCGCTCCCATCCTGTTGAAGAGTGTCTTCAATCACTTTCATCTGCAGTCTAAAGAGTCTTTTATCTACGACGCCAGGAGGTTTCTTTTGCAAATACATATTTTTCATTTCTTCACCGCTCTGTCTCAGAACTGCATCTAAACAAATCAGCATTAAATGTTCTTTCATACTTGATATTTATTGTCAATATCTTGTACTGAAAGAACAAAGCCAAAAACACGAATATCATAATGATTGTTAAGGTGTAACTGACACTGTATTTTAAAAATGAATAAAATTGGTTTCGAAGGTTTAGTAAACAAATGGTGCAATTCTTACTTATATTCACGATCTAGGAAATTAAGCTCAATGGTGTTCTTTCGGACATTGGAGTTGATTTTGGCGTAACTCAGGGTACTGTCTTAGGTCCACTGCTATTCTCATTATACATTAATGATATCGTTTTTCATGAAAAAAAATGCTCTATACGATTGTTCGCAGATGATACAATGCTTTATGTTAGTGGTAAAAATATCCAGATTATGAAAGAATAGAGACTGTATGAAAGAATAGAGACTTGGCAGCAATAAACGAATGTGGCTAAGCGATAACATTCATTCAGATGTTATGGGCAATATCCTTCTAGACTCTAGAATCTAGAGGCTTCAACCATTCCATCGCAACCGATAGTTTGGGAATTGAATTATTGAAGTTGAGGCGTGAACGGTTCGGCCTAACGTTTCTCTCCAAAATTTTGCACAATTCGATTGACTCACCATTTCTTCTCAGCAAAATGAATATTTGCGTACCAAGGCCTGGTCTGACGCAGAATAATACATTTTATGTCACTTACAGCAGATCAAATGTTATGTCACGTTCTCCTATCAACTGTATATGTAATCTTTATGATGGTTGTTGCGGTCGATGTGATATCTATTTTGATCGGCTATCAGTGATCTTGGCATGCCACTCAGAACAGCGCAATGGGATGTCGTGATATTTTCATGAACTTCTGTTGTCTACATATGACTTAGTTACGAATATTATTTCAATTTAAGTTATTTCATTTGTTTACTAGATAGTACTAACGCAATCGATTTTAATTTTATTTGTATTCATCAAACATATTTCGTTACTAAATGGTCAACTTCTGCTGACCATACGTAACTTTGTAATAGACAATATTTCATTTTGTTTTTAGTTATCTGGTTATTGTTCAATACTATTTCAATTTATCTTGAAATAATTTTTCCGTTGTATATATTCGCTTATACTCTATATCTTTGTTTTTTTTCCCGTTCATTTTTTTATTTATTATTATTTGTGTACAATTTTGCAATTTTCTGTGCATTGTAATTTCTTTGTAATTTTTTCTCTGTAATTGGATGTATATCTGTTGGGAATAAATGTCTTAGTATTATTATTATAACAGTTTAGTGCTGAATGTAACAAAGTCTAAGTTTATAGTTTTTGGTGCAAGTAAAATTCTCAAAGTAAATAGTAACGAAAATATAGATATTAAAATTCAAAACCAGAACATTGAAAGGGTAAAACTTGTTAAAAACTTAGGCGTTATGTTAATGAAAAATTGATGAGAAATTGAGTTTCAATAAAGACTGGGATTGAGTAAAGAAAAAACTCAACAGCTACAAAAGTTACAGAATAGAGCTATGCGAACAATTTTGAAATGTAATAGAATATACTCCAATCCAAAGCATGCTAAGTTGTTCAGAACTAATGTCAATTAAACAGAAAATACGTTTTGCTACTTATATATTTATATTTAAAATTAAATACAAATTGTTCTTACATAGAATATTAATAATAAGAGATTTTGTAATAGCTATTGCTAAATAATAATAATAATAATTATAATTATATTATTATTTCATAAATCTAGAATACATGAAAATATACAAAAGATAAGCTCATTTATTTTGATAAGAATTCATAATTGTTCTTGATGTGATAATCTACCGGGGTTATTAAAAATTATTAAATTTCTAATATTTCTATTGAAAAATGAGGATTGGTGGTAGAATGGTGAAAATTGAGGGGTGCATGTATTTTTTGATGACACATCATAGCAAATCAAAATCAGAAATTAACATTTTGGCGTGAAACTAAAAAATATTTTCGAATTAACTAAAAAACCCAATCTTCAATTCTGTGAAGTCTATGTAGAATTTCCTTCCAATATTTTGAGTTTTATACCTGGTGGAAACCGCAACACGAACTACTTACAACTACTGCGGTCCTTTTTTTCGAACTTCTTCATCCCGAATTGCCCCATTTATTTATAACCCACCCTTAAACTATCCCACCGTTGACAGAAGCTCAATATAGAAAAACGGAAATATAGAAATTCCCGAGTTTTAGTACCTTGCCGACTAGAAACAATTCAAATTTTATTGTCGGTCTTGGGCAATTTGAAAATTACCCAGCGGTATTTGAAAAGCCGCCAAGCTAATAAAACAATATGGACGCATTGTTATGATGCGGCATAACTGTAAACGTTTTGGCAAGCAACAAAATTCAAAAAGGATGATTTATTGAATTGGAATGTCCCAACGAAATTATTTATTTCCGAAAAGTTCCAAATAAATTGGTAGTCCACTGAAATTCATTGATACATAGGCAATGAATTGCATTTTAGTATTAAATCTGATAGAAAATAATATGAAAAATTCACCATTAACAATTACTTGAAAAATACAACGTGGCTCATCTCTATCAATATTCTTGTTTCAATTACCTTCCTTCAAATATCTGACTGAAGAGTCACAACTATTTTCCTTATTATGTTAGTTCTACGTTTTGAAATATTTAAATTCAAAGTTGTTTATTCATCAAGACATTTCTAAAAATTCTGTTACTTATGCTTTACAAATTTATTTACAATATACGCCTTACAGGTAACATAAACTCAATTATAAGGTATAATTGAATATAAATGTAAATGGTCAAAAAGTAATGACATGAATGATAAATATAAATGGAACTGACAATACTTAAAAAGTCATACAATATATACGTAAATATAAAAGAGAAAAGCAAAAAGAAAAATGAGTATAAATAGAAACGAACAACCAAACTGTATTAAGAAATATTCAGATATTTAAACAATTTAGGTAACAAAAACCACTATATAAATATAGGTACAGAAAGAAGAAAGTTATACACAGGGCCCCAAGACAGCAAATTTATCTTCAATACTACAAAAATTCAATTAATAAATTCATTTTATACAAGTCTGAATCAGAATGAGTTCACTTTTATAAGAAATGAAACGTATTGAATTATTTAATCAAATATTGGAAGAGAAGTTTAATTTTTTTCTCAATTGTTGAAAATTTATCAAAAATTTGGAATTCATCATTGAGTTTTCCATTTTAAAAGCAACTGTGTCGAATATGCAAGAAATTAAGTTGAATAATTTGAATAAGAACATCAATTATAAGGAAATATTTTTAGGTCCCAAGATACGAGGTGATTATGGTAACTGATAGTTTGTTTTGTCTAGGATTTGAAGGTCCATATTCCTGCACGTACTTGAAGATCTAGAGATTGCATTGTAGGAATATCCAAATTTATATGGTTATTATATTTTACCATCCGATGTAGTTCTTATTCAACACACAAAGAAGTTAGTCTTATTTGGAGAGTAGTATACGAATTTTTTCATTTATTACATAATAACCAATACTTCGGTAAAATTAATAATGAGAGTAAAATTTCTGAATATACATTGTTACAAAAAATTACCAGTCTGAATGTGTTGATATTTTTTCTGCCTGTTAATCATCCCCGAATTACGGTATGAAAAAGAAGCAAGAAAAGAAAAGAAAACGCAAAGACCTTGCTCGTGAAGGAAGAAAGCAGAAAATCAAATGAAAATGAGGAAAAAAGTGGCCTGAAGTATTGTGTTCTTGGTCCGTCGCAATATCTCAACTTCCCACGCAAAAAAACTCATATTTTATATAAAAACAAAATTAACTTTTAGCGAACTGGTTATGAGAAAGTTTCCTTGTTGGATCGATGGGGTGGAATTCTCATTTCACCCTTGGCTAAGTTTTTCATATAAACTGCCAGCTAATCAACGTTATCTGAGATAAGCTTCAAGTCAAGATTGGACGTTTGTATTCACTTGTAGTTCCTAGTTGAGATAAGAAGATTATCTTATACTACTCAGCAAAAAAAAGTGATGGGAAGTCTGAAAAAATTGATAAACTCATTAACAATTAAAGCGGATATTAAACAATCATTTTCAGAGTTCACACAGGTTCTTTCTTCCGTTTGTCTGTCCATTTCATTCGAGGTTGGCGAGATGATTTTGCTCTAATTTCATATAGGTTTGCGATTTTATTGCAAAGCTTCGAAAGTTCTTTGAAATTTCTCAAATTGATCTGTTGTAGTTCATTTCCGACCTCTTTAAGCCACTCTATATTAATATATTTTGCAGTTTCTTGGGTATTCTGGACTGTTTCATGCTGTAGACATGTGCATAAAATTTTGCTCGTCGTTTTCCGATTTCTTCCGTTACTCTATTGAATTTTTGATGAAAATTGTTGAGGTTTTTTCAATCAAATGCCGTTTCTAATGCGAATCTTACCCGTGAAAATCTAGCACACAAATTTTTCTGAGAATTTTCTGTTCTTGTTTTTCTATTTCTCTCATTTTTGAATGACCGTCAATAAACATTGTTTCAGCTGCGTAGATTGCTTCTGGAAGATTCGTTTTTTCATAAAGCCTTAATTTTCGCGTGTTGAAATGCACTTTCATCAAAGTAGAAACGTCAATACTTTTCTGAGAGAGTAAATTTATTACGTTTGAAAATTGTTCGCAATTCACAAATTTTTTTAACTGTTTTTTCTTTGCCAAAACGAAATAACAGGGTGGAATAATTTTAACTTTCATAGTCTTATACTTAAAACCAAAGTCTCTCCAAGATTTTTGCGAGAATTCAATGGACATATATTCAATCTTTCTGTTTCGTTTTGTAATTTTTGTGGTAAAATTGAAAATAATCCCTATTAGAGGTTTTCAAGTTCCATACTTAATAATAGCTTATCACATAACAAAATTTATTTGATGTCTATATCATTTTACAAGAATTTCCAATGTTATCTTCCTTCAAAATTTACGGGCACTCATAAAGCTAAGAAGTTATCATCGGTCGGCGTTTTTCATGATTATTCTTAAATTATTTATCGCGTCATTCTTATCTTAGCCGGATTACTTCAGATGATGGTTGTTTTAAAATATTCTGAAGTTATATATGTTATTTTACGCTCGATTTGATGAAATAAATATTAATAGCGGAGAAGAAACTATTATATTTTTGTTGTTCTTGTTATTATGATAAGAAAATATGAATAGAATATGTGTCCAAGGATTCTGAATGTCAATCAAATATGAAATATTTACTTCCAATATCTTGAAATTTTACTCAAAACACTGTTATTGCTAAGAAATATTGAAAAAACAATACATAAAAAAAAATAAAAACACTATATATTAAACAACTATAGAATAAATGTATACATTCAATTAAATTGAAATCGAATATAAACTAAAATTCGAACACTTGAACTTTTGATGACATAGCATGACGCGTTACAAACGACTTCTTCAGATGCCAACAGAATACTGAAGAAGTCGTTTATAACAACGAAACGTGCCAAGCTATGTTGTCAATAAAGGTTCAAGTGTTTGAATTTAAGTTTTTATTCAATAATAATACCAACACTATTAAATATGAAAAAAATTTAAAATTTGAATTGAAAAATTTAATATATTCAAATTTTAAAATGAATGTTTGATACTTAATAACATCAAAATGGCTCAACTCATTTCAAAAAACTTTGCAAAGAAGTAATTCTAGTGCATGTATTATTTTTTATATCAAAAAATTGGACAGATCCTGTGGGTTACATACTTTATTTGTTTATTTCAAAGTGCAAGGCCTTACATTTTCCCTTTATTTTTCAATAGCATAATAGGTAATTCATTCTGAAAAGGTATAGGTTATACCCAATTCCAGAAAATAATAACATATTGAATAACTATTGACATTCAATTCAATACAAAACGTGATACGTATTTTCAATGTACAGTGTAGATTATTTATGAAATGATTGATGAAATAATCCCAAAATAAACGAAAAAAAACATTACTTTCCATCGAATCTGAAAATCAATCAAAATTAAAACCATCAAATTCGGTAAGTATATATAAACAAGATTGATTAAAATTCAATAAGCAGACACTATAAAATGTTAACATTGTATAGGGTGATTTTTTAAGCGTAGTTTTTTTTAATCAAATAAAACACTCAATTTGCATCATATATTCGAAATTTTTATTGAAATTGATAACTTGGCCTTTGCCATTTACATTACATTTTAAAGATAACTTCATGTAAATGTTGTTCGCGGCTCTGTATTGAATGGTCCATTCGGAAGGTCTGTTTTTGCTCATTTTTTCGAACATTTCGGCCTGTATCCCACGAATTACGCGTGTCATGTTATCCTGTAAGGCTTCGATCGAGTTCGGCTTGTCCACATACACTAACGACTTCACATAACCGCACAAGAAATAATCAGGCGTCAAATCGCATGATCTTGGCGGTCAATTCACAGGGCCATTTCGAGAGATAAGCTGCTCACCAAATTCATCCTTCAACATCTTCATTGTTCCACGAGCAGTGTGGCATGTGGCAGCGTCTTGATGAAACCACATGTCAACCAAGTTCAACTCGGCCAACTGGTGCAAAAAAAACGTTGCGTATCATGGCGTGACATCGTTTTTCTTCCACGGTCGTCTTTGAAGAATAATGGACCGATGATGCCACCAGACCATAAACCACACCAATCTGTTTTCTCGGATGCATCGGTAATTCTTGTATGGCATGTGGCTGTTCATCACTCCAGATTCGACAGTTTTGTTTATTTACATATCCGTTAAACCAGAAATGAGCCTCATCGGTGAACACAATTTTTCGGTGGTCGTAACAAACGATACATTTTTCACAGAGCACGAATTTTGATAGTAAATTTCAACAATTCGCAATCGTTGCTCGTTTGTAAGTCTTTGCATGATGAAATGGCGGAGCATATTGAAAATTTTTCACTTTGACGGATGACGTTTGAATGCCATTACCAACCAGTGCCGCCAACCTGAAAAACTTAACTCTCAAAAAATCACCCGTTAGCTTAACACTGACTAGTAACTAACACCCAGTTTGCGATCACACTCTACAGTGATAAACATTTCAAATATAAGAAAAATTCTTTGTATTTCTTTTTGTATAAAGCACTTTGTATTTTTTGACTAACAAATTTTAGTCAATTGCAGTTTATACATATGTTGTTTCAACACAAAATCACTACACTGTCAAATGTAGTCTCTAAACCATTGAAAAAAAAACCAATTTCTAATCTGTTTGATTATTATTATTGACTGAGATTGAATTCTCGCTTAACTCTTGATGAAACATAATTGAATATTAAATTAAATTAAACTCTTGGCTTAACGTTTCACGATTTATTTAACAATATGAATAGTCAACATGTTTCGAGCGTTAGCTCATTTTCAAGACTGAAGAATCTTGAAAATGAGCTAACGCTCGAAATTGTTATAAGACATAATATCTTATCTAACAGGAAGCCTATTGTGATAAAAAAATCTATTTTGTTTATTTTCATTACTTTCTCAGGTACTACTTCTCAGTACTCGGGTAATCCTGCAAAAATAACCTTTTTCGAAAGAGTTCAACACCACAATTGCAGGTAGTTGTTCCGTTAACAATAAATAGTGACTATAATTGTCGTGTTCATCTTAATTATTAGTGCTCATCATTCTGATTAACGCTTTGAGAGATTAAACGACGAAAAATGTCACTCATACTTTTTCTTGGTATCGTGTAAATATCGATCTTGACTAAATAGCCAACCAACCAACGGAAGGCACAGTCTAATCTCTACGAATAACAAAGGATCAACATTTTTCTCCGTTGACATGCCACAGTTGTGAAATCTGCTTAAGTTAAGGAACCTGTCAAGAATTAAGGGATTCTCGTCATATTACAATAACTACTTAGCGGCTTTCATTCTTCTCTTTGTTCATAAACTTAAGAGCTTTTCTGATTTAGTTGACCACCTACCGAAATGGCTTTATTAAAACTTCCATGAACTGAAAAGCTTTGTTCGTCTCTTTTAATACTTTCTTGGAGTGATAATGAGATTTTTCTGTCTTGGATATCTTCAGGATGATACTTTTGCGAGTAGATGCAGTGTTAACGACTGTGCAGTTCAAGAAGTTAGTTGAAATAGGTGTGAATTATGTCAGTTCATTATTAAGTAGTAGATTTAGTTTTACTTCATTTTTGGCGAGCTGAAATATTTAATAATTTAAAATGGAAGGTTAGGAGTAGTTTTCACGGTATTATCATTCAATTTAGCAGGAACTTTGTTGAAATAACGTTTTATACTTTGAGATACGAAAGGTGCAAATAAAGTCGTTCAAAACTGCGTCAAAGTGAATATAAATAGAAACTTGAAAATCTATTCAATATAGTTACTTATAAAAATTTGATTACTTAAATAAAATATAATTTTTTCGATAAAAAAATAGGACTCCTCTATTTTGATATGTACTGAATATATTTTGATATCGAATTAATAAGTTTTTTCACGGTATTCACTCATTTGCTGATCAGTAACTGTGATTTTTGTTTCGCAATATATTTGAAGTAGTCAAGTTTTTACCATGACCAACAAATTTTCAATGGGATTAAGATCCGGTAAGTTTCTAAGAGTGATTTTTTAAGAGATAAGTTTTTCAGGTTGGCGGCACTGGTTGGTAATGGCATCCAAACGTCATCTATCAAAGTGAAAAGTTTTTAGTATACTCTGCCATTCTATCATGGCAAGGCTTGACAAAGTGTTGTCTCCATATTTAACATTCAAGGTACTGATTCCACTGCCCAATGAATACATACCGTTTTGTCAACGTTCCCTGTCAGATTATTCATTCGACATCAATTAACAAACTCCTCTAAAGTGTGATTAAATTACGTGAGATGTGCATTAAATATGAAACAATAAAGCAATACTAACATAGAAATGATAATTACTTAATAAAACAAAACAATTCAAGTTATTGCGAAATAAAGCAAGCAAACATAATTTGCAAATTTACCTACTCTTAACCTATATAAAAATCAAATGGAGTTATTATGAAAATACCTAAATAAAACTAAGATTGATGTTACAAGTTATAACCTAATGTCACCAGCAACCTGACATTACCGCGCTAACAAAGTAGACCGATATGCAAACGACAATTCACGAATTGATTTTCAGTTTACCCGAACCTCCGAGTGATTTACGACTGGTCTTATCATTTTTTGACCTGAAATGACCGAAAATGAAAACGTAAACAAAGCTTCCGTCGGTCCCTTCACCAAAGCTATTAGTGATGCCATCTACCAGATAAAGAAGTATTCACGGAAATAGTAGCTTACAAATTACAGTGACGAGTAAGCATATGCAGAATCAATGGGACCACAAAACTAGATAAGAAGATTGCCATACTATTTTCCAAGTACTTGCACTGCAGATTGATATGCTTTACCGATATTTCTGTTCTACGAAAACGCATAGACTTTGAAAAGATATGCAACACAATATACTATCGGAAAGTAACAATGACAACAGACTGGTAGGTACATAACAAGATGAAAGTAATACAAAACTCATTGAAACATAAAATGTTAAGAGTTTAAATGAGTCAAATTGAATTTGTGTTATAATTAAAAAAAAAATGTATTTTCTGAATAATTTTTCAACAGTTCGACACTAAAATGTTCTAGTTATTCATGTTCGATGTTATATTTGAGGTATTTAGGTTACAATGAAATCTGGATTGTACATTCAGATGATATAAAAATGTTATTGACAACTTCTATATATAAAGAATATAACTAATATTAGTTTGGTGTAAAGTATAACGTTTTTGTTTTTCTTCTATATTATGTTACTTACATATATTGGTACTTTACTTAATTCATAGTATTTTACTTTTTATTATTTTAATTTTTAATTAACTTGTTATTTCTATATATTGTAATATGATGTAGCAATTTTGCTTAATAAATACATTATTTATTTTAAATACATTATTTAAGGAAACATTGCAATCCACAAATACTATAATTATTGAAATGTTTAGAATTATTTAAAGTTACATATGATTAGCCTAGTTTCTAAACTTTTTGATATTCAGTGATACTTATAAGTACCATATGACGTGAAAAACAAATTATCAACTTAATTTGGAACAGAACTTAATTTAATTTAATCATTAAATACATTTATATTCGTTTTCGATTTTTTAAAGTCCTGACGAATGTGGCCTTTCAACTAATGTATAGGCCTTTTAACTAATTACCTCCGTGACATCTAGAAATCACACCCTTAATTATGGGGTACCTAAGTAATTGGAAAGCTTTCGATTTAAGCTATTCCTAATCAATTCGCGGTGAAATGATACAAAGAGCATTGGTATTTTTACCGGACCTTTGATCTACTGAATGCTTTCGTTTCTTCGGTTGAAAAGTCCGATTTCTTGAAGAGTAAAAGTTTCCTTTGATCATCTAATGTGTGTTGGGGTTGCTCTACCGCTCCTGAAATACATTCAACTGAGGCAATTGGCATCTTTGAAGACACATCGACCTTATGACCTCAACTAAATAACAAGAATAAAACAATTCTCATATCATTCAAGCAACTAATTTTTATATGTACGCGTTACAACCAGAAAAACCAATATTCTCCAAGGTGATAGCTATAAGATAAAAGAGAATATAGAAAATAAATCATACTACATAAACCAGTTGGTAACATGCATAAAAATAGAAATTATTATGAGTAAAATCCAAGCTATTTCAATAATATGAATATTGTAATCTTGAGTCAATTTATTTCCATCCTAAGTTGTTTTTTGTACCTACGAAGAAAATCATAGAAATTTATCAGAATTGAACAATTTTAATTCTTTCAAAAGCTGTGCTTGTATGAAATTTTGACCTATAGTTTAACACCAATTTCGAATTGTCCAAGAAGCCATCTTCTTGGACCAGCACTAGTAAGCTGAAAATGTAAAGGGTCACTATGTGTTTTGGCCACTGAGCCTCTCCATGAAAAAACTATAGAATTAAACAGATGGTTTTGGAATATTTCCGTTGACATCATTTTTCTCCTCAATTTTCTAAATTTGACTATGTCCAGAGCAAGATTCGTACTATACACATTTTTCCTTCTAGTTCAAATATATCCTGCTAGATCTAGATTTGCTATTTGATATAATAGATCATCTATCTATCTAGAATTGACGCTGATTTTTCATCTACTTTTTCGTTGTTGATTTCAAATATCATCAAAAATGAAACTTCTAATTCTACTTATAGAAATGAGGTTATATATAGTGGTATAGGTAAATATGGAACTAAACTGCTAGGGTCTATTAATTATTCTAAACCAAGGGTATTTTGGGATACCTTGATTTTTGAATACCTCCCTTGTTTCGAAGATAATTGTCGAATGTTCTTTTTGTAGCTATCACAGTATTTATGGCATCGGGCCTAAGGCAATGACAACAGCCACCTGAAGTACCAATGTACATCCCAAATACTTGTAAGTTTTTGCCATAATGACCATGTGTGGACATGAGACAACCTGATTAAGCCATGTGAAAATTTTAACAGCAGTTTTCGTTGAATGACTGTGCTAAAATCGAGATATCTAATAATAGTAGAATTTTCAACACAAAGATTTAAATTATTGCAGCTTACTGGAATAAACCCTTTCGAAATTTCTGCAGAATGTAGCAAATGACAAAGGAGTTCTAATGTGGATTATTAACGATGAATCACCTTTACATATCAGTTTGACCTTTACATAACACGTGGAGATGAATGAATTGGCCAAGGTAGTAGATGCCCAGATTCAAATTCTCTATATTCTTTCTTCTGTAGATCTCTGAAGTGGATAGTTTATGCTATGCGTCGGAGAATTTGCACAACTCGTGAACTTAATCAACGAATAATTTATCACAATTATAAGCGACCCTGGCGTGTTTTGAAGGATTGAGCAGAATTGGGAGAAGGTGGCAGTTCGAAAGCTTGTATCAAATCTTCAGGAAGTCACTTCGATCCTTATTTTGGATTGAGCTTGATGAAATACGTCTTTGAAACTGAATTTCTTCATAAAAATTAATATTGGGACCAAATATTGAAAGGAACTATAAGGTTGATGACACTTTTTGCGCCAATTGTTACCAAAAACCTCGTATACCCTTAATAACTCTTGCTTCACCATTAAAATAGTGGAATATTTCTATATATCTGTATCTACCTTTTCCAATAGCATATATGGTAATAAATCTCAGATGAATTGTAATCTAAATATTTATAACTTTGAAGAATGAATACGTTGATCAAGTTTGTTGCTTCTTTTTTGTTTATATTCTGAGTCATGTCCGAGAGCGCACATGGTGAAGCTTAAGTACCTCTCGAAACGTGTAAGGAAATCATTAAACATTCAAAACTTGGAAACATGTTGGCAAATAAAAACGAAACAAATTTTACCCTAAAGGACTCATCGCACGTAACTTGTACTTGTATAATTCGTTGAGTCTGTTGCATCCAAGATGGCGCAGTTTACGTCGTCGGTCGTTAACATTTGGATGACATTTGGTCGGCCCCATCACGGGAACGAGCAGTAAAACGGGAAATTCCGTATAAACCAGATCATTCATTTCCGGGAAAATCGTAAAAGTTGCTCTATTGAACAGGACCGCCGTCAAATGTTACATTTCAATTCGCCAAATTTCACGCTCTAATACAAAGTGATTTCCGTTCGAATAAGCAAACAAAGTTTCAATTACTTCAATTATTTTGTGTTCGAAAACGTTATGAGTTCATTTTAGTTTGAGAAACTTTATATACGTGAAATTCTTTCTCTTTAAACTCCATCAAAAAGAAAATTCTAAAGACGAAATTTCAAGTCTGCAACTGTCAATTGAGTTTGGCTTCTCAAAATCGTCTCATTCAAAGTTCTAGAAATATTATCCTAAATAACGAAACTAACTAAATAAATAACGAAACACCCAAACCCCAATAATTTGAACCTATTGAAGGCATTTTCTCCTTGAGATTGCTTCATTGGTTCTCCTGTACATAGGCCCCTTAGCTTTTGGTGCCTAAAAGATCAGTTTTAATTCAACACTTTCATTTATTCAGTGGTTCAGTGGATCATCATTGCTTATAAAAGTTTCAAATTACATAGATATATTTTCATGCTTTCAAAGGATTACCCCTACCTGGTTTGTTGAGTACAAATTGGAAGGGAAGTTTAAACTGAATTGCATTAATTCTTACACAAATTTAGAGGTTTAATCATTTCTGAAATATCTTTGCAAGACCCTAGATGTGTTATGCCAATTGGCAGATGGTTTCCTAGAAGAGAGCTATTTGCTACAAATCTGACCTTGCTGGGTAAAGGACGAAGAAAGTTTTCACAGACATTTAGGTCTATATAAAATAGTTAATTATCACCAACAGGAAAACGATCCAATATTAGACCACCAACGCCAAATCGAAGTTGGAAGAACTACCTAAGATGATTCTCTATAACATCGGCGAAAATAGGCAACATTTTCATTCTTCAATAACTGCAAAATTGATTAGACGAGAAATAGAAGTTGAAAAGAGACAAAATCACATTTACCATTTCTCATTTTGCGAATTTTTGTTTGAGGCCGTGAGAATTACTTTCAGAATTGTTTCTTCTGAATGATGGGTCTTTTTATCGATATCCATTGACTTGATAAGCAATAATACGTGATCGAAAATTGTTAAAAAGTGTAGTATCACTCAAAACATTTGGTTTAATTTCACTCAGATTGCTGAATAGACTTGAGATATGTTTCGGGTTACAACTTCATTCTTGAGAGATCATAGAGATCTTCTCTTTCAGTTTTCTTGTTTGTTAATCACATATTATTGAGTAGATGTGGGTTGAGATTGAAATTTGTCTTGTAATTATATCTTATTCTTGCCAATTTCCAAACCAACAGCAATAAATGATAAATTGAGACCAAATTTCGATTGAAAATATTTATGACACAGTATTGACGTTCAGCAAACCCCCTCGAGTCATTTTACATGATTTATATACGTTATGTTTGTCGAGATGGCACATCACAAATTCCGAACAGCAGTCTTTTATTTCCATTTAAGAACTCTTTCAATTTTTCCAACACGCTCGCATTTTCACCTCTCGAACTTTGCGATTCCACGTTACACTTCGCAGCGTACGGAAAACGGTTATGCGATGCAAGCCCCATCATTTTTTTTGCTTCTCCGAATTTACGAGGGTTATTAGAACGCGGCTCACGCCATCAAACGTTTCAGAATTGGCAGTTACATTTTACCGCCGCCGTTCATTCAAAATATCGCCGCCATTTCACCGGAATTGCTGAAGAGATCTATAATAGGGGCTTCCGGCGGCTACGCCATCGCGAGTTCTGGTCTAACGGGGCATTGGGAGGCTTTTTATTAACCCGCAACGGCGGCATCGTAGTTGTTGCCATGTAAGTTCTGGAACATCAGTGATAACGAAAACAATACCTATAATATTGTTTCGGGAAATAGCTTTTCCGATACTTCTGTAATACTGAATTCATAGCATAATAAATACGAAGACTTCTTCATTAATTTATCCAAAATGACGTATTATTCATTCCATAACTTTTCAATAGAATATTATAGACAGGGCTGGCTATGTGAAGCATGTACAATGTTATGCCTTCATTATCCTTCGAGGAGTAATCGTTAGACAATATTAAAATTGGTGCCCACATTTATTGGAAACCATTGGTTACTGTTTCGTACTACAAGGTACTCCTCAGTTGTGTCTCGTCCAACAAATGAAAGGCATCGAATTCAATTCTGAAAAATCCTCTTATGAATCAGAAGACTAGTATTCTAAATAAAACAATCTCATGATCACGAAATTAACTCGCCTTTGTTTTATATATTAACATACATATAATTCGAAGGAGAAGAGATTACCACTCTCACCCTGTAACGAGTGTCAGTGATGAGGCATCACTCAACATTTATCTCTAGCCAAAATAGTCTTTCATCTACGATGCTGGGTGGCTCTTTGCCGAATACTTATTATTTGTTATTTAGGGGCTCTCTGTCAGAGTTTCGTCTATTAGTGGAAACTTTTGTTATCATTTACTTCAACTCTTCATTGAGGAATATAATACTAAATACTCATTATTCTATTTAGGATGAAGAGAAACCTGAAGATTCGAAAACCATGAGAATCAATCCAGCCGTTCTTGAGTTATAAAAGTTGTTACGTGTAACTAATACAACTTATCAACCACGGATGAAAATTGTCAAATTACTCATATCGTTATTGAAAGTAGGAGTTTGTGATAGAACGGTCGAAATTTAGTATTGTATGTATTACAATGCCACAATATAAAATATTAGAGATTTAGAGAAAATTAATTTTTTTGGGAAGGAGTACCATGTAGATATCGACAGTGTTTTATTGAACTTTTGATAACAATTAGTATCCCGTAACACATGTCGTGTGTACTCAACAATTTTTATGGAATTTTAACAAGTATTCTCAATTTTATTGAATATTTCACTACGTTTTTTATAGTATTGTACGAGTAGTCAACTGTTAATAATTATGTTATTGGAGATTGAAATCGACGACACACTTGGTGATGTCTTTGGAACGAAATAGATGACCTTGACCTCACATCTAATATAATTTTCAATTTTCTATAACTTTATCTCTCGAAGGATAGTGAAGGAGACACATCCTGGATTGTAAATATTCCTATCATCAACAGTAAAATTCATTCTTTTAGTTTCCATTTTCTAAGTAGATAATCTAATGTTTTTTCCTATACATGTTATACACGCAGTTTCAGCATAAAAAAGGTATAAACGTGCTCACATCTATACGAGGGTGGGGTGAAAATTTTCCGGCCTGACCAAGAAAAACTATGTTTTAAAATTTATTGTTTTGGTTTATTTTTCAACATAATCTTCATCAACACTGACACATTATCAAATAATGATTACTAAATCCTTAAACCTCATAACAGTTTGATGATTCAATTATATCACTTTTAAACGTAGTCAAGCTCCTCAAAATACTGCGTTATAGTTTCGATAACTTCTTCGTTGCTTTCAAATCTTTAACAAGACATTTTTTGAGGTTAGGAAACGGGTAATAGTTGCTGGGGGCTAAGTCTGGAGAGTAGGGAGGATGCGGCATCAATTCAAACTACAATTCGTGGATTTTGGACATGGCAACAATCGACGAATGCTGGTGCATTATCGTGATGAAACAAAATTTTGTTCTTCATCAAATGCAGTCGTTTAATTTGCACCTCGTCCTTCAAGTGTTGCAATAAGTTTGCGTAGCATTGACCAGTGATAGTGTTATCATTTTCGAGATAATCAGTGTATATAATTTTTCTCGCATCCCAAAAAACAGTAGCCATAACCTTGTTTGCCGATAAAATTGTTTTTGCCTTTTTTCGAGTTGGTTGCCCCTTTTCACTGTTCTTTATTTTCAGAAGTGTAGTGGTGAGACCCAAGTCTCATCAACAGTTATGAATCGACGCAAAAATTCGTTTGGATTATACCTATACAGCGCCAAATTTTCGGTAGAAATGTTTTTTCGAATCAGTTTTTGGTATAGCGTTAGTAAACGCTGCACCCTACTTGCACACAGCCTTTCCATGGTGAAATGGTTGCGCAAAATATTTCGCACACGTTCAGCTGACATCCTACAGGTCTCAGCTATTTTATGCACTTTCAATCTGCGGTTTTCCATTATTTGGAAATTCCAATTTGATTGATTATTTCTGAAATTGTGACCTCAACGGACCGTCCTGAGCGTGGCTCGTCAGAGGTGCTCACACGACCTATTTTGAATTCAGAAACACACTGCTTAATAGTTGAATATAATGGGAAGGAGTCTCCTAGTGTTGAATTTATCTCTTCTTTTATTTGTTTTGGTGCAAAACTTTTCAAATATAAGTATTTGATGACATCACGTTCCTCTAATTTTTCCATTTTCACAAGAACAACGGAAGCGTCTCTCGTAATGGGCTTGCAAACGCAAACTAACGTAGCGATTGGGCTGAAACTTTACATACAAGCTTAGTAAGAATGGTAATGTAGGACACAGCTCCAAATGTAGACCTAGTGGCCATCTCTTGGTCAGGCCGGAAACTTTTCACTCCACCCTCGTATTCACCTATTACTATTGATGTTAGAAATTAATGACAATCGATAAAATTCAGACATGTAATATCTGACTTCCTTACTGAATCAAAACCTTCATATTATACTAGCCCTTACATTCATTGTTATCAAGAATAATACTGCTCCGTTCATTTTCAATTGTGTTTGGTTTTCATGCATGATTGATCAAATCATATTCTCGTATAACTGAAACAATGGCATTTCTCCCCGGAAGGGTTGTAAACGCTTTCGTGTATGTCTGTCATATAACGAGAACAATTTTGGAGTCATCATTATTGCAGAAACTCAGGGACTATCGAGAATAATGTGATCAATTCGTAGCAGCGTGCAATGAACTTTGACAAAACACTGAAATATTGATAAAGTCTAATTTCGAATTTGAAATAGACCTACAATTTTGAATCTGGTGGCTTTTCTATACTTACATCTTTATGTCTTTCAATTAGAATTTTTCTGACGAAATATATCGACTCATTTCGGAGTTTTGTCTATCATCAGCAGAACTTAAATATTTCACGAACAAAAATCACCTCAGAAAAAAGTGGAGTCCTTTAAAAGTATAGAACCGACCACACTGTAGTCGATTCGAATTAATTAAACTCTGGAATTGAAAAAAGAATATGAACTGAAGAAGCATCAGTAGAGAACTTGTAATAAACTTTCAATCATAATAAAGTTTAATGCAAATGTCCCCACATAGGACATATAGGTATATTTGTTTATTAGATAATTTTGAAGCAACAATCAATGAAGCAAAAATGTTTATTGATTGTTGAAATAAGGCACGAAGGAATATTTTGGAAAAAAACATATTTCAAATGTTGACTCTGGTGGTAGCTGCTTTTTGTAACCAATATTATCTCTCCATTGCACATAGAAAGAAGATACTTTTCTGGAAACTTAAACTTTGTCACAATCTCTTAGGGAAAGTCCAAAGGGGTTAAATCATGACTGCTCGTAGGCACAGTTGGACGCTTCTCTTGGACATCATTTTTTCGGGGAACAGTGTTCAAGTTAAACACCTTACGGTTTCTGTTTTTGATCCAATCGAATTTTCTAGGTTGTAACTTCAAATCTTCCTTTTTGAAGTACTTTCACGCTTTCATATCGAAGGTTCGGATATTCACGAGCATCCTGGTTGATTTCCAACGCAGTGTTGCCAACCGTATGATTTAAATCCATTTATACGATCTTTTTGGGTATTGTAAGATGTACGATCGAGTAATTCTAATCATACAAAAATTATACGATCTTTCATATCTTAGCGCCATCATAATAACGGAGTGAAAATAGACGACTAATGAAATTTAAAATTTGAGAATTGATTTGTAATAAGTTTGTTACCAATTTGAGTGCTTCAGATAAGTATCTTTCAAAAGAAAATGATTTCAATCTCTAAAAAACCTCCCCCTTATAGAAACTGTGATGCTAACAATTCTTGATTTGAAAGAAGTTGGTTGAAATTATCACTTTTGCAATTAGTTATGTACGATTTGACAGTTACAATTACTACCAATGTGTAACTGTTATTGCTGTCGAATGAAACTGTCAAATTCTTCATACATAATGGATAAGTAACGATACGAATCAACTGAAATCGAGTACACAGCTCACAAAATCAAGGTAGAGACAAGTTTTATCCGTATACAAATTCGAGATTACTTGAATCAGTATCTACGAAAATGCCACTTATTTTTTTCACAAATTTGGATTATCTTATAGCCTCACCAACCTTTTTTATTCTTACCTGGTTGACCGACGTCAATTCGTACAGATGGAAGGTATACATTCGTCTGAGTTCATACCTACCTCTGGAATACCTCAAGGGTCTAATATTGGACCTCTGTTATTTATTCTGTTCGTAAATGATCTGATGGATATTAAATATTGACACTCTACATTTGATGTTCGCGGACGATTTGAAACTATATCATGAAATTAGATCACAGGACAAATCACAGTGTTCAACTTCAGCTCGCGCTGGACCATGTTGCTAGTTGATGTGAGAACAATTATTTGAGTTTGAATGTGTCGAAGTGTAATGTTGTTCCTTTCACAAGGAAAAGAGACTGAATCGAGTGTGATTATAGAGTCGGTGGTCAGGTTCTTTCTCGTTGTGATAAAGAGAGAGATCTTGGTGTTGTCAGCGAAGCTTTCCTTTGTCCCACACATTACCCAATTCATTTCATCTGACTCGAAAATATATGGATTCGTTGAACGCAATGACAAATATTCCAATAATTCCTCAACAGTCATAGGACTATTTAATACCCTAATCCTTAGCAAATTAGAGTATGGCAGCATGATCTGGCATCTAATTTACACTTGCCATCATCGCCATCTTGAGGCCATAAAGAGAAGAATCTTGAAATTCTAAGTGTGGAGGGAGGATAAAATTTATTCACAGAGAGGAGTCAAACATAAAGAATTATTGAGTCGATTCAGTTTCATTACGTACCTACTATTTTTGTCCATTGAGTGGTGGCAAAATACGATCATTTCTAGTCCATACTACGATCTAAATAAAGTTGGCAACACTGTTTCGACAATGTTGTTTGTCGAACTTGATGACACTCGTCGTACCTATTTTGGTTATTAAGCTACAGATTGACATGTTGCCTACGAGATAAGAGCTGCACAAAATATAGAATTTCTTTGAAATATCTTGAATTTAATAAAATATTTATTGCATTTTAAGTATTTTCTCGATTCAGATTATTGTTAATATGAAATAACCTGAAAATTAGTCATAATAGTTTTATTTTCCATATAAGTATTTGTGTAACAATTTTTTGTTGTTATTCTTAATTCAGAAGTTGATATTCTTATTGCAGAATTCGATATTTTAAGGTTTGGAGTTCTGAACGAGGCGCTAATGCTTTAAAGTTTTATGAACAGCTGTATTCGAGAATAATCGTTATTGACTCACAGTTGGATTATTTGAACGGACAGTCGTGATTTGCAGACATATCCAAAGGGTTTACGGGGTACGTAGCACAAGGGTGGACATCGCGATTGGTTCGAGAATAGGCTAGCAAACATTGGACATATAGAGTTAATATTATACTATTTGTTAAGTAAATAGACTGTTTGGTCTCTGATTAAATTATGTTCGATTATTGCGCAATTGTAAAAGGTTTATGCATTGGACCGTCATTTGATAATGGTATTACAAACAGATCCGGATCCCAGTGGCGTAGACACATTTCTAACATTAGTAATGAAGAAAAACCTGAAAAAATAACACTGGGGAATAATTTGCAACATAACTTCTGTTGACTTCGATTTTTGGGCTGTTTTAGAGGTAAATTGACATGCTTATTCCAAAAATTTAATCAGTTTTTTGATTACCCTCACCAATGGATTATAATAATGGATTCAGTTTCTTTGCATGAAGAATACGACGACATTTTATATAATGAATTATGATAATAATATATTAATGCGATTAATATAATGGATTATAATAATTCATTCAGTTTTTTTGCATGAAGAATACGACGACATAAAGAAGGTCATCAACTTGGTGCAATATAGCTTAATTGAATATAAACTTAAATTCAAACACTTGAACTTATGATTTACACTTTATTAAGTACATAGCATGACGCGTTTCGTCGTTACAAACGACTTCTTCAGATGCTTACAGAATAATAGGATTATAACAGGATTATTAATAGGAATAACAGGATTATTCTGTAAGCATCTGAAGAAGTCGGTTGTAACGACGAAACGCGTCATGCTATGTAGTCAATAAAGTGTAAATCATAAGTTCAAGTGTTTGAATTTAAGTTTATATTCAATTATAACGGATTTACATCAAGTAAACGCCAACACTATTAAAAACAATATAGCTTAGACCAATGGATCATCGGTGTGGACATTAGACGGTTTGTTGAATTATTGGCCAGCAACGCGGATATACCCAGTATAATTGTTTTCTATGGGTCGTGAGAAGCATTGGGTGCAGTCAAAGTGGGCGCCAAGATCTGACCTGAAACCTAGAGATCCAAACATTCTAAATCAGCCACTTCTCGACAGAAAAACCATTATATTTATGCCTTGGCATATAAAACTAGGTCTCATGAAGCAATTTGTTGTGGTTTTGTTAACTGAAGGGGACTGTTTTAAAGTATATAATTTTGGCATTTCCTAGCTTGTCATATGAGAGAATAAAGGCTGGTGTCTTTGATGGGCCACAGATTCGGCAACTTATTAAAGATGAACATTTCATTGAAACAATGACCGAATTTGAAGTGATTCCTTGGTTGGCATTCAAAGTATTGTCAAGGACTTTCTTGGAAACACACGAACCCAGAATTACGTCGAAACTGTTCAGCAACTGTTGGAAAACTTTAAGAAGCTTGGCTGTAACATGATTATCAAACTGCAGTTCTTACATGGCCATCTTGCAAACTTTCCAGAAAATATTGGAGCTGTTAGTGATTAACAGAGTGAGCGATTCCACCAAGATTTGAAGATCATGGAGGCAAGGTATCAAGGTAGATGTGATGTCAGTATGATGGCTGACTACTGTTGGAGCATCAAGTGAGAATGCCTCTAGATTGAACATTCTAAAGACATTTTCTAGGAAAAGTTATAAGCCAAAATTTTCACCCTAATATATTTTTTCATTTTTTGTACAAACACAATTGGACTTAATATTATATTAACCTTTGTATGAGTAAAATGTTCTAATATGTTTGATTAGTACCTACTTTATTTTCCTCTGTATGCCCATTTTGTATTACTTTTAGGTAAAGTGAGGGTATCCTGTAGTTTTAAAGCTTGATGCGACAGAGAAAAATTGATAACATTCTTGAAGTCAGAGACCAAAATTCAGTCAAAAAGAAGCCACAAATCTAAGAGAACAAAATTGCTCTTCTCCAGTGATAATAATTACGCTCATGTTTGATAAAATCGTTACTTTGTTCTCAGACACCTATGAGACTGAGTTTCTAGGTTTCTGAGAATACATTTATCAATTATCAGCCTATTTATGAACTGTAAAAAATACAATATTATTCAGAAAAATTCTAACTCAGGAATTTTTTTGAAGTTGAAATGAAAATAAAACTCCATTTTCTGATGTAATATATAAAAGCAGGTGGTAGTTCATTGCAATTTTTACTTCAAAGGCTTTGTCAAGTGATTTTCATGGTGAGAATGTAGGACAAGCTGGAAAAATTCTATCAAACTCTTTCATAGTCACTGTAAACACTTTTCCGGAAAGAAGATTCTAAAGGCCGATTTCTAATTAAAAATGAATTTTTAAAAGGAGTTTCCTTCCCCAGCTCGGAGCGTGCTGGGCGGCCTTTGTTGACACTACCCGGAAATAATTACTTGTCGGATATGGAATAAGATGCAGGGCCGTACCTCATAATTTTATGCAATGAACAGTGTTTTTCATTGATGACAGTTTCAGGACCGTGGCTGGATATTCCTCTTAATGATTTGTACGATGAAGATTGTATCAAATAATTAGTGGAATATTGTTTTTGTTTATGCATATTGTATACTGCAAAAGAATTATTATTAAAAATCAATAACTTTAGAATTTTTTTCAAAACTTTTCACAAGTTGTATTTCGATTTGAATGTTATTTCTCATGAATCTACCGATTTCTTCAATATAAATACGGGACCTGTGGTGAATATAAGGGAGGGGCTCAGAAGGCCCAGTCTTTTTCCCAAAATCAGACAGCGAAGTACAAAATGAACTTATGTGAAAACGATGAGTTCAGGATAATATTGAATTTTGATGTTTGATGTTTGAGTGGAAAGAGTCTTCTATTTTTTCATGTATAACTTATGTGAGTTATTGAAATGCACCAACTGTAAAAGGCCTTTCTTCTCTAACATTCTTATCCTCTTGAAACTTCTATCAGTTTTTTTTCTGTTTCCAACGTGGAGTTATCTCTCTACAGCATGAGGAGACTGAATATCTACCTACTAAATAGTACATCCGAAAATAGGCTTAACGGACTAGCTTTACTTTCCATCCACCGGGATATTATTATACTTGACCAGCAAGTTATTGATAAATTTTCACGTAAACCAAGAAAATTGGACTTTTTCCGTAATCTCTGGGAATATTGTTAACCTCAACAACTTTTTATAATATACAATGTTTTTGACTTCTTTTTTTCCTTCAATTATATTTAAATTTTTTCACCGTTTCAAAGCAATATTAAAATAATTTAGTCGTCATTTACTCAATGAAATCGGCCTTAAAAACTAACGTGAAACATTGAGTATACATAACTACTTTATTACCCAAATTACATAACAAAACCTTGGTCCTGGCCTCCATAAATTAAAACATGTGATATAAGGTATATTCTTGACGAGATCTTTGTCTGCTGATAGGAAAAGAATTTATATCGATAGGTACTTCAGATATGCCAAGTAGAGGAACTTAGCAAAAAGTTGAATAAGTCTTTGGCTATTACTCCCCTCAAAACAGATCGTGGGATACAGTTACAGTTTACTAGAACTTTTATTTATTCACATTCGGATCCCTCGATAAAGTTTCTTGCTTGATTATAATACGAGAAATAGGGATACTATCTGTGTACTGACTCACACCACAACAAAGTTTGAATTTTCGACTATATAGGAATTAAATTATTCAACCATCTTTAAATCTCATATATGAAACACATCTTCAAATCAGATTCTTCTTAAAGAACAAAGTGTCTGACCAGACCAAATCTACTCAGCGAAACTCCTGAAATCAGCTCACATCCAGAAGCTTCGAACAACCCAGCGGAGTATAGAAAGATACATGATGGGCCTAACCGTACGAGATAGAATACGCTGGATAAGAGCTCAAACAAAGGTGAAGGATGTCGTGGAGTGTGTAGAAAGGTCGAAGTGGAAATGGACAGGCCATCTAGCCCGAAGAACAGATGAGCGTTGGTCGGCTGTGGTTGGTGATTAGGAGCACAGAGACAGGGTAAGACCAAGAAAGCGCCCGCACAATCGGTGGGATTAGGAGCTTGTGGATTGGCTAGGCGTTGCCTGGAAGAGAGAGACCGCCAATAGGGAATCTTAGCAAAGACAGGGGGATGCCTTCGTTCTGCAGTAGACGGACATATGATGATGATATGAAAAACTTTATGTTTTATATCACAATTTCCAATCACAGCTAAAATCATTCAAAATAATATATATATATATATATATATATATATATATATATATATATATATATATATATATATATATGTACACATGAAACTGAGTCAAAGTCAAATTAATTCTTAATTTTTTTGAAAAGGTAGGGAATTTGTTGTTCGGCTTTATTATAGGTTGCCACAAACTTTGATAAAATATAGTAAAAGTTAGTCGGTCTATTGAAACAAAAATAATAAACCATAATTATGTTGAATTTGGTAAAGTACAAAAGATTCTTTGAAGCTCTTTTTGGAGAAGATCCAAAGTTTCTTCAGCTCTATAAAGAGCTAAAAATGTAAGGTTATCTTAAAATTTGATAAGCCAAATATGTGAGTATAAAGATAGTAAGAATGTAGGTCAAAAGGATTATTGCCCCCACAGTTTTTTACACTTCATTATCTTGTTTTCTATGTTCAAATATAATTTTGGATTGTGATACCTGCTTTTTTTACCTGCTTTTTCTGTTCAATATTAATTCTAAGATTCTATCTTTTTCTTTGTTATTTTATGATCTGGCACTCTAGAATAGTTATAAACATCTGTATTCGCAAAATTGTACCAATTTTAATTCAGCATCAAAAAAACAAGTAGTACTTTATACATATGAGAAAATTTATTGGTCTTTCATTTTCGTTAAATACTGCTTATTGTTTTCATATGATAAGGAGAAAATGTTAGGGAGAAACCGAAATTTTGATATACAAAATGTTCGTTGTAGGTAATGCCACAAAATTGTTTTAATCCGCCCCTGTTCCTTACGCACAGTACTCGACATACACACATTGCTTTCCACATAAGAGAGGAAGGAAATGGGCCCGGGTAACTTCAATCACATTAATTGGCGAGCGTTCCACTAGAATTCTGCGCTCTCCATGCTGAATCTTCTGGCTTTTCGGTCTTTGAGAGCAGATTGAGGGAAAATACGTGGGAGATTCAAGAGAGAATACTGATGATTTGAAATATTTTCTGTATAAACCTACTTATTCTGTGCAAATGGAAATTTTATCTATGATACGAAGTATATGAAACTTATGTTATGAACAGGACCGTACGATTTTCTGTTATGTGTCTTTATGTCCCTGAATTTAATCATTGCACGAAAAAATGCCTGGTTTTCCGAAATGGTGGGAAAATTATGTCGCCTGGACTACTTTTCGAGCATAGACAAATGTTCAAAATAATAAAAATGTTGTTTGCAAAATCGTGGATCAGAATTATGACTTTTTTTGACAAAACGCTTCATCCTCCCAGAATGCTCTTTCTTCCGTTCATCTGTCCACTTTATTCCAGGTTGACGATTTAATTTTTGCTTAAACTTTATATGTGCGATATTATAGCGACACTCTGTGCGATTTTCGAGATTTTTTATATTGATCTGTTGTAGATCATTTCGGGCCTCTTTTAGCTACTGTACTGCATTTACTCTATCTTATTATTTCGAGTAGTTTTTTCGCTAGTTTGGACTGTTTCACAATGTAGACATGAACGTGAAACTTTGCTCGGCGTTTTCCGACTTCTTCCGTTATTGCATTACAAGTGCAAAACACTTGTTTCGAAGAATGTTTTAAGGTTTGCTGGATGTGATCAGGCCGCAAAGTTTCCCCATCAATTCGTCTAACAACACTTGATTTGTACCCTTGAACAAACAAATGTGTCTCATCACTAAAAACCACCTTGTTCCGGTCGTCCACAGTCCACGCAGGGTACTTTTTGGTCCATGCCAAACGTTTCTTCATAATTTTTTTAGTACGCAGTTGTTTTCTTCTTGGTCTTATTGCCTCATGGGCAACTTCCAGCAGTGGTTTTCGCAAGTTGAGGTGCTCACCTCCACACCAGAAACCATTAAATCCCTTCGAATATCAGTGCTCGTCTTTCTCGGAATAATTTTGCTATTTCTTATCAACAATTTATCTGTTCTTGGAGTAGTTTTGCGTTTGCGGCCACAGCTTCCTTTTCTCTTTGAAGACGATGAAACAGTTTCTTCAAATGTTTTTGAAATTCTCGAAACGCTGGACTTTTCACACCAACAGCTTCATCTATATCTCTCACAGTCATGTGTGTTCATTAAACGCGATAATTTTTGAACGCTTCCCTGGAGTGATATTCATCTTTGGACAAGACAATACAGCAAGAATCAAAATTGAAACCACCAACTGTCACACCGGTAGGCTCATAACTGAATTTCCTGGTAAAATAACTGGTAAATTCGGTCAGAATATATATATATATATATATATATATATATATATATATATATATATATATATATATATATATATATATATATATATATATATATATATAAGTGTATATACGTTCGGTTTCAAGAAGTCGTTTGAATAAGTGCAGCTTGTCAATTCGAAGTTTTTCCAATAAAATTCGCCAGACGCCACAGAATAAAAATAGCGAAGATCTGCATGACCATAACCTCACGGTATACAATTTCACAACTGTGGAAAGGCATAAAAGCTAATGTATCGGAATATGCAAGTTAATGTCTTGAAGCTTGAGGAATAGTGAAATAAAAACAACCGTTTCATGCGTTTATAAAATTCTTTTATTGTATAGCGGGAATGAAACTTCTGAAATTAAATCGTTTTATTTTTCTATCCCGGAGGTAATAAAACGGTGCGAGGAAAATATATTTAGGTGATTGCTTAGTTGTTTTATTGGGAAAAACTCAAGATAACTCAATAAAAATCAAAAAAATATTCAGTCATAATGATATTATGTTATACCTTTAAATGTCATTAAAGTCATGTCATTATGTTAGATAATTAAATTCATATTCTTCCATAGAAGTTATGTGAAGAAGGGAAATTGACTAAAATGAATTGATTTAGATTAGTCCTTTACAATATTTCATTTAATTCCATTATTTAGTTATTAGTTACTTTTTCAGTTTTTTCAGATTAGATTGAGCTCTTCGTTATATTTATTTTCGTTTTACGTATTTAATTATTTAGTTATTTATCATTATGTTATTATTTTCTGTAATTGTGTAATATAACCGTTGAGAATAAAGAAATTATTATTTTTACATCATTATTAATTAGGGATAAAAGCAGTGAATTAAGTGTTGTTTTCAATAAATTCAATGGACGATGAATCAACTCTGTGATAATTCATATTTGAATGAGAGGTAATAATAAAAACTTGTCTAAAAATCATCGACTGAACAATTCTTTATTCGACTTCTTTATTTATTCTTGATAATGCTGTAAAAGGCGAAATTAGTCGAATAAAGAATTTCAAATTGTTCAGTCAGTGATTTTTAGACAAGTATTTATTATTACCTCTAATTGTTGTTATTTAATAGTGTTGGCGTTAAAGTGTAAATCATAAATTCAAATGTTTGAATTTAAGTTTATATTCAATCTCATTGTTATTTTTAATTTTCGAAGAATTATTTCGATAATGAATGCTTAAAGTCGTATGTACAACAATAGGAAACTTGAAGCTACCATTAAAAAATTACAAGAACCCAATGTTTCATTGACCAAAACCATTATCTTTTTATTTGTCCATCTATCCAAAGAAGGCAGTACAAATCCCAGAAGCTGAATTTGGACTGTCGGTGACCGACCACCATGAAATTGAGTCGAGGGGACATTTCTCAAATGCTACGAGCAAGTCTCGGACTTTCCCCTAGACTCTGCGTGACATGTCGCCCTACTTGTCAAAAAGTTTATCGCTTCGACTGTGGAAGCGGCTACGCTGATTTTTTATACGTTGATAAATTCCTGACAGATAGGAAACAGGGTACAATTTGTCCGCCAGATTATTGGCCAAAGTTTCGAAGATGAAGTAGATGGAAAAATTTGTTTTGGTGGGTTCGATGGGCTGGAACAGAGAAATGTTAGGCGGAGTTTGTTGTCTGCTTGATGTTTTGGAAAAAAGACATACGTCTAAAATGAAAGACTTGGAAACTTTTAAATTTTATCTAGTATGCCCGATGAATTATATATATATATATATATATATATATAATTATATATATATATATATATATATATATATATATAAATGAAGAAATTTACGGTATTTACCTTCAATTTATGTTGTTTGTTTTTGTGATAGCCGTTTACATATGATTCAAGCTAATTGGTTATGATCAGAACGGCGTAGTTCAAGTTATTAGATGATCAAACTTGGATGTTGACATCTAATAACTTGAACTACGCCATTCTGATGATAGGCATTTAACTTGAAACATATGTAAACGGCTGTCTCAAAAACAAACAACATAAATTGCAGGTAAATACCGTAAATTTCTTCATTTCTATTTTCATACCTGTACTAACCTTTTAAATTTATCTTATTGTCGGTACAAAATTTATGAAGGTATAAATATCACAGGTAGACATTGATCCAGTCTTCAAAACAGAGTCCAATAGAACTCCAATCAAAGATACTCAATTTAAACCAAAAAGATGTCGATTCCTCACGTGGAATTTCGTGTTTTGTTTTGTTCTGTGTTTTTTAAATCAACATCCAAGTTTGAACATCTAATAACTTGAACTACGCCATTCTGATGATAGCCAATTAGCTAGAAACATATGTAAACGACTGTCACGAAAACAATCAACATAAATTGCAGGTAAATACCGTAATTTTCTCCATTTCTATTTTCATACCTGTAACTTTTAATCATATATATATATATTATATATTATATATATATATATATATATATATATATATATATATATATATATATATATTATATATATATATATATATATATATATATATATATATATATATATATATATATATATATATATATATTTATATAAAGTTCATGCATATACTGCGTATTTTATAATCTTCTTTCCTGAAGCATTGCTCCACAACAGTTAAAATGAAGCACCTAGGGAAATGTCTGCCAAAATGTTGTCAAGCACGAAACGAGAGCACAAATATAAATTTTCGGAAATGAATACTTAGTGCACTCCAAAGAATATAGAATACGTTGACAATACCATACGCCGCTGTTTCATCCTACTTTGGGAGTCATCTGTGGAATGTATTCAAAGAAAAGAGTTTCGTTGATATTCCTAAACGTACCAGAGCCTTTCGAGAGTCGCAATGAAGCGAGTGTCGATACTCATGTGATTTTCCTCTGTCGAAGAATCAAAATGAACTTTCTCTCGTGGAAATACAAACTACATTTTGTTTCGAATGCATTCGACTGTTCTACCACACTCGAGAGAGTCTATCTTGTTTCTTCGTCAGAGGGAGGTCTCGTTAGTATCAACATTTGCTCAGTTCTAGCTGTTGAATAGAAGAGGCTTTGGTAGATTTGAAAATAACATCTAACTCGATCGTTTGGATATATACCACTGATCATTCTCATAAGAGGATGGAACAGCTCTGGGTGGCATTTCCAACGAATTGGACTTATACATAGTCTCTCTTGATGATTTCCAAATTAATAATTCATAATATTTTGCGAAGAATTTACAATTAATTGGTGGTTGAGTTGAGTGCACTGTTAATGTCCTTGGTCTGGTTCGATATAATCAAAACTCAATACACTATATAATTATATCAATAAGTTTTTTCAAGGTTCATTGAAGATGACCGAATTGTGACTTGATATAAAATGAATTCAAATCTGAATGAGAGATAGTAAGTCATGATCAAATATTGTTTATTTCTAGCCTTCACAAAGTACATCTTTGAGCCTTTTGTGTTCCCATTGACATTCTCCATCATACTCTCAAACGTTGCCACCAGAGGATTTCGATTGTCGGGATATTTTATATCGAATCTACATTTTTAAAGAAGGCTCGCATAGCGACTGACTCCCCAAGACACTGATTCTTCAGTGTTCCTATGAATTCAATTCATTCGCACAGTCATTGAATTGCATATTTTTTAAGAGACCTTTATTTATTTATTGTATGGTAATAAGAGTACAATTCATTCAGAAATAAACTTCAAGGTTTGAAGTTTATTTGTGAATGAATTGGGACAATCTCCAGCGATATGACGAACAGTCTGTTTGACCATTCCACACTGATAGTGATCTGTGCATGGTCACTGTCGTCCATACTCTGCGAGGTTGGTCGAGGTTGATCGAGGCGGGAGGTTGATTTTTATACAGGGCAGTTTTCGACAGTCTGGATCCGGGTACGTTCCCATAAGATTATCAGGTTGAAATGAGAAAGTTCTGGAGCAGTTTTCATCGGTGGGTTTTCAGATCGTAGCCAATTTCTCTACAGTACAGCTGCGTCCTGATGAATGGGGAGTTGAGTGTTGTCTCGGATGCGTTCAGAGGCTATCCTCTCGGAGGAGAGCCTCTTTCCGTGGTAGGTCCGGAGGCGGAATGTGGGCCAGAATGGGCAGCCATTCTGTAGGGGTCGACCGTAGAGTGCCGCTAATAATTCTCATGGAGATTTTCACCTTAATCTTTTTTTAAATTTGTTCTTTTTTTAATTGAGAGACCCTCAAATTAATAGTTTCTAAATAGTCATTACTTGAATTTGGAAATAGGATAATAATAGCAGCATTTATTCCGAAACCAATAATATTATTCGTTTGTGATAAGTCTCCATCCAAACACAATGTAAACCAATTACAAGACCTCTTTACATTTTTTCGTGAATACTGATATGATAGAAATGTGTTGTTTCATTGCAGCTAAATAATTTCAAATGAACTGATTATTAATGTCATAATATGCATAAATTTTCACCTTGACCCCTCAGAGAAAATTTCCAGAACGCAAGTGGAAGGGATAAATCAAAGTTTGTGGATTATCTCCATCTAATAGTCCTTTCGTTATTGTCTTATTATTATCCACGGTTTCGTTGGGCTTAGTTTTGAATACGAAAAGAAGAAAAAATGGTTTTCACCAAAAATGTGATAGATTTGTTTATATTTTTGGGTATCGGTACAATATTGTCTTCATGTTATGCCATTTCTCCTACATTTCTCAGGACGAACAATGAAATTTCAATAAATCTCTATCAAGTAAGTGAAATAACTTCAAGTCGAAATGAAATGCATTGATACTCTTTTATTCCATCAGTAGAATTCCTTCAAATTAAATTGCTTTTAACAATTGTTTCATGTAGGAATTTGATTGAAATATGTATATATCTATATATGAGATATTTTTCTTGGCAAAAATGAGCTGAAGACTTTCAATTACTAACCGACAAGTCAAGAACACATATTGAAGTACTTTTGTCAATGTTTTTGAAAACATATCATTTGTAATGTAAACTTGAGCAGAAAGTGAATATTCCTCAAATGTCAAAGGATAATGCCGATAATTGGCTTTAATGCTGATTGAATATTTGCTTCCTCTGCCTCATAGTAAAAAGTTTTGCTTTGGTGTTATTTTAATAATTTTAATGAGTACTTTAATATTGAAATTTTAGGAGCTCATAGAAAGTCAGAAAGAAAACTTCGTCTTTGGAATATTCCCTCTTGATGCTATGGTTGCTTTAACTTATCTTGGAATAGAAGGTGACGTAGCAAGTGAAATAAAATCTGCGTTTGCTTGGAACGTATCCGATGATCAAATGAAACTAGAATTTCAAGCAGCATTACAAGAACTGACGCATTTGTCCCATTGTGACATTCATGTCTCCAACAGGATTTTTGCATCGAAACGTTTGAATCTGAATCCCAAATTCGTAGAAACTGCGTCTAACTTTGACACAAATATTGTTAAAGTTGATTTCGGTTCTGCCAAGCAAGCCATGGAACATATCAACCACTGGGCTTCAAATCGCACGTATAAAAAACTTACGAATTGGGTAGACGAGAAGCATTTCAATGCAGAAACTGATTTGGTTTCAGTGAATAATATTTTTTTAAGGGCAAAATGGCTGAATGGCTTCGATAAAAAAGAAACGACAAAAATGGACTTTCATGTGTCGTCTAATGAAACAGTGAAGGTTGACATGATGAAAATCTCTGGTGATTTTATGGTTGCCAGACATCCTACACTGAAGATAAAGATGGTGAAAATACCATACAAAAATGAGAGACTGTATATGGTAATCTTGTTAACAGATGATTTGGAAAATGTCGACCACATTGGTCGTAAAGCACGAGAAAATTGGTATGATCGAAACTTCACCAGTGAATATATCACTATATACTTGCCAAAATTCGAGATTTCTTCTACTATAGACATGATACCTACTTTGAAAAACGTGAGTTTATTTTTAGTTCATGATATGTACTCGTAGGTTAGATTTTCAATATATTATAATTATTATGACGAATAATCTCCATAAACAGAGCGGTTGAACTGGAATTCGCAACTTTTGGGGATTTTGCTTCAGCTTTTTTGGCTCCCAAAAACGCTTCATTCGCTCAAAATACTCTTTCTTCTGTTCATTCGTCCATTTTATTCCAGTCTGGCGAGGGTATTTCTTCTCAAACTTCACATGAGAGATTTTATAGCGACACTTCGTGCGATCTTCGAGATTTTTTATATCGAACTATCGCGGAACCGTTTGAACCTCTTTTTGTCTGTGCCGTATTTACTCTATGTCTTTATATCGAGTAGTTTCTTCAATATTCTGGACTGTCTCATCCTGCAGACATACGCATGAAACTTTGCTCGTAACTTATTGATTTCTTTCGTTATTGTATTCGTCTCATGACAAAGAGTAACTTTGCCATGATCGAACTTTAAGATATCTTCATCCAAAAGAAATGTTTCATTCTTAATTTCCTAATTCTCTAATTCTTGAATGACCGCCAATTACCACTGTTAGCGTAGATTGCTCCAGCAAGAATCTTTTGGTTATAAGACCTTTGATACACCTTGAATAATGCAATGATATGTCAAATATTTGTGAAGTACTGGGTAAACATCTTTCAAACATTTTGAAGTGGAACAACCTGTACCTGAGTCAAAAGGATCATTATGTCATGTAGCTTCCCTAGTTAAATCTTGATAATATAGTAATGAAGCCAAGTATATACAAATGCAAATAAAACGCTCATGGTCATATAGTCTGAGTTCTTGAGTTCATAATTATCGGCAAATAGAAAGGTACTTATGAGAAAATCAACCTAAGGTCTTATTGTTATTATATAAAACAAACTTATTGCGATATAATTGTAATACAAAATTTCATTGAAACCTTGTTTAAGTTGGGCATCACGAAGCTTTTCTCTTCAAAAATAAGCGGAATTACCAAGGAACCTGCTAAGCTTTCTGTGGTAACCCAGAAGATATACTTCGATGTGAACGAAAAAGGATCTGTTGCTGATGATTCTCCTTTAACTGGTAAGTCCGTCATTACAAAATTAAATACTCTATTTGGGCTTTTTATCATTCCAATTACCAAATGAAAGTTTGAAAAATGTTCATTACAACTTTTCGTTTTGAATTTGAGTGGCAAGTGCCCTCACCAATGTTCCATACTAATTTGGGAACATCCTGTATACTGCACTATCGAGAAAATTTGGTGTGGTCCTTTTCAAGTTTTTACAAATTTTTTTCGAAGGGTCTCGAATTCAGACCCTTCATTCAAAGTCGCCTTCATTCGAATAATATAATTTGTGTGATATAAATATTCTGCGGAAAATCGAATTTATATTCACAAAATATTGAGATGTGTCTGGCTATTTGATTCTTCTGAATTTCACATTCGAATTAGGTTTTTTAGAATAACAACGCAAAAAATCATGAGTTTTTCAAGGTAACTACTCACAATTCTTCAATAACGATCTTCATAACTGTTTTTTTTTCTGAATTAAAAAAAAAACTTCACACCACTTTTTTTTTTTTTTTTAATTCAGTGGACCTACAGTTTAACGCCGGTTCCGAACGGCCAATGGGCTTGTAATCGATGTACTTTACCCAGCATATTTCATTATTCAAACTACTTAAATCATAGACAAACACAAACACCCATGCCTTCAGCGGGGCTCGAACCCGAGTTCTACTGCACCATAGTCGGGAGTTCTACCGACTAAGCTACAGAGACCGGCCAACACCACTTCATTCTTTGTATTTAAATTCAAATGTCATATTTATTCAGCAAAACTCAAAATTTAATTTGAGACACCTGGCTTAGTTTCGCTTAGAATTTGATTATTTGCGTCGTTTTAGTGTGTTCTCCCGTTTACAAAAATTGAACTTCAATAAAAATAATTGTTTGAAACTAATCCAGTTTTTTATCAAATTAAACGAAAAATTTAGTCAATTTTTATTAAACCATGTCCACCAAAAGAAATTTGATATAACATAGTTCGATATGAAAACATTCTTACGAAATATCCATATTTTCAGAGAAAAAAGCACATAAGAAGCATGATGACTCGAACGAAGAGGGAAAGGTTTTCCATGTGAACCAACCCTTTGTATTTGGAATTTGTACGATGATTTCAGCCTCATTTTCGGACGAATAAAGAAAATATAATAAAACCAATGAAATCAAAATACTTTTTTGCATTTGAATGAGATTTTAATTTATATGTATCTATAGTTGAATGAAATATATGAGTTGATTATACACCTAATTATTTATGATAAAGTATTAAATTTTCTGTGGAATTCTTTTCTACATTATTACCACATAAATAGAGATGATAGAAGCGTAAAACACTTCTCTTAAAACGCATCATCGCAAAACGTACGTAAGATTGTTTACAAAAAGTGAACCATAAATTTTAAAAAAAGTGTTTTTGTTCTCATTTGCATTGGTGTCATTGAGAGACTTTTATTTATTTTCAGTTTGAATTCCTGATTAAATTCTATTATAATCCTCATAATTTTCAACCTTGACCCTTTAGAAGAATTCACGGGACATTTCTGGTAGGGAGATTAGTGAACGAATTTATGAATTTCTGATAATATATATAAGTGTTAGTGGTCTCGATATTGTCAAATTGATACACACAGTTCGATAAGTCAGAATTTAAAATACAAAATTATGGAAAAAAATTTCAAATTTATGAAAAGTGTCTCTATTTTATTTATATTAGGGACAGTATTGTCCTCTGTTCACTCAATTTCTCACAACTTCTGTAGGACTAATAACGAGGTTTCTATAAACATCTATCATGTAAGTAAAATATCATTGATAATTAAATTCACTAGTGCAGATCGAATAATTCACTCATCATTTCATCACAATGAAAAATGAAACCTTTATATACAAGGTCTGTTCAAAAGAAAAGGTGAATTTTGAATTTTTGTGGGCTGTTTTTGAAAACTGAAAATGTCAGTCACGTTTTTGTGTGTTTTTCGATTTCTTACTATTGAAAAAATGGATCAAAGAAGCTGTATCAAATTTTGCGTTAAATATGGACTAAAGTGCTCCAATGCACATACAATGTGGAATGAGGTCTTCGGAGAGTTACTTTGTTTCATAGAAGGGTTTATATGTGGTACAAGCGCTTTACACAAGGCCAAGGATATGTAGATGACGATGAGCGTCCTGGAGTTGCAACCACGTCAACAAACAAAGAAAACATCGGAAGAGTGACGAAAATGGTGTCGGAAAACCGTCGAATGACTTTTAGGGAATTTACAGAGGATGTTTGCATTCAACATTCGTGCCATGAAATTTTCTTGGATATTTTGGGCATGAAAGTAGTGCCAGCGAAGTTTGTTCCGAAATTGATAAATTTTAACGTCGCATTAGTATCGCTCAGATTTGCTCAAAAACGTTTCACGAAACATGAGTACATGGTTATGACGTCGAAATTAGGAATAATCATCCTAATGGAAGCGACCAGAGGAGCCCAGACCGAAAAAAGCACGTGAAGTTCGATCAAATATGAAGATTTTGCTCAATATTTTTTTGATAACAACGGCCTGGTGCACCATGAGTTCTTGCCAAAAAGTTGTATGGTTAATGAGGTATATACTCCAAGGAAGTTATGCAACGTTTGCATGAAGCAATTCGGCTCAATTGATCGAAAGTGTAGAGTAGAGAAATAAATCATGGGTTCTCCATCTCGATAATGCACAAGCAGACACATCAATTCTTGCTCGCAGTTTTTGGCCAAAAACAACCACAATCATGCGTCAACCACCGTATTCACCATATTTGCCTCCCTGTGACTTTTGCCTGTTCCCAGAACTGAAGAGACCAATCAAAGGAAAGCGTTTTGTCACTATTGATGAGATAAAGTCAGAATCGAAGAACGAGCTGATGACCATACCGAAAAAGAAGCGCTGAGATAAGTGTATTATATCTGTGAGAGATTACTTTGGAGGGGACAATATAAATTGATGAATAAATAAATACTTTTCGAAAAAAAAAGAAAAATGCACCTTTTCCTTTGAATAAACCTAGTGTTATAGAGACATTTTGTATGTAGAAACTTTTCTAATCACATTCATTCACCTGATACTTAGTATAATCAATATTTTAGCAATTGATAAAGTTTCAAAATGGTAACTTTGTCTTTGGAATATTTCCCGTTGATGCCCTGTTAGCTCTAACTTATCTTGGAACCGAAGGTGATGTAGCAAATCAAATAAAATCTGCTTTCGCTTGGAACGTATCAGATGATCAAATAAAACTAGAGTTCCAAGAAGCAGTACAAGAACTACAACAGTTGCCTCATTGTGAGATTCGCTTGAATAATCGATTTTATATACCAAACCGGTTGGATCTCAATCCAAAATTTGTAGAAATAGCTTCCCATTTTGACACAAATATTGTCAAAATGGATTTCAGTTCTGCGAAGCAAGCGGTGGAAAATATAAACCACTGGGTTTCAAGTCGTACCCATAATAAAATTGGGAATTTTTTGAACGAAAAGTTGGTAACGGCAAAAACCGTTGCAGTTTCTGTTAATAATTTGTTCTTCAGCTCAAAATGGTTACATGCTTTCGATAAAAGAGAAACAAAGAAAATGGATTTTCATTTATCATCTCAAGAAACGGTTCAAGTAGACATGATGAAAATTTCGGGATATTTTGAAGTTTTTAGACATCCTACATTGAAAATTAAGAATGTGAAAATACCTTTTGAAAATGAGAGAGTGTATATGGTAATAATGCTATCGGATGATATAGATGGCGTTGATTCCATAGCAAAAAATGCTCGTGAAAATTGGTATGATCGAAATTTCACAAGCGAGTTTATCACTCTTTACGTACCCAAATTTGAAATAGCATCAACCATAGATATTATACCAAGTTTGAAAAATGTGAGTTGAACTTAAATTTGATAAAAATGGTACACTCTAATCACAAATTCTACGTAATACAAAGGCTTATGTAACAAAATATTTTTCAGATGGGCATCACGAAGCTTTTTTCAGAAAAAATAAGTGGTATTGCGAAGGAACCGGTTAAGATTTCTGTGGTAACTCAAAAAATTCAGATTAATGTCAATGAAAGAGGAACTGACATTGATGATTCTCCTATTGCGGGTAAGTATGGTGAAATATAGTGCCAAAATATCATATTGTGAATTAAAATGCCGATATTCTTCTATTTTCTGTATGTTTTGTTTGAAATAGCAGTGAATCATTCACATCTGATCAGTTTATAATACGATCAGTTCATAATCTGGTCAAAGTATCGTATAGATCTTATCAGTGCATTGAATATATGTGATCAGTGTTTAGGTTATTTTCTGATCAGTGTATAGTATAGTTCTGATCTGTGTACCAAATACATCTGATGACTGTATAGTATAGACCTCATGTATCATATGAATCTGACGCGTGTACGTAATACATCTGATGAGTTTTTCGTATACGTTCTGATCAGTGCATAATATAAATCGGATCGGTGAACCATACAGATCTGACATGTGTGTTGAATATATAATCAGTGTACGATATAGATCTAATCAGTGTGTAATTTAGATCTGATTAGTGTATCATATAGATCTGAAGTGTGTAATGAATACATCTGATCAGTGTATGATATCCAGATCTAATCAGTGTAAACTATAGATCGGATCAGTGTATCATATAGATCTTACGTGTATACTGAATAAGTCTGATCAGATTTTCGTATATATTCTGATCAGTGTATAATATAGATCTGATCGGTATATCATACAGATCTAACATGTATACTGAATACGTCTGATCAGATTTTCGTATATATTCTGATCAGTGTATAATATAGATCTGATCGGTATATCATACAGATCTAACGTGTATACTGAATACGTCTGATCAGATTTTCGTATATATTCTGATCAGTGTATAATATAGATCTGATCGGTATATCATACAGATCTAACGTGTATACTGAATACGTCTGATCAGATTTCCGTATATATTCTGATCAGTGTATAATATAGATCTGATCGGTATATCATACAGATCTAACATGTATACTGAATACGTCTGATCAGATTTTCGTATATATTCTGATCAGTGTATAATAAAGATCTGATCGGTATATCATACAGATCTAACATGTATACTGAATATGTCTGATCAGATTTTCGTATATATTCTGATCAGTGTATAATATAGATCTGATCGGTATATCATACAGATCTAACATGTATACTGAATACGTCTGATCAGATTTTCGTATATATTCTGATCAGTGTATAATAAAGATCTGATCGGTATATCATACAGATCTAACATGTATACTGAATATGTCTGATCAGATTTTCGTATATATTCTGATCAGTGTATAATATAGATCTGATCGGTATATCATACAGATCTAACATGTATACTGAATACGTCTGATCAGATTTTTGTATTTATTCTGATCAGTATTCAGTATAGATCTCATCGATGCGTACTATTGATCTGATCAGTGTATCATATAGATCTGAATTGTGTGATGAATACATCTGATCAGTTTATGATATAGATATAATCAGTGTATCATATAGATCTAACGTGTGTACTGAATACGTCTGATAAGATTTTCGTATATTTTTTGATCAGTGTTTAATATAAATTCAATTCAGTGTATAATATAGATCTGATAAGTGTATTATACAGATAATGATCAGTGTATCATTTAAATTTAATCAGTGTATAATATAGGTCTGATGAATGCATCATATAGATCTGACGTGTATACTGAATAAAGGTATCTATGTTTTTCATATACATTCTGACCAGTGTATACTACACATCTGATAGGTGTATCATATAGATCTGAAGTGTGTAATGAATACATCTGATCAGTGTATACTATAGATCTGATCAGTGTATCATATAATTCTGATCAGTGTATAATACAGATCAGAAGTATGTATCATATAGATATGACGTGTACTAAATACATCTGATCAGTTTTTCGTTTATATTCTGATCAGTGTATAGTATGGATCTGGTCACTATATTTTATACATCTCATCACAGGATCACATAGATATGTGCATGCTTTATGCTACTCTGATAATGTATAAATTTAACACGAATTGTAATATATACAATGAAATTTAGTATCTTTCATGCTCATAAATGAAATACACAGACATTTATATAAACATATAGTCGTAAAACTTGACTATTTTCGGACAAGATATACCGATGGTGTCTGAATAATTATTCTGGAAGCAATAATCTATAGGAAAAATAAAATTGTGAACAAAATCCAAAACAATGAATTTTCGAAATTTGTATCTTCCTGTTTTTATATTTTCACAAGAATTTCGAAAAAACTAGTGCTTGTATGAATATTTAATACAATTCCTCGTGTGAAATAAATATATAATTTCAGAAAAACAAGCAACAAAGAAGCATGAGAACTCGAAAGAAGAGGGTGAGATATTCAACGTCAACCATCCCTTTGTGTTTGGAATTCTGTATGATGATTTCAGCCTAATATTTGGCAGAATAAATAAAATATAATCCGAACACTTAAATCAATATTTTACTCAAATATGTATTCTAACTGATTGAAAATAAATTACTGTACGTTGCAGTTGTTGATAATTATTGATTTCGTATTTGTTTCGCTGTAAAACACTTCGAACAAGAAGGAAAAACGAGCATTAGGAACTTAATACACAGCTCAAAACTTTTTTGTTTTTTTCCTCCTGAAACTTTCAACTTTTGTTGGAGAAGAATATTAATAGACTTTGTAATTTATGCCTTTCACCTTCATTTAAAACTCAATACTTCATTCAATAATGCTATGTGAAAGTGCACAAGATCTGAAAGTACCAACAAAAACGATGCCTTGAACTTTGATTATATCAGGGATGGTCAAAAACAATTTGAACGTGACGCATTCCATTATGTACTCGATATACCTATCTTTCTGGTTGCGAAAGAAATATCGTTTGTAGTTATAACAAACTCGAAAATTATTAAAAATGACGAAAAAAATGATATCTCCATTTTTTTCCAGGAAAATATAAGTAGATAAAAATGCAGCCATTATGTATACCTATATGTTGCTTTCTTGATTGACTGATAATGACTAGAATTTGCCCCATATCGTGAGTTGAAGCACTGAATTGAACTACAAAATTACACAGTTTTTTTTACAGATCCTTTGCTTCTCTATATGGTCTTCAAAATCATATAATTATCATAAAATCGAAAGTTAACAGAAACTAGATTTAACTCATACATGGAATTAATATATGAAAGTTTCAAATGAGTCAATAGATTAACCATTAATCAGTAAATATTACTAAAGAATTTATCGTACTCCATATAAAAAATTTAGAAGCACAGATATTCGAAGTAGGTTAATGACTTCTGTTTGTTGCAGTTATCGTAAACAATTTCGCCCTGATTTTGTTCAGAATTAATGAATTTTGATTAAATTCTATGTTATCTAATTTTGGATTGATATTACAAATGAAAATATTCGACAAATAACAATTGTGGTTCCAAAGTTTTACCAATTTCCAGTATTTTGTGAAATATATTACAAACATATTTCGTATATTCGACATGTTTTTCAAGTTAATAAGCAATTATCAAAAGTTCCATCAACTTTTCGCCATGACCCACTTCTAATATGCTTCACAATTTTTCTCGATATAAATAATAATAATAATAATATTTATTCAGCTGAAGCTATACAAAAAATCTGCATATTTTGAAGTGTCGATTTTTAATTACATACCGATCTCATTATTTAAAATATAGTTTCTTAGATCATGCTTAAGTATCTTAATACTAGTAATAGTTTTCAATATACTTGGTAAATTATTGGAAGCCTTAAATCCGTCATAGTACCTATATGCTTTTTTCAGATATAGAAGCTACATAAATTTCATCTAGAGCTATTTCATCTGTATTTAGGTAGCTTACAACTTTGGATATAAAAATTATCGGTGGTTTTAGTTTTATACCCATGCACATCACTGACATAGTAACATTTCTTATAAAATACATGGATGCAACTAATTTTTTATTTGTGCTTGTACCCAAAACTGTGAAGTTAGATTTTTGCACATTCACAGATGAGCTTTTGTCACATAACCATTCATTAATTGCAGAAAGGTCTCTATTGATCCCCTCTGTCATATTCATAATATCTTTATTAGAATAATCTTTGATATATTTGAAAGATTTGGCATATTATTAATGTAGCTACTCATTCTTGTACGAAGATTTTTACATTTCTATATACATATTTCAGTTTCAAGATGAAGAACATAAATCATCAAAGTTCATAAGAATAAAACGAACATATCTTTTACATTTTACATTTTTCTCTTAATGACGAAATTATCAAAGACAAAGAGTTGGAGTACTTTAGAGGAAAGAACTTCTCTTCTTTTTTCGATGAAGCTAGCTGATCTATTTAAAATATTTTGTCATACGTTTTGTCTCTTCGAAACGAATTATTCGTAACCAGAAAATTCTTATAATCAATAAGGATAAATTGAAATACACTCAGCATGGTTTCACTGAATATATTGAGTACATCAACATATATTTCAGAATTTTTTCACATCTTCAAGATTAATACCATTTGTTAACAAACCAGAAATAAAAAAAAAAAACAAAGAACTCTAGAAAATAAAGTAACAACTTGAAAAAGTGATTGTCTTATACCTGATATTTGTTCTGGACAAAAAAGACTACTACAAGTGTTTGTTTGCACCCCTAAAGCAAAATATCTGCTGTAAAAAGAGTGGAATATTTGAATACGTTCTCTAAATTGTGATGGTATCCCAATTTTATCTTTTATAACCAATGAATTGTGTTTCTACGTCCCATTTGATGTGGACGAATAAATTTCATAGTTCATATATTTACATTTGCGAAAATATTCTACCATAAAAATATAAGTCATCAAATTTCATTTGACACATTTATAATTGCATTATTTCATTTCACTTGTTTCGCAATTCTAACAAAATGAACAAATCGTTATGTCAACAATTTTTAGTCGTAGGTAAGTATAAATGAGGTGTTTGATTTGAATATGTTCCCAATACGTAAAATTAGTTCATCGTAGACTTCAAAAAATAATTTGTTGAAAAAAATGAGTAGTTCACGTATAATTTTATTACTGACAACTGTTTTATGTGCTGGACTTGCTATTCCAGAAGATTTCGTTAGGAATAATGATGAAGTCGCTATCAGTTTTTACCAGGTAAGACAAGAAGATTTTGTATTACTGATTCCTATATTTCAATAGTTACCATGGCTAAATAGTTCAAATGGCCTAAAAGTTCGAAAAAATAACTCTTTCTCAAATTGTCTTCAAATACACAATTTTGATAAGTTTGATAGACTCTTCCTTGATCTCTCAGTGAACATTGTTGCCTGAATTGAATAAATAACCCTTGCCTCAATCTCACAATAATTTTATAAATTTTTTCCCTGAAATTCTTTCGGAATGTTACCACATTTTCAGAAGCTAGAATTTGGCTTTTAGCTTCGGTAGCAGTCTAATAACTAACATATTATTGTGCTGGTATTTAGTTTACTTATGACGTGTGAAATTATAAAATTTTGTATATTACAGGAGCTGGCGAAGACCCAAACTGGAAACTTTGTGTTAGGTATGCTTCCACTACAGGCAATTCTCGCTTTGCTGTCCTGTGGAACAAAGGGAGAAACTCGCTCACAAGTTCGATCTCTGCTTCATTTAAATACTTCAAATGAACTTGTGGCTGAAGAATACCAGCAAGTTATAAAGGAACTGCAGAGAATCCCGAATTTCAAAGTGAACTTATCCAACAGACTATTCATAAATGATGGTTTAAAGATTGAACCTTCATTCTTCGACAAGGCTACTGGGTTAAGTACGCTAGTTGAAAATTTTCATTGAAATCCGGAAAATTACGTCATTCTGGAAGGCCACATAATGATAAAATGATGAACTGGCTTGATGAACAAAATATAATGCTTCAGAACAACATTGCTTTGCTAAATGGTATATATGTTAGTGGAAGATGGTTACAAGGTTTTGATAAAAGGCTAACAAAGGAGATGGACTTTCACTTATCGCCAAGTAAAACTGTCAAGGTCAATATGATGAAAGTTACTGGTTACTTTATGGTCTCCAGATGTCCTATTCTAGGTGTTAAGATTCTCAAGTTACCATTGGAAAACGAAAGGGCACAAATGCTGGTAGGTCTGACAGATGATACTGAAGGTTTGGATTCTGTTTTAGCACCTAATGCGTTGAAATTGTGGAATGAACGCCATTTTAATAAGGAGTTCATCACTCTGTACATGCCCAGATTCGAACTAACATCTGATATGGACCTCACACCTACATTGATGAAGGTCAGTAGTTATTTTGGTAAAAATTTTCTTTGAATACTGAATAGAAGCTCTTTAAGATTTTTTCATTCTAACAAACTGAAATCGTGTAGGCGTTCACGGCCGGTGTTTTTGTGAAACATAGCGATATAATCTTCCGGCTGATTGGCCGTGATAAAATGGAGCTCCTCCTCTTCCAGACGTTTCGTCCCTAATTGCGACATCTTCAGCGGCGGCGAGTGCTTCGACGTAGTTGAGTACTGGGAGACAACTCAGTTGCTCCAGAGTTTTCTCGCAGTAAGAGATGAAACGTCTGAAAGAAGAGGAGCTCCAGGTAACCATGGCCAATCAGTCTGGAAGATATATCACCATGTTTCACTAACAAACTGAATAATAGAAGCTACTAACACCAATGCAAAAAAATGCAATTGTTTTTTTCTCCATAGAAAGTACATAGTACTCTCAGCTTTTCTTTTTCTTCACCTGGATTCTCATATACAGATAGAAGTTCACCCTTCCGTAAACTCACTCTAGTTGATAGATTTTTCGATGATCTCTTGTTGAATATTTTTCGATATATAAAATGGGAAATACTTGGCTTGGTTTCTGTACTCATTTATGATCAATTGGTTCAGTTTCATCTCAAGTAATTGATATATTTTTTGGGAAAGCAAGCCAAGTATTTTCTATTTCAATTTAAATCGATTTAAAGAGTTCATCTTTGATTTTCACTATGATATTTCATTGCTCTTGTCAATTATCTGAGGAAAAATTATCATTTACAAATTCATCGAAATTAAAACTGAAATGACCGTAATAACAGATAAGATCTTAATAATGTTATCGATTAGTTACTATAGTTTTGAACCAAATTCTTTGAAATAATTTTTAAGTAAGGTAAATGGATAAAACTTTCTAATCTACTGAATAAAATTAGTGATATTAATATTTTTCTCACGAATATACTGTGATTTCATTAAAGAATTTTTGAAATTTCCTTATGTGAATGTATTTCATAATTTTCTATATTCATTCAATCATGATAATTTTAACTGATAATTTTATATCATAAATTTGATATATTTTGTTCCTTTTCAATAATGATAATAATTGGTTGAATGATAAAGGTGATCAATTTTCATTTAATTTTGTCCATTCATTAATATTCATAAAAATTTTAGTTAAAACCTAGAATTAATTTTGCAATATTATTTTATATCTTCGATGTAAATAATATTGCAAATATTATTACTATTTTATATCATTCACGAACACCGATATCAATTCAAGAACTATTCTTTCAAATATCCCCCTTATTTTAATATTCACGTGATAATTAGATTTCGAAAAATACACCTTTATAAAACATATAAAAATAAAATGTTTTAGCAGAAAATGAAACAAAAACTACGAAATATTAATTTATAAAGTTCTAATAATTTTTTTTACACAGATGGGTATTTCAAAACTCTTCTCTGCAGCAGATTTGAGTGGGATCAACGATGAATTGACCAATGTGTCTCTAATTTCCCAAAATATCCACCTTATGGTAAATGAACGTGGTATTTCTTCCATTAACTGGCCCCTGATGGGTGAGTAGAATATTGCATCAAATTACGCACATAAAAATATATAAAATAGAGTTTTTTCTGATGAATGATTATCTTCCTCGAAACATTCTCGTGATCTTTGATGAATCTTACTTGTTATGAATGAGGAAATAGGTGTTCGTTCCAATCAGCAACAAATATATATATATATATATATATATATATATATATATATATATATATATATATATATATATATACATATTTTTTTTTTCAATTTAAAAATCTCCATTTCAGTTGACGTTTCGTTGCGAATTGCAACTTTGTCAATATTTTGTTGTAATTCGCAAATAAATATCAACTGAAATAAAGACCTTTCAATTGAAAGAGCCCTTTATTGTTGAAAATATCAAAAGCGATTCACAATACTCGAGAGAGATTAGTCGTTTCTTCGATAGAGGGAGTTCACGTGATTATTTCACGAATTATTGTTCTCCTCATTCCGAAGATGGAACCTGGGTGCGTTTGTATTCATACAAACTTGATTGAAATTTTTTCAAATTAATTTATTGCCTGTTTCAGATAGGGAAAGTAGCTTACGGTATAGACCTGCAATTTTTGTAACATATGTTTCGAGCTATTGGCTCTCTTCAACGCCAAACATATGTCAACGGCTCTTTCTAAAAATTACAGGTCTATACCGTAAGCTTCTTCTTCTATTTTCATAAAATGTACCTGTAAAAACCTCTCAATTACAATTACAAGTACAATTTTAACAATTAAGTTCAATTTATGATGATACCATAAATTTATCGAATAACAACTATAATATTTTAGACTTAGACCGACAAGTATTTATGTTTGATATTCAAACATTAGGAACTGAGAATATCAATTCTGATATCGAATGAAAATATATTGCAATTGTATTTTCTTTAATGAGATCTGAAAGTTTTATATTACATCTATATATTACTGTATTAGATGTATTAACGATTCAATTTGCTATCATTGTATGTTTGTGTGAACTCTAATGATTTCATTTTCAATTTCAGAAGATAATATTATTGAAAAACAAGGAAACTTGTCCAAGAAACCTACAACTGTGAAACTAGATCATCCGTTTTTCTTTGGAATCCTTTACGATGATATGTCCTTAATGTTTGGTAGAATATCCAATCTCTGATGAAAATTATCATTCAAAATGTATTACAGTGTGTAATTAACAGTTCAATTTGAATTGATGTAGTTATAAATTTTATATTATGAAAAAATAATCAAAATTTTCAATTTTGAAGGTGTTTCAATCAATTACCTTTAACCTTCCGTAAATACGACAAAAGTTTCGATAATAAGAATAATTTTGTAGAATATTCGTAAACAACAGTCAACAAATTTATATCTCAACCTCACTGTTAATGAAATTTGATGAATTATATATTTTTCTATATTTCTGATTTGATTAAAAATTAAGTATGTGATTATCGACAATGTCATAGGTCTTTTGAATGTTTTTCTATATAAGATATGTGAAAAGGTTGATATGAATTCTTCAATTTATTTTGTAGCAGAGTAGTGTTGCACTTTTCATTGAGAGCTTCCACAAGCAGAGGAATTTTCTGTGAAGAAATGTTGAAATGATACATAATTTCTTCAGTGGTGGTGGCGTGTTTTGGGGTAGAGATTGTCAATAACTTCGTCAAAGATAATAACGAATTCTCAATCAATTTATACAAGGTGAGCTCTGTAATAATTAGTAATTTGCCCATTATATTTACATTATCGCAAATTGATAATCAATTTTTGCGTGCTGCTTTAGGATAAAAAACATATAATAAGTAATAATAATATTTTTTGCATAAAGTTCATTATACAAGTTGTAACAGTTTGGCTTGCCAACTTCCAATTCATCAAATAGTTGTTGGCAAGATACTGTACTACAAGATACATATAAGACCCCTGAGAGAATACAAATTATTCAAACTCAAAATATAAAGGGATGATATATAAAAAATAGAATATAAAAACTTTTATAAGAAGAGAAAAAAATGTTATAAATACTATTCTGTTGGAATTGCTTTGGACAAACATTTTTCTCTACCTTTGAGCTAATGTAGTAAGTAAGTGAGTACCATGGTGGCCCGAACACCCTCACACCTGCTTGTTTACTTCCTGAGGTAACGTGAAGGTTCGACCTCATGGTTTCACATTTGGACCGGTTTAACCTCGCCAGCAATTCAGTTGTGAGCCTACCCCGGTGCGTCAGATCAATGAAAACACACATCAATGACTGTGAGAAATATAGCTGAATCTGTTGGTGTGGGGAAGTCCAGCATTTCGAGAATTTTAAAAACATTTGAAGAAAGTGGCTCATTTTCTCCAAAAAATAAAAAGAAACTGTGGTCGCAAACGCAAAACAAGTCCATAAACAGACAACTTGTTGATAATAAATAGCAAAATTAATCCGAGAAAGACAAGCACTGATCTTCGAAGGGATTTAATGGTTTCTGGTGTGGAGGTGAGCACCTCAACTGTGCGAAAACGACTGCTGGAGGTTGGCCGTAAGGAAAGAAAACCTAGAAGAAAGCAACTGCTTACCCAGAAAATTATGAAGAAACGTTTGGCATGGGCCAAAAAGTACCTTGAGTGGACTGTGGACGACTGGAAGGTGGTTTTTAGTGGTGAGACGCATTTGTTCGTTCAAGGGCACAAATCAAGTGTTGTTAGTTAGCATAGTATATATTTTTTTTCCAAAAGAGAATCTGAACATCCGAAAATCGAACTTTTCGGTTTTTCTTCAATGTTCTAACAGAAATATTATTCTCAACCAAAGGAATATTATTGTTCAGTCATTTCTACGACATATAATCAAAACAACCCTCGTATTTCACAGTCCTATGCTTTGGAATACTATGCTGATTCAGGGATCTAATGTTGACATTATGTGATGTACTTCGTGATTCTAGTATACTGTAAATACAGTTCTGGTAAAATTTTATACAAAAAACCACAGAAAACTGAGATCAAACTGATGAACTTTCCCCTGAGAGGCGTGATTCATTGTGATTTGCCCTATATCAGCAACAACAAACAAATCTGAGGCATGATTTTTTAATTTTATGTAATCTTCCTTAATCCATTTTATTTGAAAAATTGATAGATTGCCTCATCCAGTTGATATTTACCTTGGAAAACTGTTCAATCTCACAAAAGAACTACATCTTACTTTTGAAGTATGTCTCCTGAATCCTAACTCCTTTCACCCTCAACTGATAACTGCAAGTTTTCCAAGTCAATGACGTGAGCATGTTTTCCACCACAAATAAGAAGATCCTATATTGTTTTTTCTCCATATTAAGAAATAATAATAATAAAATTTATTTAGCTGAAGCTATACAAAAAAATCTACATATTTTGAAGTGTCAATTTTGAATAACATACTCATTATTTAAAATATACTTTCTTAGGACACGCTTAAATATCTTTATACTAGTTTTCAATAAACTTGGTTAATTATTGAAAGCCTGAAATCCGTCATAGTAGTATATGCTATTTTTATATTTAGGGAGACTACAACTTTGGATATAAAAATTATCAGTATTTTTAGTTTTATACCCATGCACATCACTGATATAGTTACATTTTATATTAAATTACATGGAAGCAACTAATTTTTCATTATAAATATGAAAATATATGAAGCAAAGAGTATTCATTGTTTAACAGACATTAGTTCCAAAGAGTTCAGCATAATTTTAACAGTGGTATACTTATTGCACTTTTAAATTGTTCGCATGATTGTAACTTTTTAAATTATTGAATTTTTTTTTAGTCAAACCAAATGACAATATGGAGCAATATTCAAAATGTGGCATAATTTTTGATGTGCAAAACAATAATTTCACATATGTCGACAGATTTTTCCCTATTCTTTTCAAAAAACTGATTTTATTTAGAGATTTCAGATAAACATGATCATCGAAACTAAATTTTTCGTCTAGAATTATGCCTGAATATTAAATTAAATCGAACTTTGGCTTAATGTGTCACGATTATATTTAACAACATGAACTTGTCAAATTGTCAATTTGTCAAATGAATTGCTAAATATAATAGTGAAACATTAAGCCAAGAGTTTAATTTATTATAGTATTTAATTATGTTTCATCAAGAGTTAAGCGAGAATACAATCCAAGTCATTAATGCCTAAATATTTTGCTGTTTCTACTCTTCTAATTTTTTTTCATTAATCTTTATAGTTATATCTTCATTTTTATTGGTTTTGAGGGTTTTAATGGTACTCATAACTATGAAGGTGTGTTTTTGCACATTTAGGGATAAGCTATTGTAACATTACCGTCACATATTATGGCAATAAATTCATTAATGGCAAAAAGGTCCCTATAATCCCCTCTGTCAAATTCCTAATATCTTTGCCACATATATAGAGCATAGTGAATCATCATCAAATAAACGTATAAATTTTTTTTCACATGAGAATCATTATCGTTTTTATATAAGGAGAATAAAAATGGACCTGAGACAGTTCCTTGAGGTACTCCTACATCCTTTTTCGTGCTATCCGACAGCAGGCCATTGAACTCAACTTTTTGTGTTTGCGAATACAAGTAAGATCCAAACCAATTATCCACTACTCCCTCAAAGCCAAGTTTATTCAGTTTTTTCAATAATGATGATCTACATAACGTTTCAACAGCTCTTCTATAATCCAATAATACTTCTATAACCGTTTCTCCTTTATCTGTAGCACTATAACATTCCTCACATATGCTGAATTTTTCTGTCTCACAAGAGCAATTTCTTTTGAATCCTGATTGAAACTTCTAATATCCGGTTTTTTACTACTAGTTCTAAATTTTTCACATAAGGTGGTGGTTAATTTATAGGTCGAAATTGCTCTATTTCAACAGTATTGCAAAATTTTGGCACATATAAATTGTGAATTGAAAATAGAAATAACTGAGTTCAATTTACAGTTACTTTCAATATACAGTTACATGTTCATTCTATGTTATTGAAAAAATCGATTTTCGTTTGGTGGTTAAAATTCGGAATGTTTTAGGATTTCGAACTTGATTTAATATTTCGCTATAAAAATTGAAATTTCAATTTATCTAATCAGAACTTTTATCGAAGTAAGTCTTCATAAATCATAATAGGGATTACCTATACTGATTACCTATGTTTACTTTAAAAATACCTCACTTTACTCTATGATTCCTCTATATTTTCAATATTTGTTGCAGGAGTTGTTGAAGAACCACAACGAAAATTTTGTTTTTGGAATTTTTCCTACACAGGGAAATCTAGCAATAGTCGCAACTGGGGCACAAGGCGACACCTTGCATCAAATTAAAACCGTTGCAGATTTGAAGGGATCAGATGAGCAGCTAGAAAAAAATTTCAAACAAGCCCTGAAAGAAATTAATATCAACTCTGAATTTAAAGTTGCTTTATCTGATAAAATTTTTGTTAATCATGAAGTGCACCTTAAAACTTCCTTCCAACAAACAGCATCAGACTTCGAAACACCTATTGAAAAGCTTGACATGACTTCGAGAAAACAAATTTCTGATAAACCCAACTTTTGGATCGAATTAGGGTCAAAAAACAAAATGGCTCTGTTAAACAATGCCCATGTTGATGCCAGATGGCTCCAAGGGTTTGATAGACAATCTACAGAAGAAATGGACTTTCACGTATCATCTACAGAAACCGTCAAGGCTAATATGATGAAAGTGACAGGGTATTTTATGATATCCAGACATCACGATCTGGGTGTTAATATGATAAAGTTACCGTTCAAAAATGAAAGGGGCTATTTGCTTATTGTATTAACAGATGATTTGAAACCTGCGAACTATATATCAGAAAATGCACTAAAGATATGGACAGGACGAACATATACTAGAGAATACATAACATTGTACTTCCCAAAATTTGAACTGAGCTCTGCTTTAGATTTGATACCAACATTGAGAAAGGTTAGTATTCCGAACAAATGACGAATTATTGAAATCATGTTTGCTTCGATATAATCTTCCAGGCTGATTGGCCGTGGTCAACTGGAACTCCTCCTCTTCCAGATTTTTCGTCTCTAACTGCAAGAGACATCTTCAGAAGTCAAGTCTGGACAGCTCCAGAGACGTCGCCCAGCACGCAACTACGTCGAAGCGTAGTAGTACCCGTAGTATTAATACCAGTAATACTTCGAAGTAGTACTCGGAGCGTAGTATCCGCTACTGAAGATGTCCTTGGCAGTTAGAGACGAAACGTCTGGAAGAGGAAGAGTTCCAGTTGACCACGGCCAATTAGCCTGAAAATTATATCACCATGTTTCACACAAATGACGAATTATTTCCATTTCATCAGGAAAATCCATGGTTTAAAATAGTGACTTAGTTCTGTGGTTGAACTCGAAATTTTCGATTAAATAATGAAAGCAGGGAATTTTGAAGCAGAAAAAACCGTAGTATTGAAATTATTAAGTCTATAATTTCATTGCTCACTTGAATACTTCCTGAATTGATGATTTTATATGAAGAGATTCATTCAGTTTGATTTTTGTTATTTTTCGAAGCAAGACAATATCTCTGCTCTATTTTTATATATGAAACTCTCATTCTTGAAATTCTTTTAGGCGATTTAGTTAGGGCATGATTTTTCTTTGTTTTTTTCAATATATTGCTGATTTTACTTCAAGTTCGTCATATTAAAAGCGCATCAAAAGCCAAATATTTCAGTTTATTGTTCTCTGAATTTTCAAAATCATTTTTTCGTGTTTATCATAACGTAACGAAATCAGGAATGCAGACAAGTATATTGTAAAGTTCTTTTTCAATAAGTGCGAAATTCCCAATGTCTTTCGATACTAATTTTTGCAATTAATTCGGAAAAAAAGTGAAGAAAATGCCTCAAGGATATAATCATCATTTACCACTTTTCATTCGCAAATTTGGTAGTCGGAATAGTTACTGAAGTAGTGCCAAACAGAGCAAGAAAACTTCACTATAATATGTTAAGAATTTTAAAACTTCAACTATAATTAAGAATTTATTCATACACTCTAAATGTTCGATACTTTCTAGAGAATCAGAAAGAAGCAGAGAGTTGTGTCTTCAGTCATATTTCAAAATGAAAATTATATACTCTATAAGTCTGTGAAGTCTACTTTCAATATTGAAAGATTGAAGAATCCTTTCCTTTTTTTTCAATAAACACTATCAACTATTTTTCTACAGATGGGAATCGTCAACTTATTCTCAAAAGCAGATTTGAGTGGCATCAGTGAGGAAATAGACAATGTATCCATGATGTACCAAAAAATACAAATCAATATTAACGAGCAAGGCGTTTCAGCTAATAATTCATCCATAGCTGGTAAGTAAACCTTGGAACTTCGAGAAAGAAGTATATTGCAGAAAAATCTGAAATATCGAAAAAATTCGCGTAATTTATATTAATTCTCAACAACTGCTGGTAAAATAACGCTGAATGATCCAAAAATGATGAAATAATTGAGAAATAATGCTGAATTACGATGTCAAAATTTATTATGTCTTTGAACTGACCCACTGCTAGTATGAGCAGAGATTTGACCTGCCCTATGTCATAATATATCTTCGTTTATTAATAAATTAAACATAGATAAATAAATTCATTATTAACTGCAGCTTTGTAGATAAACTGTATCCTCGGTTTCGAATATATTTTGTAAATATTCTGAATCAAGGATGATTATTGATTCAATTCATTTAATCTTTTCATTAAAATGTAAATCTTGCATTTCATTGCTTTTATATTCCGCTGGAAAGTAACATAAAGAAACTTATTTTTTTGAAAAACCGGAGATTTATAAGAAACTTTATAGGGCCTATTTTGTTTATTTTTATCTTTATTATCTATATTTTTATCTTTATTATCTTTATTATTTATATTAATTTTTATCCATAATAAATTAAATATCTACCTACGGATGGCTTTTTCACCACCAACTCAATGGAGATAAGAGCATTTGCATCTTTCATTGAAATACTAGACAATAAGAAATCGAGAAACGATTTTTGAATTGAATGAAAAATATTACTTATTGTTTATTTCAGTATTATCTGTCATGCAACGTTTTCTTGTATGGTTTACGGCATATTTTTGATTAATATTTTGAATTTCAGTGGATAATGCAATAATTAAACAGAGTGATAACAAAGAAGAACCGAAAGTTTTCAGAGTGGACCATCCATTCGTGTTTGGAATACTTTATGATGATCTCAGTTTGATTTTTGGCCATATATTCAGACTCTAACAATTGATATAACGATATTCTGTTTGAAATTCAATCTATTGTATAAATAAATGTTTGAATGTTGTTTTAATTTTCACATTATACTATGCTGTTCGAATTAATTGAAACAAAGTGTAAAAAACAATGTTTTCGTAACATCTTACCTTTTAATGAAGTAAATGCATACGAAATATCGTAAATTCTTTATATTAATATGAAGTATATCCTCCTTTCACAGAAATAACTTCTTGAACTCGTCTAGGCATCGATTCCATTAGGATAGCGCAGATTTTCTTCAATTCATCATCATGAAACCATAGCTGAATGGCACTTATAATAATTTTTCTTTTGTGGTGCAATCCATTTTTGCCAGATGCTTGTTTAAAATATTCCATAAATTCTCAACAGGATTGAGATCAAGTAAATTCCTCGGCTAATCGAGTACTTTTATTTTTTTCTCACGCATAAAGGCCTGCATTTGTTTGGAATTGTGGCAGGGGGCCAGATCGTACTGAAATGTTCCATTAAACGTTTCCACGAATGGGTCAATCCTGCTGCGCCATATTATCATATATTTCACTGAATTCATCATCCCTGTTATAGGAGCTAATCGTCCAGTGCCATTGGTTGTGAAAAACATTTGAATTTGAACATTCGAAGGATGTTTTACTGTTTAATGGATGGCTGCAGGAAGGCCGCAAAGTCCACATCACTTCGTCTAACAACACTTGATTTGTACACTTGAACAAACGAATGTGTCTCATCACTGAAAACCACCTTCTTCAAGTCGTCCACGCACGGTACTTTTTGGCACATGCCAAACGTTTCTTCAGCATTTTCTGGGTAAGCAGTTGCTTTTTTCTTGGCCTTCTTACTTTGAGGCCAACCTCCAGCAGTCGTTTTCGCACAGTTGAGGTGCTCACCTCCATGCTAGAAACCATTAAATCCCTTCGAAGATCCGTGTTTGTCTTCCTCGGATTATTTTTGCTATTTCTCATCAACAATTTGTCTGTTCTTGGAGTAGTATTGCGTTTGCGGCCATATTTTTTTCTGGAGACGATGAGACACTTTCCTCAAACGTTTTAGAAATTTTCGAAACGCTGGACTTTTCCAAACCAACAACTTCGGCTATATCTCTTGCAGCCATTGATGTGTGTTCATTGAGCGCGATAATTTTGGAACGCTTCGTCGGAATGATATCCATCTTGGGACAAGACGATACAGCACATATCAAAATTAAATCAACCCCAACTGTCGCACAGGTAAATTCACAATTGAAATGCTGCCAAGGTTAAACCGGTGTCAAGGTCGAACCCTAACGTCACCTCAGGTAGTACACAAGCAGGTGTGAGGGCGTTTGGGTCACCCTGGTACCCACATACTCACTACAATAACTCAAACGAAAAAAAATGTGTGTCCCAATTAATTCGAACAGCATAGTAGACTGTTTTCATCACCTTTTTGATATAGTCATGTTTATAAAGCTTTTAGCAATACAACGATGTGAAAATCTTTATTATCGTTGATGTTTCTTTCCAATTTTATCGAAACTGGTGACAAATAGAATTTCATTCTTTCGTTCAATTATTCATTTAAAAATACATCATTCAGCAGCATGTGCCAATTACTGAGTAGGAAAAATACAATAGAATTCACAAGTTAAGTAGTATAAAACTAGAAATAATACCAAAAACTCATGAACAAGACAAATGAATGATAACTCCGAGGAAAAACCGATATCAAAGCTCACTCAAAAGCTGCAGAAACAACTGATATCTAAAAAACTTTATATCTAAAAAACAGTCAGGCACGCATGCAGCTGTGTCAACAACGTCATGATGAGGCTCAAAGTCACCACAAATTTCATGAAATATGGAAAAAGTCAGAATATTTGTACCAACCAGAGGAAAAAAACAAATTTTATTTCATACTCCAGGAAATTTCGCTCAAAAACCATTGCGAATAAGCGAACATAAAGCATAGGTAAGCATACAGAACCCTGTGGAGCCCCCGACTCCGCAATAAATGTCTCTGATTTGAAACCATTTTAGCTAACAAATAATTTTTTTGGCGTTAGGTAAATTGTCATCGTATAATGGAAATTATACGATGAATTTGTTTGAGAGTCTGAGTTTTTGGAGAAGAAGTACGTGATCTAACCTATCAAATGCTTTATGAAAATCTGTATAAATCACGTCTACTTGTGAGTAATGATCGAAACTATTAGCAGTATTCTGTGTTATACACGCAGGCTTTATGAATTACTAGGATATCAAACGTCAGTCGTAATTTTATAAGAAAATCAACTTGGCTTTATTGCCCCTTGAAGAGCATTCGGAGAAATATTTCTAGAGTTTACTAGTTTTCCCTACCCTCATGGGGAACCTCTGAAAAAGTTATGGTAAGTCAGGTGATTCAAATGAGTGTACATTTTCTAAAATTGAATTTCACACAGTAAAAATTTTTTTTCACAACTACTGTTGATAAGAGAAGAGATATCGAAAATTAATATTTGACAAAACAAAAAAATATAATGCATATATGAGTGTGTTTTTTTCTTTCGTATATAAAAATCCAATTATGATTCATGGAATTTCCTCTTTCTATTAGCATTCAATTTCGATAAGTCAGCTATTTTCATTTGTAATTTTTCCTTCTTTATTCGAGGATATTTTTCAGTTCCCCAATCACGAGTTATTCAATTATCTCTGAGGAAAATTGTCACGGATATAGGAAATTAAAATATTCCAGCTGTCACAATTCTGAACGAACTCGGCGATTTTATAAATTGGAATATTGAATTCAACGTCTGCATTTCGTTCTAGAATTCGTGAATCCTAAGTTATGAGCTTAATAAAGCCTGAAGGAAATTGATGAAGAGTTTTTTCGAACGGTCTTTTCTCTCCACTCACTGAAATTGAAGAATAAGCAGGTTGACAAATTCAGGTCAATATTCAATACGTGCACTAACGAAACTCATTATATTTGTTATTATAGATTATTGGTATAACAAAACTAATACTAATAATAATAATGATGATAAAAATAATAATAACACTTATTTAGCTGAAGCTATACAAAAATCTACATATTTCGATCTGTCAATTTTGAATTAATTCATAACTTAACCACTCATCATTTAAAATATACTTTTATTAATACCAGTACTATGTCGCAATATACTTGGTGAATTATTGGAAGCCTTAAATCAGTCATAGTATATGCTATTTTTAGATTTAGAAAGCTTGCAACTTTGGATATAAAAAATATCAGTGTAATAAAACAATTGTTAAACTGATTTACATAAAAATAATAATTCGTTAAGTTTTCTTGTGCTTTGCTTAATAATGTAAGTGTGAAGGTTTCTTGGGAATGAGCACAGTTTGAACTTGATGGAGTAATTATTTATTCGACATATGTTTCGGCTCTAGGCCTTTTACAATAAACCTATAATATTCTTGAAAAAAGCCTAGAGCGGAAACATATGCCGAATAAATAATTACTCCATCAAGTTTAAACTGTGTTCATTCCCACGAAACCTTCATACTTATATTAAAAATAATACTGCATGACGTACGTTTCGATGAGATTCGCCTTTTTCAAATGCTACGTGCAGACTAATGTTAATTTCTCGAATACATACAATATATAAACTTAAATTATGAATACAGAGAAAACAGGTAGATAACAGGTAGAAGGGATAAATTCATATTGAACTGCTATATAGTAAACTAAGTAATTTTGAAAATATTGAGAAGGGGGCTTGAGGTATGATCGATTTGGCTTTTCAAAAGGTTGCCAGAATATTTGTATTCATTAATTCATAGAACTGCCAAATCGATCATACCTCAAGCCCCCTTCTCAATATTTTTAAAATTACTTAGTTTACTATATAGCAGTTCAATATGAATTCATCCCTTCTACCTGTTATCTACCTGTTTTCTCTGTATTTAAGTTTATATATTGTATATATTCGAGAAATTGTCATTAGTCTGCACGTAGCATTTGAAAAAGGTGAATCTCATCGAAACGTACGTCATGCAGTATTATTTTTAATATATGTGTAAATCAGTTTAACAATTGTTTTATTATGTTTATCGATTTACATCAAGTATCGGCCTCATCAATTATTAACTATCAATGTTTCTAGTATTATACCCAAGCACATCACTGACATATGTTACATTTTTTCTTGCATTACATGGAAGCAACTGATTTTTTATTAGAAATATGGATAAATATTCAAGTATTCTTTGTTTTACAGAAATAAGTTCTGATCATAATTTTAGAAGAGCTCTAAAAACCTTTTGAACTTTAAAATTGTTCCGAATAACAAAGTGGAGCAATATTCGAACTGTGGTATTATTGATGATTTGAACAACAATAATTTTACATATGTCGACAGGTTTTTGCCCATTCTTTTCAAAAAATTGATTTTATTAGAAATTTTAGATGATATGAAATCAACATGATCATTGAAACTCAATTTTTCGTCAAACATAGTGCCTAAATATTTCACTGTTTCTACTCTTCTATTTTTTTGGTAATTAATCGTTTTTGTTTTATTTTTATTTTCATTAAATTCAAAGGTTTTTGTACTCAAAACTATGATGTAAGATTTTTGCACATTAAAATAAATAAATCAATGTATATATATATATATATATATATATATATATATATATATATATATATATATATATATATATATATATATATATATATATATATATATATAGTATTTATTTATTATATATTTTAGGTGATTTCAAAACCATTAGAAACTTAAAATTTAGCACTAATTTACAATTATATTCTATGTGGGTATATCCACATCTTGGCCAGAATATTCTGGCATTTGTATAAATTTTACTATAAGATAATCCCTTATAGCAACTGGGCACCATTTAAATAAAGTGTGTTAAATAAAATATCTCCAAGGTTCATTTCTATAGATAGTTTTTGGTGAAGTATTCAATAGAGCATCTTCAAATAACTCGAATAATTTGGAATCTTCAACTTTTTTTGGTTCTGAAGAGGTACTTAAAAATGAAAGGTATGTATTGTAGGACTTGAAATAATCACCATAAAAAGTTTTTTGTTCTTTCGATAAATTTTCATGCATTTCATACGCATATTTCATTTGATTGGTTAATATACTGCTTTGAGTAATGAAAGACCCAGGGATAAAATTGACTACTTTTACTCCATATTTACTCATTTCAATTCTTAATGCATCGTTCCAACCAGTCAGAGCATATTTAGTTGCTCCATAAACTGAGAGACCAGGTAAACTTGCTAAAGCACAATGACTGGTAACTGTGATAAATCTACCTTTATACTTTCTCATCAAAGGGCAAAATTGTTTACTGAGTAAAAGTGTTCCAAGTAAATTCACATTCAACTGTTGAGCAATAAGGCCTTGGGTAAACCATTCAAATTCACCAAATATCATCACCCCAGCATTATTGACAACTGCATATAACTCTAAATCATTAGCTAATAAAACCATTTCTACATAATTTACAGCTTGCATTATGTTATTAGGATCTGTAAGGTCCACATTAACTGGCATAACTTGATTCTCTGCATATTTTTCCTTAATTTTTTGAGCTCCTTTCGACTTTAAATTTAAAAATCCTGCAATCACTGTTAACCCCAAATCAGCCATATGTTGGGCCAAGGAAAATCCAAGACCAGAATCACAACCACTTATAAACACTACATATTTTTTTGATGGTGTGATCCTTTCAGTAGTATGCATTACATAAACTAAACATGATCCAGTAATACATACTATTGTCACTGTTCGCAGGAAATTGCTTGAATCAAACCCTTTGTCTAACACTAATCCAAAAACTCCTGCTCCAACTGCTGTATACACTTCATTAATTATTTCAAAAAGTGTGAAACAATACTTTGAGATAATTCCCATGTTTGATTAACATCAAGGTTCATTGGTGAATAAATTGCTTATTCAGGTAATATTTTGCGATGCTAATATGTAGAGCGAATGTTGTGTATTTTAATGTAACTGTGTTGTTTGCATTATGTTCCATTAATTCATTTCACTGGAATTTAGAACTATTTTAGTCATTCTGACAGTAATTCAGTGAAAAATACATATTGACAGTATCTCAACATCAGAGAATATATATATATATATATATATATATATATATATATATATATATATATTAAATATTTTTAGCAATAACAAGCTTCTTTTGATATGAAAAAGTTGCTATATCATAACTTTGTCAAAACTAATGAATAATTGAATTTATGAATTACTATAGATATCAAAATGTCAAATTTATTTTTTAGAAAAATCGAATCAGTTTTTTCGTTTATTTAAAATTTATCCATTATTTTTTTATATATATATATATATATATATATATATATATATATATATATATATATATATATATATATCAAAATGAAAATTGTGGGCATATACCGCTTGATTGATAGCAGCTGCCGTTTTGACTTAGGATATACCAATATTTTCATTTTAATTTAAATTTTCTTCCTCAACAAATATGATTAATATATATCTTCCGAATGTTTTTAGCAATAACGTAAAATATATTAATGAAATAACATATCTTAATCAGGCAATAAATGAATCAGATGAAACCAAATACATGAAAAGAAAACCAAAAAATATAGCTTCTCTCATCACATATGGTGAAATTCTGCAAGTCGGTCATTTGAAATAGCTCGGGAAAGTTACACAGTAACTTCCGGTATGAACCGAATCGCTAATGAACAGAGAATTACCAAGCTCTAAAGGGCCTACAAACCAGCATGGGCTCACTATAACAACAAGTACATTTCGAGAGACGCCAAATTCAGGCATCATAACACAACGATTCTTCCAGAAGTAATCTACGCATCTGAAACAATGATTATTAATTCCAGAATTAGAGAGATAGAAAAACAAGAACGAAAAATTCTCAGAAAGATTTACGGGCCAATCCATAGAAACGGCATTTGGATGAAAAGACCTCAGAATGAACTGTGTCACAAGACAAATACGATAACGGAAGGAATCAGAAAACGACGACCAAAGTTCTATTATATATGCTATGTCTACGGAATGAAATATTCCAGAATACCGAAGAAACTACTCGATATAATTATGAATAGTAAATGCGTAACAGAGTGGCTAAAAGAGGTCCAAATGGATCTACAACAGATCAATATAAAAAATCTCGAAGATCGCACTGAATGTCGCTATAAATTAGACATGTGACGTCTGAGCAAAAGCCAAATCGTCAACCTGGAGCGAAATGGACAGATGAACGGAAGAAAGAGCATTCAGATAGACAGAAGCGTTTTTGGGAGGCAAAAAAGATGAAGTAAATGTCCTAATAATTGCGAATTCAGGTTCAGTCGCTCTTCTTATGAGAAACAATCGAAATAATAATAATAATCAGATATATATATATATATATATATATATATATATATATATATATATATACATATATATATATATATATATATATATATATATATATATATATATAGTAAATACTGAGACTCTTAATCGAAATATTTCAAATAAAACTCTCAGGGAGCTGTCTACACAAATGTTGTCAACGAGAACGAACCCATCACTTTCGAGAGTGAATATTAAGAGCGTTTCAAAAAATTCATCGATCTTGTTGAATGATAATAGGATACAATTGTTTCATCATTATTATGAATCATCAGTCCATATTTAATCTATCAATCAAGAATCGATGACTTTCAAAACGAACATAGGTCCCATACCAAATTGAGAGAAGTTCTAGAGAGTGAAATACTCACGTAGGCTCCCTCTATCGGCGAAAGGACGTATAAACACTCCCTAGCGTTCAAGATTCCTACTCATGACAACAAGAGTGCGAGTGGAAGGCTTTGTAGATATTTCATTCGAACACAACAGAAAATTGTCTGAAATGTGTACGAATGATCCCATGCCTAATCGCTCCAGATCACGCCCAGGCGGGCAAAAGTGTAGCTAGTTCAAAGATTCACAGGTAATTCAATACTAGTAAATACTGAGACTCTTAATCGAAATATCGAAATATTTCAAATAAAACTCTCAGGGAGCTGTCTACACAAATGTTGTCAACGAGAACGAACCCATCACTTTCGAGAGTGAATATTAAGAGAATGAATATTTTCGAAACGCTCTTAATATTCACTCTCGAAAGTGATGGGTTCGTTCTCGTTGACAATATTTGTGTAGACATTTCCCTGAGAGTTTTATTTGGAATATTTCGATATTTCGATTAAGAGTCTCAGTATTTACTAGTATTGAATTACCTGTGAATCTTTGAACCATATATATATATATATATATATATATATATATATATATATATATATATATATATATATATATATATATATATATATATATATATATATATATATATATATATTGTTATATCATACTGCTTTCGAAACATTCAATTTGATTAAGGAAACTACGTATACTTTTATAAATAGTTTTTTAACCAAAATTATCAGGCAGGAAACTAAATCGTAATCCCACAGTATAAATGGAAGGTAATATGTAATTTTGCTGAATTGATACATTATTTCAACTCTGCTTCCAATTATTCTGACAATATGAAGTATCTGTGTGTGTTGTTCTATATTTTAGCTATTGCCTGCTACGTTCAAGCTTATCAAACAACTCCCCACTATAATGAATGGGTAAGTTTATTGAATTCTACATTCTGATATATATATATATATATATATATATATATATATATATATATATATATATATATATATATATATATATATATATATATAAGAAAAGGAACACTAGAACTTCGATGGACGTAGTGCGACTGACGAGTTCCTTGCAGAACGAAACACATGTCTCGCACTTCAGGTATGGCATCGATTTCAATATTTTTCAACATTTATCGCGCTTGAAGAATAATGGAGAGATCACATCGTACACGTTCACATCTAACTTTACTATAACATTATCTTGGTTAATTTAAATTTTTCAAATGGATGTTCTAGTGTTCAGTTTCTTAAAAATTCATTCAGTGCGATAAGCTCTTAATCGAAATATTTCAAATAAAACTCTCAGGGAGCTGTCTACACAAATGTTGTCAACGAGAACGAACCCATCACTTTCGAGAGTGAATTTTAAGAGCGTTTCGAAAAATTCATCGATCTTGTTGAATGATGATAGGATACAATTGTTTCATTAGAATTATGAATCAGCAGTCCATATTTAATCTATCAATTAAAATAGATCGAAAATCAATCCAAATTCCTTCTGATCGTGCAAATAATCGTTTTAATATTGTGCTTTTTTATTATGTTGTCGACTTTATCATTGAATATAACTTAAATTCAAACACTTGAACTTATGATTTACACTTTATTGACTACATAGCATAATTCTATGTAGGATGCCAGATCATGCTGCCATGTTAGATACGCTGACATGTTACAAAATCAAACTGTATACTCTCATCTACCGTTCACTTAAAATTTACATTTCTCGGTAAAATTACTGTAGAGAAGTCTCAATTATTGAGCAATTAGAACAGAAAAATACTCGGAATCGATGATTGACAAATCAATAATGAGAAAGCGACAAACACGACCGATGAAATGAATTTTTTCATTTAAAATTAATAATAAAAATTGCATAATACAATTACGTATAAATTCTCAATGATAAAGTCTTTATTTTTTTTTTTTTTTTTTTATATATTTAATAGTGTTGGCGTTTACTTGATGTAAATCCATTATAATTGAATATAACTTAAATTCAAACACTTGAACTTATGATTTACACTTTATTGACTACATAGCATAATGCTATGTAATGCTATGCTCGTTCTGGATACACACCGTCGAAGCAAAACCATAAATATTTCAAAAATCGTCTTTGCACAGATTCATGATTCCTTATATTACACAAGTATCCTGGATTCCAAACGACACTAGCATATTCTAGTTTAACGTATTGGGGTATTGTATAGAAGCATAGTTGATTAAGATTGAGATAACCATTAAGAATTACTTATTACAAAACCTAATGTTCTGTAACAACTTGAGACAATATCAATAATGTGAGTAATAAACGTTAATTTTGTGTCGAAAGCTACTCTTGATTCTCTGAATTCGGCACATCTATTGATTTTATTACTATTTACATTGAAGTCGAAATGAAATATACTTTTTTTACGAGAAAAAGGCATTATGTTGCTTTCAGAAATATTCAGCGTCAGTAGATTTCTTCCACACCACTGATTCAAATTAGAGATATCCCCTTGAAGAATGTGGCAATCACTTACTGTTGTCATTTCGCGAAATATCTTACAATCGTCCGCATATAGAAGAAAATTACAGTTCTTTTCGGAGGAAATTTCGTTCACAAAAATATTGAAAACAAGCGGGCCCAAAACAGAACCTTGTGGAACTCTTGACTCTGCAATAAATTCCTGGGATTTGAAACAGTTGAACAAATAATTTTCTTGGCGTTAAAAAAACGTTTTCAACATACGTTCGTATGTTGAAAAAAAAATAACAAATTCATCTGAGTCCAAAGCGACATGAAGAATACCATGTATATATATATATATATATATATATATATATATATATATATATATATATATATATAACATATATATATATATATGTATATATATATATATATATATATATATATATATATATACATGTTATAACTTATTATAACTGCAGGAATTGGTGAGAGTATATGTTGGTTTTGTCTAAATGTTGAATAATGAATTATGTGTTCTGAGTGTAAATTATTACTTATTTTCTCATTCTATTATTCATTTATTGACACGCAGTTGCAAAAATAACATGACTTTTTCTTTCGATGACCTAATTACATCGACGTAGTTACAATGATATCGGAATTTTCAGATATCAGAAAATTTTCCTACAGAATTCAATATATCATATCAATAAAATACGAAATATGATCTCATGTTTCCTCTGATAAAATAATTTTTGTGGTTTTCTTCTGAATGTGGTCAGATTCATTCAAATAATAATTTTGGAAAAGGATATATAAATTTCATTCGCTTGAAATAACTGTATTGTCCAACATGAATTCATCAGTATTCGTAGTTCTCCTATTTTCTTTAGTGTATATCGCATACGCTTCTGATCCAATACCCGAAAGAACAGGTCCTGTTACTTTCCCAGATGCTAACCAAGTAAGTTTAAATGATCATATCTAAAATTTTATATTTTTATATGTTTATAGTTAGTTTATTGGTACAACACAACCTCAATACCTGTTTTTACACAAATCTTGATCCATACTATATAAAAAAGAAAAGCTGATTGTGTTGCTTAGCCTGAATCTCGAGATCAGCAGAACGGAATTCGCTAATTCTTTTTTCAGAATGTTCCTTGAAGTACGAGATTGTTTCGTAGATAGAGAAAAATTTCAAAATTTACCTAAAAAAGTCTTCTCTAAACACTCTATAAAACACTTTTCTATACACCATACAAACTCAACCTGATTCAAAATAATACTTAAAACTCAATTTGAACTATGATATATCAACGCAGGTACTTAACTGTAAGGGCTAGAAATTTTGCACAGTGCTCTCTTTGATAACTTAGGGAAGCAGTAAGAAAGGATTTTCGAAAATTCACCCCCAAAGAGACTAAAACGAGGGTGCAAATTTGGTATGGAACTTTGTCATTTTTTGAATTATTTGACTAAAATTATGTTCGAAGGTTCTTCATTTGAAGTCAGGAAGTACGTGTAGAATATTTCTTCGAAATCGTCGCTTAAGTTACAAGAAGGGTGCAAAGTTAATATGAAAGTTCTGATTTTCGAAATTTTCAATAAAATATTATATTTGTTATATACTATGCTCTATATATTTGAATATAAACTTAAATCCAAACACTTGAACTTATGATTTACACTTCATTGACTACATAGCATGACGCGTTTCGTCGTTACAAACGACTTCTTCAGATGCTTACAGAATAATAGGATTATAACAGGATTATTAATAGGAATAACAGGATTATTGTGTAAGCATCTGAAGAAGTCGGTTGTAACGACGAAACGCGTAATGCTATGTAGTCAATAAAGTGTAAATCATAAGTTCAAGTGTTTGAATTTAAGTTTATATTCAATTATAATGGATTTACATCAAGTAAACGCCAACACTATCAAATATTTAAAAGATTTGAGATCAACGATAGTACATATATATATGGCAGATATATTAAGAATATGATAGAGGGGATCAATAGAGAGCTGTCTGCAATTAATGAACTGTATTTAATGAGTTTAATAAATTGTCACAGAGGTTATGTGACAATAGCTTATCCCTAAATGTGTAAAAATCTAACTTCACAGTTTTGGGTCAAGTGAAACCCTTAAAACCAATAAAGATCAGGATATAACTATAAAGATTGATGATCAAAACATTAGGACAGTAGAAATAGTAAAATATTCAGGCAATATGCTGAACGAAGAATTGAGTTTCAATGATAATTATGATTTCATATCATCTAAAATCTCTACAAAATCAATTTTTTAAAAGAATTAGAATAGACCTGTCGACATATGTGAAATTATTGTTGTTCAAATCAATAATAATTAATGCCACATTTTGAATATTGCTCCACTTTGTTATTTGGTTTGAAACTGTTAATCAAAGAATACTCTTCGCTTCATATATATATATATATATCCAAATTTCAATTAGAAAATCAGTTGCTTCCATGTAATGTAATAAGAAATGTAACATATATCAGTGATGTGCATGGGTATAAAACTAGAAATACTGACAGTTTTTACATCCAAACTTGTAAGCTCTCTAAATTCGAAAATAGCATATACTATGGCGGGTTTAAGGCTTCTAATAATTTACCAAGTATATTGAAAACTAGCACTAGTATCAAGATATTTAAACGTGATCTGAGAAAGTATATTTTAAATAATGAGATAGGTATATAATTAAAAATTAACGCTCAAAATATGTAGATTTTTTGTATATATTCAGCTAAATTTATATTATTATTATTATAATTATCAATATGTTTCTCTCTCATTTTCTTCGACTCCTGCTATTATATATTAATTTCCCTATTCGATCAAAAACCAAGACTATTAGTAAAGGTATTCGTATTTGAAAAAATATTTCCACAATCTATAAGAAATTAAATATATTTGCGAAACAAAGATTTTAGAGTATGTGTAAACCAAAATAGTAGTTTCCAGTTGAAAAATAAACTCCCAAACAAACTTAAAGCTTCAATAACTAGTTCAATCGATATCAAACAGAAAAGAAGGGATAATTTGGTAGATATCTTCCAAATCAATCAAACAGATATATTGAATAGTGTTGACGTTTACTTGAAGTAAATCCATTATATTTGAATATAAACTTAAACACTGGAACTTATGATTTACACTTAATTGACTACATAGCATGACTCGTTTCGTCGTTACAAGTTTCTTCAGATTCATTCGGATTATTCTGTGAGCATCTGAAGAAGTCGTTTGTAACGACGAAACGCGTCATGCTATGTAGTGAATAAAGTGTAAATCATATGTTCAAGTCTTTGAATTTAATTTCATATTCAAACAGATATACTTAATATTGCTAAAAAGAAAAACTAAACAGACTACTAGAATATCTATGGTATCAATTTTTTTTTTAATTCAGTGGACCTACAGTTTAACGCCAGTTGGGCTTGTAATCGATGTACATTACCCAGCATATTCCATTATTCAACCTACTTGAATCATAGACAAACACAAACGCCCATGCCTTCAGCGGGGCTCGAACCCGAGTTCTACCGCACCATAGTCGGGAGTTCTGCCGACTACTAAACAGACTACTAGAATGTCTATGGTATCAATAGACCCAATTAAAGCAGCATTTACTACTCTCTGGTCTGTCTATTTCATCACCGAAATAGACAGACTATAGCATGAAGATATTATCACCACCTTAAGAGTCTTGAATTAACTATTCTTAATTGATTGATTTGATTCAGTGACATATTCAGTTAAGTGAGCACAATCGTCTACGTGTCATTCACCAAAACTGAAGAACGAAAGCTTCAAAACTACCATTTCTTTTTTAACTAGTCGAGATTTTAGTGTGTGGAACTCTCCAGACTTAATTGAATATAACTTAAATTCAAACACTTGAACTTATGATTTACACTTTATTGACTACATAGCATGACGCGTTTCGTCGTTACAAAGGACTTCTTCAGATGCTTACAGAATAATGATATATTGAATAATGATAAAGATTATTCTGTAAGCATCTGAAGAAGTCGTTTGTAACGACGAAACGCGTCATACTATGTAGTCAATAAAGTGTAAATCATAAGTTCAAGTGTTTGAATTTAAGTTATATTCAATTATAATGGATTTACATCAAGTAAACGCCAACACTATTAAAGCTTCAGACTCATCTGTTCTTCTTGCCGCGTCAATAAACTCCTTCAAAAATGGCATAGATGTGTCCGTTTTTAACGTCACTTAGAGTAACTACCAAAGTTATATAGCACAAATATTGTGTCTCCCGTAAAAAAATTTTGTTTAATATTTATTTAGCAATAGCTACTACAAAATCATATATAGATTTAGGTTCAAAATATATTATTTACAATTATATGTTGAAAACGACTTTAGCTAATTTACGCTTGAATACTTCAAGGTCACTAATTGTTTTTATGGAGCTAGGTAATTTATTGAATGCGTTAATCATTCATAAAATATAGTACTCCTTTTTTTGCAAAGCTTGCAAACTTGCATGTAGAAATTGTCAGCATTTCTTGTTTTATAAGTGTGCATATCAATGACGCATGTTACATTTTCATTCATCTATAGTGGAAAAATTTGTGTTTATAATAATAATAATTATAATAATAATAATAATAATAATAATAATAATAATAATAATAATAATAATAATAATAATAATAATAATAATAATAATAATAATAATAATAATAATAATAATAATAATAATAATAATAATAATAATAATAATATTAATAATAATAATAATGATAATAATAATAAAATAATAATATTCATTCAGCTGAAGCTATACAAAAATCTACATATTGTGAACTGTCAGTTTTTTATTATATACCTATCTCATTATTCAAAATATACTTTCTTAGATCACGCTTAAATATTTCAATTCTAGTACCTGTTTTCAATTTAGTTGGTAAATTATTGAAAGACTCAAATCCGTCATAGTATATGCTATTTTTGGATTTAGAGAGCTTACAACTTTGGATATAAAAACTATCAGTATTTCTAGTATTATACCCATGCACATCTCTGACATATGTTACATTTTTTATTACATTACATGGAAGCAACTGATTTTTTATTTTAAATATGAATATATATAAAGCAAAGAGTATTCTTTGTTTTACAGACATTAGTTCCAAAGAGTTCAGCATAATTTTGACAGAGGTATACCTATTGCACCTTAAAATGGCTTGCATGGCTTTGTTCTGTAACTTTTGTTTTTTTTTTGAATTTTTTCTTTAGCCAATCCAAATAACAATGTGGAGCAATATTCAGAATGTGGCATTGTTATTGATTTGAACAACAATAATTTCACATATGTCGACAAGTTTTTGCCTATTCTTTTCAAAAAATTGATTTTATTAGAAATTTTAGATGATATTAAATCAACATGATCATTGAAACTTAATTCTTCGTCTAACATAATGCCTAGTCATTTTACTTTTTCTACTCTTCTAATTTTTTGTTCATTAATCTTTATAGTTATGTCCTCATTTTTATTGGTTTTAAGGGTTTTACTTGTACCCAAAACTATGAAGTAAGATTTTTCAAGGTTATGAGATAAGCTGTTATCACATAACCATTCATTTATTGCAGAATGGTCTCTATTGATCCCCTCTGTCATATTCCTAATATCTTTGCCACATATATAAAGCATAGTATCATCAGCGAATAAACGTATAAAACATTTTTTCACGCGAGAGACAATATCGTTTATATATAAGGAAAATAACAACGCACCTAAGACAGTTCCTTGAGGTACTCCCACATCCACTTTCGTGCTATCTGACACTATGCTATTGAACCTAAATTTTTGTGTTCGCGAATCCAAGTATGATCCGAAACAATCATTTAGTACTTCCTCAAAACCAAGTTTATTCAATTTTTTCAATGATAGTGATCTACATAACGTTTCGAAAGCTCTTTTAAAATCCAATAACCGTTTCTCCTTTATCTATAGCACTTACCATTCCTCACATATGCTCAATATTGCTGTCTCACAAGACCAATTTTTTTTGAATCTTGATTAAAACTCAGAAGTTACATAAAATTTTTCACATAATCCTAAAACCTGTTTTTTTTACTACTAATTCTAAAATTTTTTCATAAGGTGGTAATAAATTTATGGGTCGAAATTGCTCTATTTTAACAGTATTGCAAATTTTTGGGACAGTTATTATTAATGAACATTTCCAATCTTTTGGAAATACGCCATATGTCAGTGATGTGTTAACTAAATCTAAAAATCTATATCCAGAAATGTCAAAGGCATCCTTCACTATCTTGACTGTTATTTCATCTTCGCAACTACCTGTATTTTTCAAAATTTTATGATATTTTTGAAATATTTCATATGTATCTTCTCAAAATTACACATTTTCACCATTTTCGGTATAGATTGTAAGACATATTCGTAGTCATGTATCGGAATTATAGAATTAATTAATTGGTGTACACTCTCTACAAAGTAAGGATTGAAACTCCTAGCAATCGTCTCGTACTATTTCGTTATTAACCACGATATATGGTGTATTATTAGTTTTATTTTGTAAAAATTGTTTCAGATTTTTCCATAGTTGTTGCGATTTTTTTGTATTTGTATCTGTATTTGTTTATTTATATGTGTTTGTATTCAACTTTGAATACAAATACATATGTAGCAAAAATTATTCTCTGTTTGACTGAAATTATTTCTGAATATTAAGGTATGCTTTGGATTGGAGTATACCTATTGCATTTGAATATTGTTCGCATAGCTCTATTCTTCAGCTTTTTTAACTGTTGGGTTTTTTCTTCACCCAATCCCAATAAAAGAGTGGAACAATATTCGAAGTCTGGCATTATTATTGACTTAAAGAGCAATAACTTCACATATGTCGTCAGATTTCTTCCAATTCTCCTGAGAAAGTTGGGTTTGTTGGAGATTTTAGACGATACGAAGTCAACATGATCATTGAAACTCATTTTCTCATCTAACATAACTCCTAAGTATTTAACAAGTTTTACCCTTTCAATGTTCTGGTTTTCAATTTTAATACTTATATTTTCATTCCTAACTACCTTAAGAATTTTACTTGTACCAAAAACTATAAATTTTGTTTTTATTACATCTTAATTCAGTAGCTTCATTTGATGAAATCGTGTAGCCTTTCACGCAGGGTTTGTGTTGTGTATCATGGACGATACACAACATCCTCCTCTTATACACATGGTGTATAAGAGGAGGACGCCCAGTTAATCATGGCCAATCAGCACAGCAGATTATTTCACCACGCTTCATTAGTTGTAATTTTTTCAGTTATAATTTTAAATTTGACTTCCTCCAGAAGTTTTCTATTTGAGTACTCATTTCCAATTAATAATATAAATTTATCATTACTAGTACAATTAGATTGAATTGAATGTTGAATTTTAGTGCCTACTGGAGTAATCCTCTTCACTATTGAATTCACCTTTTAATATTTCTTGTTGATTTCTATAAACAACCCCAATTTACAATATGTTTCCTATGAATATATGTTGAACATTACATTTTAATGGTGCTTTTAAGTCATAACGAATAAAATGTGGTAACTGTTCAGGTCTCATTCAGAATGGTATAAATATATTCTATTTGCAATAAGTAACTAAAGATTTTCTCCATAACACTTACATATTCAATCAAAGGGGAAAAATATCAAATTAAATCGAAAATCGTTTTCCTTGAAAGGAATGTGGTTTCACTGAACAACAGTGGGGGTATTTGATAAATTATTCTCGAATTTTCTGTTGAATTTATTTCCATTGTTACTTCATTCCAAATAAGCAACATGAAAGTTCTTCTATTCCTCGGTATCTTTATATTGACCTTATGGTCTGCAATTGCTGATGAAGAACAGATAGCGTTTGTGCCTGAGCGTCCCTTGTTCCCTGAAAGGAATAACTCGCAGGTGAGTTTGAAATCAGACATGAAATGACCGAAAGTAATTCTATATTTATAATATTCGTGTTTTTTCCTGTCGTTTTACATTTTATCTTATAACTGAAATTGACTGTTGAATTGATACACAACCAAAAAATCTTTGGAAAGTATTATCAAGTCACAAATATCAGATTACTATCTTATTTCCATAATAAATTCCTAACTCATTCTGCGAATACTGTTACATTATGGTATGATATTTACAGATTGAAATTGGAAAGAACAATGGAACCAAGTGAAATTGGTATTTGTTATATTATGAATGTTTCATATGAACTTATTTTAAAAATTCTATATTCGCGAAATAATTTTAAAATAAATTATCATTAATTCTAAATTAAGCTTGGTCAAACTGATAGATCTTTCAATAGAATAACAAACTATCAAACAAACTGTCGCAGTAAAAATTCACATTCCATCAATCTTAATGATCTTATCCAAAAAAAGCACATTTTTAACAATAATTGTGAAATAAAACATACAAAAAAAAGAGTAGGACACACAATTCAAAGAATATATTGGATATGTAATAGTGTTGAATTTCGCTTGATGAAAATCCCTTATAATTGAATATGAATTTTAATTCAAACACTTGAACTTATGATTTACACTTTATTCTCTACATAGCATGACGCGTTTTGTCATTACAAACAACTTCTTCAGATGCTCACAGAATAGTGAGCATTAATGAACAGAATGAAGAACAGTATCCTGTTAGCATCTGAAGAAGTCGTTTGTAACGACGAAATGCGTCAAACATTTGAACTTATGATTTACACTGTATTGCCTACATAGCATGACGCGTTTCGTCGTTACAAACAACTCCTTCAGATCCTAATAATGAACATTAATGAACAGAATAAAAAACATTATTCTATTAGCATCTGAAGAAGTCGTTTGTAACGACAAAACGCGTCAAATATTTGAACTTATGATTTACACTTTATTGCCTACATAGCATGACGCGTTTCGTCGTTACAAACAACTCCTTCAGATCCTAATAATGAACATTAATGAATAGAATAAAAAACATTATTCTGTTAGCATCTGAAGAAGTCGTTTGTAACGACGAAACGCGTCAAACATTTGAACTTATGATTTACACTTTATTGCCTACATAGCATGACGCGTTTCGTCGTCCCAAACAACTCCTTCCGATGCTAATAGATAATGAACATAAATAATTGATGAGGCAGATACTTGATAATAATGGATAAACATAATGAAACAATTTTTAAACAAAGATTCACATATATATTAAAAATAATACTGCATGACGTACGTTTCGATGAGATTCACCTTTTTCAAATGCTACGAGCAGACTAATGACATTTGTTGAATACATACAATAGGTTGACTTAAATTATGAATACAGAGAAAACAGGTAGATAACAGGTAGAAGGGATCAATTCATACTGAACTACTATATAGTAAACTAAGTAATTTTGAAAAGATTGAGAAGGGGTCTTGAGGTATGATCGATTTTGCTGTTCAAAAGGTTGCCAGAATAATTGTATTTATTAATTTGAAGTGATTCTAACAAATTAAGCTTCATTTCCTTTTTGCGGTATTCAAAATTTACTAATCGATATATTTACTAATCGAATAGTAAATATTCTTTCTAGAACCAATTTCAACACCGAGAAAAATTTAATCATGCAAATAGCCGTGAACAATAATTATAATCCTGAAATAATAGATAATATGATATCGAAGAAAAACTTCAAAAAGGCGTTTGGTTTGGTTTATCCCCTAGTCAAAAACAATATCAACTATAACAGTCTTACATACATCGGTAAGTCCAGTGAAGAACTCAAATCTCTTCTTTTTAAGTATAACATCAACATTTCTTACCTTAATGGAAATAACTTAGGAAAACGTATCAAAAACAACAAATCTGAGGTCAACAAAAATGAAAAATCAGGATAAAATTAAATTAAAATAACATAGAATTAACTGTGGCAGTTGTGATAAATTTTATATTGATAGAACGTTTACAAGTTTTCAAATAAGAATTTCTGAACATAAACGTTGCTTTGATAATCAGACGACAGATTCACATTATGCAAATCATTTGATTAAATGAAAATCATATATTCAATTCCGATTTTTAAATTTTCAATACCGCAAACAAGGGAATGAAGCTTAATTTGTTAGAATCACTTCAAATTAATAAATACAAATATTCTGGCTACCTTTGTAACAGCCAAATCCATATTACTCAAGCTCCCTTCTCAATCTTTTGAAAATTACTCACTTCACTATAAAGTAGTTCAGTATGAATTGATCCCTTCTTCATGTTATCTCTGCATTCTCTGCATTCATAATTTAAGTTTACCTATTGTATGTATTCGTGAAATGTCATTAGTCTGCACGTAGCATTTGAAAAAGGTGAATCTCATCGAAACGTACGTCATGCAGTATTCTTTTTAATATAGGTATGTGTGAATCTTTGTTTATCAATTGTTTCATTATAATGAACATTAGTGAACAGAATGAAGAATATTATTCTGTTAGCATCTGTAGAAGTCGTTTGGAACGACGAAACGCGTCAAACATGTGAACTTATTATTTACACTTTATTGCCTATATAGCATGACGCGTTTCGTCGTCACAAACAACTTTTTCAGATGCTAATAGATAATGAACATTACTGAACATAATAAAGAACATTATTCTGTTAGCTTCCGAAGAAGTCGTTTCTAACGATGAAACGCGTCAAACACTCGAACTTATGATTTACACTTTATTGCCTATATAGCATGACGCGTTTCGTCGTCACAAACAACTTTTTCAGATGCTGATAGATAATGAACATTAATGAACAGAATAAAGAACATTATTCTGTTAGCTTCCGAAGAAGTCGTTTCTAACGATGAAACGCGTCAAACACTCGAACTTATGATTTACACTTTATTGCCTATATAGCATGACGCGTTTCGTCGTCACAAACAACTTTTTCAGATGCTGATAGATAATGAACATTAATGAACAGAATAAAGAACATTATTCTGTTAGCTTCCGAAGAAGTCGTTTCTAACGATGAAACGCGTCAAACACTCGAACTTATGATTTACACTTTATTGCCTATATAGCATGACGCGTTTCGTTGTTCAAACAACTTCTTCGGATGGTAACTGATTAATGAACAGAACGTTTTGAACAGAATGTTTGAATTTAATAGTATATTCGAATATATTGAAACGAACAGTCATGTATTTTCAGGTAGAATTTTGAATGATCAAACCAAGTTACACAAATCATCACTTTTGAATATTTTTTCTCAAGTTGTCAGTCTTGTCATTGATTGCCAGTTGCTAAGATAAGCAAGCAATAGATAATTCGGTGTACCTGTTGAGGAAGAGAATTGTGTACTTGAAATTTAAATAACCCTAGAGGTTCGATTTGCCTGTTCTGTTTCAATATATTCATAGTTAAATCTTTACAATTGACAAGGCTCATTGTGGTAATGAATTCCCATTAAGTAGATGACATATCATATAAAATACGACTAAGTCTCTATCAACAATTCGAAAACCTTATGCTGTACCTTCACAGAAATTATTCAGCTCTGTGCCTTTGCTTCATGCTACACATCCATTATCAGGTGTTATAAACTCTTGACAATGCGGTGTAACCCGAATCATTCGACGAAAGTTATAAACTCTTTGTGTGGGTTTGAAGTTCTATAAATTACATAATGAATTCGAACAATATGTCACAAATTATTGAACCAATATTCAATGAATGTTATCTACTTGTTATGTAGGAAATATGTAAAATAGATAAGATATATTGCTTCATTTGGTGAAGAATGTTTTTTGATAGGTTATGTAGAACCGTAAATAACTCTTTGATTGAAACGGATTATTTAGTTGACTATAATTTTATTGAATATAACTTAAATTCAAACACTTGAACTTATGATTTACACTTTATTGACTACATAGGATGACGCGTTTCATCGTTACAAACGACTTCTTCAGATGCTTACAGAATAATGAAGAAGTCGTTTGTAAGGACGAAACTCGTCATGCTATGTAGTCAATAAAGTGTAAATCATAAGTTCAAGTGTTTGAATTTAAGTTATATTCAATTATAATGGATTTACATCAAGTAAACGCCAACACTATTAAATATAATTTTATTGTTCAATTTATGAGGAATAGTCTGAAAAGAATCTACTGCCATGTCTTGTTGAACCTTAAAATAAATATCTGATACTAATAAATGTTTGAAGTGATATAACAAATAAATTTTGTGTCTGAAAATAATTTTTCATCTTTTTGTTTCGATATAATTGGAAAATTAGTGAATAAAGAAATTATTTAAGACTTTTCTATTTTGATAATTCATTTTTTGAAAATGCATTGAAATTTGTAAATTTATATACAGCAAAAGAGTTTGAATTGGCTCAACTGAACATCTTTGAAGGTTTATTACTAACATTCTGAGTGTTATTTTCGACCAATATTGAAAAAGGAGCTTGTTTTGTATACTTATAATACGTTGTATAAAATTGGACATTTTATTCGAAATTTAGAGAATTTTTCCAATTTTTTATTGATAATACAGTAAATATAGACTTAAATAACTAACCTCTCACAATATCACGAATTTCTCTTGAAAACATTTCTGAATAGACGATGCCAATTACTACGTGACGAAATCATGTGATCAATAGTTAATCTATTTTCCTTTCATGAACATAAGATAAGAGCGTGTGCAGTCCCTCCCTTCTAACAGAGACTTCAGTCGAAAATAAACCCATTATTGAATATTTTCAATGAATTTTTGAAAGAAGTTAGTGGATAGCTTGAAAAATCAGCACGACTATATATTTTCATTTTTCATGTTGTAAAAACCATCGTCTAATAATCTGCACTTTATGAAATCAATAATAATTGATGAGACCGATACTTGATGTAAATCGATAAAAATAATAAAACAATTGTTAAACCAAAATCAATACATATATTAAAAAGTATACTGCATGACGTACATTTCGATGAGATTCACCTTTTTCAAATGCTACGTGCAGACTAATGACAATTTCTCGAATACATACAATAGGTAAACTTAAATTATGAATAAAGAGAAAACAGGTAGATAACAGGTAAAAGAGATCAATTCATACTGAACTACTATAGAGAGAACTAATATATTTCGAAAATATTGAGAAGGGGGCTTGAGGTATGATCGATTTGGCTGTTCAAAAGTTTGGCAGAATATTTGTATTTATTAATTAAAGTGATTCTAACAAATTGAGCGTTAACTCAAATTAAATTTGAGTTTTTCACTGGACTTACTAAACTTAATTAGTTTATAATAAAACAATTGTTAAACTGATTTACACATATATTAAATATAATACTGCATGACGTACGTTTCGAAGAGATTCACCTTTTTCAAATGCTACGTGCATTTGAAACCTATTATTGCATATTTTCAATGAATTTTTGAAAAAAGTTAGTGGATAGCTTGAAAAATAAGCACGACTATATATTTTCATTTTTCATGTTGTAATAACCATCGTCTAATAATCTGCATTTTATGAAATCAATAATGATTGATGAGACCGATACTTGATGTAAATCGATAAAAATAATAAAACAATTGTTAAACTGATTTACACATATATTAAAAATAATACTGCATGACGTACGTTTCGATGAGATTCACCTTTTTCAAATGCTACGTGCAGACTAATGACAATTTCTCGAATACATACAATATATAAACTTAAATTATGAATACAGAGAAAACAGGTAGATAACAGGTAGAAGGGATCAATTCATATTGAACTGCTATATAGTAAACTAAGTAATTTTGAAAAGATTGAGAAGGGGGCTTGAGGTATGATCGATTTGGCTGTTCAAAAGGTTGCCAGAATATTTGTATTTATTAACTTTAAGTGATTCTAACAAATTAAGCTTCATTCCCTTGTTTGCGGTTCTTAATTAGTTTACTATATAGTAGCTCAGTATGAATTGACCCCTTCTATTTAGTCTACACGTAGCATTTGAAAAAGGTGAATCTCATCGAAACGTACGTCATGCAGTATTCTTTTTGATATATGTGTAAATCTTTGTTCAACAATTGTTTCATTGAAATCAATAATTCAAGCCAAGAAATTTCAATAAAAAAATATTCTCAACGTGGGGTTCTATTTCGATGAAAAATTGATGTTTCTATAAATGACGACTGTGGATGAAAACAATATTGATTTGAGCTTATATTTCAGAAGAAACTGTAATTTAAATAATTTTTGAATCAATTGATTTCACTGATTGGAAAAACTTAAAAGAAACCTAAAGAATTATCGAAATTCTGCTATCTATATATTTATATCACAACAATTTGTTCGAGAATATTTTCCATATTCAAGTGCCCCAAAATTTCAAGACTTTTTCGTTCAATACATAGGTTGCCATCTTGCCGTGCTATATTGAATCTTCAAAGCTGGAAAGCTTAAGCAGAATCGAAAAATAACAATCTTATCACCTCATGAGACCCATAAACTCCGAAACTCATGTAAACCACTGCTTCATTCGACAAGCTATGTATAATTGTATAAAATTATTACTACAAGAATTCTACTTCTGTGTTGATTTTTCCTCGAATTGATTATATTTATATCATATAATATAAATATTTTCAGGGAAAATATAAATTATTTTTTAATATTCAATCGATATAATTAAACATCCGTTTAATATCTATCGTACATATGGAAGTGTGTATATGGAAAATATAGAAGAGGGTGCGCGAAGAGATAACGATTAAGTTAAATTTAGAATTCTAAAAAGAGCTGACAATTATTGGAGAAGTTGAGGTGTGGTTTGGCACGTGTACAGGAAACAAAATTTTCAATCAGAACAGTTTTTCCTCTTGCAAATGCGGTTTACTTAAGAGGAAATTCAGTTTTACATTTCAAGCTTCGCTGTACACTTTTCATCCAATTTTATTCGGTTGTTCCAAATCTTTTCTGACAATCAACATGAAATTAAGTGTGTTCTTCGTTGTTTTTTTGGTTCTTATTTGTTTTGTTTTCGCTGAAGATAAGCACGCGTATTTTCTTCCCAATATTCCCTTATTTCCTTCAAGAAATACATCATCGGTAAGCATGCTCTGATTATCAAATATAGATATTTTTTTTTTGGAATACCTCAAAATTTTTAATCGTTTTAGGTGATTGAAGGATGAAAATCCACAGGATTTGAGATATGTTTTTGGCTGTTAAACAATTGTACAATACAACTAATACAATGTTATGGTCATCGTAAAATATTTGACAATGTAGTATATTATCAACCCCAAACAGATATCGAATGATTAAACAATTTATATTGAATTGAGTCAAGTGTTTCGTATCATATTGTTATAATTTCAAATGAATCAAGTGACATTATTGACAATTGAAAGATGAGTCATCATAACCCATTAGTTCATGAACATACTTCTGAAAAGTATTCGAAATTATCACTAGTAAAAATTAAACAAATCCACTTGATCGAAAAGATTATCTAAATTTATATACAAGTTGATGAGTTTTAGATGTAGCTATATTTCTTGAAATGCATTGGTAATTGATGAACATGTGATACTCTACATTAAGGTTACGTTTTCATTCTTTCAAAATGCCCAGTACTAATTTTTTCTGATAAAAAACAAAAATCAACCTCGAAAAACTAAGCGCTGATTTCGAAATCTCGAATACTTTCTTGAAGAATCAATTTCAAATATTCCCCCGATTTCGAAAAATTCAACCTCAAGAACTTATAATTACATTAGAAATGAAATAAATATATGACAAAAATCAACTATAACAGGTACTATCAAAGTAAACTATATATCATATTTTGATTGAAATGCAGTTTATATGAAAAAACAAATCAATTATATCATTTTTAAGTAAAAGAAACTTACGTTGAAAACCTACACATTTTTCTATATAACAGCCGTTTACATATGTTTCAAGGTTATTGCCTATCGTCAGAACGGCGTAGTTCAAGTTAAAGATGAAAGTACTTGAAGAGATATATAAAAAATTAATATATAAAACACGAAACACAGTTTCGTACACGTTTTATACACCCAAAACATATTGGGAAGAGTCAACACAACGTTGCAGACGACAATGAAATACCGTCCGGCTATTGTGAGACATTTATAGCTTCTGGAAATCTCAGACAATCTTAACGATAAAAAAATTATTCTAAGAATTATATTTAATGCAGGCAAACTAAAATTAAGTAGAAGAAACTTACGTTGAAAACCTACACATTTTTCTATATAACAGCCGTTTACATATGTTTCAAGGTTATTGCCTATCGTCAGAACGGCGTAGTTCAAGTTAAAGATGAAAGTACTTGAAGAGATATATAAAAAATTAATATATAAAACACGAAACACAGTTTCGTACACGTTTTATACACCCAAAACATATTGGGAAGAGTCAACACAACGTTGCAGACGACAATGAAATACCGTCTGGCTATTGTCTATATCATTTCTAATTACAATGCCAAAGCAACGAAAATCTAAATGACAATATTCACAATATTGAGAAATTGTTACACCAAACAATGAAAAAGTTGAGGACATTTAAAGTTTTGTCAATATAGAAGTAGCTAACATGTTTTTTCTATCAATACCATTTTTACTGAAAATATACAAGAGTAACATAGGTTCAATTTTTGGCCTTCCAAAATTAAAAAGTATTCAAAACATACAAAACGATTTAAAATTATTCCCATGAAGTTAGGAATAACGTCTGAAACATGCACAAATTTTTTCAGATTCAGTATACATATTTTAATGATTTTTTTTTACAGGGTCCACCATCGCCATCTTCAGCTTCACTCCCATCTGTAGCATCACTCGTACCTCAAGCAGTCATGATTGGTGCAATGATTTTCTTCAAAAGATTATTTTGAAAACAATTGAGTTCCCGTCTGCCTTATATTATACTATATTAACATATGAAATGAAGCAATAAAATGTAATATTACTTGAAAAGTTGTTGCTTAGTTTTATTAACCTCAACAATTTTCATTTACAACAATCCCTACAAAAAATCTGATGTGTACTTGTACTGCACTATTGATCTGTGAAGAGGCAGAAATGAGGACGTAGGACGTCAATCCATCTGCAAACACTTGGTGAATATCCATAGATAAGTTCATCCTTTTTATTAGTTCAAAGTATTACTTATAATGCATTAGTTCTATAAGAAGTAATATCAGTCCTCAATGTTTTGCATATCAACCAAACCGATAAGAAAAAGACCATGTCGCGGTGAATCATTTGAGTTTCATTGGTTACGGAATCTCTTGAGGTGTTTTTTCGAAGAAACAGCCTTTAATACATAAGTAAGTACAATATAACTATATGATATGGTTATGAACACCTTCATCAATAAAACCTTTCAACTATTGACAGCATGGACATCAGGTTGCAAACCTCAACATTGTATCCATTTCCACAGAGTATGAGTGTTATTGTCGTCTGGAGATAACCAGGATGTAACCTAGTTCTTGATGCACCAAATAAATGTGTATAGAAAAAGACCAAAAGGCTATTGAAACGCTACGGCAATATGCACAATCCGAAAAGTATCTTCCAAAGACTTAACAGTATAACTGAACTTATAAGTCCAGTATTACTGTTCAGTAGGCAGTAATTTTTGTTGAAATTCTCTTCACATATAGTTTTCAAACATACCAACACATGGTGGTGTTGTGGTGTTAGACATTCTGAACGCTTGAAAAACTCAATGGTAGTTCTTATCATGAACTGAGACTTATTCATGCTCAATATTGTGGCAGAAAAAATTATCCTTCTCACCATCAAAATCAGTGTGCACAACACTGGAAGTAGGTTGAATAATAATAATATTATTCATTTTAGCATTAGCTATTACAAAATCATACAAACATTCAGGTTCAAAATATATAATTTACAATTATACAACTTAGCTTATTTACCATTAAATACCTTAAGGTCACTAATTGTTTTTATGGAGCTAAGCAATTTATTAAATGCGTTGAATCCTTCATTAAATATACTATTCCAATGTTTTGAATTCTTAGAAACTTGCATGTAGAAATTGTCAACATTTCTTGTATTATGACCGTGCTCATCACTGACACATGTTACATTTTATATTACTTTATATAGGAACAATTTGTTTTTAACTTTAAATATAAGAATATATGTAGCAGAAAGTATTCTCTGTGTAAATGGCATTATTTCTAAGCAATTTAGCATGATTTGGATTGGAGTATACCTATTACATTTCAAAATTGTTCGCATAGCTCTATTCTGTAACTTTTGTACCTGTTGAGTTTTTTCTTTACTCAATCGCAATATTAGAGTGGAACAATATTCAAAGTGTGGCATAATTATGGACTTAAAGAGTCATAAACTTCATACATGTGGTCAGTTTGCAATTCTCTTGAGAAATTTGATTTTCTTGGGGATTTTAGACGATATTAAGTCGTCATGATCATTGAAACTGAATTTCTCATCTAACATAACGTTTAAGTATTTAACAAGTTTTACTCTTGTACCAAAATCTATAAATTTGGGCTTTGGACTGTAACATGCAGCGATAAACTGTTATCGCTTAGCCATTTATTTATTGCTGCCAAGTCTCTGTTGATCCATTCTGTCATAGTCTGGATATTTTTACCACTGACATAAATCATTGTATCATCTGCGAACAATCTTGTAGATTATTTTTCCACATGCAAACCAATATCATTAGTGTATAAGATGTATAAGGAGAATAGCAGTGGACCTAAGACCGTACCCTGATGTACGCCAAAATTTACTCAAATGCTGTCCGAAATAACACCATTGAACATAAATTTTTGAGATCGCGAATGTAAATAAGAATTGAATAATTTGTTTACTAAACCTTCAAAACCAATTTCATTTAGTTTTTTCAACAGCAATGATCTACATAAAGTTTCGAACGCTCTTTTGAAGTCCAATAATACTACAATCACTACCTCTCCTGTATATATAGCTCTATACCATTCCTCGCATATGTTCAACAGTGCTGCCTCACAGGAGGAATTTCTCTTGAAACCTGATTGTAAGTCAGAAATAACTGAATGTTTTTCACATAATTCTAGAACCTGATTTTTAACAACTAGTTCTAGAATTTTTTCATATGGTGGAAGAAGATTTATAGGTCGAAATTCCTCCAATTTGACAGTGTTACAAATTTTAGGCACTGGTATTATCAATGAACATGTGCATTCATTTGCAAAGATTCCATGAGCCAGGTTATCAAAACTAAAAATCTATTTCCAGAAATGTCAAGAACATCTTTTAATATATCTCACAATAGTTTTCAAACCTGCCTTATCTATTTTTTCGAAGTTATCCATTTTCAACAATTTCGATATAAATTTCATCACATGGTCATAGTTCTATTTCGGAACTATAATTTCAATTATTTGTTTTATAACTACTATCAACAAAGTATAGATTGAAATAGCGGGCAATATGGTGATCAATCCGGATTATTTCATTATTAATTTCCACATATAATTGTTTTACTCGGTAATAATTGTTTTACATATTTCCATAGTTGTTGAGAATTGTTCCTTTTGTTGTCTAAAATATCAATGAAATATGGTTTATTTGACTGCCTTATCATTAAACTCTAATTATTTACCTATTGGCCGTTTCCGCAATCATGTGTAGTTTCATTCAGATTTTCTTCACTTTGATTGAAACCGACCTTATCCAAAGCAACAAAAAAAAGGGATAAGATCAACCGGAACCTCGGAAAATTAAAAATACAGAATTAATTTGGTTCATACCAATTTGAGAAGGCCTTTCAATTTATTTCAAACTTCGCTAAACACCTTATCTTATTACGATAACTTCGTCTCATATTATTCGAGTGAATTGAATTAAAGAAAAAGTTGTTAAAAAGTTTTCAAAGTAGCATTAAGCTCCTCATACTTGCGCTTTACAACTTTAGACTTTTTGGTTCATTTGCGTCATTACTTTTGAGTTTCGTCGGGAGAAATGAATTCATGAACTTCCTGGGAATGCCAACTTCCAAGATGAGAATTTATGCAATAATTCTGCAATTATTACTCCGACTTTTCATCTCGTTCGTTGACGAAAAAGAAAAATTAGAGTGGAAAAGCAGCCCCGTGGTTCGGTGTTTCTGCAGTCTTTTAGATGTTAGCGAAAGCTGCTGTTTCGCAGATTGTTTGTGAATTCTTCGCAAGGTGAACCACGAGACTTTTAATTTCACAAAGCTGGATTTTGAGGTTTTATTTTCATCGCTCGACGGGAAATACTTTCCTGTTATGATTCAGAGACGAAATAAATCCGATTGAATTTATTTTAGTTGAAATGTCTTTTGTATGATGTTTGGACTTCGAAATAGTTTTTAAACATTTCTGAAAGCTTTTGAAGACAAGAGATTCAAGACTAAATTCTTTTTTTTATAACGGTCGATATCTCGCATTTCTTACTTTTCAAAGTCGTTTCAACATATAACAAGTTTTCGAGAAATCTCACTCGTTATTGTCGAGTTGAAAATGAATATATGTTCGCAATTTGCCAAAAATTATTATATCAATCACTCAACAATATAATCGAAAATTCACTACAAATCGAGGGATATCCCAACAGAGTTTCCACACTAGATAGAGACACAAAACAGACTGCTTGATTCTTCAGAGAACTCGTCAGTTTCGTCAAGTATTGAACCAAGTGAAGCAACGATTTCAATCTCCATGATCGTGAAATTGAAATGTTGAAAGGCTCAATGTGAAATGAAGCATTATAATTCTAAACCTACCCAGAACTATGTGACCCCCAAGTACATATAGATACTCGTTAGGTTAAGATTTAGTACTATGCGATATTCCTCTGCATTTGTCTTCATTCCATGTGAATACGTTCGTCCACACCAATTGTATACAACATCAACATCGGACTGAAGAAGTCCTTAAAGATTTTCACGCACTCATACATTTTTATGAAGTCAGCATTGAATTCAACAGTCATCAGTCATCAACAATTAGACGGTACTATTCTGTTCAAGATAGTTCATGAAAATATTAAACAATAAAGATCCCAATACAGATCCCTGTCGTACCTCCAAGGTTACTGAAAATGAAAGAGATCTAGGTCCTTGTATTTCAACATATTGAATGCACTTGTATAAACGAACGAGATATAAACAGAAATATTAGTAAAATATAGCTGGTATTTCAACATTTTCATACTCATCAGTCTATATTTGTCTGATGTGCTTGTAAGTGTTATAGAGAGGGTTTCGATTGAAATTTGAATTCTCCGAATAATTCGAACCGCATTTTTCCGCCTCGCAGGGGAAGAGCCTTCAGAGGGCCGTCGAAGACACATCAATCCAATCATGTAAAAGTGGAATATAATTTCGTACATGAATCGAATTCATTATTCAGAGGTTCTTTTGCGTGTGTTTCTCGTTAAATATGGACGAGACAACCTGCGACGCATACCAATGCCCTTCGTCGACCTGTGCAGCTTTAATAATAAATGCAGCTACAGAAATTGCCAGCAACGTTTTCCGGGGTCCCCGTGTATGAGCAAATGAAAAGTGGGGTTGAAGAGAAGTTGCTGCATAGTAACTGAAAATTTCTCGGAGAGATTGAATGCTTTTACGGTCAATGAAATTGGCGCCTGCATAAGTAAATATAGGGTAAAGGAATGGGGAACCCGAAGCGAATATTGATGTAGGGACAGGAAAAATGAAATTAAAATATCTCATTCTTCCCATTAATTGAAGGTGAAAAATCAGGAAACTTTCATGGACAAAGAGGAAAAACTTTATTCGTTTTTCGCAAGCGGTGGGATGAAAACAGAAGCCCTCTACTTATTAACAAGAGGCCAGTTCTCACAGGAAACATATCCATTCAATTACTCGGAAATATAGCTCTGCATTCGGTCATATTTGAAGGTGTGTTTGTGATGCATTATTAGACATACATACTGAAGTGCATATCGGTTTGTATGGCTTTGGTAAATAACCGAAAATGTGGAAATCCATCGTGACTTCCAGAAAATAGTTATCAAACCTTTTGCTAATGCAGTTCAGGTATTATTCTGATGCATTTTCCGGAAATTTTCCAAATTTTTGAACAGCCTGACGAACTTTTTTTGGGAGGGACGATTTTCAAACAAATTTCGCACATATTCACCTGATATTTTGACTGTATTCCTCGTGAACCTTGAAAACTTCATAAAAGTAATTATTATCATTGTTTTCGTTCATACGAAAAATCTTATACACGCAAGTTTTGTAACTTTCATATAATTTTGCATCAACTACGCTCACAAATTTTCATGTGTCTGTTATTGTGAAATGGAGAAATTGATATAAATTCTACTCAACGAGAACGAATAGAACGAACTCATAAAGAATGCACAAACGTTAAAAAACGAGGTAATTGCTCCAGAAGAAATATTAATTTTTATGGAATGATTGAGTGCAATAAATTTCATTGCTCTCGATGTAAGTGCTGGAAAACATAAATTGCATTCCTTTAAAAAATTATTTGTTCAAATATTATGGAAAAACTCAGGAAAAAGATCAAATGATGTATGAGAAAATGTGAATGAACTCTTTTTGAAAGAGATAATCAATCAAAAAACTTCAATTGAAAAAAGGGAAACTTGAAGAGAAGTGTACCATTGATAATCATTAAATGTGGCATTATTATTGATTCGAACAATAATAATTTCACATATGTCGCAGATTTTTTTTCTATTCTTCTCAAAGAATTGATTTTTCTAGAGATTTCAGATGATATGAAATCAACATGATCATTGAAACTCAGTTTTTCGTCTAAAATTATGCCTAAATATGTTATTGTTTCTACTCTCCTGATTTTTTGTTCATTAATCTGTATAGTTATATCCTCATATTGATTGATTTTGATGGTTTTACTTGTTCCCAAAATTATGAAGTTAAATTTTTGCACATTTAGGGATAAGCTATGAGATAAGTTGTCACATAACCATTCATTAATTGCAGTAAGGTCTCTATTGATCCCCTTTGTCATATTCCTAATATCTCTGCCATAAATATAGAGCATAGTTTCATCAGCGAATAAACGTATAAAGTTTTTCCTTCGAGGGACAATATTGTTTATATATAAGGAGAACAACAACGGACCGAAGACAGTTCCTTGAGGTACGCCTACTCCAGTTTTGTGCTATCCAACAGAATTCAATTGAGGATAACTCTTTGTGTTCGCGAATCTAGGTAAGACCCAAAGCAATCAGTTAATACTGCCCTAAAGCCAAGTTCATTCAGTTTTTTTAACAATAATTATCTATACATAAAGTTTCAAAAGCTCTTTCAATATCCAATAATACTACTATAACCGTTTCTCATTTATCTATAGCACTATAGTATTCCTCACATATTCTCAATATTGCTGCCTCACATGACCAATTTCTTTTAAATCCTGATTGAAACGCAGAAATGACAGAAAGTTTGTAATATAATTCTAATGATTCCTGATTCTTGAATGATTTCTAATTGATTCTTAAATAGTCTTACGACAGGCGCCCAAAAAGTCACTCCCCAAATCGAATAGATTCGAAATATCTTAACAGCGTTGAAGGGTTGGAAAGGGAGATGAAAACTTCGAAAATGAAAATTCAAATCATTTTTATCCATTGGCTTATTCCACATGGTTAAATAATATCGAACAGTTCATTAAACTTCAAAACAATTGACTGAACTGTATAAAAATAGTTCAGTAAACTCGACAATGGTCGAATTCTAAGATTGAACTTGAAGTTCGTTATTTCAAAAATGTAAATTTCTGAAATACGTAATTAGGTTGTAAGTTAGAATATCTTTCTCCATTAAGCAAAGTATAGACAAAAATAATATTCAAAAACTCTGTCCTGAATTCGACGCATTTTCATGGAAATACTAAGACTAACATTGTTGCTTCTCTTTTCCACTGACCTTAATTTTCCTCTTCGAACGTACTCTGACGTAAACTGCTACTTTTATACAATGACAAAGAATAAAATCTCAAATAATGAAACAATGAACTGAAAATTCCACATACCGATTTTCATTCACGTCCGGAAAATTTGAAATGTTTGACGATAAACAAATGAGGCTTTCTCTTTGTCTGTGGTTTCTGTTCCTATACTGCGTGGGGACCAAATAATCCCCTCTTCTGTTTTGGGCCGTGTAATTTTTCAGGGCTAATGCTCTTATTTATCAAATGGGTGGTATCCCCATAACGACGTGGTTGCTATTAGAAATTTCAAGAGGGATTCATATAATTTTTCACTCCAAAACGGTGTCTTATTTTCTACATTAATTATTGACCAAGATGTTACTTGCGGAAAATTAATACTGATAATGAAACAATATCAATAATATTTTTCCAATATATTTAATGCACGAAGTGAATTCTTTTTCATTATCAGCCGATAAGATTACAATAGATCATCAAAAAAATACAACATACACATAATTCTGAGTTTATGAAACTTTTCATAGAAATGCGTACCATGTGACTTGTATGACTCCTTCGTTTCCAGCGTCCCCATTATGCCTTCACGTAATGCAAATTTTATTTTATAGCAGTAGATATCGATCTGTAATTTGCTATATTGAAAGTTATTGTTGGGAAACAAATCTACTGAAGAAGTAGTTTCTTTCTTGAAGAAAAAAATTACATACAATGTCTTCTGATTCGATGTCAATATTCAAACGAATGAATTTTGAGGAAATCTTATAAGAACTCATGTCCTCCTTAACGGTTTAAATTTTGAGATATATAGTGATTTACTTTTTGAACAGGAAACATTTCGAATCAAATCAGGTAATGCCCCCAAAAGCACTTTTTTTGATGACCCAACATTCTTTCAAATTCCAACAGTAGCATTCCTGCAGAATTTCTCTGGCATATTTTAACGTATAATGACGTTACGCCACTGACTTCTGAGAGAAAAATATCGAATAGAGAAGGAAGTTATTGCGCCGAATCTGACTGAAAACAATCAAGTCACCAAATTTGCTGAGAAATGAACAGAAAATTCGGAAATCATTGTAATTCCATGAGAAGTCAGTGGCGTAGAATTAACGTCAGTCAGACAATTCATGACTGTCTTCGCACGGACACCAATGATGGCATTGAGAAAAATGTCTTACAGCGATCCATGTATCTTGATGCATTAAATTTCATAAAAGTATCCTCACTATTATCATAGATATGTATAAATAATAATTTATTTTTTAGAAACGTTCTACCCGGTATTTCAAAACTGAAGACGTACAGTACATAAGTTCATTTGAAATTTTCTTCTCGAAATTGACCCAAAAACCACCTAAATACTGATACATATAGGCATACAACATGAAACACTTACAAGTCGACATAATGTGGACACACTCAGTGCGCGAAGGAAATGCCATGCAATAATCTTCTTGCATAAAATAATTAACAATAAAGTGAAATCCCAGGAATTATTGCAAAAGCTCAATTTTATTGTTCTAAGAGTTTCTTTCAGAAGCGAATACACGTTTTACCTTCCAGCGGCTAGAACGAATGTTCTAAAATTTTCTCCATTGCACACGATGTGTGAACAATGTAATATTTTGGGAGCTAAGGTGGATATTTTCAACTGTTCTATAGTAAGACCACTCATATACTTGTATGTGTGTATAAGTGTTAATATTTAAATGTATATGTATGTGTGTGGTTATCTTCATATGTATGAGTCAGCATTTAAGTTTTTTTATTCCTAAATTATATTTCATTTCATCAGATGTGATTCATATCACGAAATCTTTTTTTCAAATTGAACTTTTAAATTTTCAAGTACAAAATTGAAGCTATTGAACGTTTGTACTACCAATTTCGTTTTTAGTATCTGTTGTATTTCCTGTTTTGTAATTGGGACTGAATAGGACTTTTATAATAAATAGAATAAATGAATAAAATAACTGAATAAAATGAATAAATAAAATAAATAAATTGAATGAATAAATAAAATACATAAATAAAATGAATTAATAAAATAAATAGATGAAATAAATGAATAAATATCGAAAAGTAATCGGTAATCGATAAATTACGTCACACGTGAAAAAAGTGAGAAAAGGGTTTGACGAAATGTGACATTATATGACAAAGGGGCGAGAGCGGTCCCTAATTTATTGATGTCAGATTTCGAAATTTACGTATAGAATTAAGTAATTTGATATATTGACGAAAAACTCAACGAAATTTGCATTGTCTGAGCCCTGAAGATAAATTCGCTCCAATGTTTCTTCAGCTAGCTTTGGCTCTCCGATCATCATCACATTTAAAGCAAGCTCCATATGATAGCTATTATCTCAGTGTCGAAGCATACTTGTTCAAGCGATAATGTGGCTTCTGTGTTAGTGGCATATTTTGCATCGTACAATACCGCTAGTCAACACAAGCAATCACATAAGAATCAACCAGAAGTTTTGCTCTTCGTGAAGATTTGTCCTCATAGAATTTCAGCTAGACGTGCCGCGAAATTCTTTGCTAGGATGATGACGATGATGCTTTATCGTGAAATATATGTTGATACATCGAGTGATCCTGACATTAATAATCAGAAACGAGAACGAAGTTCTTGCCATGCCAGCTATAAATAATCAAAAGGAGCGGGTTCAAAGTCCATGGACTCGATATGATTGAGTTCTCTTTCTGTTGTCAGTTTCTTGAAATGTTTGACTTGGTGTTGATTTTTTTGAGGAACAATTCTAATGGATATACACATTCTTGCGTGATAATTCGAATTCAATAAGTTCTAGATGTAAAGTGGCCAAACAAAATATGGGACGTCACACTAGAGAACGAAGAATCTCACAAATGTGAACAGCTGTTACAAGGTTGGGAAAAAATTCCAGAAGTCATAAAATTCGTGGGACCTAATTAATGAATGGTTTTCAAACAGTTTGTATGAAAATCTCCTTTGTTTCAAGTAGAAATTTTAATTTAAAATCTAATTACCATACAGTGAACCATCAATTGGATAACATCACGATCAAAAACGAATTCCAATCTGGCGTAAAATCGAATACGCTTTATCGTTCCTTCAAATCAATTTATCTCGTTTCGCGTTCCGACACAGGATTTAGGAGCACCGAAAATGCAATTACTTTTCTGTACGTTTAATCCAACACAAGTCGAGTGTGAAGATGGCTTTAGGGCCGCATTGATTTAACTACAAATCTAAGAATTAGCCAATTTGTTTGCGCAATCCTTTTATCCGGACTGTGGCGCCCTTTTGTTCGTCATTATCTGGCTTGATCAAGGTTTTCCCGATTGAAATTATTACGGCAGAACGGGTGGTAGATAAATCGCTTTGCCGCCAAACAAAATGGAGGAGGACGGATATCCGGTCGGGCGACGTTCTGGTTTTTCCAGCTGTTGACTACAAACAAAGCGTACGCCACCAGAATGTGGTACATCGATCAATCAGTTAGACAAAAAACGATACGAAATGTCCCAAAACGAAAATTGCTCAATAGACCGAAACGTGAAAAACACCCTACTGTATGAATGTTACCAGTCGGTGTTCGGAAGTTTCTTGGTCGTCTACGCCAAAACTGAGAAAATTGAACTCAATTCGAAGTCACTTAGTGTTAACGCAGAAGGTGTCAATCCTATACCAATCAATTTTACCAATCAGTTTTCCTTAGGTGTCAATGATTTGACATTTTTATCACATCTACTACGTAATACATTGGAAAACAACATCTACGCCAAGGGCCTCACCTTCATCCCCATACTCTATCGAGAAGAGTCCCACAATGAATTTCAAATTGCTTCAGCAGGTTCAATATGAACAACGAGTATGGAATTTATGTTCATAGGTTGTATGGCTCTTTGGAATTGACTCACTGTGAAAAATTAGGACCTGTCCCTGCATGAGTTAATTTGATAATCATATTGACTCAGCCGCTTTACTGTTCAAAATTTTGTACGTGAATTTGGACTTTTTGCAGATGATTCAAAAATATTTGCTGCTACTCATGATCGTCATGATTGCGTCAGATCAGAGTCTTCCCTTGATGCTGTTAATTTGTAGTGAAAAATGGACTGAAACTGAGTACAGTAAAAGTGAAGTTTTATCATTTTCTCGAAAGTAGACTGCATGCATCAGAGCTATACATTGGAAGGTAAATTATAGATAGATGTGTTGAGTTTAGGCATCTGGGGGTTCGTTTTGACTATAAGCTATTCTTCCCTGAACACATAATTTGTATCACGGCTTCTGCTTCTAGAATGCTGGGCTATTAGGTCAGTAATTGGGGCAGCTCTCTTAATATTCGCACTATGCAGACGCTGTACTACTCCTTCATTCGCAGTAAACTGGAACACCGTCTATAATTTGGTCTCTTTTGTACAATAATCCTATTGTGGACTTGGAGGCAGTTCACAGGAAATGTCTGAAGTATATTTACCATAGATGTTAAGGGCAATATCCTTCGAGAGGCTTCTACCATTTCATTCTAACCGATAGTCTGTGAATTTAATTATTGAAGTTGAGGTGTGAAAGGTTTTGTCCAACGTTTTTCTTCAAAATTTTGCACCATCGTAATTATTCCATCCATTGCAATTATTCCATCGACTCGCCATTTCTTCTCAGTAAAATGAATATTCGCGTACCAAGGCCTAAGTAAACTACAAGCTCCAAAGTAGCATATAACACATAAGACGCTCTCCAAATCAATCCTGCATACCCAGCTTCTCATGCAGCTACGCTAACGTCAAAGAATTCCTTTTGCTGCCTTAACACAAACACTTTCAGTCTACTTCTGAATATATTGGTATTTTTCATTTCTTCAATTTCGATCGAAATTATTAGAAACTTTGGGCTCCAAAAACGTAAGATATCCTTGGCAGATCGATTTGAACTTTATGGGAACATTACACAACGGTCTCTGTAAAGTACCATTACTATGAGGTGGAAAGATATTTACTTCTTTTGAACAGAGGTATTTGTTAGGAGCAGATAGGTAGTATATTTGGTTAATTTCATTATATAACTTGTCTGATAGATAGGTATATGGTCTGGAAAAGATTATTCTGAGGAATCGTTCTTGGATAATCTACAAAGGTTTAAGCCTTAACTACTACCATTGGGTCAATTTGACCCTGTGTGTTTCTCAAAACTTGCCAATTATGCTTTTCGCGTCGTCGGGCATTCTTCCACTTTTCAGTATTCCTTTAACTGTCGAAGAGAACGCATGTTCGACTGTTAATTTCTGAAATAATCTACGAGAAGTATAATAAATCATTGGCATTGGGTCAAACTGACCCGACAGTAGTGTTTAGGTATTTTTTTCGAAAGGTAAGGTGATAACGATAATTAATTGTTTTTGTGGATATTTGTAAATATTTATTTTGTCTCAGCAAAATGATTTACGACAAAAATAAAAATCGTCGGCTTACTGATCAAGAGCTTTTAGAAATCATGGAAAATGATGAATTCTGGGAAGATACGGAATCTGCAAGAAATGTTGAGCATCAATCGGAGGTGAATTCTGAAGATGAATCGTTTCTAAAAAGAGACAGATTACAGGCATGCACAGACATTTTAGTGTATGGTGAAATGAAAGATTCATCCCATTAAAATTTATGCATGCTTCTAATCGAGAAGTAAAAAGTACTTTATTTGAGTTTACAAAACATGAGACTATTTCGTCATTTGTTTCGAAAAAGTCAAAATCTGTTGTTCTTATCTCCAGTAAACATCACGACGATGAAGTAGATAATGCCACGAAAAAAACCAGATGTAATTTTATTTTATAATAAAACTAAAGTGGGAGTAGACTGTTTGGATCAAAAATGTGCTAATTATAGTACCTGAGTTCCTGAAAAAAATTGGACGCGATTTATGTGTTCCGCATATGCAAAATAAATTAGCCAAAACATTACCTTGCAGTTTAAAAATAATAACTGATAGCTTGCTAGGAGATTCAAATTACACACCTCCAGGACCTCCACAAAGGGGATTGGCCTCAAAAAGAAAAAGATGTTGCATTTGTCCTTCATAAAATGACAGAAAAACGAAGACTACCTGTGAAACATGTGACATACCAATATGTAAGCAATGTACACAAACTTTATGTCCTAATTGTATTTAACCATTTTCATTAAAATGACACTGATGTTTACATATATTTATACACTTTTTTTGTAAAAAAAAATTTTTCTAAGACATTCCTTTATTTTTGCAAAAAATAAATAAAAGGTGTCTCTGAAAAGGTTTGACCCAACAGTAGTAGTAATGTCGCTATTTATAAATGGTAGTACTTAAGGGTTAATATAACTTTTAGAAGCTCAACCACAAGTTGAAATGCAGCAAGTAAAATATTGTTACAAGTAATCCACATTTGGGTTAATTTCCCACATTTGTGAAACCGTCATAATGGAATATATATAATTTGTACGTAAGATATAACACTCTTTTATCACGTGACGATTGATGCAAACACTTTAACACCGATTATCCCAAATAAATTTCCATTCATTGAGTGAAATGCTAAGATAAAAAGAAGCATCTATATGGAAAATGCTCGAAAGTGAAGATCATCATGAAATTTGGCATCGATTTTCTAACTTTTTGCTTCAAATTCGATATATCATAAAACGAAAGAAGGTTAATAAACACACTCCAAAGGAACGATTGATAACCCCACTATTGTCAAACTCTCCATCTTGTATTCAACATACTTCACGAGGTATTTCGTGGGAACTGATTGATTATTCGTCAAAAGTTTGGCGTTGCTTTCGGATAATTATTGCTCGGTTATAAATCAAATTTCCATTGAACGAAGAAATATTTCTGGCGTAGTGCTGATGATATGACGGAGTTCTGAATCGAAATAGCGCGCCGTCAAACTTTGTTCGAAGCTTGTAAATCGAGTTGAAAAACCGCATTCTACCGAACTTTCCGATAACAAAAACGTCACCCTGAGAACGGGTAGACACAACTACATTGTGAGAAGGCGAAAATCTGGAAAAGTCCCAAGTGGCAAACGAACAATCTCGAGATGATTTACTGGTAAACTTCAGGGATGCTGCACCGGGATGACGAATTGGATGCACTCTCGCTTTTTTTCGAGTTTAGAATTACGAGTTTTCCGAAATATCTAGCCACCAGACTCATATTTTGCATCTCTGCATGGACAGAAAATTCGAAAAAAGTCAACTGTTGGAAAACTCTGGGGATTCCGAATTTGGAATAATCTAGTCCAAAATATCACCTTTTCAGACCATCTCTCATCTCAAAATTCTCTCAGTACTTTTCCATCCATAAAAGGAGCGCATTTTTAATGAGTATTTTTTGGCATCTAGGATTTACAGGATGACTCCAAGAATATTTTAAAAGGAGAAAATCATATTTTCGAAGCTACCATATTATAGCTAATAATCGTTGAATTACACAAAGAAAAAGTCAGAATTATGAGTGTTCAATTTGGACTACTCTTCTACCTCACCTTTGTATAGGTAGGTGAAAATATTGCTTAAATTTTTCACTTTCAACTTAACTTCAGGGAATGAAAATATTTAAAGCAGAACACAATAACACCAGAGTTACATTCTGGAACAAATTTTATTAGAAGTTATTTTAATTGAAGTAATTGGAATAATTAATTATTGGAGATAAATGGGGATCAATGGAAAAACTGTTTCATCAAAACATTTGAAAAATAGGTGAAAACAAGTGAAAATTCGGAAAATTAAGCTTTTCAGTTTCTGGAGAATTCCCAACAAAGGAGATTACAATTAGGAAATAGATAAACTTTCTGTAAAAGTTTTGAAATTATTACTTTCCTTGAAATAATTGTATTCTCTTTTGTTATGAAGGTTTCTATTTTGAAAATATAAATTCCCAACTCTTCTTTCTGTTTTGAATACCCTAATTTTGAAAAAACCTTTGCCACCATCATGTTTTTATAGCAAATAGTTGAAGTATAGCAGCATGATCTAGCAGCCTATTTATACTTGCCATCAATACCTTCTTGAGGCTATTCTGAGAAGGTTCTTGAAACTCTTAGTTTGGAGGTAGGATAAAGTTTTACAGAGAGAAGTCAATCATAACGAATTATTGAGTCTATTTAGTTTAATGTCATTTCGTGTTTCAAGGCAAAAGTCTGGTATTACTGGATTATTCCACCAAGAGACTCCAAGGGCCAACTCGGTAATACAATCCCCCATTTGGTTTATGAAGTCTACATTTAATACAGTTGCTTATGAATGTGACATTAACTTTGACGTCATTGTAGTTATTATTAGGAGTTAAGTGAAGAAGTAAAATTGACTGAATCAATTGACTTAGATTGAGTTCTTTGTTATATTAAAATTTTTTTAGTATTAGTTATAATAATAATAATAAGACATTTATTCCCAACAGATATACATCCAATTACAGAGAAAAATTACAAAAAAAAAGTACAATTTACGAAAAATTGCAAAATTGTACACAAATAATAATAAATAAGAAAAGAAATTAACAAGAAAAAAAATCAAAAATAGGGAGTATAAGCTAATATATACAACGAAAAATTAATTCAAAATAAATTGAAATAAGCAGATAACTAAAAACAAAAATAAAATATTGTCCATTACAGAGTTACGTATGGTCAGCAGAAGTTGACCATTTAGTAACGAAATATGTTTGATAAATAAAAACAAAATTAAAATCGATTGCGTTAGTATCATCTAGTAAACAAATAAAATAACTAAAACTAAAATAATCTTTATAACTAAGACATATGTGGACAACAGAAGTTCAGGAAAATATCACGACATCCCATTGCGCTGTTCTGAGTGGCATGCCAAGATAACTGCTAGCCGATCAAAATAGATATCACATCGACCGCAACAAACATCATAAAGATTACATATAAAATTGACAGGAGAACGTGACATAACATTTGATCTGCTGTAAGTGGCATAAAATGTATTATTCCGCCTCAGACCAGGCCTTGGTACGCGAATATTCATTTTGCTGAGAAGAAATGTTGAGTCAATCGAATAGTGCAAAATTTTGAAGAGAACCGTTAGGACGAACCGTTCACGCCTCAACTGCAATAATTCAATTCCCAAACTATCGGTTAGGATAGAATGGTCGAAGCCTCTAGAAGGATATTGCCCATAACATCTGAAGTACATATACTTCAAACATTTCCTCTGAACTGCCTCCAAGTCGACAATAGAATTAATGTAGACAGGAGACCAAATTATAGAAGCATATTCCAGTTTACTGCGAATAAAGGAGTAGTAAAGCGTTTTCATAGTGTCAAGATTAACAAAGTTGCCCCAATTTCTAACCAAATAACCCAGCATCCTAGAAGCAGAAGCCGTAATGCAAGTTATATGTTTAGAGAAGGACAGCTTACAGTCGAAAACTGCCCCCAGATCCTTAAACTCAACACATCTATCTAGAATTTGACCTTCCAATGTATAACTATGATGAATTGGAAAATCAACAATCAATCAAGTTATAATCAACAAACTTCATTATTTTCTGTGATTGGGTATTGTACCTGTTGAGAATAAAAAATTTATTATTTTTATCATTATTCAATATAAAAATCCAATAACTGAGCGCAAATAAGACGAAAGTTCTGTGGTACTCGTAGTAACCGAAAGTTTAAGGATATATTGCTCCTGAATGCTGAAGGATAACCACTAGGTGAAAAAACCATTCTTGTGTATAACGAAACGTTGTTGTTTTTTCCGAATAAAAATAGGGAAAAGAACATTAATAACTGCGCTTTATTGTACCGAGAAATTAATACAACACCACTCGAAAATCAATTTTATTTCGGTCTTTTTCGTGTTACAATTTAATTGTTTCAGGAAACGAAACCGCGATAAAAAAGGACTGTCTGAGCCTTTAATGCTGTCGCTCGGAAACAGTATTTCACGTAGTAATTGAATCCGTAAGATTCGTTTTGCCGACAAACGCGAGGCGTTTCCGACTGGGCGGCCGAAAACCGATAGAACGAATGTCCACTGGGATAAGGAAAATATTCGGTTCCCTCAGGAAGGTTTTCAATTCGTATCGGTACATCCCAGACACAATATACGAAATTTCATGGCGCGAGAAACATTTTCAATTCCAACTTCGGACCGAATTAACGGTTTGCGAGAAATACGCTTGGACATGTTCGTTATACGATATCCTATTAAATTTGGACTGTTTCCTGGATGTTGCGGCAGCTTTAGGAGATAAAGAAAAGGAACTCCGGATTGAACTCGGCGACTAGGTTAACAACTGATAAAATTTATGTTTTATTCTATCGATTGGTATAAACTACGCTCTGGGAAACTCCAGATTCAATCAAAGAAAATTGAATATGAGAGTGGATTGAAAGCAATACCAATCCAGATGAAAATATATCAAGAATAACGACTAATAAATATATATATATATATATATATATATATATATATATATATATATATATATATATATATATATATATATATATATATATATATATATATATATATATATATATATATATATATATATGGTTATTCTGATGAAAATATATTGCAATCAATCCAATTTGACCCTGAAGTCTCGTGAATGTCTCTAAGGAGGAATACTGGAAGCCAATATTAAGAACAAAGAAATAGACTCTTTTGACATTCCAGATGTTTCCTGGATATTGCGGTAGCTTTACGAAATGAAGAAGGAGGAACTCCTGGTTGAATAAGGCGACTCAGTTAACAGATGATTATATTTATGTTTAATTCTATCGATTAGTACAAAACACGCTCTAGGAAGGAAACTCCCGATTCCATCGAAGAAAATTAAATATGAGAGGAAATACCAATAATATATGATATATATTATTCTGATGAAAATATATTGAGAGTCATCGAAATTGACCTGAAAACTCGTGAATGTCTCTTTCTGACATACTGAAAACCAATTGCAAGAACAAAGAAATAGACACTTTTGACATTCCAAATGTTTCCTGGATGTTGCGGTATCTTTACGAAATGAAGGAGAGGAACTCCTGGTTGAATAAGGCGACTCAGTTAACAGATGATTAAATTTATGTTTTATTTTAACGATTGGTACAAAACACGTTCTGGGAATGGCTAGATTCAATCGAAGAACATTGAATATGAGAGTGGTTTGAAATAACCAGTCTAGATGAAAATATATCAGGAATTGAGGTGAGTATAGTTATTTTGATAAAAATGTATTGAAGTCTATAAAATCTTACCAATTGAAATTCTCGACTGTGTCTCAAAAAAATGGCATAGTGGAAAACAATTGTAAGTACCAAAGAAAAAGGTACTTTTGACATTCCAGACTGTTTCTGAATGTTGTCGTATCTTTAGAAGATGAAGAAAGGAGCTCCGGGCTGAACTAAGGGACTCGGTTAACAGCTTATAAAGTTTATATTTTATTCGATCGATTGCTACAAAAAATGCTCTGAGAAACTTCCGATTCAACGGAAGAATACAATTTTCCGTTGAATCTAACATTTTGGAACTTATAACTGTCTCTCAGTAGACTGAAATAACGGAAAACAATCGCAAAAGCGAACAAATAGACACTTTCAAAAATTCGTTTTCAAAAGTTCATCACTACTTGCCAAAACTGTAAGCTATAACTTTAGTAAGTCAAAATCCAGGATTGATTTGAACATTTTCAGTAACTTATCAATAATTTTCGTCCTCAGTGTGGTGAAGTTGAAGAATAATCTTTCTTCAATCCTACCGATTACCTGGTTCAGGATATTCTCACCTCTTCCAATGATTATGAAACAATTCAACTGATTTTGAGTCCTGCCATATCAGTTGATGAAAAATCAGAGAAAATACATCGTACAATAGTAAACTGTTTGAATAAATAGTCCCTCAAGTTGTTCTCACGGCAGAAGATCAGAGAAATCGCACATCTTATCTTAAGTTAACAATGAGGAAGTGTCAATGAAGTACATTTTATGTTGTTCAATTATTTTAATGGACATATCAAAAGAGACACAGAAGAAGATGTCATCCTTCGTTTGGATGTTATACTTTATCATGTTGGTAAGGAAATAATGCTATCGTGTTTTATGTTTTATACCACAAATTCACAATCACACATTTTTATTATGAATAGTAGATTACCAATGGATATTCAGGTTAAAGTTCAAATTGCTATACATAAATAAAAGTTTCCCGAGTAGGTCTGGTTGTTTAGTAAGATATTCCCATTTCTTTTACCAACTAATTTGAATACTATTTCTTATTAAAAAAAAATTTTATTCTCTCCAGTCTGTATTATGATAATAATGATAATGTATTTATTTAGCAGAATTGCTACATCATATTACAAAATATAGTAATAAAAAGTTAATTAAAAATTGAAATAACGAGAAGTGAAATACTGTGAATTAAATAAAGTACCAATATATGTAGATAACATAATATAGTAGAAAAACAAAACGTTGTACTTAGTACCTAACTAATATTACATGATAAACATCAATTAGAATACTAGCAGAAACAAAGCCCAATTGAATTATAGTGACTTTAAATTGTATTGCATTTGGTTGAGATGAACGTTCTCAAAAGTCTTTTAAATACCTTTAAACTTTCACATTTTTTATATGTGCAAGAAGTCCAATAAATTCAATTAAATCTTTATACAAAATAGATTTGAGCTTTTGTGTGGTGTTACATTTTCCAAGGATAAAGTCTGTTTTGAATCTCGTATTATAAGTATGTACATCTTTAAATAATCGAACTCTAATGTAGGTTATTAACATATTTCTTTTCATTTTAAAAATGAATACTTGTACGTTAAAACACAACTCTTTGGCTAATAGATAACATATTTAACACATTAAGCATGGATTTGACAGGTGTATATCTATAACATTTTAATATAGATCTCATAGCCCTATTTTGTATTTTTTCTAATCGACTTATTTGATATTGAGGACGATTAAACAATGAGAAACAACAGAATTGTAAATGAGGAAGTGCAATGACTTTATAGAGTGACAACTTTGTACTCATAGACAAAGATTTGCCGATTCGTAATAAGAATCCTACTTTTTCGAAAATTTTCTCGTTATATAATCTGCCTGTGCGTGAAAGTTTAAATTCGAATCCAAAATTGTACCGAAGTATTTGATATGTTCATCGTGAACAATGGTTTCTCCATTTACAGAAATACATATATTATCAACCTGCACATTTATCATTGGTGATTTCTTGGCTAATATGCTAAATAATGATTTTACTGTATTCAAACTTAATCTATTATCACACAGCCACGCGAATAATTTGTTCATTTCAATGTTCATATCCGATACCTTTTGATATAAATTTTCCTCCACTATATACATCATCGTATCATCAACAAACGAAGTTATTTCAGATTTTCTAGCTACCTGTATGAGTGAAATCGATTTTTCATTTCCTCAGATAGGTCCTGTTTTCCAAAGAAGAATAATCAAAGTTCTCAGAATATTGTTTCCATAGTAGAAATTATGAGAGATCAATCAAAAACAAAATAATAATGAGAGAAATTTAGTAAACTGAAGGCTTGCTTGGTTCAAATCAATTATTACCCTAAATTGGGAAGATAAACAGATGCTGCGCTTTTCTCACACAAAAATTCATTGAAACACATCAATAATAAAATACTCGAATCAAACGTAAGCTGAATTATTATGTTTTATTAGATTTAATTAGATGAGTAGTTCTAAAGACGACACAATTCATCTACCGAGTGTCAGTCACAAAATTTAATTAATTTCCTTCATACAATCAAAATTAATCTCTTTCAGTGGACTGACGTGAAGATGCAACTTCAAAGTGCAATTTTCATCCCCTTCCGGGGAAGATTATCCTGTATCGCTATTCCTCAACATGGCCTCCAAGCCAACAATGCCGCTGCCTTATTTGAGCAACGGTTTAACGAAAATTCTTGGGTTCGAGGTCCTTTAACGCCCTGGCTGTAATGGATTTTGATTTAGAAGTACAATGGTAGGATTTGGTACATGTTCACTTCGTTTAGCCGCGAAGATCTCGATTCATGTATAAGAAATTATTCATTTATTCACAATATTTGATATCTTTATAGTTCACTTTCAGATATTGTTGCAGAAGTTTTTATTACTCATAGAATATTCTAATTTCCTTTAAATCTCCGTTACAAATTCTTTTGTGAACGGAAAACTTCATTTTCATTTAGTATTTAGTTTATTCTTATTCAAATATTGTATGAAATTTCAGGAATCGTTCAAGATTTGAAGATAACTATAATACATTCATCGCCTACAGATATAAGTAAATAACAAGGTGGATACAAATAAGCAATGTAAGAAATTGTAAGGGAATGCACACAACGAAAATGAATTTGAAATCAATTTAAATAGTAATAAAGAATAACTACATGGAACAAACTAAAAATAAAATATTATCTATTACAACGTCACACGTATTCAACAGAAGTTGACGAAATATAGTTGACGAAGTAAACTAGAATAAAATCAAAATAAATTGCAATAGTAATATACATTAACCAAATGAAACAAACAAAAATTTAAATAGTATATATTACTAAGTCATATATAGTCAACAGAATTTCATGAAAATATCACGAAATCCCATTGCAATGTTTTGAGTGGTATGGCATGTCAAAATCTCTGATCGAAATAGATATCACATCCACTGCAACACCTATCATAAAGATAACATATAAAGTTGATAGGAGAACGTGATGTAACTCTTGATCTGCTGTAATTGAAATAAAATGTATTATTCCGCCTCAGACTAGGCCGTTTATTTAGGCAAATATTTATTCTGGTGAGAAGAAATCGAAAAGGAAAAGTTGAAATACGGTTTTTCGCTACTGTTATGATCTTCGGCAGTAGACTTTGGAATTTTGTTGCTAATCTTCAAATATATGTTTTCATATATAATTGTATTTTTGTGTAGGTCTTTCTCCGTCTTTAGTTTTTCTTCATACTTGACACTCTAGAAAATGTCGAAGCAATTAACTGAAAGCGTTTCCACACGGTTCTATTTCAGGTACTCTGCTCTATATACTTTATTCCAACAAGCTACCAAATATCTTGAAGCAAAATGTAGAGCTCTACGCAGTCGAGACTTCATAAGTAATATGTTAATACAAAAGAGGACACAATTGAAATGAAAAAGTGTATGAGTGATCTCAAAGAGTGGTTTGTTACCACTAACTTGCTAGTAAACCTAAAAGCATTGATACTCGATGATAAACAAATATAACGTACAGTTGAAATATAATGATAATAATAATAATAATAATAATGATAATAATAATAATAATAATAATATTCATTTAGAAATACTTATTACTGAATTCATATATCCATTAACGTTCCAAATATATTATTAGCAATTATTTGTTCAACACGAATTTAGCTTATTAACGCTTAAATACTTCAAGGTAACTCACTGTTTCTTTGGAGCTAGGCAATTCTTTAAAATGCACTGAATCATTCATGATAAAATATACTATTTGTAGATTCAGAACCCTTACAAAGTTGGAGGTAGAAACTGTCGGCATTCCTTGTATTATAAATGTGCACATCACAATAATTTGTTTCAATTTTAAATATAAATATATATGTAGCAAAACGTATTCTCGGTTTAACTGAAATTAGTTTTAGGCAATTCAAAATGCTTTGACATTTATAAATTTTCTAAATGATATTTTAAATTTGTTCGTATAGCTCTATTCTGTAAATTGTGTAGCTGCTGAATCATTGCTCAATCCGAATAACACATGCAAACAATATTCAAAGTGTGGCATTATTATTGACTTGAAGAGCAATAACTTCATACATGTCGTCAGATTTTTCTAATTCTTTTGAGAAAGTTGATTTTCTCAGAGATTTCAGACGATACGAAGTCGACATGATTATTAAAACTCAATATCTCATCTAACATAACGCCTAAATATTTAACAACTTTTACCCTTTCAATATTCTGGTTTTCAATTTTCATAGCTCTTTATTCGTTACTATTTCCCTTCAGAATTTTACTGGTACCCAAAAGTATAAATTTAGACTTTTTTACATTCAGTGATGGACTGTTATCACTTAGCTATCAATTTATTGCTGCCAAATCTCTATTGGTCCATTCTGTCATAGTCGAGATAATTTACCACCAACATAAATCATTGTAACATCTACGAATAATCGTGTACAGCATTTTCCACACGAAAAACTATATCATTAAGGTATAAGGAGAATATCAGTGGACCTAAGACATTACCCTGCGGCACCCCAGAACCAACTCCAATGCTGTCCGAAAAGACACCATTGAACTTAATTTTTTGAATTCGTGAATGTAAATAAGAATAAAACAAGTCATTTACTGTGCCTTCTAAACCAATTTCATTTAGTTTTTCGAATGGCAACGATCTACTAAAATTTCTCCTGAAGAGTACTCTTTTGAGGTTCAACAATACTGCATGATGATATAGAATTTCCAAGGAGATATGCAGAAATCGAGTACGATATATACGTTTCTTCGGTATTCGACACGATTCCTTATTCTTTCCCCGTTACTTGGGGTGCGATTGTAACGAGTGGCGTAAGAAATTATAGAAATATCGGGGTGCGCGAAAGCATTGTATACGGATGTATTATTATTGATGCCACTTGTTTGGCCTGTTGTGTTTGGAGTGTTTTCTTTGATATCTCCCTAAATGGAACTCATTACTGCATTGTTGGGATTCAAGAGGCGTTTCTCAGAAACTTCACTGGAAGATTTTCAGTACCGAATGCACATGCAATGCCTACATTCAGACGAGATTTCTGGAAATGGAATGGTTTATTCTGGAAAAAAGGCAAGGCAGAAAGTCGTGACGGAAATTTTCATCGTGAGAAATGATAATAAGTTAAGGGATAATCGGAATGAACACTTTCAATATTAAGAGATCTGAAGTGTGGAAAAGATAGCACACAAAAAGTATAGCGTCTTACATTTCGGAATACTAACGCATCACCGGGATTTTAACACCTCTAGTCTTGAAATAGCAAACTACTTACTTGAAATATTCACTCAAATTCTATAGTTGAACAAGGTGTCTCATATTCTATAGTTGATAATTTCTGTAGATCCCCATCCTCATTATCATTAATATCATTGTTAATACGGGAGATTCACAATCAGAGGTCCGAGACTTAAATAGCCCCGCTAGTTTGAAACTTTTTTCGATGTTGCTTATCGACAATTCTGAACTGTTGTTAAAAAACAAGGTGAAACAAGAGGCTTCCTAACGTTTCGCTAGCACGAGTGGCGAGCTTCTTCAGAGGTCGTTCCATTTCTGATTCTGGAAGTAGACTAGTCTACGTTAGGAAGAAATTCCAACCGACGACGGCCCTTAAACTCGAAGCAGGACAACGCTAGTTCAACAATTGTCCGCGAAAGCATCAACCAATTTGTCAAGGTGAGAATCAAACCCAGCTGCCCAGAATGTTAAAGAGTTACTAAACCGTTTGGCTACTGAACCTCGTCGAGTAAAATTCTTGACTTTATATCACATACACATTTACCATATGTGAAATCCGTAATTTAACTGTTCATTTGAATACTTTACTTCATTGATGTCTCAATTCCTATCGATTTCATGGACCCAACTTTCGAACATTTCACAATGTTTTACCAAGTTTCGTGAAATTAGTGAATTGACATCATCAATGATCATATTATGTTATTGTTTTAGGGCTTATTTTTAAAATCATTAATATGTATAATACTATCGCTTAATAGGTACAAAGAAAATCAATTTTCTCAAGAGAATTGGAAAAAATCTGACGACATATACTATGAAGTTATTGCTCTTTAAGTCAATAATAATGCTACACTAGGAATATTGTTCCACTTTGTTATTGGGATTGAGTATAAAAAAACTCAACAGTTACAAAAGTTACAGAATAGAACTATGCGAACAATTTTGAAATGTAATAGATAGTAATATACAAACAGAGAATACATTTTGCTACATATATATTTATATTTGAAGTTAAACACAAATTTTATTATATAGAATAATAAAAAATGTAACATGTGTCAGTGATGTGCACAGTTATAATACAAGAAATGCTGACAATTTCTACATGCAAGTTTGTAAGATTTCCAAACATAGGAATAGTATATTTTATAAAGGATTCAACGCATTCAATAAATTGCCTAGCTCCATAAAACAACTGGTGACCTTAAGGTATTCATGCGCAAATTAGCTAAGTTCGTTTTAAACATATAATTGTAAATAATATATTTTGAACCTAAATGTATATTCGATTTTGTAATAGCTATTGCTAAAATAAATTTAAAAAAATAAATATTTTTATTAATACCATCTCAAGGTATCTCAAGGCTTTGTCGTGTTTTAATAGCAGCTTTCAAAATATGGACTCTCCATTACTATTATCCTTCCCTGATTTAAATTCTCTGAAGATGGCGATTGAACAGTTTCAAAACATTTTTTTTGTCTATGAGAATAAAAAATGAGGCACAATTGTTTCGTTTTCGAATTTGTATTGTTTTCGTAATTTTAAATACCTGAATGTATGTTCTCTATAAATATCTGACTTTCATATAAATATATTATAAAAAATATCTGCGCCAACAATTTCTTCGGTGAATATGACTAAGAAAATATATTTCTTCCGGTACTTCCGGTAATTTTAAATACCTGAATGTATGTTCTCTATAAATATCTGACTTTCATATAAATTTATTATAAAAAATATCTGCGCCAACAATTTCTTCGGTGAATATGACTAAGAAAATATATTTCTTCCGGTACTTGACCAAATGAGTATAACCTAGACAACATTTCGCTCAAGTAAAAATACATTTTTTATATTATGATAGAAAATATTACTATTCAAACATGATGTAACGACTTGAATGAATAACGAAGATAAAAGTGATACAAAGGTCAATCATCCAGCTGTTATAATTATGACACTTGGATTTGAATCAAGGAATAATTATGAAACGTCGATATGTTAATTATTGCCACAGTCTTATTCAAATCTCACAAGCTCAAATAATTTGATATAAATATATAATATATATATATATATATATATATATATATATATATATATATATATATATATATATATATATATATTACATACATATATAGGAGGAAGTTTTTCTAAAGATTGAGAAAATACACATACACGAACTGTTTATCTGCAAATAACAAAGGAACAACATTCAATGTAATTATTCTAAATTTTTTAAAATTGAATAATTATAAAGTTCCTAATTACCTAAGATAAAATACAAAACAAGTATTTCAGTTGAAAGCAATTTCAAAGGAGTTTCTTCAAAAAACTTGAAGAGTCTGAAGAGTAACCTCAAAATTTTAGAATGCAATTCAATTGAATACAAAATTAACTCAAAAATTAAGTTAACTTTTCGAAATCAATGAGTTAACTCACCTGGTGATATACACTCAATTATAGAAACACGCAATTCCATTGAATCAGAATTCCAAGTAATTTTGAAGCACATCACAAATACTCCAAGAAATATATATTTTATCACTTAAAGTACTGCAATCGTTCATACTATTTACTCATAAAAATTAATTTTCGGAGTTATTACTCTAGAGTTCAAATGATTGATGATTTTTATCACAGTTAGAGTAAAAATTTATTTTCATCACTTCATAATGAACAACTTGGATCGTTCCATTTATATTATTAGTTCAATATTATATCCCTAACATGTAGAGAGAGATAAAAATTGCATCGAGATGAAAAGATGAACATCTAATACGGTGTTGCATTTTTCAGAAATAACAATTATTCTGCCTTCAATATCAATTGAACGGCAACGCTATACTTTCTACTGCGCTTTTTCTTTCAGTGCATCGTAATTCTCAGAACTCATAATTCTTAGAATTTCATGCAGGGGGATTGAAGACTCTTATTTCATGGCCTGTCTGACAAATCTTGCTCTTTCAAATCAATTTTAATCGTCCAGATATTATTGTATGTCTGGTTATTCAGAAAATCATCCTTGACTTTTAATTCTTACAGAGATTCACTTTTTGTTTTATTCTCTATATTACGAGTATTAACATTCATTATATTATTATTAATCTGCAGATTAACAGGTTTTTGGTTATGTTGCCGTATGCATGTATATCGTCAGCACAAAATAATTTCATAGATTTTGTGTGTATGTGAACTTTTTGGATCTCTTTTAGTTAGTCACCCTGTTCCGCATTTATTCTTTATAATATATATATATATATAAATGTATATTTATATTCGATTTGGAGTATTTGACATGTCACAAATTCAATTCGTTTATTATGTGTTCCTTTTATTTCTAATGTCAATTGTTACATTAGTGAAATTACCAAAGTAACATTGTTCTTTAGTATTCAATTTTTAGTTTATGTATATAACCTCACATTTGTTGTTTTGATGAAGAAATACATATTTTCGAAAGCTTTGCTATGAGTAAAGAGTAGTGAATTAATGCTATAATTACTAGTCGAAATATAATATGTGTAATACTTTCTTCTATTCATTATTTTGATGGTATGGCTCTCCCTCACATACAATGAGTAAGCGATTCGCGAATATGTTTGTTTACTGAAACTACGTTGTTGACAGAGTTCTCCGTAAATATACAATTCGGTCTATCCAGGGGAAGATAGACAGACTGCGTTCGGCTATTCATCACTATTGTCCTGTATTGAACGATAATGTAGTTGAATGATATTTTATTGCTGTTTCTCATCTGCAAACGTAGATAGATACGAGTTCTGAATATTGAGTATTGTTTTACATCTCTTTGGACCTCGAAACGAGTTTCCGATAGAGGAAATGATATATTGTAAACTGATAGACGGTGACAAGAATATGCTATAGTTTCATTCGGTTGAGATTATAGTGGAACAATATAACGGGTGTTTTTTTAGAGGTATAGAATTTTAACTTGGCATTACTGTTGAAGATGGTGACCGATTTAACAGCTTAGAAGTGATTTATTCTCAGTTTGGTTTGGCAATTCATCATGAATAGACTCACGCCTGAACAACGCTTGCAAATGGTGCAATTTCATTTCGAAAATAATGGTTCTGTGCGGAAAAATGTTCTGTGCGGAATACATATCGTACGAATTTTGTTTAGCGATGAAGCACACTTCTGGTTAAATGGCTACGTCAACAAACAAAACTGCCGCATTTGGAGTGAAGATAATTCTCAAGTGTATGTCAAAACACAGTTACATCCAGAAAAACTGACTGTTTGGTACGCTTTATAAGCTGGTGGAATCATTGGTCCATACTTCTTCGAAAACGATGATGGCCAGAATATTACAGTCCATGGTGATCGCTATAGAGCCATGATTACAAACTTTTTCATTCCTGAATTGAATAACCATTATGCCCAGGAGCTGTGGTTCCAACAGGACGGCACAAAATGTCACACAGCTCGTGCCACAATCGATTTATTGAAAGACATGTTTGGTGACTGCCTAATTTCACGTTTTGGACCTCTGAATTGGCCTCCAAGATTTAATTCTGGTTATTTAACACCGCTAGACTATTTGAAAGACTATTGACCATTTGAAAGACAATATAAGCCGTGTTATTGCCGATATTCGGCCTCAAATGTTGGAAAAAGTCATCGAAAATTGGACGTCCAGATTCGACTACCTTTGAGCCAGCCGTGGCGGTCATATGCCAGAAATCATATTTAAAATGTAATGCCACAAGATTATCTTTCGAATAAAAAACAATTCTCGTCAATAGAATGATCCATCGTTGTTTTATTGCAATTTAAAGTTCTATACCTCTAAAAAGAACACCCTTTACTAGTCTTCAGTCAACTTCACCCAGAATGAACCAAAATTCGAACAGTCTAACTTTCGATTTACACTTCATTGACCACTTAGCATGACGCGTTTCGTCGTTACAAACTACTTCTTCAGTTGACAAAATACTTATAAAATATTTATCAAAAGTGTAAATCAAAAGTTCAAGTGTTTGAATTTCAGTTTATATTCAATTATAATGGATATACATCGAGTAAACGCCAACTCTATTAAATATTTACTTAGTAAATTATCAGGTTTGACATTAATTCTGGTATTCTTGATTTTCCACAAATTTATCTCTCTCTTTTGCAATAATTGTCGATAAAACCAAAATGATTAGTTAAATTAGTCAATACAATGAACAGCAGTTGCCCAATATCAATTCCAAAATTGAAATTGAAATCATTGAAACTCAAAAGCTGTTCAAATATTTCAGATTTCGGAAATGAATGAAAATCTAACTTTCTGTGAACACTATGAATAAATAACGAATAAAATAGCAGATGAAATTTATATTTCAGGTAGGGTTCGAAAGTTATCCAACTCATTGACAAAATACAAAACAGTTATAGCACAAAATATTCATTATTTCTCATTAAAATTTCAATTGAAAAATTCTGAAATAGATACTCTTCGAAAGAAACGAATAAAATTTTCAAACATAACTGTTATTTTGAGTTTTATCAATATTTGTATGGAAATGATGAATTTTACTTCTCTTTTCGCAAAATAAACGTGAAAATGATATGTTAGAATCTCTACAATTTTTGTGAAATCAAATGAATTACTTATTCACCAATTTATATCTCTATATTTCATTATTTCATATAATGAATGCATAAAATCAATTACTTATCCATTTACTTCATTACGTCCAACAAATTCATTGATTTTAAAAATAATTTGAAGTTCTTATTGAACATTACAAGATCTATTAAAATAATTTTTGGGACGTTAACATAATCAATAACCTACAATTAATCTACTGGTTATTATATAAAGCATGTTAATAATATAAAGCATTAGAATTAAATCACGTCAAGAATTGAAAATTGACAATTAAATTGATTCTCCGAGTGATTAGGCAGACTGTTAGATTAAAATTAAAAATTGAATTCAAACAGCAACATTCATGAGAGAAGGCCATGAAATGAAAGTCTTCAATCCCTGCATGAAATTCTAAGAATTAGGATTTCTAAGAATTACGATCCACTGAAACGAGAAAGTCGAGAAAAAAGTGCAGTGTTGTCATTCAATGCACGTTAAAGGCAGATTTCCAATTGTTATTCGGCTATTATTGAAGAATACAACACCGTATAAGATGCTCATCTTTTCAACTCGATGCAATTTTATCTCTGTCTACAAATTTACTTCCAATAGAAAGGATATAATCTTGAACTAAATGGAACAATACAAACTGTTCATTCTGAAGTGCTGAAAATAAATGTTTACTCTCCCTTTGATTGAAAAATCAATCATATGAAATTTTCAGTGAAGACCCCAAGAAATATTTGTAATGAATAAATAGGATGAATGGTTGCAGTAATTACAGTGATAAAATATATATATTCTTGGAGTATTTGTGATGTGTTGGAATATTTTCATGGAATTTCGCTGCTATGCAATTGGGTGTGCATATAATTCAGTATATATTTCACAAGGTGAGTAAAATCATTTATTTTAGAAAGTTTACACGATTTTCAAACCAATTTCGAAATCAATTGAGTCCTATTCTGAAACTTTGTAGTTACTTTTCAGACTGTTCAAAGTTTATGAAGAAACATATCTAAAATTGCCATCAACAAAATTACTTGTAAATTCAATGGACGATGAATCAAGTCTGTGATAGTACATATTTAAATGAGACTCTCATTTATTATTTATTTGAACGAAATCTCATTCATTTTATTCAAATGAAATCTCATTTAAATTACTTGTCTTTTACTTTATGGAAAAAAGTATTATATTGGTTGTAGGGAAAATTAGTATTGTATCTCATGTATAATAAGTTACTTCAAATACAATAGATATAATCTTGGAATGAATGAAACGTTCGTAAGTCTTCCTTTTGAAATGATGCAAACAATTTTCCACTTTCTTTTGATGAAAAATTATTAAAAATTCTGAATGACAACTCCAAAAATATTTGTGATTGTGAATATCAATCAGTGATTGAAAAAATATGTTTATCTTTGAATAATTCTGAAGAAACAACGGAATTATGTTGGATTCAAAGTGAAACGTTTAATCTGGAATTTAAGTATATTATTTGAATAACCCTTACCATCAATAATTGAGAATAACTTTTTTTAATATAATTTGAAATATTTCGAAAAATTCCACATCAATGCAATGATATTTTAGAATTACTCAATGAGAAATATAATTTATGAGTTCATTTAGAATATCAGTATTATGAAAAAATGTCTGGGGGAATATTCTAAATTTTCATCAATTGATGGGGTTATCAGAAACTGAGTTGAAAATTTTTTTTTCATCATTTCAATTTGAAGAACTGCTCTCGTTCCATTCAAACTTATTTTGAATCAAGTTCATTTTGTTTAATATTGAGCATAGAAGATGCACAAGACATAACCCAAGAATAATAATATTAAATGATAAAACTTCTTTAGTTGTGAAGGTTTCTGTAATTTTTTCATTGTTTGTATTGCTAAAATTGCTATTTTTATGCGCCAAAAATGAATATAATCAATATCAGTTTTATTGGGGTTTGAAATTGTCCCGTACGGTTCTGGAAAAATTCTATGAGTAATACTAGATAACACAATGTCCCCTAGTTTTCATATCAGTATCAAAGAAGTGAACGAATCGGTGCATACTGCCAATAAAGTCAAGTGATCGCAATTATTGATAAGCCTCTTTGTGGTGCCTTATCATTGTATTGTATCGCCATATAACATTTTCCTATGGCATACTGATCCCTTAGGAAAAATGAAAAAGATAAGGACAACAGTGACTCTACCAGATAAGCAGTCATATATGAATCATTTAAAGATTGGACTTTTATTATCAGAGAAATAAAACAGAAATTACTTGAGGTAGTTAAAATAATGAAAATTTCCAGTTCAATTATTTTACCTTAATTTGAGATATACATAATGTATAATGTCAATATTCACTCTCACAACACATGATTTAGTGAAACATACCACAATGTATCCGATAATTGAAAACGCTCAGCTGCAAGGAACAAAATTACTTGGTACAGCCGACATATGTACGTTTCGGGCTACTACCTCATTTTCAAGAGTTCAATACAACTCAGACGCTGTACTAAAATCTTGACAATAGGTTAATAACCCCAAAGATTCGTCCAGTGTTTTGAAAGTTTTTGTGAAACGAAGCTTCAGTTTGAATGGGTTGATTTCATGTTGTGAAAATATTCTGAAGATCGAAACACTTTTCTTGGATATTAATCAGAGTATGACGAACGATATCAGTTTGTTATAAAAAGTGCGCTGTTTTGTTATTATCTAAACAACAGCAAGCTCAAGTTGATAAATATTGCAGAATTTTTGTACTTGCTTTCTCAACACTCGTTTTTGATGCTTTGGGAGTTGGCGAAAAAGGTTTTTAAGCGTTATATTACGTTAAATTCTGTCTGTATTCATTTTGAATGAAAATTAACATCATTTTCCAGTTGAATAATGATCTTATTGCATTTTGATACATATAAACTGAAATAAACTGAATATCTGACAGATTGTTCTATCAAACTAATTATTTAGTACTTGCTTTCCCAACTCTCGTTTTGGAAGATCTGAAGATTGAAAAAAGGGTTTTTAAGCTTCATAGTGAGTTGAATTCTGTATGTTTTCATTTTGGATAATCATTGTCATCGTAGTCTGGTTTCATAATGATTTTATTGAATTTCGATACATTGTCACCTAAAATAAACTCAATATGTTACAGATTGTTCTGAAAAACTTCAGATAATGAGTTGATGGACCGAAACATGGGTTTAGTAAGCTGATAGATCAGTCTGGTATGTACAGTGCAGATTTTTTTGCAACAGAAGCAAGATTGTTATAATAAATATTGCAGAATTTCATCTTCAATATCTGCTTTCCCGACAGTCGTTTTACAAGCTCTTGGGGTTGAAAAAAGGAATCTCGAAGCTTTACAGTAAGTTAAATTCTGACTGTGTTTATTTTCCAATCGCATCGAATGATTTTACATTGTTTTAATGAAAACTAACATAATTTCCCACTCAAATAAAGATATCATCGCATTTTGATACATTGTAAACTCTGCTAAACATAAAATGTTGTAAATTGTGGATATATTGAGCTCCTCCTTTTTTTTTGAAATATCATAATAACTTCTATTTTAAGGCTCCAATATTGGCATCATACAAAAGTTATAAAATTTATTCCGTCCACCTGCCAGCCGACCCACTTTGAAATATTACTTATTCATTCTACTTTATGCATCGTTTGCTTTCAGAGTAGCTGAAATGTGTCTACTCAAGCCCAGTAGGCAATAAAAATGTCATAACGTGTTTTCTGCAGGCACTGCCTTCAGAAATTCCTTCATTTTATAAACGGGAGTTAGGAAGAAACAATTCCTCATAAATGTTCTATTGTTTGCGAATTCTCAGTAGTTCAGTTGATATAGACTGAATATTGAATCCGATATAAGGTAGTATATATATGGAAGATGAAAAACAAAACCTGCTTCTGTGAATACTTCACATTTACTCAAAATATTCCGAATATATATACGAGCTCATTTCATCACTAGCTGAACCTGCGAACTTTTAGTTATTTAGATATAGTTCGAAGGAGAAAAGATTACCGCTCTCATCCTGTCACGAGTGTCAGTGATGAGTAATTTTTTGTTTTCATCTCCAGTAGAAACAGTCTTTCATCTATTTCACCGACCGGCTTTTAAAGGCGAAAACATGTCTTTCTTACTCACAGCTCTGTCAGAGCTTCGTCTCTAGTGATCATTTTTTTTTCGAAGATTTCAGGTTTCGTAATGATGATTAACATATTCAAATCCTGAATATCCTTTTACGGACGAAGAAAATAAAAAAACAATAATTATGAAGATAGATCCAGTGGTTCTTAAGTTATGAATGGTGTAACGTCTAGTTAACCCTAATTTGTTCTATTGACCTAGAATATATAGAATTTTGCTTTCGTATTTTGATCAAAACTCATAATTGTTGTTAATATGAGTATCAACAGGGGTTGAAAATTGTTGAATTATCAACATCGATATTGAAAAATGAGGGTTGGTGGTAGAAAAGTGAAAATTCAGGGTTGTATTTCTCAATGACCCATAATAAAAATTGAAAAATGAAAATTCTGATTAGAAACTGGAACTCTATCACTTGGGGATATGAAAAATACGAGTAGATACCAACCCATTCTCAGATCTATCGAGTAAATCTTTAAAATTTCATCAAAATCGGTTGAGCCGTTTCTGAGGAGTATGGCAGCAATAGGAGAATTTTATGTCACTAATCGATTCGCCTTATACTTGATGAAAATTAACAACATACATAACTTGACTAAAATTAAGTGATTCTGTAATTTTCACTATAATTCAGCCAAACATGACAATATTGTTTCGCCAACACAGTGGCTTCATCAGATGAGATGATATACTGAGCTTATACATTGCGGCCGCTCATATTTATGCACAAGTGTGAAAAAATGGCTATAGAATACTTTAATTCTTTTTCCTTCTCTGCTTTAAGATAGGAAGAAATCAAATAGTTTTTGAATGACCAACTTTCAACAAATAATTCTCCAATATTCAATTTATTTCAGTAAAAGAAGAGAAGTAAAAAAAAGAACACTATTCAATGGTCATTTCTCCACACTACAGCATAAATTTGGGTGGTCCACAATGTATTAGCTCAGTTTGTCATAAACATCTGATGAAGCCACTGTGTTAGATAAACAATATTGTAATATTTGACTGAATTATAGAGAAAATTAAAATAAATGACACGGAGGTTTCGCTTATCTCTGGTAAAACATTATGTCAAAAACAATAAATTAAAATTGACACACTTGGCTCAAGTTTCACTAAATATGTTGAAAAACTCTACATATGTTTCGGGTGGGTAACCCATTATCAAGAGTATACAATGATACCGAAATTAAACTGTTACTAAATGAACCAAAAATGTTATCAAATTAAAGAACTAGTTAGTTATAACGAAAAACTTTAATAAAATTATCAGATTTTCAACTTCAATATTATTCGATACTTCTATGTTCAAGATTAGTATAGAAGATTCTCACAATAACAATGCAATTTATTGCTAAATAGATCTTTCATTGAGGACTTTGGAAGAAAAAGAGGTAATTATGCGAACACATTAAAAAATCCTTCTATGTTACCTATACGATTTGGAAAATTTGTTTCGTTACTTGTATCGTTCAAGCTATAAATTAGAATGTTTACGATAAGAAAAAATTGATATAAATGGCTTGCACTTATATATAGAAGTCTTTCTGTAAAGAAATATTATCTCAGAATATAGACAGGTACGATACAAAAATTATTCAAATATACTTTGTATAATAATAACAATACTAATAATAATAATAATGGGGCTTTATTGAAATATTCACTCGTTTTGGAAGCTATGAAAGTTGGAAAAAAGGGTTTTTAACCTTCATAGTGAGTTGAATTCTGTCTTTATTCGTTTTGAATGATAATTGACATCGTAGTCTGGTTTGGTAAGGATTTTATTGGATTTGGATACATTTCCACCTAAAATAAACTCAATGTTACAGATTGTTCTAATAAACTCTTGATAATGAGTTGATGGCTCGAAGCATGGGTTTGGTAAGCTGACAGATCAGTCTGGTATGAAAAGTGCAGAATTTTTGCAACAGAAGCAAGATAGTTATAATAAATATTGCAGAATTTCCTCTTTAATATCTGCTTTCCCAACACCTGTTTTACAAGCTCGTGGAGTTGAAAAAAGGAGTCTGGAAGCAACACAGTAAGTTAAATTCTGACTGAGTTTATTTTTCCAATCACATTGAATAATTTTCCATTCACATTGTTGAATGGAAAATCCGTTGTCTTGATGAAAATTAACATAAATTTGTTTCGTTATTTGTATCGTTCAAGTTATAAATCAGAATGTTAACGATAAGAAAAAAATTGATATAAATGGCTTGCACTTATATATAAAAGTCTTTCTGTAAAGAAATATTATCTCAGAATATAAACAGGTACGATAGAAAAATTATTCAAATATATTTAGTATAATAATAACAATACTAATAATAATAATAATAATAATAGGGCTTTATTGAAATATTCAATCATTTCATAACAGCAAATATATATCAAAAATAAGACAAATTCATCAATTCCTAAAGAACCATGAAACAACGTAAAAACAATCTCAGGGCGGAGTTCAGATGATATGCAACGACACCTCTATTCTGCCACTCAAACCCTGATAAAACATTGTTTTTTTTTCAAAAACAATTGATATATCCAAAAATGAGAAAAAAACTCAAAAAATCAAAGACACAACCGAATTTAACATAAACAGTTCAGTTAAAAAAAACTAAATATAACCATTCATAAGGAGATAACAGTTTACAGATTACTCTACAAAAAAACAACGAATTTCAAATTGAGGTACGGTTGTCCCAGTGTGTTAAATAGTGTTATTGATCTTCGAAAGTATTACAATTAACAAATTGAGGTACAGTTTTCTTGTTATTTGAGAGAAAGTCAAAAGTATATTAAAATACAAATAGAGATACAGTTGTCGTAGTATGTAAGATAATGTTATTGATTTTCAAAGAGATACTCCCTAATTTTTCTTTTAAATACAGACGTAGTCAAAGCTTGCAAGGATGATGAATACACTGATTATAATATCTGTAGATAGAATATGAAAAAGATCTCTCAAAGATGGCCAACCCATGTTGAATATACTGATTTTAAAACATCTGAAATTTAAAATGAGAATTTTTCAAATGTGACTTCTATTATTAAATTCACTTCATAATTTCAAACCATTTCAGAATGTCGAAACAATATACCTTCACTTACATACTTCTGAGTATTTGTCATTATAATTCATTAGATTTGGTAATTTCATATAGTCCTCAACGATATTTCTTCTTTCAGAATACAGCTCGTGTTTCGGTCAGATTAACCCGCTCCATAATATTTCCCATGTAGTGTTTAATAATTAAGACAACCCCCTAATAAACTTCGCTCTCTATTTCTTGGCAAAAGACGTATATCTCATAAATGTGCGATATTTTGGTCCCCTGGGGCAAAATTAGCAAGTATCTCGAGTTTATCTGTCCAGTAGGTAATGTAGAGTCCTTGGTCAGGCCATTAGTTCCAATTAAAGTGGCATGGTGGCGCACTGCTCGCCTTATACTTGTCCTCACTATGTTGCTTGTTGGGTCCCTCGAGACGAGTGTTTTCTAACCGTGATTGTTGTTTGTAGACTGATTCACAATTTACTTCCAACAAGAAACAAACAGGATGATTTAGACAATCGAATCTGCGGTCTAAAGTTAATTATAATCACTTTGATGGGTATAACAGATATTGATCGGTTAATGCGGAAGAGGGCTCCCACAGAAATAGAAGAAAAACAATAATAACATCAAAAACAGATTAAAATGAATACGTTTGTTGATATTTCCAAATTAATTCTTCATCTTCTTTCTATATGATTACCTGGCATTACCATCTATAATTAAATCTCAACTCTTACGTTGCCACATTTCTGTATTTTTTCGACAATATCTTAATTTTAGTTTCGTAGATGCTCATGATGAAGAGATACTTGTAGTCACCGAAAGCTCGAGTGAAAAGAAAGAAACAAGTTTCTCTGAGTTCTTTCTAGACGTCTATCCTACCGCTAGCTCTGCTATTTCCTCATTTATTTTATATTCAATCACAATCATAAATTTTTGAAAATGTTTTTTTCGCCTACCTTGTGTTTTAGCTTTGGGAATGTAAATAGTGTCTGACGAAACATTGGCAAATAATTATTTTTTCTTGTTCTTTATCAATTTTTTTTCTCAGTCAAAAGATCATATTCATACTGAGGAACAATAAGTCTCTCAAATATATATATATATATATATATATATATATATATATATATATATATATACAACAAAAGTTTTTATTATATACAAAAAATTTGTTTTCGTTGAAGTTTCGTCGTTGAATACAATCTTGTCAAAATTGAAAAGTTCAAAAACTTTTCAGAAAGTTCTCGAAAACTATTGTTGTTATTGTTAAAAAATTGAAAAAAGAAGCATTATAACACAAGGATTCTTCCTGAAGCAATCTATTGATGGTCATTCGAAAAGTAGAGAAAAAGAAAATCAAGAACGGAAAATTCTCAGAAAGGTTTACGGATCAATCAGTAGAAACCGCATTTGAATGAAAAGACCTCAGAACGAACTTTATCAAAAAGCAGATAAAAAAACGGAAAAAATAACAGAAAACGGCGAGCAAAGTCGTATGCACATGTCTACAACATGCAACAAATAACCAAAGAAACTACTCGATATAATAACGAAGTGTAAATGCAACACACAGTGTCTAAAAGAGGCCCAAAAAGATCTACAACAAATCAATAAGCAATATCACTCGTCGTGTCGCTATAAAATGGACAGAGGAACTGAAGAAAGAGAATTCTGAAAGGATGAAGCGTTTGTGGGAGGCAAAAAAGCTGAAGCAAAAGACCTAAATATTTCAAAATTCAATCGCTTTCCTAATGGGGAATGAATCTGTATATATTTCAATTTTCAGCCGCACAATTCGGTCCTTTGTAATAGTAGGAAAACATAGAGCGTAACAAATCATAAAAAGATAGCAGATTTTCCTAAAAACTACCTCACGGTAGGTTTGAGATAAAAAGTCCGACAGTCATAAATACTTTATCTGCCTAGTAAAAGCTCGGACGAAAAATACTGTCCTCGAAAGGCGCAGAACAATTTTAAGTTCTTAATAAATCGTATTTAGTTCCCCCTTCGTGTAAAGTTTAGACAAGCCGGGTTATAATTCAGTCTACTGTCTTCTGTCCCTGTAATAAAATATGATTTGGACTGGAGGATTCCGTATTTGATTCAAAGTTTGCAGAATACTTCCAGTTTCTGAAGTACAACAAATCAGGAGCAACAATATTATTTCTGATATGCAATTTATTTTCTATGCTGAGGGAACCTCTGTTCCATATAAAATTCACTCCTTAAAAAGAATGACTATTATTTCTTTCAATTTACAAATTTGTATAACCAAAATATTCTTCCATTTAAAAAAATATACCGTGAATTAAAAATTTCAATCACAATTCAGAAGTTCTCTAATTAATTACGCCCTTTCAGCCATTTAATTTAAAAACTCAGCATGAAATGGCCATAAATGTGAAAGAAACGGCCATTTTTTTCACCGAATGACAATTAAGCGTATCTGCAAGCAGTATTATATAAATAATAATCTTCTTTCTCCTCGTTAAAGGTAGAATGAAGTGGTTCGAATTAGTAGCAAAATATAATTGAGAAAACCCGACCCGAAATTCGAATCCCGCAGGACCTCTTGATGTTTTAATTACTACTCATTAATAAGCTACGATGAGATTATAATTCTGGGTTTCGAGTCTCCAAGGGGTACTTCAGGGACTCTATTTTCGTTCTGATGATTTTTCTTCGTGGCCTCCATTCAGAATATCTACCAAGGTAAGATTGTATTATTTTAGTTCTTGTAGCACTGCTTTTTTGTATATTTCGATTGAAAATTAGACAATTGTTTGATCCATGTGTTATAGCTGATTCGTAATTTAAAATGACTAATATTTAGAAGATATAAATATCAAGTAACTCAATTGTTTTGATGTAGTATATCACCAAATCACAACACCCCTATCAATGGTGAAATCATTAAATCATAATAATAATTCATTAATTCCCGACGAATATACATCCAATTAAAGGGAAGAAGTGAAAATTGAATACAAAAAAAATTAATAGGGAAAAATTCAAAAAAAATTAAAGTATATAAGCGGATAATATACAACGAAAATAAAATTTGAATTAATTAAGACACTGATATACAATAATCAAATGAAACAAACTAAAAATAAAATATTATTTATCACAAGGTCACACGTAGTAATAACCATAATAGTCACATCAATGAAACAAATTAAATTAATATATGTTAAATTAAATATAATATATTATTAAGTCATATGTAGTCAACAGAAGTTCATGAACATATCACGAAATTCCATTGCGCTATTATTATAGTGGCATATCAAAACCTCTGATAGCTGATCAGAATAGATATCACATCAATTGCAAAAACCAATCATAAAGATTACAAATAAAGTTGATAAGATAACATGACATAACAATTTATATGCTGTACCTGTCATAAAATGTATTATTCTGCGTCAAATGAAACAAATCAAATTAAAATATTTATCATTCACATGTAGTCAACAGAAGTTCATGAATATATCACGACATCCCATTACACCGTTCTGAGTGTCAACATTTCTAAGAGCTGATCAAAATAGATATCAAATCGAGTGCAACAATCATCATAAAGATTACACATAAAGTTGATAGGAGAACGTGACATAACATGTGGTCTGCTGTAATTGACATAAAATGTATTATTCCGCATAAGAACAGGCCTTGGATCGCGAATATTCATTTTGCTGGAAAAAAATGGCGAATCATTCGAATTGTGCAAAATATTGAATGGAAATGTTAGAACAAACCGTTCAAGCCTCATCTTCAATAATTCAATTCCCAGGCCATCGGTTAGGATAGAATGGTCGAAGGCTCTCGAAAGATATTGCCCATAATATCTGAAGTACGTATACTTCGAACACTTAGTCTTTGAACTGCCTCCCAGTGGACAATAGAATTATTTTACAGAGGAGACCAAATTATAGCCGCTTAGTAGAAAGGCGTTTTCGTTGTGCAAATATTAACGAAGCCACACCAATTTTTGACCAAATAAGCTAGCATCGAGAACCAGAAGGTTATATAAGCTATGTCTTCTGAGAAGGACAGCTCATAGTCGAAAACAGACACCAGATTCTCAAACTCAACACATCTATCTAGATTTTCACCATCCGTGAACTGGTGGATTAGAGTCAACTTTGGAGGAAATGATAAACTGTACATATAACGATTTTCATCATGACAATCATCAGCAAATAATTGCAACATTACACTATTGTAACTTCCAAATGTAAGTTTACAACGCATAATAATAATAATAATAATAAGCATATATTTCCAACAGGTAACTACCCAATTACAGGGTACATACATGAAATAAATAGTGGGTAAAATACATAATACAGGGTAAAATACATAATGAATAAATATGGTTACTAAAAATATCAATAACAACATAGATAAGCAATATTGAGAAATAATTATGATAATAAAAAAAAACATCATCAAATATAATAATCTAAATCTATAATATATAATCATATAGTCAATATCTAAATATTCAATTATAATAATAAGCAAAAAAAAAATCACTCAGAATTCAATTCCGAAGAAATCAAGATACCTCACTGTTAAGATTTAAATACACATTTATGATAGAAACCAGCGACTCCCAATGCAAATCACAGCATCTTGATACATGCTTTGAAGTAGAACATACAAAGGTAAGATGCGATTGCGAGAGAAGATTAGTTCTGTGGGTTTTTGAGTAAAATGTCTGACTCATTCTAGTACACCTAGGAGGAAAGAAGAAATAAAGTTTGCCCAGAAGCTCAGAACAGTCGAGATTATCATTGAATAAAAATTTCAATGCATTCAAACTTCTCCTGGTGTGGAGGCTCCTAGTGTCAAACCTCGATAGCAAACAAGCTTGATCACAACCCCTAGGTGAATATACAACATCCTCTGCAGTGCCTCCAGGCGGTTTATGTGATTTACCATTACTGCAGCCATACTCAAGTTTACTTCCCACTAGGTCATCAAATAAAAGAACAAGTTTCGAGGATAGTATATGAGCATTGTGTGATAGACAATATATTCTTATTGCACCAAGGTGGAGGCTCAGGGGTTGTAGTTCGTTAGGCTTAATATTCAGTCCTTTTCGACACTAAATTAAAAATCAATTTATTTCATCGCTGGACTATCAACCAAGTATACTACAGTTCTTTTTGTGCCTCTAATACACCATACTTCCTGACTACTAGATCACACTGCCTCTTCATAATCATCCGTTCTATCAACTTGAAAATAAACTGAGAAATATCTTTGCATTCTTGTTGATAGTGCTGCGCAAATCTCACCACCCTAAAAGTGAGTATTCTCAGAAAAATCTAACTTAATATCCTATTATCTTCCGCGGATTTCACCATGATCCACCGCTGGAAAACCCGCGAAAATTCGTATATTCACTTAATAAGTTGAAAATCCCAGAAACGAGTAAGTTATCCCACCAAGGCGGCAGATTTCCACAGCATCTTTCCGTATTTACAGTTTTTTGATCCATCTGTTTCGGAAGAGAATCAACACGCCCAGATGGCGCTACTGCAGCCGTATATGCAAAGACATTTTATTGGAATTTATAGCAAATGGAGCGAATGGGGGAAGATCGAGGGTCCCCGAATTCGTCGAAAACATGTTAGAGTAGACGGAATTCGGGTTTTTTGTTTGATGCAAATGGCTCTCCTAATGTTTCCAATGTCGGTTCCATGTAAGATTTAGATGTCCACGGGGCAGTAAATCTAGAAGGGTCGATTTCCTAAATGAAAAATAATGACGGAGTTGATGTCGTTCGCTCCGTATGAGTCTGGGATGTGGTAGCAATTTATTCGAATTTTGGGCGTTTTTGTACTGAATGTTCCTATCAATCATTATTGATGAGAAATAAAAGTTGAGTTGTCTACAGGAATGAACTTTTCACTCCTCAGCTTCAACTGTCGTTATAAGAATATTTCCTTTGATATTGTGTATATATTGAATTCCAAAAACGTGCACACAGATTATTTTATATAATGAAATGATGGATGTCTAAAAGTTTGAGTGTTGACTGTGCGAGATGACATTTTTTCTATAACATGTAATATATACTCATTTGTTTGGTACTACGAATTGACACTAATGTCTTGTTCCCAGAGTGCCATTGATGATGCCACTTAATCAGCAAAACTTCATAGATTCTTCAGAAAAATCAAATCTGACATATGAAATCCATAACGAAAGACAACACATCAAATAAAATTAAGAAGGAATTATGTGAGATGAAAAACTTAATAATAAAAATCTTACTATCATTTATTAATGGAAAGCATCTCATATATCCTTGTAGACAAAATATATCAATTACAATCCTCTCATCATATAATGTGGATTAAAGTTTATTATTGGGGTAATTACACGTGTTGTTCCTTTAGAGATAATCCAGCCGCATTTGCATTAGCTCCATATGCTCTGCATGTAATTCTAGAAAGCATATTCCCACCTCCAATCCATATACTCGATTACAATCTTCCTCCGCAACAACATATCCAAACATTCACACAACCCCATATTGGGTAATTGATGGTAACACCGTTATAATTATTGCATTTACTATCACCACTAATGAGATAAATTCCGATTAAGCAAAACTGCAGCACAGCGAAGGCTTCGGAGGTGAACATGAAGCCACGGACAATTTGTTAAAGTAATACTGGTGGCAATAATACATTTACAAGCATGAGTGCATTCTAATTCGGAGCGCATCGAGGCAACGTCATAAATTAATCCCACGTCTGATGCTCTCGGTCCCTTTACGGTCTCGCCCTCTATCGAAAAGTGAGAAACAGCTTCATTCTAGGTGAAATATTACTAGGGGAGATTTGGTGTTGTTGAATTTTCAAGATGAACTTCCAAGGTGGCAATAAGTCACGTTGAATACAGACCAGAGAAATAAAGATAAAAGGATATCAATTATGTATCCTAACGAGAAGTTTCATGTTTTACAGAAAGGGATAGAAAGTATGATGCCCTCATGTTCCTAAGTTTTGATGAAAGTAAATAAAATTTCAGATAAAATTTGCTGTAATACTGAATATAACTTAAATTCAAACACTTGAACTTATGATTTACACTTTATTGACTACATAGCATGACGCGTTTCGTCGTTACAAACGACTTCTTCAGATGCTTACAGAATAATATTATTCTTATTATACTTATTCTGTAAGCATATGAAGAAGTCGTTTGTAACGACGAAACGCGTCATGCTATGTAGTCAATAAAGTGTAAATCATAAGTTCATGTGTTTGAATTTAAGTTATATTCAATTATAATGGATTTAAATCAAGTAAACGCCAACACTATTAAATATTTGCGGTAATATATTTTGAACCTCTTCGAAGTGTGCAAATATATATGTTTGTTAATTAAATTGAATAGGTTTCTTCGTCCACCAAAAGACAATATCGCAAACTTGAGTTGATGAATAATAAATTACAAAATTGATTTGTAAAATTTATGGAACTTCCTGCAAGTGGCAATTTTCTCGAAAATATATAGAATATCTTGTTTTAAAACTTCTCTACGAGGAGGACCATCCAAATAAATAATTCCTCTTCATATGTAATGAATCTAATTTCCATTTTCTCATTAAATGCTATTATAAAACACGGAGAAGCAGAAAGAAAAAAGCTTCCGCTGCTTAATTTCTCTTAAACAATTAAAGTAAAAAAATTCACTTGTTCCCATTGTCTAGAACTTCTCAGAAGTTTGCTCTTCATAATAAGCTCTCTGTGTTTATATAGGACTTTATTACCTTTGAGTTTCTCTCCATAACTCCTCAACAAAAAAGTAAAAAGTATCCGATATGAACTGAAAAACTGCATAAAACTAGGAGAGTCTACACGACTCCACTTATTGGAAAAAACTTTCAGTATCAGAGGGTTACAGGGGTAAAAGTTAATTTCGTTTAGTCGCCCCAAGCTCCAAGTAGGCTTAGCAAACATAGCAATGTTTGCCCAATTTCGAATTGGTGGAGGGATGATTGAAACAGAGTTCAATTTCCTTAAATTATATAAGTTTCAGGAACATATAGAGTCATCTGAATTGATTCAGACAATATGAGAAAAGTGGAGCTGAAAAGAATTGAATCATTTCTCCTCCAGACATATAATTGATGATCTTTTTACAGAAATAAGAATATTTTTGAATAGTTAATATTTAAAGAGTAGATAAAAGTGATGCAATATAGATTGTACATAAATTCATAAATATTCGATGAAATTTCAAAAAGTGGAATATCCAAAACTTTCACTTTTAAATAATCAAATCTATATAAATAATTCAGCTACATCAGCTATTTGATAAGTAGTATACTAAAATTACAAAAAAGGATTCGAAGGAGACTTGTGATAATATCAACTTTAACAAAACAGAAACAGAGGACAAAAAAAAGGGAAAATTCAACTCAAAAAATACTTTTCCTGAAATCATTTTCCATAACCCTGACCTAAAAGAAAAAGTTTTGACATTCAATGCTGAGCTATTATTCAACTTAAGATCTTCTGAACTAATAATAATCACAAGTTTCTTATTCTCAACATGTATAATACATAATTACAGAAAATAATAACACAATGTTGAATACTAACTAAATAATTAAAATGAAGAAGATATAACAAAGAGCCCAAAGTAATCTAAAAAAACAATAACTAATAACTACATTATAGCATTCAATGAAACATTACAAAGAACTCAATCTAAATCAATTCATTTTAGTCAATTTTCTTTGTTCACATAACTCCTAATGATAAAGAAGAGGACAATTATTCCATTGTGCAGAAATTTGTACAAAAATTTCAGTAATAAAGTTTCTCTCCGGCTCTGCAATGATATTAAACTAAATCGACTCAATAATTCGTTATGATAACTTTTGGTGGATAAACTTCAGCCTCCCTCCAAACTAAGAATTTCATGAACCGTCTCTGAATAGCCTCAAGATGACGTTGATGGCAAGTGTAAATAGGATTCCAGATCATGCTGCCATGCTCCAACTTGCTACGGATAGGGTATTAAATAGTCCTTCAAATGTTGAGGAATTATTAAAATATTTACCCTTGCGTATGACGAACCTAACCACCGACGCTATAATCACAATTAATTCGGTCTCTTTTCCTTGTTAAAGAGACAACATTACATTTCGACACATTCAAACTCAATCAATTGTCCTCACACCAACTAGCAACATGGTCCAGCGCGAGTTGAAGTTGAATACAGTTGTTCTGTGATCTAATTTCATTATATAGTTTCAAATCGTCTGCGAACATCAAATGTGGAAAGTGAATATTATCGATCAGATCATTTACGAACAGAATAAGTAACAGAGGTCCAAGATTAGAACATTGAGGTATTTCAGAGGTAGGTATGAACACAGACGACTGTATACCCTCCAGCTGTACGAATTGACGTCTGTCAACCAGGTAAGAATGCAAAAGGTTGGTGAGGCTATTAGAGAATCCAAATTTGTTTCGTAATTTCTGTACCAAGAGCGCATGAGCAACTTTATCAAATGCTTTCTGAAAATCTGTGTGAATCACATCATCTTGTTTGATGGAGTCGAGTACTTCAGAAACGTACTGATAAAAAAGCATTAAATTGCTTGAACAAGATCTCGTGTACATGAATCCATGTTGCTCAATCGTGATGCTGTTTCTGACGGCTGGATATATAGCATTATAGACTACAATTTCAAAAAGATTGGAAAAGTTTGATAAGATATTGGCATGTAGTTGTTCCAAGACAGGTACATTCTTGCTGATTTCCATATGTTAGGAAAAGCGACTTTGCTCATAATGAGATTGAACATACGTATGTGTTAATGGGTCCGAAAGTGCAATATTCTGTGTATAATACTTTCTCCTTTACTGTTTCATTTCAACATTCGATTTGATTATCATCTTTTGTTTCCAAAGTTTGAGACCCAACATCATTACAACTTTCATAGTGCTCATTACAAACTGTCAAAGTTCCATAATGTACTAATTTTGAGTTTTGCGTTTCTGAATGAAAAGAAGTTTCACTGCAGACAAGTTGTGTAAAAAATTCCAAACTCTCTAATGAGATTTTGTTGACGAAGACCGCGTGAACAATAATCATGCATTGTAAAGAAAACTCTCTGCATATCTAGACAAAGCAACAAATCACAAAACGGCACTTAAAAAGCCCTATCTACAACCAATTGTGCACCATACGAAGCAGTAACATTTAGTACACTACTTCAAAATTTTCAGCTATAAAAATATAATGATCACTTCAGGCGTGTCATTGTTTCGATTCCTATCTTCTTCTCCTCTTCAGCGACTCTAACAAACAACCATTAGAAGCATAATGATCAACGTTATCGTAATTTCAGTATATACCCAGATTGTTGAGTTCCCACCCGGGGAATTAGAGCAGAGAATTCAGTATAAACCATCTGTCTCCTAGGGGCGATAAGGGAAAGTTCTGAACTAGTTCTCGAAATCTGAGTTATATTATACTGTTCCTAGTTGAATCCATATGACGATATTGAACAAGAATATCAGTTCCTTAAGTTAGATAATATTCAAGAATCATGAAGAGGAAATCAATAATCTCAAGGATCCTCATCATTTCGAGTTTGAGACTTGAATGTTGCATTATTTTACGACTTTACAGCTTTTTCCCAATTTTCTTGTCACATATTTCAAATAATCATTTGAATTTTAAGTGCATCTACTTACTATGAAAATACGAATACAATAATTTCACTGTACTTGATGGAAGCAATTTCTGAAAACGTGAAGGAGATGGCGTCATTGATATACGAGTTCGATCTGGAAAAAACTGGTTCGATGACCTTGAGTCACCTACAAATGACAATAAATTCAAGATAATCTCAGTTGGCTACGCTTTCTATTATTTAGGAGTTTGAAATAAAGGAACAGATCAGAAAGATTCTACTGTCATTTGAAGGCTCTACGTTGAAGAGTTCTATAAAAATGGAGGTGGATAAACCTGTACAATCAGAAAAATTTTGCATTTTCGCATGATATCTTCCGTTTTCCAAACGAGGTCTGCTTAGTATCAAAAAAATTCTAGGAATATATTAAGTATTGTGAGTATTGTGAAAAAAATGATATACTAATAAATAACTAGTCGGCATTTAGAGGTGGTCACTCTTGTGAATCGGTCATTGTTCATATGTGATAAGTTTCTGCAGAGTATAAATCAAGGTAAATTCATCTCAACTGTCTTTTTGGATTTTAAAGAGCGTTTGAAACAATAAATAGAATAATACTATCGAAAATATTATGGAAAATGGGTATGAGGGATCGGGTTTTGCGGTGGCTTGAGTCCTTTTTGGATAATAGATACCAAATGGTTGAACTTAAAACAGCGCATTCGAGACATAGAGAGATAAAATATGGTGTGCCGAAAATATGGTGTGCTGCAGGGGATGACATTAGGTCTCATACTATTTATACTTTTCATAAGTGATATTGTTAAGGTAGTTGAATACTGTAGAAAGGAACTTTTTGCTGACGATACCATGCTGTATATTGAGGGTGACAACTTAAGGAATATGCAGAATAAAATGAATGAAGATTTAGCTAAATTAAGTGAATGGCTTGATGGTAACAGTTTATGTGTTAACATTGAAAAATGTAAATTTTTGTTTTTAGAAGCAAGTGTATAAATTAAATTTGAATAATCATGTAATACAGAATATAAATAGTTATCAAAAATAGAAAAATAAAATGTGTTGGAGAAATAAAATACTTGGGCATAGTTATGGACAGACATTTGAATTTTCACTCACATTGTATATATTTTGTGAACAAATTATCTAAAAAACTACTTTATATCTAGAACTGGTAGAAGCTTTCCTATTTTCACGAAGTGACTTCTTTTCGAGAGTATTTCGTCGCCACATCTGCAGTTTTGTTCTACTATTTTGCTTAATCTACCAAAGTATAAAATAAATGAGATACAAAAAATATGTAACAAAGCAATGAGAATAATATTGAAGTGGAATCATATATATACGCTGATTGAAAATATGCTAAAAACTTTGGAATTAATATCTACCCAGAGATATTAATTCCAAAGTGTTCCAAAAATACCAAAATTTCCAAAATTACCAAATATGTTTTGAAGTGTTGGTATTCATTTACAAAATTGAGAATAATTTACTTCCTGGATATATGCATGAAGATTTAAAGTACGTGAATGACTGCCACAGTTATTATTAGATAATAAATCTAATTTGTAATTAAATAAGATAAATCTGTATAGCATGGAGGTATGGTTAAGTTCAATAGTTCACCAAAAGATTTAAAAGACAGTGTTGATATCAAAGAATTCAAGAGAAACTCAAAAAAGTATTTAATGAGAAGTATTAAATGAAATCAATTACAACATGGGTTTTTGAGAAAGTAACCCTAGGTTTATATATAATGGATGAAAATATAGACATGTTTCGAAAAATTACCAACAAAGTTGAATATTCATAGCAAATATGAAAAAAACAATAAGTTTGAGAGTGGGAGATCATAATTTATCACAATCATTTTGTCTTGTTGAAAAACAATTTTCAACTTCTACAGAGGTTAGTATTGCACTAGTCTCATTTTTGCTACCTCTTGTGATCTATTTCTACACTATTTTAGTAATTTTTTTGTGTAGAGGGAAACAAAAAAACCGTTATTCCTTCCACAAATCTAATATCAAAAGAATTGTCCTGGATACAATCGTATAATTCGATTAAATCCTAAATGAAAGCGATTCCCCTTAATCTGATAGATAAGATGATGGAGAGCTGGTCTATTTCTTATATTTTTCGCTAGATTATAGGAAAGAAGAGTATCTGTTGTTTGTCTTTCCTCAAGGCGTCAAATTGAGAAAGGGTGTTCAGATAAGAAAAACTGACGCTGATACAATAAACTTGGCGCCTGCACATCCCCGAAATTATATCTTTATTCGTTTAGGGGTTGATAAAATGGTTAGGGTGAAAAAATTTATCATAGCTTATTATATTTTCATTCCGTATTTTCTGGAAGTAATGCTATTTTCTGTTGTCTCGTGCCCCCACAGCATTCTACTATTTGGGGAGGAAAAGGGCGCTAGTATGGAATTTGTCAAATGTATTGATCTGTTATTGGTACCTACACCAAATAACTAAGATTGATGAGGTGGAAAGACAGCAGCATTAAGTGACTTTTTATTGTCAACTGAAGAGTAAAGAGCTACTTCTGAAGTTATCATAAAAAGCAATTATTTAAAGGTATTCCTGATTGTATAATTATATTATTATACTTTAAAAGTTATTTAACCAACCTTAAATTTTATTAAAATATGTATGGATTTATACAGAATCTGTTGAATTCTTTCCTGCACCTATACAGTCGAAATTACGTCAAAAATTGTGGTTATTTGTTGAAAGCTTTGAATTTTGAGTAATTCTGTGAGTAAAGTCTATAGCCGGTAAATCAGGACTGCATGTAGAGCTGCTAAACATGAAAAACTTCTCAATTGCTGTTTCGCAAAGTCAAGAGAGATTTTAATTCTTGCTCAAGAATTTCGTAGGGTTGTAACTTTAAACCTTCACGTAATTTCCGTTATTATAGTTATATATTCACAATTTGAACACTTACTTACTTCTAAAATTGATGCTATGGATTCTAAAATGCAGACTATTTGACACTCTTTAGTTTTCTGTCATTTTTGATGACATTGGTTACACGGATTCTGGTTTTTGCGACGTTGTACCAAGAGTTTCATATCTCTTGGCTGATTTCCAGTTGAATGGAAGTGCTTAGAGCACGATTCCAATGATAAAAACCTCAAATAATGCATAAACTTCTACTTTGATGACGCCAAAATGTCGTTTCCGTAAGTACAATGCGAGATGTGCCCCGAGTAATATACCATAGCGACTAAATTCCTGAAAAGCAGTTACATATTAATCAATTGGGGTCTATCCAACGAAAGTTCCTGAAACTTTTGAGCTTCAAAATTGATGGAATATATCCATTTATAGGCATACAACATGAAACACTTACAAATCGACATAATGTGGACACACTCAGTGCGCGAAGGAAATGCCATGCAATAATCTCCTTGCATAAAATAATCAACAATAAAGTGAAATGTCAGGAATTGTTGCAAAGCTTAACGTTATTGTTCCAAGAGTTTCTTCCAGAAGCAAATTGCAGCAGAATAGTCTGAAATTTTCTCCATTGCACACGATGTGTGACCAATGTAATATTTTGGGAGCTAAGTAGATATTTTCAACTGTTCTGTTATTGGGGCAAGTTTCCTTGATATGCATAATCTCAGCTAGAACAATCATTTATGTGTATTCACCTGATTCATATTCACTCATATATTGAATGTTTTTTTTTTAGAGGTAGAACTTTAAGTTGGCATTACTGTTGAGGATGGCGACAGATTTAACAGCTGAGAAGTGATTTATTCTCAGTTTGGTTTGGCAATTCATCATGAATAGACTCCCGCCTGAACAACGCTTGCAAATAGTGCAATTCTTGATTGCAACGGGGTTGCCGTTGTTCCCGATTTTCATTAGCGAATTTTGTTTACCGATGAAGCGCACTTCTGGTTGAACGGCTACGCCAACAAACAAAACTGCCCCATTTGGAGTAAAGATAATCTTCGAGTGTATGTCAAAACATCGTTATATCCAGGAAAACTGACTGTTTGGTGCGCTTTAAGGGCTGGTGGAATCATTGGTCCGTACTTCTTCAAAAACGATGATGGCCAGAACGTTACAGTCAACGTTGATCGGTATAGAGCCATGATTACTATTTTTTTCATTCCTGAATTGAACAACCACGATGTCCAGGAGCTGTGGTTTCAACAAGACTGTGCAACATGTCACACAGCTCGTGCCACAATCGATTTATTAAAGACACGTTTGGTGACCACCTAATTTCACGATTTGGACCTGTGAATTGGCCTCCAAGATCTTGTGATTTAACACCGCTAGACTACCTTGTGTGCGGCTATATAAAGTCATTGGTCTATGCGAATAAGCCAAAAACCCTTGACCATATGGAAGATATTATTCGCCGTGTTATTGCCGGTATACGGCTACAAATGTTGGAAAAAGTCATCGAAAATTGGACGCCCAGATTGTACTACATCCGAGCCAACCGTGGGAGTCATATGCCAAAAATCATACTTGAAATGTAATGCCACAAGGTTATCTTTCGAATAAAGAAAAATTCTTGTCAATCGAATGATCTATCGTTTTATTGCGATTTAAAGTTCTATACCTCTAAAAAAACACCCTATACTTGAATGTGTATATAAGTGTTGATATGTGAATGTATATATATATATATATATATATATATATATATATATATATATATATATATATATATATATATATATATATATATATATGTGTGTGTGTGTGTGTGTTTATCTTTATATGTATGTATAAGTTTGGTCCGCATTTAAGTTTTTTCCTTCTTAAAATTATATATAATTGTATCAGTTGTGATTCATATCACAAACTCTTTCTTTTCAAATTGATCTTACAAATTTGAAAGTACAAAATTGAAACTTTTAACCTTTTCCACTACCAATTTTGTTTGTAGTATGTGTTGTCTTTCCTGTTTTGTATTAGGACCTGTCCTGTAGAACAGTGCATGTGAAATGGATGAATAAATAACGCGACATAGTGCTGCAATTGAAATTCAAATGAAAATTTTTCTGCTTGGTTCAAATTAAGAAAGCTGTCAAAACTTATAGAAAAGATGAACCTTCAAATGTATTTCATTATTTTCAACGGAGCCTATCATTTATAGAATATAACCATTTCAATTTGAAATATAAATGTTGTCACTTTCTGAGAACAGTGAATCGAAAATCATCGTGAGATTTATGAAGTTATATATTTCCTACAGTTTCAGTTCAGGAATTCATCCTTGAAATCTACGCGGAAGCTAACACAGTTTTTCCTGCTTTTAAATAAAGTTTTAACGCTGAAATTCTAAGAGGTTATTTCAAGTTGTACAGCATAGAAAGTCATACAAAAGGGAAAATTTATCCGGTGATCTGTTAACTTCACTCCAAATAATCACCTCGTTCGTCATCTGTTGGAGTTTCTTTCATCCCGGTTCTTATGATCATCAGTATCGATGTCAGTTTGATGTATCTTTTTTAATACAAACAAGATCATTTATTCCAAAGCGTCACTCTTCGGTATCTACATTATTGGGAGTCAAACACATTAACGGCAGCTACGCACTTGACTCTTACAATCATCGATCTCTGTCAGAAGGAGTGAAAAAACTTGGGAGCGATCGTATTTTCGGACCGGAGCTGGACATTGTGAAATGCAAGATGGGGTGGGTGGTGAAAACTCGAGAAAATGAGTATTTGGAATTTCGGACATCTTGCTTGTAGGGGTAGGGAACTTTGTTATTGAAATTATGGAATAAAGTTCATCGAATATACTTTACTACTTTAATATATTGAATGAGAAACACTTGACTTATATATGCAAATCATTGCTTGACAGTTCTTTCGGGGTGTTACTCATTTCCAGGGGATAAACTACATTTTTATTTCGAAATTTTGGTTTTAACATACTTCTAAAGCAGGTAAAATGTAAAATTTAAAAATGTTAGAAGAATAGGTATTCAGTTTAACACTTGAAAAAGTGGTTACACCTCAAAACAATTGTCAAGCAACCATAGAATTATGTGAAACTAGGAAAAATTGAGTACCAAGACATTATGGAAAATATAATTCGAAAATCTTAGATGAATTATTGAAAAAATTGTTAATTACAATGATCATTTTTTGTTGCTATTGATCCAAAGTGTCGTCGATCATTCAAACAAATCGATATATCCGATTTATTTATATTTATTAATTGGTTACATTAAATCCTGTAACGAATTTTTGTTGTTTTTTATTCTTTTACCAATATTTTCCAATGTTTTCTGCATAGAACGTATCACAATATATAAATTTCATTTTAGATACCCATGATTTTCGGGAAATTCTTTATCTTTATCATTTTCTAATGAACAACCGAAAATTATGATCTATAATAGTTCTAGTGAATCTTCATAGTCATTATGTTTTGCTATCAACTCAAGTAGTTCAATTGACTCCTCAAAATCCTTCAGTAGTAGCGGTAAATGCACAGATCAAGCTAAAATGCTAACAATTTCAGATAAATGGTGAGAAATAAGAAAAACAAATACACTATGAAAGAAGCAATTGAATTACAGGCTTCAGGTTACACAATTAGATTGAAGGAAGGATATGGAAAAGAAGAATCACAACCATAGAATTTAGAACGACAAGTTCGGTATCATTAATGAAGAGATTTTGTTTTTCTTAAACTAATAATATTGCGGACTATAACAATAATATTCACTTTTTGTATCTTTCCTCCCCCATTGAACATTTTTCATATAGGTATTATTGAAATTCTCAGTTTACAACATCTGCAAAAGATAAATAATTGCCTCAAGGGCGAAGTAGTTCGATCAAATCTCTCGAACCGGAAAGTTCAGATGCGTAAGCCGGAAATATGTGGACTATAGAGTAATCTCTATTTTTCTTGTTTTTCAATCTTCAAATTCGTTCAAATGGAACTTGACTACGCCGTTCTGATGAGAGCCAATATGCTCGAAACACGTGTCAACGTCTGCTTCCAATTGCGGTCTATACAGATAATTATGCCCGCTAGGGGCTGAATCTGGATCGATAAGGCATGGGACCATTCTTACACATTGCAGACAGATTTCTGTGGTCTTCGAATGAAATGTCCACGACGTCTCAGGTACTCGCACTAATGTTGTCATGAGTAAGAATCTAGAACGCTAGAGAGAGTTTATACGTCTTTTCTTCGATAGCCGCAGCTCACGTTACTTTTAACAAAGTGTTGTTTTCCCCTCATTCGGATATAGGACCTGTGGGCGTTTTGAAAGTCATCGATTCTTCATTGATTGATTAAATACACACTGATGATTCATAATAATGATGAAACAATTTTGTCCTATTATCATTCATCAATTTCGATTATCACCTTCGAAAGTGATAGGTTCGTTCTCGTTGACAACATTTGTGTAGACACCTCACTGAGAGTTTTATTCGAAATATTTCGATTAAGAGTCTCAGTATATACTGAGATATACTATATATATATATATATATATATATATATATATATATATATATATATATATATATATATATATATATATATATATATATATATATATATATATATATATATATATATATATGTATACATTTATATACATTCATATTTGTACTTATATATGAATGAAGTAGGTTCTTTGAGTATTGGTATAGTGACAGGGAAGAGAAAGAAAAAATTTCGGGTTGTTTTATTTTTCCACAAGAAAAATGATGTAATAAACCTTTACTCAAAAGGTAGGAGAATCCATCATGTCACAGTTCGGGGTTTAGGCACACTCTAGAAAAAGTAGAAATTGTATATCACCCCATTACATCCCCTTTGTCTGCAGCACCTCAGGAATTTCCCCCTACTGGCAAGATGTGAAGATGTACGCACCTTATGAAAAATAGCGATGGGACAGGGAAAAAGGCGCCCCATCAATCAAACGCCAAAAGATTGGAGCTTTCTGGTTACATTTTCTGTACTATTTCATGAACAAATTGAAAAAAGTATTGATGTTTAGGATTTGAGCCGCTTAAAGACAAAATTTTCAATAAAAATATGAATAATTTTATTTAGCAATGAGCTATAAAAATAATAAGAATAACAGAAACAATATTCACATAACATATAACATTTTATAGACATTAGCAGATTATTAAAAACAATCAAAACATTATTCATTGTAGATTTATACATAAAAATTATTTTACTCCATTTGACTCAGAAATCGTTACCAAAATGTATATTTTCTTTCAAATTAAGTAACATATTGTCTTTTATCTTGAATATATAGCTTATTTTTCTGACTTAATTCTCAAATTAACACTCATTGACTATAAAACATCCAACATTATTTTGATTGGTGTTCATTAACCCCTTTTCAGAATCAGTTTCAAACCTCTTGGTTTGTTTTTCGGTCATCGATACAATTTTTTGCTTTTTGAACAACAGTTAAGGACAAAATACAACGTGAGAAAGAACCAGTGATTTAAACAATAACAATGTTGTATTCATATCTAATACTCGTATTATTATACGTCTCACTCTAGTGATAAAACGAACTTTTTTCACTTTTTTCTTGCAATATAATCGTGTGCTTTGAAATTTAGATTTTGATCCATCGAAATACGCAGATATTTCATCTTATCTACTCTAAGTATAATTTCCTCATTAATTCTCATTCTAATATCATTCAAATTCACAACTTGAGTTTATTCACTGCCCAGCAACATATATTTAGATTTCACATTTACTCTCGAGTTGTTATCATATAAACTTATTCAATGAATGAATTTCAAATTTCAGTATTGAAGCAGCATGAAGAAGGAAATCAGGATTGTAGAAGAAAAAAATTATTTCAATTCGAAGTTATATTTAGTGAAAGTCGAATAAAGATCTGCAGGGTATTGAGTGAACATGCAGTAAATATTCAGGTAGTTCTTCCAGTATTATCAAGAAAATGTAAGAATAAATACTCGAAACGTGACTTGGTTCGAAGATGCTGTCATAACCACGAATTACCACTCTTGAAAAAGTCTGGATCTGACGTTCTGCAAGAACCGTCTTTGGAAACCAAGAATGTAAGTCACATTTCAATCATGTAGCATTGATATGATAAAATTTTTATGTCATTTGTGCTGAGATTACATAGCTGAGTTGTCTAGATTATTGGATAAACTAGCTTACACAACAAACTTCATAATGCTCAAGAATTCACAATCAATAAATGGAGTGATAAATTTTAATTGTCACAATGAAATGAAAACAACCTTATAATCGTAACATTGTAGCATAAATGATTGGTTCCAATATAAAGATATAATTCGTAGAAGAAAATATGTCCGCTCCCACCGGTTCACACCTGTCCATGATGAGTCATCACTCCATCCATTTCTATCAGTGTTTTTCTTGTATATAGTGATATATACGTTTAGTAATATGTAGGTTTATATTATCTAATATATAATCTGGTAGTATATAGGTCTATATAATTTTATACGAGTGTTTATCATTATTATGAAGTTTAGTCAAGTTTCAGACCTAATGATGTTCAAATATTCCATGAACTAAGCAATCAAAAACATACTGAATAAACGATTATATCTAAAACTATAAAACATTAAATTTTCTCTGTGATTCACTAGAAAAACCTAGTATTGTATATCATTTTGTAGCTCATTAAATAAATTATAATATGAGTTGAGCATATGTGAGATTAGATTGTTAGGAAAATTAAGGTTGCGCAACAATTTTTTTTGAAGGCGGGTATAAAAAGGTTGGAAACCACTGCAATAAAAGATAAGGGGTATTGATATGCTGGACAAAAAAGAAGATTTTCAAAAAAGCCTCGGAAAATCTAGTGTACCTTTTTTGTAGTTTTTCTATCAATAGTTTCCATTCCAATTTAGTGACTCAATTAGCGATATTTTCCATTCGTACCTCCTTGAAAAATCAATTAGCGAAAATAGCGTGTTTATATGTACTCGAAAACAATTAACTTGAGTAGTTCAAACCGATTTACGAGATCCTCAAACAGATTTATTTACCTTTCATTTCAAGCTGCACAATGTACCAGTAAATAGGCATTCATTTCACAAAAATACCTCGTAAAAAATTCAATTATCTCAATATGCCGAATAATTCATTTTCTGGCGAATAGATATCGGGCAATAATACCGTCCCTTATTGACGTGATAAAATTTTTCATTCGACATAGAATGACCATTCGCCAACGGAAATACGTTTTGCGAAACGATCGTTCACGTCATTCGCTCATGCTCTACAAAGCTGTCCCGTAACTAGAATAAAGCACCTCATATTTCACTGACAGAAAAATCTGCATTTCAAACTTCGAATATATCTCAATTTGATTGTCGTTTATAAACTGTTTTGTATCGCAATTAATGGTGATTTCGAAATTCGGTACGTTTAGTTTTATATTGGCTGGGTTTTTGAAGTGTCGCTCATGATTTTAAAATTTGCTTTCGAAAAATTACTGTTTAATACGAGTATGTCGTTTCCGTTTTGTCATATTTTTCGGTACAGTTCGCTGATCGGCAATTGTTTTTCCGACGAGCTCTGTGAGAAGTCATGCGAACTAATGCGGGTAGTTTACGGTCGAATTAAAATTGTTATGGCTTTCACGAGATGAAAATTGTGACATATATCAAAAGTATTATTATTCAGTATTGAATTTAGTGCGATATAACCGACAGTTTTGGTGAAATATTATGTTGGAAAACAAAATAACTGAATTGGACGAGTTTTCAACCAACCAAAATTGAAAAAGTCCAATCAAGTTGAATTCACAAAAACGTTAGAAAATGCATTCAAATATGAATTCTTTTCAAAACAATTTCTTTCATAGATATATAATTTTTCAAGTAGCAATTCTCAACTTGTAGTGTTCAATCATCAATAAATTTTTGATTTTTCTTCCATTCGCTTTTCTCGAGAATATCCCCATTAATTTCAATGAGACAGGATAGTAAATTATATAGCAAGATTTGAATTCAGCTAGCATATAGCGATATTATTCTGAGTGAATGCTGATTCGTCATATCTAAAATTTATTCCATCTCTTCAGCAGTAAGAAAAAACATATTTCTTATCAATTTGTTCGGAAGATTTCATATTCACTGCCCTTTCTCTTATTCATAACTCAGTCGGTAACCAAACGTACAAAGCGGAACTGGAGATTCACATACGTCTCCCAGACTTCAGTCTGACTCTTCATCCATCAAGGGGTAACCTTTGTATCCCTAGCTATCAATCAGATACCCTATGTTTCGCTGTTTTTCTCCCGTTCCAATTTCTTGGAGATTTCTGAATTTAGGAAAAATCGTCTTCTTTGACAGATCAAACTCTGTTGGTGATTAAGTTGTATATAATCAATTTTGCTACCCCAATGAAGTTCTGTGGAATTTTTTTTATAGTCCAAAGAGATCATTTTGTGTGACATATTATGTCTTCAAGTTTCAATTGTATTTTTATGTTGTCTTTCTCCTTGATGGCTCTCGCTTCATTCTCGGCACTCTAGACTTTATGAAGGTTTGTTTTTCCTAAATTTCATCAGTTTATAATGTCACACTGGAAAAAAAAATAGTGGTAATTCCGGTAGAGATGACTCACTATGTAAGATTTTCAATCCACGTTCTGCATTTTCTGTTAAGTTTATCTATTCTGAATTGCCATCCAAATTTATGACAAGTAAGTACCTAAATTTCCATTTATGAAATTTTTGTTCACTTTGTCACATGTTTACTCTTCCCAATATACTAATATAATAATAATAAATATTAATGAGTATATAATAACATTCCTTACATTGTAAAATTACATTCATTCAATTCTTTCAATAATTACAACTACTAAGAATGCTCACAAAAAGACTGATTTCAGTTTTGAGTCTGATCTTCCATTCAGCCCTCAAACAAAAATATTGGTTCGACTTTACGTTTCAGTAAATTCACAATAATATACAACCATATTCGAAAATATTATTACCCTAGGAATATTAAACATTTGAGACAATTTCACATAGTGAGGGACATTCGTGGTAAAAAAATAAACAAACATATGATACAAATAATTAATACATGCAATAAATTGCTTTCAATAATTAGGTATTAGTAAAACGACGTGTTTAATTCAACTTCACGAATTAGCGATGTTCTATCTTCCGGTGGGTCATCTCACGCCGTAATCTGGGAGAACTGACTCGAATATTTTTCGTCAAAATGACCCGGTGCATTCGGGTCTTATTCAAAAATTTTTTCTGTCGTTAATTCGTACATAGGAGACGAACTGTAATAGAAGTCTCTCAAGAAAATTCCATCTAGAAAAATTATTTGTAAGAAAAAAAATTGAAGGAAAAAAAAAGAAATGAAATTATGACCAGTACAAAAATATAGAAAAACTAGAAGAGAAGATGAATAGACAAAAGAATGAAAATAGTAAAGAGCAAGAAACTACTTTCAAAATGTGGAAACAACAAAAGCACAAAAAATGGTGGAGGCATGTACTTTTTTTGTTTAAGAACAGGATGATACGGATTTTGCTAGTTACAGAGAAATATCAAGAAACTTTTGTGGATTTGATTCAATGTGTACATTGAGGGATGCTGAAAATATTTGAAACTTTGTGAGGATTTGGAACAGTAACACCTAAAATACCTTGAATAATTTTTCTTTTTTTTCATGATATTCGAAATGTTTTTTCGTCGAAATATTCAGTGAATACATACTTTTGTTCAATATCAATTTAAATTGTTTTTTGTGATCAATGCGAATTACGAAAAGATGGAAATCTCGATCGGAATAACCTCAATTCAAAATTTATACGAGAAGGATTTCAAATATGGTTTTACTTCTAACATTTCAGTATTGAGGAATTTTCCTTCATTTCAACAAAACGCAAGTCTAATTATTATGATTAAGTTCATTCGTTCGAAATACCCCCCAGTGGGATGCAAAGTGGGCACGACAAGCAGCTTATATATTTACTATCAATTAAATGGTCATCAAGTCGATTGAAGTTTTCATTGTTTATTTTGTTTCCATCGAAGTTGCGTTCTGACAACAGTGCTATTGATTTACTTCTAACATTTTAGTGTTAAGGAATTTTCTTTCATTTCAACAAAACGTAAGTCAAATTATGATTCAGTTTATTCGTTCAAAATAGGTGTTCACAACCTGTGGGATGCGCTTCACGTGGTGGGCGAACGCTGATCCAAAGGGGGCACGACAAGCAGCTTATATAAAGGGTGTTTTTTTAGAGGTATAAAACTTTAAAATAGCATTACTGTTGAAGATGGCAACCGATTCAACAGCTGAAAAGTGATTTATTCTCAGTTTGGTTTGTCAATTCATCATGAATAGACTAACGCCTGAACAACGCTTGCAAATAGTGCAATTTCATTTCGAAAATAATGGTTCTGTGCGGAATACGTATCGCGCGAATTTTGTTTAGCGATGAAGCGCACTTCTGGTTGAATGGCTACGTCAACAAACAAAACTGCGGCATTTGGAGTAAAGATAATCCTCAAGTGTATGTCAAAACACCGTTACATCCAGAAAAACTGACTGTTTGGTGCGTTTTATGGGCTGGTGGAATCACTTCTTCGTACTTCTTCAAAAGCGATGATGGCCAGAACGTTACAGTCAATGGTGATCGGTATAGAGCCATGATTTCTAACTTCTTCATTCCTGAAGTGAACAACCATGATGTCCAGGAGCTGTGGTTTCAACAAGACGGCAACATGTCACACAGGTCGCGCCACAATTGATTTATTGAAAGACACCTTTGGTGACCGCCTAATTTCACGTTTTGGACCTGTAAATTGGCCTCCAAGATCTTGTGATTCAACACCGCTAGACTACTTTCTGTTTGGCTATGTAAAGTTATTGGTCTATTCGGATAAGCCACAAACACTTGACCATTTGGAAGACAATATTCGCCGTGTTATTGCCGATATACGGCCACAAATGTTGGAAAAAGTCATCGAAAATTGGACGTCCAGATTGGACCACATCCGAGCCAGCCCTGACGGTCATATGCCAGAAATCAAATTTAAAATGAAATGCCACAAAATTATCTTTCGAATAAAAAATTCTTGTCAATCGAATTTATCATTGTTTTATTGTAATTTAAAGTTCTATACATCTGAAAAAACACCCTTTATTTATTATCAATTAAATAGTCATTTAGTCAATTGAAGTTTTCATTGTTTGTTTTGTTTCCATCATAGTTGAGTTGTGACAACAGTGCGAAGTATTTTACTGTAAACTTGAGAGGAGCACATAGGATTACAACTTGAGGACAAAAAATGATTATCAAATTGAAAGGTTTAAGCCAACAGCATTGGAAAAAACCCTGTTTATTGAAGGCTTGAGATTGTACAATAGTTTACCATGTAATATCAAGTCTTCTCCTACCGTAAGTCATTTTAAATGAAGGTTAAAAAAAATGTATTTCTTGTGTTGAATTGTATCTTTTTTGTTTTTTATTTTTGTGTCCTTTTCTATGGGGATGATATTTGAACTTGTATTATTGTAATATGAATTTATTTGTTATGTATTAGCTGATATAGCTAAATAAAGTTTGCTTTGATTTGATTTGACATAGGGTAATAGATTGTGAACCCCTGGTTTAGAAACTGTCCTAGGAACTATTCATTTCCGGAATATAATCCGAAATTCGTTCGAAGACCCACAGTTGTTGAATTCATATCTAATCTCCCAGGAATTGCATAAAATGAGACAACTGCGGAATTCAACTAAATTCTGGGGAAGTTAAGGGTCGTCAATTAAACAGATGCGATGGTTGTCGTCCAGGGAACCTTGATAAAGTAACTTCGTCACAACTTCTGGTAATACTGTCTAATACAACGTAAACACAGACCGCATCAGTAATCAGCGACGCGGAAATAGGAGGCGGAAGCAGGTTTTATATTTCACAAGCAGGGCAATAGTTTGCTAACGAAAGCACGAAGATGTGCCTTGGAAAATTGACTTTCCACATAAACGATTTTACTAATTGATATTACAGACTAATAGGGGTTATTTTAAATATAATGAAGAGGTTTCACAATTGAAGTGAATTTGATATATATTAGCGATAATACTCAGTTAATTGTTTGTGAAGATTGAAGGTTTAAATACACAAAATAATAGCAGTTTTTCACCCTTCCATGACTAGAAATTTATGTCGAAGATGAAGAGGAATGCAATAAAAATACACAAATAAAGGAAGAGAAATCCTCATAGAGAAAAAGAGACAACATGCTGAAAGAACAAAAAGAGAACATTCTTATTGAAGAGTCTTCCACCTCAACTGAAATTGGTTGAGAATGGAAGAAACCACACTCATATTTAGGTCTATGATGAGATGGTAGTATAGATCTGTTAAGTCTTGTATCATCATCATGAATTTTGGTCAGCATGATAATCTTTCAATATAGACAATTAAAAAAGAATGCCATCTAAAAAAGCTGATAGCAGATGTAGCTAATACATGGCTTATATTGCAGAAAGCTTATGGCAGATGGATTTTTCTCTGTGGAGATGGTATATCCCGATGGTGTCTCCCGAATAGAGAATTTTCGCGATAGAGAATATTCAGGATGTGCGGTGGTGGAAATCGGAGTTCCACAGGGCTCAGTACTGAGTCCTATGCTTTTCCTGGTCTTCGTCAACGTTCTCCCCGATTACTTGCCAGGAGTCTCGGTATAACTCTTTTCTGATGACACAACTTTTTCTGTGTCGAATACTGACCTGTCTTGCTTAGCGAAGTTGGGTAATAAGATAGATTCTAGTGTGATTGGATGATTCTCTGTGAACAAATTGAATTGGATTGCGACCAAAACGGTATTTTTGGGTTTTAATTAAGGTGCATCAAATTGTAAGGAAATCAAGACTATCGATCGTGTTGTTTCACGAATGTATTGAAAATTGATACAATAAAACATGATTGAATAAAAATTTAAATCAAACTCTTGACTTAATGTTTCACAAATATATTGAATAATAAAACCATATAACAACGTTGAGTCGACATGTTTTGAGCGATCAGCTCAGTATCAAGATTGATAATGAGCCTTGATAATGAGCTGACTGCTTGAAACATGTCGACTCAACGTTGTTATATGGTTTTATCATTCAATATATTTGTGGAACATTAAGTCAAGAGTTTCGTTCAAATTTTTATAAAATTGGAAACGTTGAGTCAACATGTTTCGAGCCGTCAGCTCATTATCAAGAGTACCTACCAAACCGAGCAAAGGAAATTTACATCTTTGAGACAAAGGGGAAAAGGAGGGTTATGTGGAATTCTTTTTCTTCAGCTACAGTCGGTTCTTGTTTTTCCAAGGAACTGCTTATTTTCGTTTCTTCGAAAACCTCCATCTAATAGATATAAATTTGTTATGTTCTGTTTTTGTAATTGTAGTATTAATAATGAGCCGACCTCTCGAAACATGTTGGATCAGCATTATTAATTTTATTGTATGATTTCTCAACACATTTGTTGAACATTACACCAAGTGTTTCATTTTTATTAATTCGCAATAAATTGTCAGTAAATTCGCTGTATTAATACAAATACAAATATCTCAATACTTAAGTATTGAGATATTTCAGAGTAGATTTCAGTTCCTGATACTTATTTTAAATATGTTAAATACTTATTTTCGTAAAAACGCTAAAATCACTTCCAAAATATTGAATATTAAATCCGATTTCTCAAAAAATACTTTCAGTACCATTTCATATAATCCACCACCATTATCTTTTCAATTTCAATTATAATTTTTATTTGGGATCGTTCATATTTTATAGTTTATATTATATTCTTCTTCGCCAACTTTTTATTACATTTGAATGAGTTGTATTTATTCTCAAACGTCTCAAAATTCATATTCAGTATTATTCTATTCGTTATTATCTTCAAATTATTCCTCCATCTTTGTTTCTAAACAGTTTCTCCTTCATTATGCCCAGAATTTTGCCCGCAAGACCCAACGACCCGATTTGTATTTGAACTTCCTCCTTCATAATCATTTAGTTCATTTAATATGCGTGGATTTTGCGTACGTTTATTTAAATGGGCCCGTGTTCGCTATCTATATCTCAAATCGTAGGTTAACAACCCCATAAAATTATACAACTAACTTGGTTATTTACCCGCGGCAATGTTCATTTTCTGCATCATTTCCCAACATTGCGGTCGTGTTTCCGAATTTCCTCTTCTACGAATCCTGGAGGCGTAAAACTTCCATTCGTTTCTTGCTTTATCACGTGTTGCTCAATGAAATTAACCGAATACATTCAACTTTGTCTTGCAAATTGCAAAGTTTGTTTTCTATTTTTCAAATGAAATTGTATTTGGAAAAAAAAAATAACAATTCACAAAGAAATCAAGATTTCAAAGCAAAAAATTCTGGAATAAAATCACACGAATAAATAAATCGATTTATAAATTCTTGTTTCGCAGTGTTGTTTGCATATCTCTCCGAAACAGCTCAACCGATTTCGATGAAATTTCATATGTAGATACACTCATAGATCTGATAATCAGTAGTTATCCATTTTTCATTAAAATTCCCAAAATTTTCCTTGTTTTCGAGCATCCTTTTTTTATGATGTGGCATTCAAAATAACATACAACCCTAAATTTCTTTTACCCTTCTACCACCAACCCCTATTTTTAGATAGCGATAGTGATTGAATAATTCTCAATCGTGGTCAATAATTATATCAAAAACATTTATGATCTCTTATCTATCAAAATGAGTAAGCTTTTCGCCTATAAATACATATATGTATATATTTTTTATATATTTTTTTTTGTAATATATTAATCGTTTTGAAAGTCATCGAAGTCATCAATCATCGATTGATAGATTAAATATGGACTGATGATTCATAATAACGATGAAACAATTGTATCCTATTATCATTCAACAAGATCGATACATTTTTCGAAACGCACTTAATATTCACTCTCGAAGTGAATTTTTTTTTTAAGATATAAATCAAAGTTGTGTTAGTTACACGTTAAACCATTTATAAATTGGCAACTATTGTACTGATCTTTAAAATTGTTGTCTTTTTGGATTCATCTTCATCTGAAATAAAACATTGTGTTTTAGAATATGATATTCACCAATTAAAAACTTCCAATTATTGACGAAAACATTTAACACAACTAGACAAGATTTTGTATAGAGCAAGGGGTAACGAAAAATTGTGATTTGCTAAAGAAGCCGCCCGTCCCCAAAAAATAAGGACTATTTTGACTAGAAATGAAAGTGGAGTGATTCATCACAGACACTCTTGACGGGTTAAGTGTGGTAATCTTTTCTCCTTCGAATTATATCGAAATATAGGAACTGAAGACATGTTATTTATATAAATTTTGTGATTGGATATGATTATATATATATATATATATATATATATATATATATATATATATATATATATATATATATTCCAAATGTCATTTTAAAGGTATGTGTGAATTCAAACCTAACGTTGAAGAGATATTCCACAGATTCATAAAGTGAGATAAATACTGTAAAGGGGAACATTATGCAATAAAAGCAGTATTTATATGCAAAATATATGACTCGAATAAGAAAATTCCCCAACATTCGAGAAAATGAAATTTTATTTCGCTATAACGACGCCCAAAGGGGCATTTGTTAGAAAAGGAGTTAAGAATTTTATATTTCCCTTCTTCTCGTGGAATGCACTTACTTACCAATGCGAAGAAATATGAAAAATATGATGCGATATATTTCCTTCTTTGAAATTCACCCTTTCGAAATAATTAAACCGAAAATTATTCTATATACATATATTACTTGCACAAGTTTAGTTTTTTGGTAGTAATATGACAATCATTTCTGTAGTTTCAGTAATTTTTCTCGAGAAACTTAATAGGAACTCCATTCGGAAGTGAATTAATCAAGAAAATATCAAATATGAGCAGGCTATTAAGCGCATGTGACATCTTCGTCATCTTTCAAGATATAATGTTAGGGGATATTGAAATCGATACCAAAATTTGTAGAAGCGTAAGATTGTTGCGTTCTATAAAGAACTCTTGATGGTGAGCATTTGTTGTTTGGCGTTTATGTGATCTGAAGGATGTTTTCTATTGATTTCTATAGATGAAATTATAAAAATATGGTTGAATTGGTGATTGGAGAGTGAAGTCGTTGCCACTCGACAATGGACGTAGCGAAACTGATGAGTTCCTTGAGGAACGATGTATTCTATCAAATGCTTCCATTAAGAGTGGCAACGATTTTGATATTGTCTAACATTACCTCTTGAAGAATGTCGGAAGAAACACGACATGGAGCTCAACAATGACATTCCCCCGATCAATTCTATTTACAATATATTTGATATTATTTACAATAAATGCCCTACAGGTTATATAAACCCAATTATAAGGTATAATTAAATATAAATGTGAAAGGCACAAGTGATGTCAAAGTGATAAATATAATTGGAACAAAATACTTAATGTTCAAACAAGTCAACTGACAAAAAACAATAGATACATAAATATAAAGAGAAACGAGACGAGAAGAAAAAATTAAAAGAAACAACAAAACTTCTATAAATACCTGAAAAATATTCAAACAATTCAGATGATAAAAAACAATACGAGGGTGTGGTGAAAAGTTTTCGGCCTGACCAAGAAAAACTATGTATAAAATTTTTTTTGCTTTATTTTTCAACATAATCTCCATCAACACTTATACATTTCTGATAACGGTGTCCTAATTTAATTATACAAGTTTTATACTCCTCAAATACTGATTGATTATTTCGATAACTTTTTCGTTACTCCCAAATCTTTTACCGCCAAGCCATTTTTGGAGGTTAGGAAACAGGTGATAGTCACAGGGACCTAAGTCTGGAGAGTAGGGAGGATGCGGCATCAACTCAAACTTCAATTCGTGGATTTTGGCAACAATCGACGAATGCGCTGGTGAGTTATCGTGATGAAACAAAATTTTTTTCTTCGTCAAATGAGCTCGATTGATTTGCACCTCGCGCCCTTCAAACGTTGCAGTGAGTCCGCGTAGTATTGACCAGTGATAGATAGTCTTACGCTATTAAAGATATCGATATATATAATTCCTCTCGCAACTCAAAAAACACTAGCCAAAATCTTGATTGCCGATAAAATTGTTTTTGTCTTCTTTGGAGTTGGTTCTCCCTTTTCAACCCACTGTTTTGACTGTTTCTCATTTTCAGGACTGTAGTGGTGAACCTAAGTCTTATCAACAGTTATGAATCGACACAAAAATTATTTTGGATTACGTCTATACAGCGCCAAATTTTCGGTAGAAATATTTTTGCGAATTAGTTCTTGGTCGAGCGTTAGCAAACGCGTCACGCGTCTTGCACTCAGCTTTTCCATGCTCAAATGGTTTTGCAGAAAAACCATTCGAGCATACTTCAATTTAGATCTTACATATGGCCTTTATAAAACAAAATCATCTTACGTAAAGTCTCTAGTACAGCGCAAAATAAAATCATCTTTTCTTGATGAGATTCTCAATTTCAATTTTTCCACTTTATTCTCTAAATTTTTTGAACGAAAATCTTATGTGCAATGATTTTCTTGAGATAAAGACTGCGGATTAGTGAAAATAACACTCTTATATCATCCCTAGATTAGTTCGTAAGTTACTGTAAATGTAATCAACGTCGGTTGAGCTTATTGAGTCCTACATCCTACAAGCAAACTCAGCAAGTGATTAAGAGAGATTATTTAATTACATCGGAGAAAATGCAGTGGGTTTCCTTTCTGTTCTCTCTCTGTCTCATCCTGTTAAATAATGAACTTGGATGTACTTCATTCGCCCGATTAAACTATAGAATATTTTGCAGTTAATTATTCGCCATCTCGTCTTCCTGAGTAACTTGGGAATTATCTGGAGGGACATTTAGTTCTCTGACACAAAACTTGTTCAATTTTCCATTAATAAATACGGTAGTTCGGTAGATTCTCTGATCTTACATTTCACGTATAAGCGAAATGAACAACCTTCACATCGTCGTCAAAGGGACGAAAAAGATGATACATTCATCTGTGGATAGAAGTTTCAGCCTCATTTACTATGAATTCTTCATTTCCTTTCTTCTATTCTAATATAAATATTTAAATTTTTTTTTTTTATATTCAATTCTAATATAAATGATACAAGAATAGACTCACTGTCCCAATTTCTTTCTTCTGTGTCTCATATTCTTCAATCCCTTCAATACCGTGTATTTCACTTTCTTCATCTTCAACTCATCTCCTTCAATTTCTTAATTCCATTACATTTTCTTCGACCACGTTCTCTTCTTCAAACACGTTCATATCACCTGTCTCGTCCTTCTGTCATATTCTTTCATTTCTTTCTCCTTATACAACCTTCATAAAGTCCATTCTCTTTTTCAATCACTTGTATTTCACGTTCTTTTCATTTTCTTTCTTCGACTCTTCTTCAAACACATGTATTTTTATCTTCTCTCTCTCCTAATCTTCTTCAATTTCTTTCTCCTTTATTTCAACTTCTTCGAGCATTTTTGATTCTTCAGCAGCTTCATTTTACCTCTTTCGTTCTCCTCTCATCTTTCTTCATTTCCTCTTCTCCTATTTTTCTTCTTCAAGCACGCCCTTCCTCTCAAGCACGTCTATCTCCATTTTCTTCTCCTCCATTTAATCTTTTCTTTCAAGCATGTTCTCTTCTTCAAGAATTTCAATTTCACCTTTTTTTCTACTCCTTTACTCATTCTTCCACATTACCTCCTCCTCTATTTCATCTTCTTCAAGCACTTGTATTTCACCTTCTTCGTCCCGTTTTGATACCATTTCATTTCCATCTTTTTTTTTTAACCTTTTTAGAAACGTACTTTTTGATAATTGAATATTTAGTGAATATATCAACTTTTATATTAATTTACTTGAAATTTTCATGAATATCAAAGTTGACTGAAGAATATCCTCGATATTTCGCAAAGACATCAAATGCTACCACAGCGACTAGTGTGAAACCAACAAAACATGTTACCAGATTGAGGCAATGGTGATTCCTCAACGGCAATTCGAAATTTGGAAGATATTCTTCGATGTTTTCACTATTATATGACAAAATTCAATGGAATAAATAACCTGTGTATGAGCTTTTGAATTCAATATATATTACCTTCACGATTTTATATGTTTCATAAATCATTCGTTTATCAAAGTAAATATTTATAGCGTATTTGTATCCACATATCATAGCTTCAACAGTAAACTCTGTAAACAGTAATATAATATAAATTGTTACGAACCCATATTATCATTTCGTGATTAACAACGCTCGAGTAAACAGAGCAATTAGTATGGACGAACAGATGAACCGAGAAATGTTTGGCAAATTTTGCGTAAATTAATAAGCAGCCAATTTGCTGCTCTATATGAGAATGCTAATATTGAATTGGTTTTGCTTTGCTTTCCCAAATAGTATGGTAATAATACGTAGCTTCATGAGAGAAATGTATTCAACCCGTAGTAAATGAGTTGGTATCATTTCATTTCCAATGTAATGAACATAACTTCAATATTTTCGTACTACACTCCAATCCGGAACAAGTTGAACGAAAATTACACAAGGACAAAATTACTCTACTATGAAATAATGCTAAAAAGCAATATTTCTTTTTTTGCTACTCGAGGAACTTGAAATTTTAACAGGTTGATAATTTGCATTCAAGTCTGCTTCAAAGAGTCGCATAGAGCTTAATAGAAACCTTCGACTGAATATATTCGATGAGTTACTGCATTCCTTATGCGTAACTTATCCCTTATAATATATAGGTTATCCTCCTATTATAATATATGTTCTTCCTCGTTCTGATAAGGTGAGAGATCTTGGTGTAGTCTTCGACCAGAAGCTTTCCTTTGTCCCACACATCACCCAACTTATTTCATCTGCCTCTGAAATATATGGATTCGTTATACGCAATGCAAATATCTCAATAATTCCTCAACATTCATAGGACTATTTAATGCCCTAATACATAGCAAGTTGGAGAATGGCAGCATGATCTGGCATCGTATTTACACTTGCCATCAGCGCCATCTTGAGTTTATTCACAGCTAGGAGGAATCATAACGAATTATTGAGTCGATTTAGTTGAATCTCATTGCAGGACAGGAGAGAAACTTTATCACTCAAATTTTTGTACAAATTACTGCAAAACAGTATTGATTGCCCTCCTCTCTTGTCCGCTTTGAAATTTTGTGCTCCTAGGCAAAATTCTCGTGCTACAGAATCATTCCACCTAGAAACTCCAAGGACCAACTCGCTAATACAATCCCCCATTTGGTTTATGGAGTCTACATTCAATGAATTTGACATTCAATTTGACTCCACAGAAGTTATTATTAGGAGTTATGTGAACAAAAAAAATTAACTAAAATGAATTGATTAAGATTGAGTTTTTCGTGATATTTCATTAAGGTCTGTTAGTTACCAATTATTAGTTACCAGTTATTAGTTATTATTTCAGTTTTGTAGATTGAGCTCTTTGTTATATCTCCTTCATTTCATTTATTTAGTTATTGTTTAACATTATGATATTATTTTGTGTATTTGGGTATTATATATGAGAATAAAGAACTTATTATTATTATTATTATTCGTAGTGCGAGTTTAGTTGATTTTCTTCAATTTGGTGTGATTTTTATTTCGTGTGATTGTTCAATCTCTTTTTTTTATGGTTTCTTAGTGATTTTTTCATAATTGGCTGTGTTCATTGTTGCTGTCGCTTCACAGTAGACGAAAGTATTGAAAGGAAAGGGTAAAAAGTGCCTGTGGCTTCATCAGATGTTGATCATAAACTGAGCTATTACATTGTGGATTGCGTATATTTATCCTGAAGTGCGTGGGGTGGGAATGACCATAGAACACTGTCCTTCTTTTTATTATTTCATTTTTTTTATATATATATTTTTATATTTTATTTTATATATTTTTTTCTATGGACATTCCCACCACACGCACTTCAGGATAAATATACGCAGTCCACAATGTAATAGCTCAGTTTATCATCAACATCTGATGAAAATTGTTGTTCTTGTTAGTTTTACACTTTTATAAAGTCAAATATTAGTTCTTCTTCAATATTTATAGTTTAAAGACATCTTTGTGATACTATTTCATTATCAGGAATACTTATATGTTCTCAATATAGTTATCAACAAATTGTAAAACATTTTCTATATCTGTTATGTCATTTTCATCTTCGGGAAAAATGAGGATACTTACATATTCGACAATCAACATAAAAGTTTTCACAGTATGAGAAAATGGATTGGATCATAATATTATTGCGGATATTGGCAGGAAACCGTTCTTGAGTGAAATCGATGCCATACTCCGCTGCTTTCTGCATGTCTCAATTAATTGGATTGCATAAATTCAGGGGAATTCCCTAGAAAATAATATTACAGTCCACAATTTGGAAAACGAATTCCCCTAATTAGTTTCATTGACCAACATAAACTACTCTCCTCGAAAAATGTCCCTTCCAAGAACGGTATAGCTTGCACACGAAGTCGCCGTTTGCTATTGCTAAGAATGTTTTTGAGCAAAAATACTTAGAAAACTGCGGAGGAAACAGATATAGAGATGTATATGAACTAAAATAGAAAACGAGACATTTTATAATTTCATTGCATCTTGAGCTCACTTCAGTATAAAGGAACTACAAAAAACATATTGCAATCATGTTCAAAATGGTGGATGAACTTGGCATCAAATTCCAACTCAATTATGAGTACTTTTTAGTAGTAGCTTTCTTCGAAAATTAGGCTGTCACAAATTGGAAGAACACAGCTTTCTATTTCTGATAGTTTGTACAGTTCTTTTATCGCAAATGAAATCACTGAATACTGTCAGATTTCTACAAATGAATCTAATACATTGAGATATTTCATCTCTATCAAGATGATATGAATAGTAACCCAATCAACTAATGGCTTCAGTCTCAAATAGAGTCTGACATAAAACTTTGCGAACTCCCGTTTCTACTAATCAAACGCCAAATTAACGAGAGAATTTCATCATTTCAGTCCATTAGTGCCAACTCAAGCATTTGAATCGCGTATGTATCAGATGAATGCGACCCTCTGAATTAACTTCCATCACATTTAATATATTGAAGAAATACATGTTCCTAAATGGGGTAAAATAGGGGACGATAATGCTCTAGGATATAGTCAGACAGATTGATCAGAAGAATTTATTTCCTAATAACTAGAGTAGTCACTTTTCGAATAATTTCTCTCAAAGTTCTATTTGATAGTATAAATCTGAGTTGAAAAATTGTTCAAAAACTGAACAATGCATCAAAAAATCAAGCTCGCGTTATAAATGTGAAAAATCGACATCGACATGTAAGAATATGTAAAGGACAACTGGCGATGTGAAAACGTTTTTAAAACGGGCCACAAAAATGTTTCTTAGGCCTGAAGGGCTTGCAATATCACATTGAAATATAAAGAAAATAACTCAGTCTGAAATTATACAATTTGGCAAAGGGCACAAAGATTCTTCTCTTCTCTAAAGGGTAACAATGGGGCTCAAAGACAACTCTCAGTCTGAAGTTGCCATTTAGAAAAGTGCAAAAAGCAAACCACCTTCTTCTGAAGACATCAATTAGAACAATAGAACACAAAGGATAACTATGATCTGAAATATAGTTTCTCGTGACAATAGGACACAAAATACATTCCTCAATCCAAAAATCACAATCGAAGTCGTCGATCGTGAGTATAGGACACAAAGGACAATTCAAAGGCTGAAGATATCAATGCCAATGAGGAACAAGAGATAATTATCGGTCTCCAATTGTCCTGTGTCCAAATGAGACACAAATGATCATTCTCAATATTAACGTTTACGTTGTGACAATGGGACACAAAAGATCATTATCGGACTGGGTGTTCACTGAAACAATAGGACACAGAGGGTCACCATAGTCCAAAGTGGCTTATGGTGGGAATAGGACACAAAACCGAAGTTCTTCAGACCAAGAAGCGTTTGACGGATCAAACTTGTCGGTTGTGACTACAAGACACAAAACAAAATGAAAAGATCAGACTCTATAATAATAGGACAAATAAAATCATTATCATATTGAACGTATAAATTATGCACAAGAGATTAGTATTGGTCTGGTGCTGAATTCCGTAAAAATGGGACACAGGCAACCATTCTTGATCTGACCGTGTACGCTGTGATACTGAAACACAAAAGACCTCTATAGGTCTCAAATTGTCTCTCCGTGATATGAACGTGTACGTTTTGATAGTGAGACACAAAGGATCACTATATGGATCATTTGTGACAATCGGACACATATCAACAATTTCAATATGAACGTGTAGTCTGTGATACTGGAACACAAAAGATTACAATGTGTCTGCAGTTGTCCTTTGTGATTATAGGACACAAAGAAACACTTTCAATCTGAACGTGTTCATTGTGATAGTGGGACACAAAAAATCACTATACATAAAGTAAAGTGATAAAAAGACAATAGTACATGAAGGACTACTCTCGATCTGAACTTGTACATCGTGATATGGAACACAAAGATCACTATGTCTGGAGTTATCCTTTGTGAAAATAGAACATAAAGGACTACTCTCAATCTGAACGTGTACCCTATAATAGTGGTACGAAAGAGATCATTATAGGCCCGGAAATGTCCTTTGTGACAACAGGTCATACAGGACTACTCTCGATCTGAACTTGTACATTGTGATGTGGAACACAAAGATCACTGTCAGGAGTTGTCCTTTGTGACAATAGAACACAAATGATCACACTCGGTCTGAAGTTATCTAGTGTATTTACGACACATCAAAGAACACTCTAATTCAAAAGTAATTTATTGTGACATTTGCCTTCATTTTTCATTAAAAAAGAAAACATTTGTTCACGAAACATTCCTAGTTTCAGTCTCACCAGGAGATAAGAAAATACTCAATCAACAATAATGAAATATTATTCAGTATGATGAAACAATATAAATAACTTAGGACATAGAATATACCTCATCTGAATTGAATAATACCTGCTGATCATTTGAAAACAAAATTTCATCTCCACATGATAAGTTATTCCAAATAAACTCTTTTAAATTAATGATTTTCCATCGCAGTAACATCAAATTTCATGAATATTCATCATCGTCATAATTTTGTCGTTTCTTCATTTTTTCGATGCTGTTCAGCTTTAGTATTGGTTTTCTACCAAATTCTGACACATATTATTTTCCTTCGAATCGTACAGGCATCTTTTCAAATTATTCCTCAAATTGGGTGCACATATCAGGCTGCACATCTCGTCCGCAATAAAAAATTCATGTAGCCCTTTTACATCCCAGGGCCATGTACGAACCTTCCTAATAGTTTGTAATATCTCAATGTAATGCATAAAACATCGCTCACGTAATCTGAATTCAACGTTGTAGCGTAGATTTAATCAATATAAGTTTGAGATAAATAGAGCAGCTGCCAAATGGAAAATCTTGAAAAATGTCAGGAAATGAACATAAAAAATGCGTGAAATCTGTTGGACGTTTTTCCTTCACGCCTCGAAATCGTTTTTCTGATAAGGGAGATTGAATTAGACCTAAATTCTGCATGATTTTCTACAACGGTTGAGATATAGGGGTATATATCTGATGGATTCCAGAAATATTTCCACTTTCAACTTTCTGAAGGTGTTTTTTTATGCTTCGCAGAAAATTTAGCATTTTATTTTACTGAACAACATCTTGATTAGGTGAAAATATTGAAAAAGACATTCTGTAATGTGACCAAGACATATTTCACTGATTACTTTACTTATTAATCCGTATTGAATATATTGTGTCACTCTAGGTATGTATAATGAATGAAATTCCTGAATCGATTCAAAATATTATAGGTAAAGCATTCATACAGTGGCTATGTTCAATTATTCAGAAAATTGATCTGATAAATTTAAATTTTCAAGAAGTATGAAGTATTTAATGATTCTCAGCATGGCTTCATCGATAGAAGAAACACACTGCTATTTTTGAACTTATTCAAAATATAATAAAAACACTCGAAAAGGTGAAATATATTTGGTCTATATTGGTATATTCTTGGACCTTTCGAAGGTTTTCGATTGTGTTCAGATACTTGATTGTAAGAAATACATGAAAAAAGGTGTGCCGCAGGGCAGCATACGGGGTCCTTTATAGTTTATTATCTAAGTCAACGACTTACCTGATACTATAAAGTAACCACGGCAATTGATACTATATGCAGACGATAAGAATATTTATATCATCAAATTGTTATTTGATGATTTGATTTTTGATGCAATAATATTGTACAAGACTTGCACACTGCATATAATGAAGTGAAAGAATGGTTTGTGGAGAACCATTTAACTCTGAATGTAACAAAAACCAAATGTGTGTTGTTCTACGCAATATTATCGTGGATATTACCACATAATGTGATGTAATGGTTTCAGAGGCTACTAAATTCCTTGGTATTTATATTGATTCTAACCTAAAATGGAAAAGTCATATTGAGTTTTTTGATCGAAAATTAAATACAGCAATCTGAATAATTAGAGTGCTGAAAAAGTCTGTGAAGTTAGATACACAGAAAGTAATATACTTCAATGATAATTAGATCCATGTTTGGAATAAAGTATAGACAATCTTGCAGAGGAGTTTTTTGCTTAAACAATTTTCTCTCCGACTGGTCTATACATATATCATGGTCTGAAATTTATGAAAGATCACAAAGAACTCTTTGAAAGTCATCAAAATTAAAAAAACAAGAAGGGTCAATCGATAGATTAACCCCTTTTATGGACTAGTATTATCACAGAATAATTCACTATACATGTGTATCAAAATTTTCAATGCATTACCGGGGAATCTCCAGTGTGCTTTCGATGACAACTAGCAATTTCAGAAGAGAATATACTCCTTTCTAGTAAACGTTGAACCTTATAACTTGGAGGAGAATTCGAACTATTGAAAATGAGTGAAGAACTTTCGGTTAGTCTTATGATTCTTTTACAGATAATCAAAATGAAATGTGAATGTAACTATGTCTAATTGCTGACTTTTGTTTTTGTTACAATTATATGTGTGATAAAATATGGAAACAATAAATATTACTATTATATGACAAAATACTTTCAAGTTTTACATCGATTCAACTTGTTTCCTTCTCTTTTTTTCAATAATAATGAGTTTCATATTCTAAATAAATATAATACCTACCCAATTACAGACATTAATGATAAAATATTGACCAATGTTGTACCAAGACCTCTCAACCTATCAGAACGAGAGAGAACCTGGCTACCGACGAGGTAATCACACTTAATTCGATTTTTGACGCACTTGTCCGATGCTTTATTGGTACAAATAGCTGACTTATCCAAATATTCATTTAAAGTACATTTATAACATAAAAGCTACTTTTAGAGTTCATCATGAGAGTTACGGTGTACCCCAAGTTTCGATGTTGAAACCCTTGTGTTGTCATAGATAGTAGAAAAACTTTATACGACTGAAAGCTCGTTGAACAAGGATACTGTTGGATTAACCTGTAAACGTCCTTATAACCCTATATATGTTGGAAAACTCATCAACTGTTCTCAGTTGATGAGTTGTCTCAGATCAGGGATGAAACAAGTGAACTTATGTTGTGAAGTTCACACGTAACTAATAAATAACGAATTATTCTTGAGAGTATTCAATTTCCTCAATAAAATTCAATTGATTTTTTCGATGAATACTTTGTAAACAATAAAAATACAGCAGTTTTGTACTTGAATATCTGTTTTCTTATCTTAATCTATTCGTGGAAATTTCTTGTATTTTGAGGAAAAACTCGCTTAGTGAATCACACCACGAAATTCTTATCTGTGTAGTTTGATCCCCAGAGAATTCTTCGTCAAAGTTTCTGTCCTACTATTTCTACATAATTAAAACCAATCGATATCCCAGTATTGTCTGAGATGTCTTGCCTTTCACAGAGCTGATTTACTTTTTATTGGGCGTCCTGGGGGTTGATAAGGTTAATTAGACTCTGATTGATTAAAATGGCCAAGGATATTGTTGACTCTTCGCTGTTTACTCGCAAAAAATTCCAGTGATCATCTTACTACGTATCAGTTTCAAATTTCCAGAGAAACTAGAGAAAGGCGTGTAGATTGTTTTTTGGCGTTAAAAAGTTATTTCAGGAAAACGAGATACTATAAACTAGCAACATTATGTATCAACAACATATATCTGCCAACAATATTTTGCGAATCTAAATCGAAATCGATAAATCTTGATAGTTTCATCATTAACAATGAAAGAATTTCAACAAATAGCCTATTTTGAAGTGATATTGTTTTTCATATGTTTTATGTGTGTCACATATTTGTGTATGTGTCCAAAAAACATTTCAAGTAGTACTATGAGAATCGAAATATCAGAAATAAGAAGTGATCTGGGTTATCGCTACTCATAAACAATAAAAGAAACTCTGAAATATATAACTGGCATATTTTCCATTAACTATAGACAGCTATTTTCTGTGAAAGAAGCCATTACAGTGAATTTTTCCACCCGTTTGGTCTTTCATTTTGAATTATAATAAGATGAAAACGAAAAACTATATTTTTGGGATGTTATCGGGCCATTACCTCTTGTTATTCGGCAGCAAATCAAAAGTATTTCCATAATAAAGGAAATAACGCGACGTTGAATGATTACAGTTCGAAAGCTGAGACATTAAGTTGCTACTTCAACGACATTTTCCTTCCAACAATATGCTATATAATTTTATTGATGGTATTATTCGGACATATTTAGTGCCCCGGATTCAACAGGATAAGATATATCGTTTTATTTCTTCTCTCGTCTATGTTCTTTGGATATGCGTTGGATGAATTTATTGGAATATATATATTTGGAATTCGCACATTGCTTCAAAGAAATCGTCTTCATTTTCTTTACAAAAATTAGGGGAAGTCTGAGATAAGTGAACACCCACTTCAGAAGAAGTATTAGAGATAGAAGCGAAATAAATATCACAAATCATGGATAATTGATGAGGCCGATACTTGGAGAAAATTAATATCCATAATAAAACAATATTTAAAATTTTCTCATAATTTAATATAAAATAAGCATGTCGACTTTCGGAGTACTACTTCTTTGTCAAATGCTGATAGATGAACACAGTTGTGTTCATCTCCAGGTATACGATCCTTTTGTTAAATATCAATGTATTCTATGGTCCTCATTCCAAGTTAGTCATAGAACATACCTGGTATGTTCTGCGAAAATAGCTGTAAGTACTGACTTTGTGAAATTACACATAGTATTAATCCAGCATTTGATAAAGAAGTAGTACTTCGAAACGTCTTCATGCGTATTTTATATTAAATTATGAGAAAATTTTAAATATTGTTTCATTATCACAAATCATTCTCTAATAATTTCTTTCACATATACACTTATCATTCAGAACCATAATTGAAAAATCTACTAACAAAAAATGGAATTAAAAAATGTGAGACAGTATTTCTTCTGTCCAGAAACTTGTAAAAAAGTGGATATGATGCAGGATCAAAGAAAACAACGACATTTTGATGTCACAAAACTAAATTCAAACTTTATCAATTTTATTATGATCATATATGTAATTAATAATGAGGAAATGAAGTTTTTGTGCCTTTAACACTGAATGAAATATTTAAGAAAAAGAACACAAGAACATTCATTCGAAAAATCCAAATTAACCAAAGAAATGTTATAGTAGAGCTAAATATGTGAACGTGTACGATGTGATGCCTACCTTATTCTTCAAGGGATAAATGTAAGAGAAATATTGAAATCGATGTCACACCTGATGAAAGTGCGAGACAGCTGTTTCGTTCTGCAGGAAACTTGTCAGTCACACCATCGATCTCAATATTTCTCTAACATTTATCCCTTGAAGGATAATTGTGGCAACACATCGTACACGTTCATTTATCTATTCACAAGCTATTTTTGAATGTATGGTTTCACCTAAATTTCAACTTAAGTAAGATATTAAGAATCCTTGAGCTTACAACAGAATCAGAAGTTTTTCTAACGGAAGACACTTTTACATCATAGAACTCTGTTCTACTCAGAAATTAAAGATTTTCAAAAAATTCCCAAGATATAAATGTTAAGAACTCGATAGGTACTCCTCCAATTCCCTAGTTTTAAAAATACAGTCTACTATAAGTGAAACTTTAAGTTAAATTCAGACAGGTAATATTGATAACAAAGCAGATCTAAGTCGAATTAAAATGGAAAAACTTTGTATATATTTTTTAGATGAAAGTTGTAAAACCATCACAATATTTATCACACCACTAGTTGTGTTTATTCAGCCATTATTGAGTATGATCACAATCAGAGAAATAAATAAGTTTATAAAAAACAGAAGAAATGAAACAATGAAAACGCAGGAAAATGTTTCATAATTTCTTTCAACATTACAAGCAATTATAGGTATAGGTTAATAATTAAACAATTAGATTACATTCATGATTCATCTCGAAGAACAATCGAAACATTGACAATTCATGCAAAGGTAACAATTATTTCTTCTATATTTATGCCCAAATAACAAAAGATATACGCATTGTCTTGCTATTCCAAAAGAATCAACAAGTTGAGAGGAAAATTCCTCATAACTCAGTTCAATGTTTCAGCAACGAACATAGAAGAATTGAAATGGAAATATATTCTTCCGAAGACTTCCGAGTAAACTATTAATAAACACTTTCAGCGCAGTTTAATTAGAACATCTGGAAGGGACACCCTTTTATTGAAAAAGTTTGCCATTATGTTGGAAAACTTACCGGAGCAGAAAACGGAAGCTTTTCGAGAGACGAGAAGAAATGCTTCCTTGGAAATATATGAACCAATTCAAATAAAATAGAATCGTAGCCACTCTAGATTACTTCATCTTCCATAAAGCGATGAAAGTATCGAATCAGCCAACCAAAATTAATAGGATTTAATCAAGGGTTATATATATTTGAGGTTATAAAAATGTACATTTCCATTTGCAGAGTAGTAAACAAATTATTAGGTTCTTTGCATACTCCCGTTTCTACATTCATCTCTTCTGAAACTCAAAAAGTTTTCCAAAAATTATTAAAAACACAACACAAATGAAACACCGTAAAATGTTAGTTCAATATATTCATTTAGTACATTAGAACTCTATTTTAGTCTACTAAGTCTTCATCATTATTGAGGTGCTTAAATTCTTGCTAATTGATACGGTGAGGTTAGTTTAATTTGTGTTAGGTTAGGTAAAGTGAGGTTAGTTTAAATTAGGTTAGATAAGTAAGGTTAGGTTAGGTTAGATTTTTTTATTCAGCTGAAAATGAGTGTCGTAAGGAATGGTTATTGTAGATAAGGTTAGGTAAGGTAAGGTTAGGTTACGTTTAGGTGAGGTTCGGTTAGGTTAGACTAGATTAAGATGTACATATGGAAATATGTGTAGTGAGGTGAGGTTGATCTAGGTGAGGTAAAGGTAGTTTAGATTAAGTAAGGTTTGGTTAGGTTCGTTTAGATTCAATTCAACAACTGAAAATATGTGTCGTAAGGGAAGGCTAGTCCAGGTAAGTTTAGGTTAGGAAAGGTTTGATTAGGTTAGATTAGATTTATTTATACATCTAAAAATGAGTGTCGTAAAATATGGTTAGTGTAGGTTAGGTTAAATAAGATTACTTTAGGTGAGGTACAGTTAGGTTAGACTAGATTAATTTGTATATCTAGAAATATGTATGTGTCGTAAGGTGAGGTTAATGTAGGTTAGCTTAGGTGAGGTTAATGTAGGTTAGGTTAGGTGAGGTAAGGTTAGTTTAGGTTAAGTAAGGTTAGTTAAAAGTTGGTTAGATTAGGTTAGAGGTTAATGTAGGTTAGGTTAGGTGAGGTAAGGGTAGCTGAGGTTAAGTAAGGTTAGTTAAAAGTTGGTTTGATTAGGTTAGATTCAGTTTAACAGCTGTAAATATGTGTTTTAAGGTAAGGCTAGTTCAGGTAAATTAAGGTTAGTTTCGGTTACGTAAGGTTTGGTTAGATTAGGTTTAACAGCTGCAAATATGTCTCTTAAAGTAAGACGTGGTAATGTAATGTAAGGTTAGTTCAGGTTACGTAAGGTATGATTAGATTAGGTTAGATTCAGTTCAACAGCTGAAAATATGTGTCGTAAGGTAAGGCTAGTTCAGTTAAAGTAAGGTTAGTTTAAGTTAGGTTAGGTTAGATCAAGTTATCAAGAATAAGTGTCGACATATGTATTAAGCAATATTTTGCAATTTAGACAAATATTCTTAATTATCTGCTATGTTTTTCATGATTTTATAATGCATACAAAGTGATATTCAAATTGCTTCAGGTTTGTATTGTATTTTTTATGCGAGGTAGTATACTCTGACTTCAGGCCTCTGAAAATGAAAATCATTAATATTTTGAGTGGAAACATGATTTTCCATGTAAACAAAGCTTAATATAATTGAATATGTTCATATTAAAGTAACATATATACTTCAAAAAGCTTATATGAGAAACTGTGATATTCTTCTTTTCTAACGTCAACTTAGAAGAAAATTTTAATTACCTGATGTTAAGTTTATGTATCCATTGTTTACTTATCAGTTCCTGGCCAATTGACATACTTTCACATCTTAGAATTATCACAACCAGGAAGTTCAATTACTGAAGAAGTAAACAAACCTTGAGAAATAATTCCGTAACCAGTTCTGACTTGTTTTTCAATCCACTGGAAAACAATAATGAGAACATCAGTCGCATTATTTATTTCGATTAAATAACACGCCTTCGCCTTCAATTAGAAAAAATTCGTAACTTCGTAAAAAAGAACTGTAAACAGTCGACGCTCTTTGTGCAAATAGAGTGAAACAAAGGGAGCGACAATAAAAGTGTCTAATAGGCACTGGGGCCTTAAGAACGATGGAATATACTCTGAGTAATTTATGAAAACGTAATGAGTTTGTAGGAGGATCTTGTTAATCAAAGGCGACTGCCTAAAAGGACAAGGGTAGTTCTTTTTATGCTTTCATCGTTTTCTTTACGTATTAAAGTCAACATAAATTTGAGATTTGTTAATCAGCCGTTAATTTTCTTTTTATATTTCGCTCTGAGCATCGGTATCGCGGACTATCCTTACAGATGCTTACAGTTATATTCATTTTGGCCTCTAAAAACCCGAAGATATATATATATATATATATATATATATATATATATATATATATATATATATATATATAGAGAGAGAAATTCTCTTCACTAATAGACCATTAGATCTTGTTGAGACAGTAGCTTCGTAGAGACAATGTTGAAAGAATAGCTTCTTCAGACTGATATATTTCATATTCAATGATATATTCTTTGTTTTCAACAGCGACAAGCAAGCGTTTCCACAACCGCAACCTAAATACCATTACTTCATCAAATTAGATGAAATTGCTCAAAAACTAGAGTTGTAAAATAAAATATCTTAATTGATAAGGACGTGAGAAACTTTCAATGTTAGATGTATTCATGTGCTTTCCATTGACCCCTAAGATTTGAGATGTACTTTAATCTATGCATTATATATGCATACGATTTACTGTATATTTCTGAATTACAATCGATAAGCGGTTATGTGAGGATTGAAGTCGTTGCCTTTCATTTGTTGGACATGGCGAAAATGATGACTACTACATTATTGTAGTATGAAACAGTTAACTGTCTTACGCTTTCAACAAATGTAGTCTTGAATTTCAATATTCTCTAACATTTATTCCTTGAAGCATAGTGGAGACATCGTTCTGCTATAATTTTTTTTTGAATAATTTGTCCAAAATTATCCAAAGAAAGTTATAGTATACTTTTAATATACATAAATGTATACTTTGATAGAACCAATATGGAGGTAAGTGAGTTGTACGTTACAGGAGAGCTCTGAAAATATGGTAGAAAATATGTAATAAAATCTGTGAAGTGTGAATGTTATAGCACATATCATCCATCTGGTGCACAACGTTTGGGAGGTGTAAAAATTTCAAGTCAAACTGCGGTGATTTGCTGTGAAAAGAAGACCTAGAAGAATCGTCTGATAATCAGACGAATTCGACAGAAGTAGAAAACACACAAGCCAATAGTAGGTTACCAATAACCAATGAGTTCTCAAAGGTATATTTATTAATTAATATCATAATAAGTTTAGAAGAAGCCAACAAGTTATCATTTGAAAACAAGGAACTACTGAAAGACAAAATCGCGAAACTTGAAACGATATCTCAATCAAGGACATCGAAATTGACGAGTTAAAGAAACAGATGCCAAATACAAATATTGTAGAAAAAGGAATGCTAGATGATAAGAATGGAAGGCAAACATCATCGAAAATTACCAAACTGGTAAAATAATGAAGAAATTGGTGCTGTAAAGAACGATCATGGAAACAGATACTAGATGACAGTAACCAAGGATCTTTATAAAAATATGCAGAATGAAAAAGCTAAGAAAATGAAATAAATTATAAACTTAAACAATCATTCGTCTACATCAGAACTACATATAAACAAAAAAAACAGTGAAACAAACAAAGAAAAAACCTAAAAATTGACAATTGAATTGAATGGCAAGAGAAACTTAATAGAAGAAAAAGACACAAGCACCGAAAATAAACTTACCCGTCAAGAAAAAAGGCATGGTTCTTTATGAATAGAAAACAATCACGTAACAGAAAATATAATTGAGGAGTATATACGAAAAAAATCTTGCTTTATAGATGTACATGTAGAGGTAAAAGAGTTGAAAGCAGAAGAAAGCACTGAAAGCAAAAGAGGTAATAAAAAAGTTTTAAGTAAAAGTAGCATTTGTGAAGAAGGATGAACTATATAATCCTGAATTCTGGCCAGAAAATGTTCGAATTAAACTTTTTAATATGCAGCTTTACGAAAGAAATAAACCGTCAGTTATATACCGACGAATAACAATAAGTTTGCAAATAAACCTACCAATAAAGAAGAAATCACGTACAGTATGATACATCACAACTTAAAGTCAATGGCAAATCAAAATAACTTACCTTATGCGTCTTCTTTAAAACTTATCAAATATTCTGAATAATGGAAACAATTGTGTGACACTATCTCATTCTAAGTTGAGATATACTGAAATAAAGTTAGTTATTATTATATATATATATATATATATATATATATATATATATATATATATATATATATATGTGTGTGTGTGTGTGTGTGTGTGTACTTATGTCTACGAAGATCCTTAAGCAGTTTATGTAATTAGCAATTGGAACTGGCCCGAAGACATAACGCATAATATAAACTCCGCTGCCTCGGTAGGATGTAAGAGCAGATTCCCTCAAAGTAGTCCCGTATTCAGTGGCTAGCCGTCCTTCCTGTCTCCATATCCGCAACTGGAGAATAACTTCTAGAACTGTCATCCGCACAGTCTTCCTGTGTCTACATCCGTAGCGTCATCTGTCAGAATAGTCTTTAATTAGACCAGCAAGGCATGTTTCAACATGGCTTCTCCCTTCGGGGAGAAGTGCGAAAGCCTTTTTGCTTTCCCCACTCTGTTTTTCCAACCGTGTAATTAAGCAATGCATAATGGAAAGCCGTGGAATCTGTCCCAGTCGGCAGAGTGCGTCAGATTTGTTGCTCCAGGGTGAGATTATGATAATTATTTGGCAGACAAACAAACAATTTATTTCTTGTTGTCCTCGCTATCTACTTCGAGTTTCATCTCCTGATTAAATTCGATATTCAAATGAAAATCTACCAACCGTATTTCAAAATTTCGTTTTCAAATTACCTAAAACACCATGTCGTTGTTAAAAAACCTCAATATTAATCGAGATATGAAATGAAAAACGAATTAGATCAAAGTAAAAAATTTATCTGACTGATCCCAATTAAAGGCTCTATTCAACATCGCCATATACTAGGAAAAACTACTCAAAAACACACAGTAAATATTGGAAAATGTCTATTAATTGTTGAGCTTCGTTATAAATTGTAATATTCCCATGAACTAATATTTGAAGGCAAAATAAAAAAATTTGAACTTACCGTCTTCATGTCATAATTCTTTACAATTTTAAAAGAGTTATTTTGACATTATTTGTTTTGTAAAACATGAGTTTATGAATTGTTTAGTGACATTTGGATGACATACGTCAATGTTATCGACATACGTCAAACCCTTTGACAGCTCAGTTGAAATGAATAGCTTAAATCAAATTATTGTGACTAAAGTAACATTAAATTTTCTCACTTAAACCTCTGAGTTCATAGTTCATTTTGTAGCGTCCCAATAGGCGGGCGAGCCTGCTATATTCCTCTAGTTAATACACAAATTGACTGCCGATAACGACATCGAAGGTGGCTTACACGAAGTGACAGCACGTGACTAATATTATAAAATATGTTACTGAAGGCGTTCTTTTGATGGAAAATATGAATCTTCCTCTACAGAGTTGGTCTAAGAAACTTACTGGGTGCAGATCTGATTATTGTGGTATGATTTTGATCATCATGTTTAGTATAAGGAATTCTCGATTTCTCAATCAGAATTAGTAAACGGTTCCCATAATTCGTATCATAACATCATTGAATAAATAAATACCAAACAAATTCAATCAAGGAATAGATATACTTTCAAGATAATGATGAATGTACATAAATAAAAAAAAAGTTGCAGCATTCTATGTTTCAGTATTCTATGAATTCAATAAAAAATCATAAAATTCAAATCTAGAATGCAGGTACTACATTGGTAGTGCATTTAATAACACCCTGTTGAAGAAATTGGACAAATTTAAATATGAATAGGGAAGCATATATTTAAAAATAAATTAAATAGTAAAAAAAACTCCTGGCAAAGGTAAACCAGCCAGAAATTGCCAATAAGTTCGAATTTTCCGAGAAAACAGTCAACAGTAATTTCAACCGGACCCCATAAAAAAATACAAATGGAATTGCATTAAAAAAGAAATTGGAAAGTTTGTCTTAGTTCTTTATTTTTATTGAATTTTTTTTCGTACTTTTGTTCTTTGATATTCGATTGTATTGATATCATGTCGTTTTTCCTTATTTCATTTGGTTTTACATTTCAGTTCAAATTTGTATGTTTAAACTTCGAATTCTCAATAGGCAAGCATTTTAGTGTGTTTGGACGTCAAAACTGATTCATTTTAAGCCAAGCACTTTAATAATCGACAGCTGTTCGAATGATTCCTGGAATTATAGTTGTGAACCATACAATTTACGAATCGTGAAACACTTCTACCGTCCATCATGGCGGAGAAAATTAGTTGCATATCAGTGAGTATTCAATAGAATCGTAATCGGGGTAGGCTCTGAAAATGACATTGACGTTTGCGTGATCTGTGATAAGCAGTCCCGCTTTAATAAGTTTGTTCGAAACGAACAGACGTTCTTCGAAAGAGACGTCAAAATATGGCAACCAATCAGGAAATGTCTAACCTATGAACTATTGCATGCATATTACAGGGTGCTCTGAATATGAACATGTAATTTAGTAACTTGGATACGTGAAAGTAACCAATACAAATATTTATAGAGTGATTCAGCCCATTTCGATACTTTGTGATAACTTATTTCATAGTAACGAATTGAACTGAAGTCACTTTCCGATATCTTGTGAATTGTTTTGGCTCAAATCGTCCAAAGATGATCGATGAGTCTTTTCAAAAATCAAATTCAAAAGTGTATGAAGAAAGTATCATTTTGAATGAATAGAAAAAAGGAAATATGAAAATATTAAAATGAATAAATTCAATTCAGTTCTATAACAGAAAGGTGTACGAAATGTAACCTATATTCAATATAAATATTCTGTTTGAAGCAAGAGCAAATGGCATCCTTTGATCTACCAAAGATGACATTCCAAAATTTGAGATCGTATGCTGACGTTTATATTAATTTTTCAATGCTCAACCAACTTGAAAAAATTTCTCAGAGCAACAGTTCTTCATAACAAGTTGAAACACCGAAATATGAGTGTAATTCCTATTTTAATTGATTTCAAATACACTGAATCAATCGTTGTATATTTATTGGCAGAAATATCAAAAAATGTTGAGAAACTAATTTCGAATCCAAGATTCATGATATACCAGGGTGGGGTGAAAATTTTCCGGCTTGACAAAGAGAAGGCGCCTATAGGTCTACTTTTGGAGCTCCGTCCTAGAGTACCATGTTTACTGAGAATGTATGTAAAGTTTCAGCCCAATCCCTACGTCAGTTTGCGTTTGGGAGCACATTGCGCGAGACGGTTTTGTTGTTTTTGTCGAAAAGAATAGTCCATTTTGAAGGATTTACACCAAAACAAATAACAGAAGATGTGGATTCAACACTAGGGCACTAGGAGTGTGAGTACATCTGACGAGTCTCGTTCAGGACGGCCCATTAAAGTCACAACTCCAGAAATGATTGAGAAACCCCATCAAGTAATATTGGAAGGCCTCAGATTGAAAGTGCACGAGATAGCTGAGACCTGTAGGATGTCAGCTGAACGTGTGCGAAATATTTTGCATAAACATTTGAAGCTGTGTACAAGATGGGTGCCGTGTTTGCTAACGCTCGACCAAAAACTGATTCGAAAAAATATTTTAAACCGAAAATTAGGCGATGTATAGGCGTAATCCAAACGAATTTTTGAGTCAATTCATAACTGTTGTTAAGACTTGGATTCAGCACTACACTCCTGAAAATAAAGAACAGTCAAAACAGTGTGTTGGAAAGGGGTAACCAACTCCAAAGAAGGAAAACAATATTATTGATAAACAAGGTTACTATGCCTACTGTTTTTCGGGTTGCGAGAGAAATTATATACAGTGATTATCTTGAAGAGGGGAAGACTGTCACTAGTCAATACTACGTAGATTTGTTGCAACGTTTGAATGACGAGTGCAAATTAAAAGATCGTATTTGGCGAAGAAAAAAATTTTGTTTCATCACAATAACGCACCATTGGTTATTTGCTATAATGTCCAAAATCCACGAATTGAAGTTTGATTTGATGCCGCATCCTCCCTAATCTCCAGACTTTGTCCCAGTAACAATTACGTGTTTCCCGTCGTCAAAACATGGCATGGCGGTAAAAGATTTGAGATCAACGACAAAGTTATCGAAACTATAAGTATTTTGAGAATCTTGACGAATCTACGTTTAAACTCGTATAACTAAATTAGAACACTAGTTGATTCAGATTATAATAAAGAATGAAGCAAAAAAAATTTTAAAACATCGTTTTTCTTGGTCAGGTCGAAAACGTTTCACACCACCCTCGTATAGCAATATTTTCATGTTAAATGATGCGTGGATACAACGATACTTAAAATCGAATGAACACTTATATCGATATATTTTCTTAAATTAGTGTATCTTCTAAACTTTTTAGTTTCTTCATATATATAGCGATAAAGAATTTGTCTCGAAATGTCGCTAAAGGTCAAGATTCAATTTGGGAAGTCATAGAATGTTGTAACAAATTATTTCATCATTTACTAGTTATATCATCAAAACGAATACGAAAATACGCCAGTGGCGTTTTTTCCAATCATAATTGAAAACGATATTCCAATATTCAGATTTTTTCAAACAACTGTTCACACTATACATAAATATTGATATTTCAAAAAGAGCAAAATGTTCTGTTGAAGAATAGTAATATATCTTTCTATTTCGCTTCCTCAGAAATCTTTGAAATCTTCCATGCTTGGAAGACTTTCAAAAAGATATTATAGAAAACAAAAGATATTATAGACAACAAAATCCTTCATAACTCTATTTTTTCTATTAAAATTTCATTATTTCAAAGAATCTATACAAGCTATATAAATTGCAATACCAAATAAACAAGGAATCATTCCAAATCAAAAATATTCTCATCATCTACCTACTATTTACTTCAGTAGCTTCAAAGATAAAATGTCAAAGAGAAACGAATACCACAATAGAACATACAATTCTTTTCGAGAATTGTCATTATTTGCAGGTAATAACTTTTAGTATGCACAAGTATTTCTTGTTTTACTTTAGTACAAATAAGTATCTTTGTAAATTCTTGACTACAGCTAGATGGCGCTTCAAATTAGTCCTTACACTTATGGAATGCGATAGGTTACTTGAATTTAAACTTATTGGTCACTTTCAACATTCTGAAATGCTGTGTAATCAACAGTCTAGTGTAACCAACTACGTTACTGGTGGTAACTACGACATCATCTTCTTCATCCTGGTTTCATGTGATAGCGGATACAGGCCTCTTCTAAGTTTTTTCAGTCTCTTCATCCATTATCTTCCCACCACCTCTTTCACATAATCTTCATTATGATTCTCATTACGTCTCTGGGCTATAGCTAGTTGTCTTTGAATCCTTTTTGTTTAAATAGTTTCGTGGAAGTATTATGTCATAATTTTCATGGGCCTGCTACTTCAGTTACACGCCTATGCATTGAAATTCGCACATGAATATTATGCGAACAAATCGTCTTTGTACGATTATCAATTCAGCTTATTTATACTTAATGCTTTATTACTACGATAAGAAAGGTTATAAATAGGCCATGAGTTCAATCTAAATTTGAACTAGTTGTAATAAACTAGCGCTAAGTTCCACATTTAACGGCAATTCCACAACAACCAAAGCCATGGAAACAAGATTTGATATAATATTATTTGGAGCTGCAGGACTTGCAGGCAGATATGGCGTGAAATATTTGCGTAAGTTAGCCACGCAAAAAAATCTCACCTGGGCTGTAGCCGGTAGGAGTGAAACGAAGATTAATAGCATACTCAGTCAATTAGAAGAAGAAACTGGTGACAAAACTATTTCAAAGATACCTATAATACTTGCCGATATGAGCGACAAAAAAACAATTCAAGCTATGACCTCGAAAACTAGAGTTTTAGTGAATGCTTGTGGTCCATTAAGAACCATTGGAGGAATTGTCGTTGAATGTTGTATTGAAACAAAAACCCACTACATTGATATTTCTGGAGAAGAGAACTTCATGCATAAATTGCGTCTGGAGTATCACGAAGAAGCTAAAAAGGCGGGTATATATGTTGTTAGTGCGTGTGGGTTTCACTCCGTCCTGTACGACCTCGGAGTTCTCCAATTACAAGAAAAATTTCCTGGTAGTTTAAATTCTGCAGATATCTTCATCAAAGCAGATCGTGATGTTCCAAGTCCTGGCGGTCCATCTTACAACGTCAGCTCATGGAAATCAATCATAGACGTCACGTTGAACAAACGGGAACTCAAGGAGTTGGCAGCAAGATTGCCACCAATAAACACACCAAAGTTAAAGCCACAAAATAGTCCCAGGTACATTCCATTCAGACACCAATTTGAAGAAGGTTGGGCAACAATGCTTAAAAGCTGCGATATAGGTGTGATACAAAGAACTCAACAGTACATGTACCAAGAAAAAAAATTGCGACCAGTACAAATCCAGACCTATTATATGTTGAAACACCTATGGTACCTATTCTTCGTTGTTACTTTTGGCATAATATTCACTTTACTTGTTTATTTCGAATTCGGCAGAAAATTACTACTGAAGTATCCCTTCATTTTCTCCTGTGGCTTGTTCGACAATAAGGAACCATTGAAAGAAATGATTGAGACAACTTGGTTCAGAATTACCTTACTTGGGAAGGGATGGAAGAATAAAACTGTGAAACCTGGTGAAGAGTACTCATCAGAACCAGACCATGGAATGATCATTCAATACAAAGGTATTGACCTGGCTTATGGTACTACTGGTTTGTGTGCTGCTTTGAGTGGAATTATTATGGCTTCTGAGACTTCCAAAATTCCTAAGACATACGGAGTTATTACTCCTGGAGTTGCTTTTGGAGAAACCACTTTTATGCAACAACTACTGGAAAATGGTATTTCTGCAGAGGTGAAAGAATTTCCTCTATGATACTTTCAAATGTATATAAGAGTAAATAAACATTTTGATCTATTCTCCCTTATTTTTTTCATTAGAACGAGGATATATATCAGGATATCAACATCTGAAGGTATCTAATTCAAAATTAGATGATATTTCATCATTTTTATCCTCAATTCTTTCAGTATTATTTTAATCGGCAAGAGCTGTAATCCGGTTCTTGCGGAATTTATACATTATTTATTTCGTTTATGACTCATTCTCTAAATTCTTTGGTAGCTTAGATGATAAATTTCAAAAGAATTCTCAGAAGAAAATAAATTTAACCTCTCCTAACCTAACCTAAGCCAACAACCTGAGTTAAGTTAGGTTAGGTTATCTCATATATCTTCAGTTTGGATTATCATTTTTCTATTTCTGTTATTTTTCAATATTTCTATAGCCTGAACGTTGAAACAATAGTTTGTTTATCTGCTGATAGAACTGAAAATTTACTTTTTTCTTCTCTTCATCTAATTTAAACTGAATAAATTCCTTCATTAATCATCGTATCGACCGAGTGTATTGTACCCTTCTGATGATTAAAATTTCCTGACGAAATAATTGTTAAATTTCATTGAAGTCTAAGGAAAATCACAGAACTGAAGTAAGATTCATTGAATATATATATATATATATATATATATATATATATATATATATATATATATATATATAAGTGACGATGTTATAATCTAATATTTCAAACAGATACCAAGATGGAAGAAGTCATAGAACTATGAAGCTCATAAAGTTAGTTGAAAGATAAGTGACAACTTAAAACGTGTACCAACCAGTGAGAATGATAGCGACGAAATTTGTCACTGCCCTGAATAAAACTGAAAACGTTTCAAAATTGGACACGTCAGAAATTCCAACGCTTCTACGACCCTGAAAGTGATTCATGTGGCGGCCCAAACAATAATCTCTGTTTTGACGTCAACATTTCGTTTCCCGGTTTGACTGTAATATTAAAGGCTATGTAGACCCAAACTAGGGGCGCGGGTAGTTACTCGACTTGTTTTCAAAGCAACGTGGATGCCTCCGGCATTTCAATTAAACTTTCGTCTCTAAGAAGGTATTCTGCTGCATTTTTCCCCTGCTCTTGTCACGTAGATCTGTTATATATACTTCATGGCCTCAAAATATCATCTTCAGCGCATATGTGCACTGTAGCAGAAAGAAAAGTATTTTATATTCTACACATTGGCTGCCTGGAAGATACGGAGTTCAGTTGGCAATACTTGGAATAGTTTGAGGTTATGTGTTTATCGAGTTATTTAACAGTGTGGAAATTATTTTGTTTTCCGCTAAAGATCAGTTCGTGTTTTCAACAGTTCGTACGTTTTTGAATTTCCCATCGAATTATAGTATCGTTATTTTATGTTGTGAATTGAATGAATACAAATACTTACTGAAATATTATTCCAACATAATTAACTCAGTTTGTTCCAGTTTAAAAAGATGAACAGTCGAAAAATGTCTTAATTTCATTTCACATTTCTAGGATTTTCAGAATATTTTCCAAGAAAAATATATCCCGATATCAAGTGTTAATGAACAAAGATTATATTCATATAATATTTATACATAATCTTTATATGAATTATATTAATATAATATAAATAAGGCTTGAGTTATATTGTGGATATAAGTCAAGCCTTATAGTCTGAAATAGACTACGAAAATGAAACTGACAAAGATTTCTCTACTTCCAATTGTGAAACAGGACGATGGTTGCCGATGTTCTTCCACAGATGGCAGTCCTGTCTACAAAACCTACCGATTGACATTTATGATGACGTTTGATAATTTGCTGAACTGCACAGATGAGGACATCATTATGCCCTCCATTTTCAAAACGCCTTATTGCACAAGTTTACAATTTACTGTACAGGATTTTTGCAACATTCATTCCTCGAATTTTATTGCTGAAGCTTGTTATTTCTTTTCCTTGAAATAATGTTTCAAACACTAATTATTTCGAGAAGTCAGTCCTTATAAACCTTGACTTGTAATTAACTAGCAGATTTCATTCTCCCCTTATTCATTTTCAAATTAGAAATTGTTATCTAAGAAGTTTCTCTCTGTTTGGACAACATAATTATTATCATGCGACCTAAACTGGGACTGTCAGATAACGACTTTGTATTTCCCATCACGCACCATTAAAGTTCTATATTGTAGGAAAATTTTACTTCCAATTGAAGCAATCTTCCTTATTAAGCTCACGCATTCCGTGTACATCATGTTAACATGTAACACAAAGTGAGGTTAAGAATTCATTCAGGGAAGTCGAAAATTTCAATAAATTTCAGTAAGTATTACTTCAATCATTTTTCAATCATTTCAACAAATATTGCAAAAAGTCTTATTCGAAAAGATTGTATTTTATTTGACATAGCCGGACGTCAAAATGAAAGACAAACAAAAAAATATATTAGCACTCAAATTAACTCCATTAATTTACAACATATTCATGAAATTCACAATATTGAGTCTAATAAATTCTGTTAACTTCAATAATAATATAATCAATCTTTCACAATGAAAGTAGTAAAATGTAAAATTGAACAACACCGGCAGTATTTTATCCTGGACTTGGTCATAGAACAGAAACTAAGGTTCTATTTTTTGTGTTTCAACCAAATATTTCCAACAACTGATAACACAGGGGTGTCGGGGTCCCATTGAAATGGTTCTTTGGTTCTGTTACTCAAACTGAATTCATAATTTCGCAGTAAAGTGGTTAATCCTAATTTGGTCTTCATTAATCCAAGTCGTTTACCTGTTCGAAATTCAGGGATATTTCAGTATAAATATATATGTTTGTGCGTCTGTATACAATCTCTACTAACCTATGCACATCCTAGGTCCTTCGCCAAAACCTAAAAATGAAAAATCGTGCCTTAATTTCTTATTTTCTTCTGAAAATCTCTCTGGATCAAATTTCTCAGGATCTGGATAGTATTTTGGATCATGATGTATACCAAAAGTTGGAATCCAAATATTCATTCCCTTTGTCAAAATAATTTCAGTTTCAGGTACCTTATAATCCTTAGTACAAGTCCTTGCAGATACTGTTGACGGTGGGAATTTTCTTATTGTCTCTAGAATTATAAAGAAGAGACGCAATTTGAAATGGAAAACAGCTTTCGGTTCAGACTGCATCTACGATTTATAAGACATATATTCGACCGTTGCTGAAATTTGGTTCCTCAATTTGGTGCCCATTGTTAGTGCGTTACCAAAATCTTATCGAAAATGTTCAGAGAAGAGCTACTAGAATGCTTTATGGTATAATTACAAGCAGCGTTTACAACTATTTTTGGCCTTATCACCGAAATGGACAGAATGAAGATATATTATCACCATCTTTAGAGTCTTAAATGAACTCTTTTCAATTGATTTGAGAGAGATATTCACTTTAAGTGAGGGCAATCGTCTACGAGGTCATTCGCTAACTGAACTTGAGAAGCTCCATAACTACCATTAGCAGTCGTTTTTTTCAACTCAAGTTTTTGGTTTATGGAACTCTCTAGCCTTTTCGGTTTTCGTGCCGCATCAATAAACTTCTTCAAAAATGGCATAGATGTAACTGTTTTTAACGTCACTTACAGTAACTACAAAAGTTGTCTTACTCAAATATTATGTCTCCCAAGAAACCATTGTAGTCTTTTTTTTATTTAGTAGCTTTATTAGATGTAATTTGTTTAGTTTTAATTTTAGATTTGATATTAGTCGATTTTATATGTCCATTATATAATTTACACTTCTTTCAAAAATTTTCTAATTGACTCATAGGATGTTAGTCCTCAACTGTAATCATGTTTTTTATCATATAATAATAAAAGAATCAACTACAGGTATTCTTGATGACTTGACATCAATAGTTGAATCTTGGAATATTAAATCCTAAATAAGATATGATAAAACATGAACTACTCATAATTAAAACTAAGAAGTTTTTTGGATTTGCGAATAATTTATTACTTCTCATGGAGTTTCACTTGAGTAACCGCAGTCGATTCGCACAAATTGAAAATTTGTACAAAACATTGAACCGAAATAGAGAGAATTTCTAGTAACTTCGGGAGTGCCGCAGGGATCCAATCTTGAAACCATAAAATTTGTCCTGTTTGTTAACGATCTCTTAGAGATGGTGAACTGCATAAAGGTGGTTTATGCGGACGATATTACAATTTATGAGAGCGTGCCATCTTTGCATGATTGTTTGAGACTACAAAGTGACCTGAATGATATCAGCCTGTGGTGTAATAATAATTGTTTACACTTTAATGTCATGAAATGTAATGTGGTGAGTTTAAATAGAAAGAGAAATCTTTTTATTTCAACATTGAAGATGTTAATCTGACTCGACTTCTGGAGGTTAAGGATCTCGGCATAGTATTTATTCAAAAATTTTCATTGATACCTCATATCAACCAGTTTATTTTATCATGTAGCAAAGTTTATCGTTTCATCGACCGAATACAAGATTGTTCTCGAATTCCTCAAAACTGGTCTATTTATTTAATGCCCTAGTGAGAAATAAACTTGAATGTGGCTGTCTTGATTGGCGACCAATATATAATTGTCACATAAACCGCCTGGGGGCACTGCAGAGGGGGTTCTTGAAATGGCTCTCATTTCGATAGGATGGTTTATATCCACCTAGGGGTTGTGACCACGGTTGTTTACTGTCGAGGTTTGACACTAGGAGCCTCCACACCAGGACAAGTTTGGATGCATTGAAATTTTTATTCAATTTTGTCAATGATAATCTCGACTGTCCTGAGCTTCGGGTAAACTTTATTCAATAAATCCTCAGAGGTGTACTAGAATAAGCCAGACATTTTACTTGAAAACCCACAGAACCAATCTTGTCTAGCAATCGCCGCTTAACTTAGAATGTCTTATTGCAAATCAGATGATGCGATTTGCATTACGAGTCACTTGTTTCCCACATTAATATATATTTCAATCTTAACCACTGATGTATCTTGATTTCTTACGGTTTAAGTTCTGACGGATTTGTTTTCTTATTTAATTATTACTGATTATTTAGAGATTCAGTTGATAATTGAATATTTAGATATTGATATTGAAGATTTAGATTCTTATATTTGATAATATTTTTTATTATCATTAATATTATTTTTTTATATTGTATATCTATATTACCTGTTGAAAATATATGCTTATTATTATCAATATAATTATTAAACCTATATTATGATTTTTCACTAGAGGCATTATGATTTTCTGAGTCAAAAGGCTGCTTAGTGAGTTATTGAGGGAGTTGACAGAGTTTGGGAGCTTCTGCTTGGAAATACAGTTGACGTTAGCCACTGAATAAGGCGAGCTTCCTCTCATCAAGGTCTCGTTCTCACTAGCGACATTGAAGGTAGGTAGGGTAATAGTCCTTGCAAACCCCTTCAATCATCAACTGAGACCTTAGTCTCCATTCGCATTACAGGGGATGAATCAAGTCATATGCTATTGAATATAGTAACTTGGTGAAAGCGATAAGTTTTATTGCGGAGATAGGTCAATACGTGGAGAATATTGTTACTGTAGCCTTATGATCAGAAATTCATATGCTTCTTCAAAAATAATAAATACAAACTCACCAAATATAACTTTTTCTAAGTATGGCATTTCCATTATAGTATCATACGTCAAATTGCCATCGTGTCTCTTCAAAACCTCCAGAATTTCCTGTCTCACTTTGTCTTGAATACTTGGATTTTTAGCCAATTCGTAGAGACAAAATGTCATTACAGTGGCGGAAGTTTCGAAACCACCCACAAAAAATACGTAAGCTTGAGCGGCTATCTCGTTTATACTTATAGTATTTTCTTCCTCTGTAATAACTTCATCCATCATCTCATCATCATCCACCAATTTTTTTCTATTCTTCAAATCTATTAGTATTTGCATCAAATCTTTACGTGTTACGTTATATTTCTCTCTGTATTCGATAGTATTCTGAACTACGTCCATAAAGAAGTCATGAGCATCTTGAGGAATCACTCTAACGTTAAACATCCTCATTAGTCCAGGTGATATTGAAATCAATTTCTGCTTAATACTTGAAATCATCCTTGTGGGAATTTGTATAGAACGTTTTCCCATTTCTCTGAACTCATTATGAGGTTCTTTCAAGCTGTTACATTTTATGCCAAAGGCACAACTCCCAATGAGATCAGTTGAGAATCTGCCTAAAATATAATTGATTGAAAGAAAATTATATTATTGAGACGAAACAAATGAATTTAGCAGACAAGCCAGCCGTGAGGTGGGCATCAGAAGTTGAAGAAATAACATTGGTTTTCCTGATAAGTAGAGAAACCAAAATTAACGCAAGATTTGAATTAGCTACCAATTAGGCAGCAAGGTATTGGTAAACCTAGAAACAATTGACAGTTGACATTTTAGGGTAAGTAAAAAAAGACCATTACAAGTTGAAACAACTTGTCTTCATTTTTGAACAATATTTCGAAAATAATGAATCTTGGCGGATGCAGTTCGTAAATTTCATGGCAAATTTTGTTGGAATAGTGTTTTAACTTTGTTAGCTGTAAAGAGATCGATTGAAAAATTGCAGGAGGAGACGCCAAACACACTGGTCGTCCAAAAAATGCGGCCATTCAAATGTCAATATTGAAGCAGTGAGCGGAGTGTCAGTGACAATCGAAGAACCTCATTTCGGTGTCGTGGTCAAAAATTGCTAATTTCAAGACGCTCTCTACAGCGTATACTCATTGAAGATCTGAAGACTCAAAATTCAATTAACACAAACACTGAAGCCTAATGACCATGAACATCGCAGAGAGTTTGCAAACTGGTTTTATTGAACATCACCAAATGGATGCTGATTTTTGAGCAAAATCATCCTGAGCGACGAAGCACATTCACGCCTTGATGGATTTGTTAATCGCCATAACTACCGCTTTAGGGTTCTGAGAACCCACATGTGATTGTCGAAAAACAAATGCATTCACAACGTGTCACTGTTTGGTATGGATGTAAAACAGAAAGAAACAAGCCACTAAAGTGGGTCACTACGAAATGGGTCACTCGTAGAGAAATAATGAACTCTAATATTTCATTAAAATTTACAAACTCATTTCATCCCTTATCGTTGCTTAATTGTACTTACCTAAAATATCTTTAATGTCTATTTCTGGAGATGATAGTTCTTGGTCCATGACTTCCCTAAGTGTATAGGTGCATGCCAAAAAAGTTTCAAACATCATTTTCATCTTCCCTGAACTGAATGCAGGTGTTAGTTTTTTCCTCATCAATTTCCATCTCTGGCCCTTCAAGCATAACAAATGCCCAGTCAAAGGTTCGCCTTCTACTTCGTCGAATATTTTATCAGTGAAATGTTGAAAATCACTTTGAAGCATATACTTTATTAAGTCTAAATCCACTACAACAAACCAGGATCTAACAAAAGATATAGTCCAGCATATTTCAAACCTTTTTCTCTCACATAGTCGTAAATTATGCGAACTCTCTGAGACGAAGATCCACCCTGAAAATAACGGGTTTAAAATGACCCCAAAGCAGGAGTACGGTGGTGTATGTACTCCAAAGTTCTTCCAGAAGTTTCTCTTTCGTTTTAACCATATCCATACAAAAATTGAAAAGCCAATAGTCAGTGCAAGGTATATACTGATCATTTCCAACTTTGAAAGGTATACATATATCTAAAAAAGTCATATGTTCATTTTTATAGAAAAATGATCTACTGTCTACAGATTCAGTAAAAGCTGATAAAACAAATCATCTGTAAGAATATCTGAAATAATATCTGTAAGAAGAATCTCAAAACTTTTTACACTCACGAAGGATCACATTTTCAGGATATGAAAAGAAAGTATGAATATCTGAAATCAATGCATCAACGTTCAAAACCAAACAAGCAAAATATTATCTCATTTCAATCTTATTTTATAGTTTGAACAAGAACTGTTTTATTGTTGCAGAAGTTCTAAAAGAAAATCAAGAATTATCGGTAAATATCACATAAGTTTCAAGCTTCGTAACACTCACCAGAACGGCGTAGCGAAGTTTCAATTGTGAAAACAAGGATATGAAATGAACAAGGCAGATAGTTTCGTTCGGAAGCAAACACTTATGAAAGCCACTTACGTTTTGTATAATATTTTGAATCCAACAATTAAACGTTGCTACACTATTCTAATGGAAGCCACAAAGTCCGAAACATTTATCTTCGGTTACTGCGTCTTGATCTGTATCCTGAGAGGGCATCGCATTTCAGTAAGGTTCTTACAGGCCTGGAAAAATTAAACTTGAGGGTAAATCATTCCACAGTAGTTTTGTTTATTCGTTATAATCATTTCATTTTCTTTTTTGGTATTTAAAGGGGTATTAAGCATTCAAAAGTATTATCAATATAGTAATAAAAAACACAATAAAAATATTCTTCTAAACAAAATATTCTTCTCAAACAAGAAAGCGAATTTCAAACGAAATAAAAATACATACTAAAATTCAATAATGAAGACAGGTAAACAAGTCTAATAAAATTGATTGTATTTAAGAACAGTTATACTCAAAAAGCACCTGAGAATTAAAGGCAATTTCAAAGTGCAACAATTTATCCATTTGAGTGTATCAGGTGGATATATTAAACAACTCACTTTGATCTTGCATTTGAAAACACTGTCTTGAACTAAACAGAAAAATTATTATTCATTGAGCAATATCAGAGATAATGTTAATTGAGATTGATGTCAGACATTATATTAATGCAGATTGTTCAAAACTATTAAATATTCATTAGGTATTGTTTTTTTTGAATTGCATTTTGACTTAAAAGTGTGAAGTGAATATTGAAAGTTATTCCATGAAATTTGTCATGTGTTTTTGTTATTGTTATTAAGAACTGTTGTATTCAATGGAATACAAATCAATTGAGGACTCAAGTTCAGCATTTTCAAGTTATTGATTACGATTATTCGAAGTTAATCTTTTAAAAAATTTTGGTGTACAAACAGTCTCTTTTAAAGCTCTTCACTATACTGAATCAAATATTGAAATTTTCTCATTCTCAAATTTGAATTGATTTCGGATATATTCATATATTCACCTATATTCTATGATGACTGCTTTTATTCCGCTCAAAATGGACATTTGAAATAACAAAAATTCCCGGAATGCCAAATATTGATAGATATTGTAATTTACCATTACAAATAAAGTTTTTAAAAATCCTTATCGATCCTATGTGTGCTACAAAAGTTATTCGGGGTCAGAGGTCAACATTTGAAGTTTTTTGGATTTTTCTCGAAAACGGTAAATTTTCTCAAAAAAATCTCAAACCAATGTTATAGATGAATATCAACTTGAATTCAAGCACTTTTTTTTTTTCATTACACTTTATTGACGACATAGCATGACGCGTTTCGTCGTTACAAACGTCTTCTTCAGATGCTTACAGAATAATAACAACAAATTTGAAAAACATAGGTATTCATATCAGGGAATTTGAGATTCTATGACTTTGGGTTTTACCTAAGATATTCCATATTGAAATCTAATTTTTATTACCTGAAACGGTTAAACAAGGGTGAATTGTTTAATTCTATCTGTTCATTGAACAAATTTACAGAATTTTTATGCCGATTTATTTCCACTATTTCCCAAAAATCTGATTGACTACTTTTCTGTATATTGTGAAAAATTTTGAAATTTGTATCAAAAGTATGGTTTTCTGTTAATAAATGTTTAGCATAATTCGAATTACTCTTGTTATGCGAGAAGCTATATTTATGTTCCTGTATTCTAGTACCGAAATTTCTACTTTTTTACACATATATATATATATATATATATATATATATATATATATATATATATATATATATATATATATATACCGTGACATATTCCACAATTCAATTGGTAAACACCTGATTGTCTTCTCTTTTAATTTTGTTTTTATTGTTCTTAATTCGAATTATGCTAACCATTTATTAACAGAAAACCATAATTTTGATACGAATTTCAAAATTTCACACAATATACAGAAAAGTAGTATTTAATTAGATTTTTGGGAAATAGTGGAAATAATCGGCATAAAATTCTGGAAATTTGCTCAATGAACAGATAGAATTAAACAATTCACGATTGTTAAATTTTTTCTGGTAATAAAAATTAGATTTCAGAATGGAATATCTTAGATAAAACCAAAGTCATAGAATCTCAAATTTCCTGATATTTATTCCTGTGTTTTTCAAATTTGTTGTTATTATTCTGTAAGCATCTGAAGAAGTCGTTTGTAACGACGAAACGCGTCATGCTATGTAGTCAATAAAGTGTAAATCATAAGTTCAAGTGTTTGAATTTAAGTTTATATTCAATTATAATGGATTCACATCAAGTAAACGCCAACACTATTGAATAAAAAAAACGTTATAGATCTTAAAATTCTTTTAAAAAATGGTGAGATCAAAAGAGTTACCATCCGTGAGATATTGCGATTCTAAGAGTCACATTATACATAATATTACAGGCCACCAGTGTGGTAGTGTACTCGGTGCGTTTTTTTTGCTGCGGTTTCCCCTGTAGGCCTACTCTACCAACCGTCAAGCTATAGATATTACCTTATTATTGATATTGATTATTGATATTGCTATTGATTATTTGGTTAACTATTGTTCTGATATTTTTACCTCAATTGAAATACTGATTACCTCAACCGTCATGTTCTCTCCGATTTTTTCTTATTCCTCTTCGTCTTGCTAGATGTTCATAAATTGTTCAAATGTGGCTAAGTCATTATTGGTCTCACAATTAAAATCACAGGAATCTTATTCAATTATACTGAACTGGACATTTGAGCAAGATTTGCCTTGGCAATTGATACACGCTGGAGAACACAACAACCCAAATTTTCAGAGCTACATTTGGCACTAAAACCTTTATTGCAATTGCAAGCTTTGGTTGCTGGATTCGAAACTTTGGTTTGAGTTTTTTTTATAAAACTTACCGTTCTCAAAAAAATCCAAAAACCTCACATGTTGACCTTTGACCCTGAATAACTTTTGAAGCACACATAGGATCGATGGGGATTTTTAAAACTTTATTTGTAATGTCAAACTCCAGCTCTACACCAATATTTGGTTTTCGGGGAATTTTTGTAATTTTACCACTTATTTCATATCTAAATTGACCGGTCTATTTCTCATATATCCATTTTTAGTTCTTCACTGCATTAATCTCTTGAAATAAAGTGGTAATTACTCTGCCCCTCAAAAACGTGTTACTGCTCAAAAAAGTGTTACTATCCAAGGGTTATTATGACGTTGAAGAGTTTATGATGGATGATGCGTTACTATAACAAGTGTGGCCTGTAAATATTTTATTTTGTACTCATTTTATTTGTATTTTGTAGTTTAAACTTATTTTATATATCATGTATTTTGTTGTATTCACACTTTTCTTGAATTGACTGATCCTATACATTTGTCAATTGTCTTGAATGATTGATAAATATTATTATTATTAATATTATTATTATTAATTGAAAGGATACAAAATTTAAGCGTTCGATTCATTTGAAAACCTTGATAATGTTTGTATTTAATTAGTACATTGAAAATAAACTCTATAATATAAATTAATACAAAGCAATGAATAAAATAGGATATAATACAAAGTGTTATTATACATGCTGTAAAAAGTTCATAAGAATATTTGATTTAATCATTTTTCTCTGTATATTTTGTATAAGCATTGAAGTTATCAGTTCAATTTTTTCCATTTATAATTCATTTCACTTTTATTCCTTTTTTCAGGTACACTCTTTCTGTCTCAAGATTGGATCTAAGGTCAATTTCTTATACTGAAAATCGATAAATCGATTAATAATTATAATCGATATATATAAATTATTATAATAATTATTCGATTATAGTAAAATATTGTAATTCAAAAAAGCACAGGCATTATATAATTTAATTTTTAAAAGAAGTTATAATAATAATTCAGACAACTGAAAACTAGAAATAAAACTAACACTATATTCTCTTATGTTTCAGCAAAATATCCCCAAGGGTTGATAACAGGGGGAATTTGGGGTCCCATTCTAATGGCTCCTTGGTTTTCTTGCTGACATCAAATTCATAATTTTGTAGTAAAGTTATCAATCCAACTTTGGTCTGCATTAAGCCAAAACGCATACCTATCAAAATAAGATCAATTTTGAATAAATATATCTTACTATCTGAAAAGTTCTGCATTAAATTGAATGCATCTTTTACCTATCATTACTACTAAAGATCTAACTCTTTGTTTATGAAGTTAGAAGTTTTAGTTACATTATAAATGATGAATACACATACTAACCTATACACATTCTTGGGCCTTCTCCGAAAGCCAAAAATGAAAAATCATGCCTTAATTTTTTGTTTTCGTCGGAGAATCGCTCAGGATCAAATTTTTCAGGATCTTCATAAATATCTGGATCCCAATGAATACCATAAATTGGAATGAAAACTTTCACTCCTTCATTTAAAATTATTTCTGTTCCAGGTACTTTATAGCGCTTAGTACAGGTCCTTACGAGTACAGTACCCGGTGGATACTTCCTTAGGGTTTCTGAAAAAACGAGCAGGAAATGTTTGTTCATACGAATGCAACCAAATGCAAGAACACAAAATACAAATTCTTGTATTCATTGTATTAAAAAAACACTTGGTAACCCTTAACGGAATTCATATCGTTGTTCTCGTCTTTAGTCTCAGTGCATTACCTCAATTTTTCAAAATGTGTTTGTTGAGTCCGAAATTTTATCAATTGATTTACCTGAACATGATATGTGCTTCTGAATAATTGCACAAATTCTCAAGCGTATTCTTCGAAATAAATTTAGGATCCAATGAAAATAATTTCAATAACTCACCAGATAAAACTTTATCTAAATAAGGCATATTCATCAAAGCATCATATGTCAATTTGTCATCATATTTCGTTACCACACGTCGAATTTCGTTCCTCAATTTGTCCTGCATAGATTTATCTTTAGCCAGTTCATACAAACAAAAGGTCATCGTGGTCGAAGACGTTTCAAATCCAGCCTCAAAAAAGACAAACATTTGAGCAGCTATATCATCTTCACTTATACTGAAATCTTCTCTTTCTCTTGAATCCCCCATGTTTAATTCAGCCTTATCATCTCTTTTATTTCTCAGATCCATAAGTAGCTGCAACAAATCCTTACGATACACGTTGTTTTTCTCTCTATATTCGATGGTATTTTTCACTACTGACATGAAAAAGTCATGAATATCTTGTGGAACCCATCTTATATTGAGGAATTTGATCAGCTTCGGTGTTTTATCAAGCAATAACCGAAATATACTTGAAGATGCTCTATTGGGGACGTGAAATACTCTTTTCCCTTTTTCCCTGAACTCATTGTCTGGGTTTTCCAAACTGTTGCATTCTATACCAAACGCGCAAGTTCCTATTATGTCAGTGGTGAATCTCCCTAAAATTAAGAATGTATTTGAAGAAGATAGGTTCAGGTTACTCATTAAATATTAGACATAAATTGAAGGTTTCTTTCAGGAATTATTGTAAGACTATTTACCCATTTAAATTTTTAATGTGAAAGTTTATTAGATCTTGCTACCTTGTGGTTGAGAGTATCTGTTTTTTCCATTGTTGACTATGAGAAAAAACAATTGAAATGAAGTTAAGGTGGGTTTGCTATGTCGAGAGGTGCCATTATGTTGGATTGGCTATGTTGAGAAGTATGTTACAAGGTTCTGCAAGATAAGCACCCTCAAGGAAGATCACATGGATATATGGGAACATAACATAACATATTACTTGAAGACACAGGGGAATTAATGTGTGACCACAGTAATTGGTAGTAGACTTCTAGGTCAACGACGAGTTACCTTGAATTATAGTACTGCTGAATGAAAGACAGATATAGGAAGAGAGAGAACTATACGAGATACTTTGTTTAATGCATTTCTGTGTAACACAATAGGTCAATATATCTTACCTAGAATGTCCTTGATATCTACTTCTGGAGATTCTAATTCTTTATCCATAACTTTCTTCAATCCATGAGTGCAATCCATCAAAGTTTCAAACATCATTTTCATTTTTCCCGAGGTGAAAGCCGGTGTTAATTTTCTCCTCATTTGTTTCCATCTTTCACCCTTCAAACACAACAAATGGGCGGTCAAAGGTTCACCTTCAACTTCATTAACAGCCCTGTCTGTGAAGTGCTGGAAGTCACTTTGCATGATAGACTTTATTAGATCCAAATCTATCACCACAAACCATGGTTCGAAGAGAACATAAAGTCCAATATATTTCAGGTTTCTTGATTTCACATACTGGTAGGTTCGTTGAACTCTTTCTGCGACTGAACCACCATGAAAGAAAGGACTTCGCAAGTGACCCAAAATTAAAGAATAAGGTGGAGTTTCTACACCAAGTTGTTTCCAAAAATTCTTCTTATTCCTCAACCATATCCAGAAGGCGAGCAGGCAACTTATTGACAAGACAAGAACTGTGTTGGATACTTCCATTTCTGAAATTTATTAATGAAGGACAAGCTCTTATTTTGAAGTTTTCTTCTCAAATCAATCGTTTCATTGAACTGAAGTGCATAAATATTTCATAATAAATCCATTCCCAAAAATTTGCAAATATATATCTCACAAAGGAACCCTTATCATACAAATCAATAATGCAAATTTTTATTGAGTTTTTTATACGTACCTGTTTGCTTATTCTCTCAACCTAAAAAATCTTGCATTGACACATTCCAATACTTTTGTTTGAAATGAAATGATATTTCATTACCTTAATATGCACCTTATCTAATCGAGTAAATAACAATAATCTCAGACAGATAAACAGATTTTTGTCATTCCAGATAATGTAACAACGAGTATATTTACATTTGGACTTGAGAAAATATTCTCTTCAATTGTACAATTCAAAAATAAACATCTACATATATATATATATATATATATATATATATATATATATATATATATATATATATATATATATATAGATGTATCACCTGCTTTGGAGTGTATGTTCCAGAATAGATGGCCGCTACTTTAGCCACTTGAGGTTCGCTGACGAAATAGTCCTGTTCTCCCATGATGCTACTGATCTTCAAGAGCGCATCAATAAACTGAACATCGCAGACAAGAAAATAGGTCTCGAAATGAACACCGCAAAAACAAAGATGATGCTGAACCCTTTCTACACCAGGCAGCAAATAGAGTTGTACGGGTCCCCATTGAAAATAGCAGCGTCTTACACATATCTGGGACAGATTGTCACGAGAGACGCAGATACTACACCGGAGATCATGCAAAGAACCAGAAGAGCTTGGGGTACAGTTGGCCGACTGAAACACATCTTCAAATCAGATATGCCACTATCCTTAAAGGGCAAACTGTTTGTCCAATAACCAGCGATGACTTACGCCAGCGAAATCTGGATCGTCGTGGAGTGTGTAAAAAGGTCAAAGTGGAAATAGGCAGACATTCTAGCCCGAACAAAAGATGAGCGTTGGTCACCTGTAGTTGGTGATTAGCAGCCCAGAGACAGGGTAAGACTAAGAAAGCGCCCTCACGATCGATGAGATAAGGAGATTGTGGATTAGCTGGGCGTTGCTTCGAAGAGGGGGACTGCCGATAGGGAATCTTGGCAAAGACAGAGTGGAGGCCTTCGTTCTGCAGTATACGGACAGAAGTTTATGATGATATATATATATATATATATATATATATATATATATATATATATATATATATATATATATATATATATATATATATATATTTATTATTTTCGATGTTTTTAGCAATAACAGGCTTATTTTGATGTTAAAAACTTCATTTTCGTTGTCATTCTTGTCATTTCGTTGTTTAATTCTGTCAAAATTAATGAATAATTGAAATTTATGAATTACTATAGATACCAAAACGTCAATTATTATTTTAAAATTCAATTTTTATGATTTTGCTTTTTTGTTGTCTCACATATTCATTTTTAATATTCAGAGGAATATTTCTGGCTCAGCATTCGCTTCGGAAGTTTCGAAAGCATTGAAAATAAACAAGTCTTGTATATAGTCATCTAAATTATAATATTCTGCTGTGGAGCTGCTCTACAGAAATAAATAGGGTGTTTATTACATAGAAGCGAATACTTCGATTGATATTCAATATTCATCAACGAACATCTTGTAAACTTATCTTCATTAATAATTACATACTCACCTTACCGTGTTTATATATTTATAGATGTTCGTAATATGTTGGAGAAAATGAGGGTAGGTTTATTAAATTAAATATTAATCATTAGTGTCCAAAAAGTATCAGTGATGTGCTACTTTTTCCTTAGCATAAAATAGCTGAATTTGAGCACCCTCTCCATTATCAGAGTATTAAAATTTTCAACCATTTGCCATCAAATTTGAAAGTATTTGAAGCTCATTTGCTTAAGAGGAAAGTTGAATCTCTGCTCTTAACAAAGGCAGAGTGTAGCAGAGTACTTCGATGATTCGAATGTAGGCAATAATGTATGAATCAATTTTTTGTATCATATTTTTGGTAATTTTTCTGCTTTTTTTCAAATAAAGTTTTATATTATTGTAAATATAAATTGAGCTAATATTTATGTTTGAACCAATATTTTTGCTCGAGGGCTGAATGGAAGATCAGACTCAAAACTGAATTCGGTCTTTTTGAGAGCATTCTCCTTAGTTGTATTTATTTGTATCAATTGAAATGAATGTAATTTTACAATGTAAAGAATGTTTCTCAATAAATTCATTTTATTATATCAATTATTATTATATTTTATTTTTATATTATAGGCGTAATATAATATAAATATTATAGATTTTATATATCGTCGGCGTGAACAGATTCATAATACTGGATCTGCTTGACTGAATAACTTATAAATATAATGAATAGTAATGGGAGAATATTATTGCATGCCATTTCCTTTAAAGTCCTATATTGTAGAAAAATTTTGCTTCCAATCGAAGCAATGTTCCTTATTAAGCTAACGCATTCCGTGTACCTCATGTTAACATGTAACACAAAGTGAGGTTAAGAATTCATTCAGGAAGTCGCAAATTTCAATAAATTTCAGTAAGTATTACTTCAATCATTTTTTCATATTTCAACAATTATTAGAACTTGAATTAGTTCCATAATGTACTGTAATGTAATTCATGATATTCACAATGTTGAGTCGATAAATTCCACTAACTTCATTAATAATCAATATTTACAATGAAAGTAGGGAAATGTGAAATTGAACAAAACCGGACAGTATTTTATCCTGGACTTAGCATTAGAAGAGAAACTACGATTCGATTTTCTTGTGTTTCAACCAAATATCTCCAACAACTGATAACAGAGGGCTGTCAGGGTCCCATTGAAATGGTTCTTTGGTTCTGTTACTCAAACTGAATTCATAATTTCGCAGTAAAGTGATTAGTCCCAATTTGGTCTCCATCAATCCAAGACGTTTACCTGTTCAAAATTCGGGGATATTTCAGTATAAATATATATGTTTGTGTATGTGTATATAATCTGTACTAACCTATGCACATCCTAGGTCCTTCACCAAACCCTAAAAATGAAAAATCGTGCCTTAATTTCTTATTTTCTTCGGAAAATCTCTCTGGATCAAACTTCTCTGGATCTGGATAGTATTTTGGATCATGATGTATACCAAAAGTTGGAATCCATATATTCATTCCCTTTGTCAAAATAATTTCAGTTCCAGGTACCTTATACTCTTTAGTACAAGTCCTAGCAGATACTGTTGACGGTGGGAATTTCCTTATTGTCTCTAGAATTATAAACAAAAGGCTCAATTTGAAAAGCTCTCGGTTCAGACTGCATTCATGATTGATAAGACATATACTCGACCATTGTTGGAATTTGGTTCCTCTATTTGGTGCCCAATGTTAGTGCGTTACCAAAATCTTATCGAAAGTGTTCAGAGAAGGGCTACTAAAATGCCTTATGGTCTCAAAAGACCTAATTACGAGCAGCGTTTACTACGCTTTGGCCTTATCGCCAAAATGGACAGACTGAAGAGATATTATCACCACCTTTAGAGACTTCAATGAACTATTTTCCATTGATTTGAGCGATATATTCACTTTAAGTGAGGACAATCGTCTACGAGGTCGCTAACTGAAGTGGGAAATCTCCAAAACTACCATTAGCAGTCGTTTTTTACTAATCCAGTTTTCGGTGGAACTCTCTAGCATTTTCGGTTGTACGTGCCGCTTCAATAAATTTCTTCAAAAATAGCAGAGATGTATCTGTTTTTAACGTCACTAGAGTAACTACAGGAGTTGTCTTACTCAAATATCGTGTCTCTCGTGAAAGCATTTGAGATTTGTTTTAATCGTTTCTTTTCATTTATTAGTTTCATTATATTTAATCTATTTAGTTGTTATCTTAGATTTAATATTATTTGATTTTGCCGGTCTCCGTAGCTTAGTCGGTAGAACTCCCGACTTTGGTGCGGTAGAACTCGGGTTCGAGCCCCGCTGAAGGCATGGGTGTTTGTGTTTGTCTATGATTTAAGTAGTTTGAATAATGAAAAATGCTGGGTAATGTACATCGATTACAAGCCCAATGGCCGTTCGGAACCGGTTAAATTGTAGGTCCACTGAATTAAAAAAATTATTCACACTTCCTTCAGAAATTATCTAATTCAATTGAGTCATAGGATGTTTATCATCCACTCTAATCATAATAATAATAAAAGAGTCAACTACCGATATTCTTTATGACTTGATATCAACAGTTGAATCTTGGAATATCAAATCTCAAATAAGATGAGATCATTCATGAACTCATAGTGAAAACTAGGAAGCTTTTTAGATTTGCGTTTGGGAGTTTCTGCTTGGAAATACAGTTGACGTTATCCACTGAACAAGGCAAGTTCCGGACCTCAAGATCTCGTTCTCACTAGCCACATTGAAGGTAGGTAGGGTTACAACCCTTGGAACCCCTTGAGCAGCTAATCATTAACGAAGCCCTTCACACCCTTAGTCTCCCTTGGAATTACAGAGCATGAATCAAGTCATATACAATTGAATATAGTACGATAACTTGGTGAAAGCGATAGGTTTCGTTGCGGATATAGGTCAATGCCAGAAGAATATTCATACTGCAGCCCTATGATCAGAAATTCATATGCTTTATCAAGAAATAATCAATACAAACTCACCAGAAATAACTTTTTCTAAATATGGCATTTCCATTACAGTATCATACGTCAAATTGTCATCATGTCTCTTCAAAACCTCCAGAATTTCTTGCCTCAGTCTGTCTTGAATACTTGGATTTTTAGCCAATTCGTAGAGACAAAATGTCATTACAGTGGCAGAAGTTTCGAAACCGCCCACAAAAAATATATAAGCCTGAGCTGCTATCTCGTTTATTGTAATAGTATTTTCTTCTTCTGTGATATCTTCATCTATCATCTCATCGTCATCCACTAATTTCTTTCTATTCTTCAAATCTATTAGTATTTGCATCAAATCTTTACGTACTACGTTATTTTTCTCTCTATATTCGATAGTATTCTGGACTACGTCCATAAAGAAGTCATGAGCATCTTGAGGAATCATTCTAACGTTAAACATCCTCATTAGTCCAGGTGACATTGAAATCAATTTCTGCTTAATACTTGAAATCATTCTTGTGGGAAGTTGTATGGAACTTTTTGCCTTTTCTCTGAACTCATTATGAGGTTCTTTCAAGCTGTTACATTCTATGCCAAAGGCACAAGTCCCAATGAGATCAGTTGTGAATCTACCTAAAATGTAATTGATTGAAAGAAAATCATATTATTGAGAAGAAACAAATGAATTCAGCTGACAAGCCAGCCGTAAGACTGGACGTCAGAAGTTGAAGAAATAATATTGGCTTTTCTGATAAGTAGAGGGTGTCCCAAAATTAACGCAAGATTTGAATTGGCTACCATTTAGGCAGTAAAGTAAACCTAGAAACAATCGACGGTTGACAGTTTAGGGTAAGTAGAAATGAAGCGTTACAAGATAAAACAACATGACTTCATTATTGAACAATATTTCAGAAATAATGAAATTATTTCTAAGATCTGGTTCTGCATGCTTTCAAAATTCAATTAACACAACAACTGAAGCAATGAGCATGCACAGCGAACAAAGTTTGGAGAATAGATTATTAAACATCAAAAATGGATGCTGATTATTCGAGCAAAATTATTCTGAGCAACGAAGCAAATTCACGCATTGATGGGTTTTTTAATTGCCAGAACTGCCGCTTTTGTACTGAGAACCCACATGTTATTGTAAAAACAAATGCAACCGATACGTGTCACTGTTTGGTATGGATGTATAACAGAAAGAAACAAGACACTACCAGTGGTTCATTGCGATATTTATACTCATGATAATATGATCTATAATACGTCATTATATAGAAATTTTTCAAATGAATTCATTTCATCACTAAGCGTTCCTTAATTGCATTTACCTAAAATATCTTTAATGTCTATTTCTGAAGATGAAAGTTCTTGGTCCATGATTTCCTTCAGTGTATAGGTGCATGCCAAAAAAGTTTCAAACATCATTTTCATCTTCCCTGAACTGAATGCAGGTGTTAGTTTTTTCCTCATCAATTTCCATCTCTGGCCCTTCAAGCATAACAAATGCCCAGTCAATGGTTCACCTTCTACTTCGTCGAATATTTTATCAGTGAAATGTTGAAAATCACTCTGAAGGATATGTTTTATTAAGTCCAAATCCACCACAACAAACCAAGGATCTAACAGAAGATACAGTCCAGCATATTTCAAACCCTTTTCCCTAACATAGTCGTAAATTATGCGAACCCTTTGAGACGGAGATCCACCCTGAAAATAACGGGTTCTAAAATGACCCCAAATCAAGGAGTACGGTGGTGTATGCACTCCAAAGTTCTTCCAGAAGTTTCGCTTTCGTTTTAACCATATCCATACAAAAATTGAGAAGCCAATAGTCAGTGCAAGATACAATATACTGATCATTTCCTCCTTTGAAAGGTATGCATGTATCTGAAAAATCAAATGTTTATATTTATATAAAAAATGAAAAAATAATCACAGATTCAGTAACTACTGATGAAACAAAGCAGATATCTGTAAGAACAATCTCAAAACTTCTTATCTTCACGAAAAATCACAATTTTAGGGTATGAAAGTAAAGAATGATTATCTAAAATTATTGCTTCAACATTCAAAATCAAACAAGCAAAAAATTATCTCATTTCAATCTCATTTTATAGTTTGAACAACAGCTGGTTTATTGTTGCAGAAGTTCTGAAAGAGAACCAAAAATTATCGGTGAAGCTCACATAAGTTTCAAGCTTCGTAACTCTCATCAGAACGGCGTAGCGAAGTTTCAATTATGAAAACGAAGATATGAAACAAACAAGGCAGATATTTCCATTCGGAAACGATTAAGTAATGAAAGCCACTTCTGTTTTTTATAATATTTCGAATCCAACTACTAAAACGTGGCTACAGGGTGCAAATGGAAGCCAGCAAGCCCGGTACACTTATCTACAGTTACTGCGTCTTGGCCATTTTTATTACAAGCCATGAAATGAATATCTATCATAGAATAGAAGTGGTCTAACAATCCCGCCATTAGTTGAGCTGGTATACTGATGCAAATAGGACGCTTCCCAAAACTTTCGTAATTTGAAGGTAAATAATTTGAGCTTTCGTTATAAATTCTATATTTTTCAATTGTGTACAGTGTAATACATGTGTTGGTGTTGATAATTCGTTGAAATCAGTTACGATTTCAATTCTAATCCTCTATTCATCAATTTTCTATAGTTTTATCTAGGTGCTAGTGTTGATAGTTTGTGGATAACATAACATAACGAAGTGTTTTGTGTGTACCGATTTAATCTAATCGAATTTGTGTGTTGTGTTCTGAGTACGGATTACTTACAAATAATTTTTTTGTGAAATATAATGTAGAGGATAGGTATTCCGTAGGTGATTCAGTAAGTTTCAGGCTTGGAATAGGTGAGTTTCTAGTAAGCATATTTTCTCAAAATGACAAAAACTTGTTGCATTCCTGGTTGTAAATCAAATTACAACAGCGCCCTGCGGGCGGGTGGGCAACTATCGACTTTCTGTTTCCCTAAAATGAATTTTTAAAGAGTAAATGGATGAAATGTATACCACGAGATAATTGGGCTCCAACAAAATATTCAGTTGTTTGTGCCTTGCATTTTCTTTGTATTTAAAAATGTCTTATTTCACATTTGTGCCATATTTGATAAAATTATTAATGACATTCCTCTCGAACGGGACTTTTTGAATAATATACACCAGAAAGCAATTTTGTGTAATCTCACTATTTTGGGCGTGTCATTGGATGAGTCTTTGAAAGATTTTTATTGTTGCTGTTTATGTGGTGAAGACAATAAAAATATTCTGAACATGCTGTGTTCCATTTTTTTCAAATATCTTATTGAATGACTACACAAAAAAAAATAATGAAGACGGACACGAGAAAACTGAATCAAAAAATAGACGAAGAAAGCTCAATACTTTCATAAAATATAGTTTGTTGGTTGCGCTTATCAGAAATATAATATTTATTTATACTTAGGTAAATAATTCAATTTGAGTAATTCTTACCGCGTTTCTTTCAAGGTTCCTATTCTCTCAAATAATTCAATAAATTTGTTTAGGCAACTCTTCATGTAAATAAATCCGACTGACTAACAGAAGTATTATTTACGCAGTGCGCTTTATCGAAAACATCGTTGTTTTCTTGCAATAATAAATGTTTTATTCTTAATGTTATAAATACTAATAATATTTCTCATTTGTTCGCAATATACAACAGACCTAGAAAAATGAAACTTAATGGTGCAATCATTCCATAATATTTTTGGCGTAATCGTTATAATCATTCCATGGTATTAAGTATTCAAAAAGTATTATCAATATAGTAACAAAAACCACATTAAAATATTCTCTAAACAAAATATTCTTCTCAAACTAAGGAAGCGAACTTAAAGTAAAATAAAACTAATAAAATTCAATAATGAAGTCAGGTAAACAAGTTGAACACAATGACTGTATTTAAGAGCAATTAGACTTGAAAAGCAGCTGAGAATTAAATAAATTTCAAATTGCAATAATTTATCAATTTGATTGTTAGGTGGATATATTAAATAACTCACTTGGATTGGAAAACACTGGCTTGAACTGAACTGAAAAATTCTAATTCATTGAGCAATCTTAGAAATATCATAGATTATGTTAATTCTCGATAGTTCAAAAGTATTCAATATTCATTAGGTATTGTTTTTCGAAATTGCATTTTGACTTAAAAGTGTCAAGAGAATTTTGAAAACGTATTTATTCAATCAAATATTTCATTCGTTACTTTTTTATTCAGAACTGTTGTATTCATTCGAATTCAAATCAATTGTGGACTCAAATTCAGAATTTTCAAGTTATTGATTACCTTCGAAGTTTATCTTTTAGAACATTTTTTTGTATAAAAAGACTATTTTGAAGTCTTTCAATATAATACATCGAATATTGAAATTTTCTCATTCTCAAATTCGAATGTTTTTGGATATTTTCACTTATACTCGCCTATATTTTATGACTGTTTTCTCATTATCGATTTCTACTTCTTCATTACATTAGTCTCTCTTTAGAGTTTTAGCCTATATTTCTTGAAATTAAAAGGTATACAAAATTGAAACTTTCAAGTTATTTCGATAACATGTGAAATAAATATTGAAAATGATTTAATTCTATTAGTACATTGAAAATAAACCTGTGTAATATAAATTAATACAAAATAATATAATAAAATTGAATGATACAAAAAGTTATTATATGTGCTGCAAAAGTTCATGAGAATATTTAATTTCATCAATTTTCTGTGAATTGAAGCATTGAAGTTATAACTTAAATTTTTTTCATTATAAGTTTTCAGACACATACATATTACTGAAAATTCTAATCATTGAATTTCAGTTTGAAATGTATTTTTCACTATTACTTCTTCTTTTCAGGAAATCGATATCAAACACATTTAACATAAAATATTATAATTCAAAAAAGCACAGGCTTTATGTAATTTCATTTCAAAAAAGAAGTTAGAATTATAATTCAGACCAACTGAAAACTTTAAATAAAAGTACCACTATATTCTCTTGTGTTTCAGCCAAATATCCCCAAGGTTTGATAACAGGAGGAATTTGGGGTCCCATTCTAATGGCTCCTTGGTTTTCTTGCTGACATCAAATTCATAATTTTGTAGTAAAGTTATCAATCCAACTTTGGCCTGCATTAAGCCAAAACGCATACCTATCAAAATAAAATCAATTTTGATTAAACATTTCTAACCATATAGAAAGTTCTGCATGAAATTGATGCATCTTTTACCTATCATTATTATTATTCTTATTAAAGATCTAATTCTTTGTTTGAATTGCTCATGAAGTTAGAAGTTTTAGTTACATTATAAATGAAGAATACACATACTAACCTATACACATTCTTGGGCCTTCTCCGAAAGCCAAAAATGAAAAATCATGCCTTAATTTTTTGTTTTCGTCGGAGAATCTCTCAGGATCAAATTTCTCAGGATCTTCATAGATATCTGGATCCCAGTGAATACCATAAATTGGAATGAAAACTTTCACTCCTTCATTCAAAATTATTTCGGTTCCAGGTAGTTTATAGCGTTTAGTACAGGTTCTTAAGAGCACAGTACCTGGTGGATACTTCCTCAAAGTTTCTACAAAACACACAGGAATTTTTTCTCATAAGAATATATACAAATACAAAAACGCAAAATACAATAACACAAAAAGCACTAGATACCCCTTAACTGAATAATAAGAATGCTTTTTCACAATTTTTACAAAATGTGTTTGTTGAATCCGAAATTTTATCGATCGGCACAAATTCTAAAACGTATTTTCCGAAATAAATTGGGAATCCAATGAAAATAATTTCAATAACTTACCAGATATTACTTTATCTAAATAAGGCATATTCATCATAGCATCATATGTCAATTTGTCTCCATATTTCGTTAACACATGTCGAATTTCATTCCTCAATTTGTTCTGAATAGATTTATTCTTAGACAGTTCATACAAACAAAAAGTCATCGTAGTCGAAGACGTTTCAAATCCAGCCTCAAAAAAGACAAACATTTGAGCAACTATATCATCTTCACTTATACTGAAATTTTCTCTTTCTTTTGAATCTCCCATGTTTAATTCAGCCTTATCATCTTTTTTATTTTTCATATCTATGAGTAGCTGTAACAAATCCTTACGAGACACGTTGTTTTTCTCTCTATATTCGATGGTATTTTTCACTACTGACATGAAAAAGTCATTAATATCTTGTGGAACCAATTTTATATTGAGGAATTTTATCAGCTTCGGTGATTTATCAAGAAATAACCGAAATATACTTGAAGATGCTTTATTGGGAACTTGAAATGCTTTTCTTCCTTTTTCTCTGAACTCATTGTCTGGGTTTTCCAAACTGTTACATTCTATTCCAAACGCGCAAGTTCCTATTATGTCAGTGGTGAATCTCCCTAAAATTAAGAATGTATTTAAAGAAGATAGGTTCAGGTTACTCATTAAATATTAGACATAAATTCAAGATTTCTTTCAGGAATTATTGTAAGACCATTTTCTCATTTAAATTTGTAATGTGAAAGTTTATTAGTTCTTGCTACCTGGTGATTTGGAGTAGTTCTTTTTGCCATGGTTGACCATGAGAAAAAACAATTGAAATGATGTTCAGGTGGGTTGGCTATGCCGAGAGGTATGTAACGAGGTTCTGCAAGATAAGCACCTTTTGGAAGACCATATGGAGATGAAACGATAACAAAATATATTAGCTGAATGAGCAGGGGAAGTAATGGTGGTTTACAGCAATTTGAGGCGTAGACTGTTAGGTGAACGAGGAGTTACCTTGAATTATAGTGCTGCACAGATGGGAAGATGCATTTCTGTGTAACACAATAAATCTTACCTAGAATATCCTTGATATCTACTTCTGGAGATTCTAATTCTTTATCCATAACTTTCTTCAATCCATGAGTGCAATCCATCAAAGTTTCGAACATCATTTTCATTTTTCCTGATGTGAAAGCTGGTGTTAACGTTCTCCTCATTTGTTTCCATCTTTCACCCTTCAAACTCAATAAATGGGCGGTCAAAGGTTCACCTTCAACTTCCTTAGCAGCTCTGTCTGTGAAATGCTGGAAGTCACTTTGCATGATAGACTTTATTAGATCCAAATCGATCACCACAAACCATGGTTCGAAGAGCACATAAAGTCCAACATATTTCAGGCTTCTTGATTTCACATACTGGTAGATTCGTTGAACTCTTTCTGCGACTGAACCACCATGAAAGAAAGGGCTTCGCAAGTGACCCAAAATTAAAGAATAGGGTGGAGTTTCTACACCAAGTTGTTTCCAGAAATTCCTCTTATTCCTCAACCAGATCCAGAAGGCGAGCAGGCAACTTATTGACAAAACAAGAACTGTGTTGGATACTTCCATTTCTGAAAATTACTAATAAAGAAACAAGCTATTAGATTCAAGTTCTTCTCAAATGAATCGTTTCATTGAATTAAAGTGCATATATATTTTATAATAAATGCATCCCTCAAAATTTGCAAATATATATCTCACAAAAGAACTCTTATTACACAAATCAAAAATTGAAATTTCATTTGAGTTTGTTTTACGTACCTTTTTGCTTATTCTATCGCCTAAAAAATCTTGCGTGAACACACTCCAGAAATTTTGTTTGAAATGAAATGGGTATTCATTACCTTAATATGCATCTTATCTACTCGAGTGAATAACAATAATCCCAAACAGATAAATAGATTTTTGACATTCTAAATATTGTACCTATATTTAAATTTGGTCTTTGAAGCCGGAGGATATTGATTCCAGGTAAATGATCTTCAAATGTACAATTTAATAATAGATACCTGTATATATATATATATATATATATATATATATATATATATATATATATATATATATCTAGTAGAGAAATAGAAAAACAAGAACGAAAAATTCTCAGAAAGATTTACGGGCCAATCCATAGAAACGGTATTTGGATGAAAAGACCTCAAAATGTACTGTATCAAAAGACAAATACGATAACGGAAGAAATCAGAAAACGACGAGCAAAGTTCTATGCACATATCTACAGAATGAAACAGTCCAGAATACCGAAGAAACTACTCGATATAATTATGAATAGTAAATATATATATATATATATATATATATATATATATATATATATATATATATATATATATATATATATATATATATAGCTGAATAAAAAATTATGATCATAGTTATAGCTTTGTCTATTGAAAATGGAAACACCTGTAAGTCGAGTTGGAATTCCTTGCAACCTTATTAGTTCAATTATTATATGTTTCATTATATAACAGAATCTTCGTTGTAACTGAGAGATAAATTTAATTGAAAATTTTCATTTCTGTTTATGAAATTTGTAGTGTTCATTAAAGGAGTACCTAACTGATAACAGGTCAGATCGACCTTCGAAAGTTCAGATCTACTTGAAAGCATGATTCTTGAAAATATAAATCCACCTTAGGATGTCAAACTGTCCCCTTTGCTCCCATCCATTCAGGATCTGCCCGTAAACCTGTGCCTATATGTTTATCCATCATATTTCAATGGAACATTCATCTTCTTTGGGACTAAATATTGTCAATATCGATCCTGATGATTAAATAAAATTTTTTAGTGTTTCCTTCGATGTAGGATCAACAAAGAAGACACTTGTCAGTCAATGGTCCGTCAAATTCGTGAAGCGTATCTGTCATTAATTGAGTCAAATATAAGAAATGTTATATCTCTATGGGCCTGGTCTTTTATTTATTTATTCAACATACACTGTTTCACAGGATACTTCCTAGTTACAAAACAGGAAACACAACAGATATTAAAAACAAAATTGGTAGTACAGAAGTTTTAAAGCGTCAATTTTGTACTTTCAAATTTTAAAGTTCAATTTCAAAAGAAAGAGTTTGTGAATATGAATCACAACTGATAAAATGAAATATAATCATAGAAATAAAAAGACTTAAATGCTGACCAAACTTATACATTACATATAAATTCAAACACACAAATACATATACATTCACATATTAACACTTATACACACAAAATTATATGAGTGAATATGAATTCTGTTCGTGAATACATATAATTGATTGTTCTATCAGAAACTTGCCTTAATATCAGTAACAGAACAGTGAACCCACCTTAGCTCCCAAAATATTACATTGTTCACACATGGTGTGCAATCGAGAAAATTTTAGAACATTCGTTCAAACTGCTGGAAGGTAGAACGTGAATTCGCTTCTGGAAGAAACTCTTGGAACAATAAAGTTCAGCTTTTGCAATAATTCCTGACATTTCACTTTATTTTTATATATTTTATGCAAGAAGATTATTGAATGGCATTTCATTCACGCACTGAGTGTGTCCACATTATGTCGACTTGTAAGCGTTTCATGTTGTATGCCTATAGGTGGATATATTCCATCAATTCTGAAGCTCAAAAGTTTCAGGTTGAATATATTGGAGTCTATTCAACTTTCGTTGAATAGACTCCAGTTGATCAATATTTAACTGATAACCAGGATCTTACGAAAGCACAATACAATGTTTTTAGGGTTGATATATTGCTAAATTCCTTACTAATGTGAATAATGAAACCATATACTCTACAGGCAGCAGCTACCATGGCATTGAATGTGGCACAAAAGTTAGTTTTCTGGTGTTAGTCTTCTTCAAATGTTAGTCTTCTGGAGCAATGAGTATTTTTGTACTTCAAAGAAGGTGTACTAGATTATTAGGAAATTTAGACCTCCCATCCTGCTGAAGAAATGCAATTTTACAGCTATAAATCATGACTTCACCTTGTCTTTATAATTACGAATGCCTTATTCATTGTCATGAACTCAAAACGTAACAATATGAGGTCAAATGCAGATTTTCGTATATATGACGAGAAAAGAACAAGAATTAATGTGAAATTTTATAGGTTGGATTATTTGAGTTTAAGGAATGAGTACTTTGAAGATTAATTAAACGACGATTATAGGATAACTATTAGTTTTTATAGAGTTATGTACCACATGATGTATTTCTCTAATCTATTTTAGTAGAATTGAATATTTTGTGTTAAAGATGAAAAGATTTAAGTCAATTCCTCGAAAACTTTATTTTGATGAGATGTATGAAAAATTACTATAAGATGTACTTACATCTTAGGGGTTGTCCATTAATCACGTGATCTTTTTCCATTGGTGATACGTAGTGAGGTTTGAGACCACCCCCTCTCCCCCTTCTCAACATCACGTGTATTTTTAGTACCTACAAAGAATCTTAAAATTTTCTGAATATTATCTTAATTTAAATACAGGTATAAACTATAATCTTATTTTATTCTGAAATTAAGGACCATAATAAAAATGTCTACACCAGGTTGCAAGTTTTTTTGATTGCCATAACAATAATAATAAACGAAGAGTGTAATCATAGGAAAAACATGTATTGTACTAGTACATGAATATATTTAATGTATATTGTCCTCGGACCACGGATTAGCAAGACATTTTTCAACACTTACAACTGGATAAGCCGTTCTTTGGCTGGCATCGGCGAGTCAAGATCACTACACGCCGCGCCGTGCCGCTTAATATTTGTTTAAAAATCGCGCGTTTGACGAAAAAATAAATACACGAGATATCTTACTACAACAACCCCCCCTCCCCCTTGTGTTATTTTCGTGATTTTATCGAACACCCCCCCCTTTCAAGCCTCACGTGATTAATGGACAACCCCTTAAGGCGGGTTCAGGCGGCGCCCACCCACTCGCGCATCCCTCGCACAATGTAAACACCTTTCTCCCCTCGAGGCCACTCACAGTGAGGCCAACTCGGGGTGAGCCGTCGTTAGTCGGTTCTAACCTCGCGCCTCGCGAGTAGATGCTTGTCGTCTATACACTGAGGCGAGGATGAGTTTATTGCCGGGCGAGTTAAAGGCGAGTCGGATGCGCGAGTGGGTACGCACCGTCTAAACCAGGCTTAACATACACTTTAGTTTATAGGTAATGAACACTCGTAATATGTGATCCTCTACTATGGGACAGTTTTAAAATGTCTGTTGAGTGAGCCCTTGTATATAAAATTTTAAAAAAATTGAATTGAATCAATAAATATCTATCTATGTGAATAAAGATGAGAATTCTTAAACACGAAATCGGTTCTAAACAACCGAAACCCACGTCTTCGAAAACACCCAAATATGCAATTCAGAAACACATAAATATGTATTCATTCTCGTATAATTCGGGGGCCGCTTTTCAGCTGCACCGCCTCCAAGTTTTGAATATATGGCAAACTTTTCCGAATGATATAGCACAATTGCGCATTTTCCATCTCTTCATTTGTTGTCATTCAAGCGTGACAGATGAAATGAAATATATGTTTACCACACGTTCTCCGAACTTTAATCATTTCTTTCACTGTCGAGGCGTGTGAAGTGGAAGCCTTTGAAAAAGTGAGAATTTTCAGTGTGATATATTGCAATGGAATTTCCCGTTCCATCATATTCTGGATCAGGAATTTTTCCATACAATGAATCTCGAATAAATATGTCAAGGAATTTTCTGGATTCTGTAGTCGTTTTTGTTCTGAAAAAAGGGCCATTACAATCGATACTCTTGAATAAATTGACAAAATCGAATATCAAATGCCAAGAAAAATGAGAGTGGATGAATCTGCTCTAAAATTCCATACCTTATAAAACACATTCAATCATTTAATTTGAATTTAGAATTCGTTCCTTCGCAATAATATTTCGCAGTACATCTGTTTGTTCCAGAAATAACTTTGAAATACGAAGCAAACATAAGAAGAATTAAGCATAATGTACCTAAATAACTATAGGATAATTCGAACAGTTGATTTTGATGTATACTTTTATTGTGATAACGTGACGCGTTGCGTCGGTAAAAACAACTTCTTCAGGCGTTAACAGAATATGATTAAACAACAGAGTTGATTTTGGCGTACTTCAGGGTACGGTCCACTGCCATTCTCCTTATACATTAATGATATTGTTTTGCATGTAAAATATGCTGTATACGATTGTTCGCAGATGATACAATGATTTATGTTAGTGGTAAAAATATCCAGACTATGACAGAATAGATCAATAGAGACTTGGCAGCAATAAATGAATGGCTAAGCGATAACAGTTTATCGCTGAATGTAACAACGTCTGAATTTGTAGTTTTTAGTACAAGTAAAATTCTTGAGGTAAATAGTAACGAAAATATAAGTATAAAAATTGAGAACCAGAACATTGAAGGTGTAAAATTTGTTAATACTTAGGCGTTATGTTAGATGAGAAATTGAGTTTCAATGATCATGTTGACTTCATATCATTAAAAATCTCCAAGAAAATCAACTTTCTCAAAATAATTGGAGAAAATCTGACGACATATATGAAGTTATTGCCCTTTAGGTCAATAAAATAATGATATACTTTGAATATTGTTCCACTCTGTTATTGGAATTGAGTAAAAAAAAAATTCAACAGTTACAAAAGTTACAGAATAGAGCTATGCGAACAATTTTGAAATGTAATAGATATACTCCAATCCAAAGCATGGTTAATTGTTTATAACTAACGTTTGTTAAACAGAGAATACTTTTTATACAAATATATTTATATTTAAAGTTAAAAACAAATTGTTCCCATATAGAGTAAAAAATGTAACATGTGTCAGTGGTATGCACGTTTATAATACAAGAAATGCTGACAATTTTTACATGCTAGTTTGTACGCGTTCTAAACATAGAGTTTTTGATAATTTGTTGAAATCTGTACATCACACTGTAAAAAACAAAGTGTTTAATGTGCTTACCGATTTCAGTGAAACCAAATCAATTTTGTGTTATTCGAGACTCTCTTAGAAGTTTTCACGGTTTCAGTATTAATCCTCTATTCATCAATTTTTTATAGTGTAATATGGATGCAAGTGATGATATTTTGTTGATAATATAAATGTTTTGTGTGTCCCCATTTAGTCGTATCGAAATCAAATTGTGATTCCTGGTTCTAAATCAAATTATAAGAGCACTCTGAACGCGGGTGGGCAATTAGTATCGACCTTTAGTTTCCCTGAGAATTAATTTTTAAAGAGTAAATTTTTAATAGTGTTGGTTTTTACTTGATGTAAATCCATTATAATTGAATGAAAACTTAAATTCAAACACTTGAACTTATGATTTACACTTTATTGACTATGATATTTGAAATACGAATTTCAAAATTTCACACAATATACAGAAAAGTAGTCAATTAGATTTGTGGGAAATAGTGAAAATAAATCGGCATAAAAATTCTGGAAATTTGCTGTTCTGAAATGACCTGTTTGAAGTCGACCGTGGTAATGACTGACATCCTTGGCCTACTTCGCAGTGGTACACTAATTTCACACACGTATACCTCCACGGTTCAAAAGTGAAAGATCTGTATCTCAGGGCTATATCGGTCTTGAATTATAGATAGCATCACGAAATTGAATAGGTACGAAAAGCGAATTTTTCATGAGTTTTCATTTCGGACTTAACGGAGACACCACTTTCCTTCCTGAGCCGTCGGGAAAAAAGCAACGACATCCGCATAAAAACGTTGCCTTGTACAACCAGTATGCATTATTGAGGCTTTTTTTGTTCGACGGTGTTTGATGCCTGTCCCGGGTGGGGAGTGGAGCCCATTTGGCGAACGTGCCCCCTCGGGAGAATTGCTCCAGTCAGCGGGCTGATAGTCCCACATCGAATACCTTGTCTATAAGGGGAGTTTGAAAACACGCTCTGCGACATGAAGAATTCGTTTGATTCTTTTCTCTGTTACGCTAGTAATATTTTCCATGTCTTTCACCATCAAGAAGAATTCGTAATATTTTTCACAATCAAATGAAGGGAACACATAAAAACATACACAGGGTCTTGAAAATGTGGCGGAGTTTTACGAAGAGGCAGTCGAATTAAATGTTAGTTGACTTCACAACAACATTTGGATATTCAGAAATTATTCGATATACTCGTCATATATTTTGGGCAACGAATCCAATTTTAAGAGTTCACTAAAGTTCAGTTGAATTCATCATAAACGATCTCATATTTAGACCTCAGTCCTCTTTAATCTCTCAATTAAATGAGCCACTTTTTGATATTGCCTTAGTTATATCAAAATTGATTCGATATCTTATATTCGTGTTATTATTTCATTTAATTTCCAAGAAAATTTATGAATAATCATTTACAATTTCATTGAACGTTCTCCTTCTTCTCAAATATACGAGATCTGTTCAAAAGAGAGGTGCATGTTCAATTTTTGCGGGCTGGGCACATTCAATTATCGAACTTTTTTTTGTTATGTTGATGCAACATATGATACGTTTCTGATATGTTGACATTATTAGCCTTTTTGGATTAGTAGTTTGTTTTTGTCAACTGAAAAGGTTAGCATTTTTTTGTGTGTTCTTCGATTCTTTACTTTTGAAAAAACGAATCAAAAAATCTGTATTAAATTTTGCGTTAACATGGAAAAAAGTGCTTCAATGCACTTAAAATGTTGACTGTGACATTCGGAGAGTTTACTTTGTCTCCAAAAAGTGTTTATATGTTGTACAATCGCTTTACAGGAGGCCGAGAAGATGTTGATGGCGATGAGCGACCTGGAGTTGCAATGACGTCAACCAACGAAGAAAACAGTGTAGAAAATGGTTTCAGAAAAACGTCGAATAACGTGGAATCAATTAGAACAAGAACGAGCTGATACCGAAAAGTGAGGCGGATTACTCTGAAAGAGACAAATGGATATTGATGATTAAATAAATACTTTTCGAAAAAGTTCATAATTCACCTTTTCTTTTGAACAAACCTCGTATTAATAATAATCATTATTTATAATTCGCGAAAATTAAATTGTTCTGAAATATCAAAGACGATGTTTCAATTTTATTTTAGCTAATGAATAAAACAATGATTTTTTCTGGAATGATGTTTTTATCGATATAATGCATCAAATCGTAAATATTTTTGAATCAAAATGATTTTTCAATCATTTATTAGTTCTTTTCTTCAACAAAGTGTAATTTTATCACAAGAATATTTCCAATCAATTCTTCAAACTTCTAAAATTTGATTTTCTGAAAACTGAAAAGTTATAATATTAACTATAATTATTCATCAAAAATATTATTATTTCATTCATCTAGGACTTTTCTAGTACTAGTAGAACCTTTTCTTAACCTATTTTGTTTGAAGAATTGATAAAATTGATCAAACATAAACATTAAATTTGAAATTGTTCAACATTTTTCATCGAAAAACATTTCATTCTGTTCTGTATAGACCTCCATTTCTTTTTCTTCTTTACATTTTCTCGAAGGTTTCCTCAACAAGTAAAGCCACCTGAAATGAGAGAAATTTCAATTATAAAATGCGAAATTTTTGTATTTGTCAATCTCCCAGTCCGTGGTTACAATTAATAATTTCACAATGAAAAATCGTGGGCAACAAATAGGAATGAATAAAAAATATTTCGAATTGAGACAAAAAAAAATGATTTAAAAAATTATATACATCGGAACACTTTGCTTGATTTCGAAATAGTTTTAGGTTTCCCTAAAGATTATGAAACGTTCAATACAATTAATTCAATTAATCGTTTAATCTCTTGATAATAGTTCAATAACCCGACATATCTCGAGTGTATTAATCCGTTTTTGTTGCATTTAGCCAAGTATATCGAGTTTTATATCTTCAAGGGCATAGAATTAATCAAATATAGTCAAGAAATTGACTTAAATGAATTTAATTAGATGAGTCTTTGTAAGTTCTTTCTATTTCATTCAATTTCATTATTTAGTTATTAGTTACTTTTTTAGTTTTTTTTTACATTGGATTGAGCTTCTTGTTATAATCCTTTTCATTTTGTTCATTCAGTTAGTTCGTCAATTTATTTTTTCCTGTAATTGGGTATTACACCTGTTGAAAAAAGACAACTTATAGAAAAATATATGTACAGTATTAACACCTAATGATATGATACAAACGTTTAAAAAATGATTAATAATAAGCAAAAGTAATTATAATAAATGATAGACAATGAGAGTATAGGTTTACTCAGAATTCACTATACATAAAAGAGTCCAAGTAAACCCAACTAATGAAAGCAAATGAGTGTTGATATCGCATTTGTCAGACACATCCTCGAATATCGAGCACATATACCTATTGGGTAAGTGTACGAGGGAATTAATTTTCGGAGTACCCAAAATTTAATTGAAAAAAATTGATTTGAACGTGAACATTGTCTAGGAACATAAAAATCAATAGAACCAATAAAGGACAGTATATAACCATTTAAGAGGTTATACAGAAACTTCAGAGACAAGTACCTACCAACTTCGAATGACTTAGCTCCAAACGTTTTCAACAGATCAGTTTGGCTATATCCTCTGGACGGATGAACGTCATCTTCCCTCCAAATTAGATATTTTAGAAATTTTCGTTGTATCGACTCTAAATGATTTTTATGAGAATTGTAAATGGGACTCCAAATCATACATCCGAAATCTAATTTGCCCTTTACCAGTACATTAAAGAATTGTGTAAGTGTTTGTGTATTCGAAAATGTTCAGCATTATGCAGAATGAGCCCATAAGGTTGTTATAATTGTTTTATTTCTAGGAGGTACTAAGGTGAATTTCTGATCAAATATAATACCGAGGTCTCGAATTTCGGAGACCCTGGTCAGAATGGTTTCGTTAATTGTGTAGTCAAATTGTATAGACCGTTTCATTTTAGTGAATGTGACAACAATTCAGTTACATTTAGTTACATTAATATTGAGTGTATTGTGGTAACACCAATCAACAATGGCGGTGAGGCCACCCTGTAAGCTTACGCAGTCCTCATATGTTTCGATTTTGCGATATATTTTCAAATCATCAGCACACACGAGACTATGAACTGCTAGACGGTCTATTAGATCGTTTACAAAAAGAAGAAACAGCAGTGGACCTAAATTAGAGTTTGTGGTACACCCCAAATGGCTATACATACTTATGACTAATTGTACAAACTATGTTCGATTATTTAAATAAATTATTATTGACTGAGATTGAATTCTCGCTTAACTCTTGATGAAACATATTTAATTAAATATTTGAATTATTAACTCTTTGAACTTTAACTTTTATTTAAATTAATAACTCAACTCTTGATGAAACATATTCAATGTAATATTTAAAATATATTCATTATAAAATATGATCAAATCTAACTGATTTTGATTATAACAAACTGAGCTAACACGTCTTGCTGAACTTGGAGATCGGTACAGATCGAATCAATCCAAATTGATTGTATTCTATTTAAAAGACAAATATGTTTCACTCTTTGCAGTATGTCATACGTACCACTCTACTTACAGAAATATGAATAATGCTCCAGTGTGTAGAAGTGCACTCACAAAGTAGAATGCCCCTGGAAAAACATCAATTGTTTGATGGTAAACGAAACTGTATAGGGGACCGCACAAAAGGGGAGTAAGTGCTTCACATAATCCAAATATCGAGAACATTTTTCCTAGTTCATCAGCAGACACCAACTTCGACATAATGGACCTCATCGCAATGTGGGAACTTCCATTGAAAATTTCAGTTAAGGCAGCTACAATTTCAATTCAGTTTAATTCATGATATATTTTAAACAGACATATGATTTGTATTGGGTAAATTGAAAATTTAATAATAATGCAAGTATTATTTTCACTTACAACAAAAAAATTAACAGTATTTTAGGTATATTAGTGAATTCAGAATGTTTATTGAATCCATGACGATTGAATGACGATGTGTGCTATCTAACGCTAGTTTATTCTACAGTTCAATAAAAGCTCTTTATTCGCTGCGTATACCTTCCGAAAATATGCCGCGAAGACAGAAACCGTGAATATGGAACCAAGGAACGTTCCTTGGTGACAAAATGAAAAAAAGTATATAAAAAAATTAATTTAATGAAAGATTTATTCGAAATATATCAAAAAAAATTTTTAAGAATATCTAAAATCTTTTTTGAAATGAAATTTCATAGTCTCACCTAAATAGAAGTAGAGTGGGGTTGGTGCCAATGCACTTGCAAAGCAACCAACAATTTTGCTTGACATCCCTATCATCCCTAATGTGGCATCATCCACCTTCATCCAATTGACAAAAATTGCCAGACATAAAGAAGCTCCTGTCAATGAAATGTATCAAGATAACGCATATTAAGTCATTCTAGCTCACCAAGCATTTGGGTGACACTATGATAAGTGTTATAACCGCTGTAATCTAACTCATCCCACGTGAATTTTCTTCTGGAAAACATATACATAACAGTAAGTTCACCTGAGAAAAACAAACAGAATTAATTGCAATAATTTAATAGTTAGTACTGAAAATGTTTATGTTATGTTTACATTCAGCAAGAAAAAGCTTGGCTTAATCTGACAAAACTCTTTGAACCACAAGGCATATACTTTGTTCTACTCATCAATTATTGGGATTCTGATACAACTGAATGGTATTACACCCTTGATAATGGCTAAGTAACCATAATAATAAGTAAATATACGTCAAGTGTTTCAGAGAACTGTTTGAATTGTAATGAATTCAAACTGTAAATTGAATTCGTCCAAATCTCCCCAATAAACTATAAGTTCCCAAATGTTGCACCAGGTGTTGTTTGATGAACGAAAGCATGTTTACACTTGGTACAGCCTTATTCCAAAAATGGATTCAAAAGTTCAAACCACTAGAAAGGTCTAAATGCCGGAAGCATGTTACTCAAGAACTCAACAAACTCTACAGTAATTGGTTAAAGATTGAAAATCTTACAGTACACCTACCTCTATATGATCCCACGTTAAGAAGTACAAGTATCATAACCAAACATAATTTCAATCTTTTCGTAAAAGCTCCCTCCTTGAAAACTATTGCAAAAGTATTAACAATATGACGGTAATCAAATAAATCTACCAGGAAACTTTTCTTTGGTTCCATTTTTGTACCATTTTTCCCATTCGAATTTTTCGATGATAGATCATCTTCAATCATGATAATTCCGTAAAAAATTGCAGCAACGAACATAAATAGCGATAAACTGTACACTCCATAAAATCCTAGTTTCCTGTAAGTAATTCCACTTAATGCAATACCCATTGTTAATGAAACGTGGGTAAACATGGTTGCTGTGCCTATTCTCATAGTTCTTGTTTCTTCTGAGCTCTTCTCAGTAACATAGCTATAAACTCCCACGAAAAAACAGAACCAACCACCAGTTACCGATACTGGAATAGCTTCGAAAAAAATGGCATATTCCACTGACAGCTGAGTGAAGAAATATGTACACAGAATGTAACCTAAAGAACTGACTATGTCCCCGTAAATAGGCATTAGTATAAAAGGTTTTCTTCTTCTGTGTCTATCACTCCAGGATCCAAGAAACAGCATAAGAAGGAATGGTATAATTCCTTGAGCTGCCGTTTTGTAGACAAGCATGCTAGATACAAGTTTTTGCACTTGGATTTCTTGTTCAGGAGTATATCTAGAACGATCTCTTATAACCATAGCATCACATACTGATGCATTAAATCCAATATTAACTCTGCAAGCCTTTTCTAAATTCAAATTTTCAGTTGTTAGAGTAGCCATCATAGAAGACGTGATGAAAAATAGCATCAAGGGTTCCACAGTGATGGTAGCCGCTAAAGATTTGAGCCTCTCAAAAACAGATAATTTTGTATGTTTTTTTGTGTTTTTGGAATTTTGTATTCTTACTTCATTCGTGAGCGTTAAATTCGATTGTTCCATCTTGAGCTTTGTTTAAATTAACCTAAAAACAAACGAAATAATTATAGAAGTATCACAACAAAACATCAAGAGAAAATTCTGAACGATTCATTTTTATTTTTATTGCAGAATGTTTCGTTTTAGAATGAACGAATTGTAAATTTCTCATCATGCAAAAGGAAACGAATTATGAAAACTAGCCAAGAACGTATCGATGTTCATAATTTAAATTTATGAGGTTCTGCTATAAGCATTTTACATTCAGACATACTTATCATAAAAATGAATATGTTAATATAATACTGAAGATAAGGTTTATATTTTGTTGAATTGCGAATTTATTTCGAGTAGATACACGCCCATCTCACAACAATCTCCACTTCCCCCATCGTACAACAATCTCCACTTGATTGAATAATTTGAGAATTTTCAACACCATTTTTTAAAATTTCATCAGCTGAGTGGGGTGTACAATCAAAACCTTTTCAAAATCATTTATTACAGCATAGATACATTTGTATTTATAGATAAATTTGAACTCGAGTAACAAGATTTTACAGTAGTTTTCATCATTTCCGAATGATTTAATCAGTTATTAATAATTAACCATGACAGGATATTCGACAATAAGAGACTTAATATTTCATTTATAATTCTTACATATCATCTCAAAACGATTTGTAAAAGAAATCAACATTTTAAAGCAAAAAACGTTATAAACTTTAAAAAATCTAAAACGTTTCACACAAAGACAACAAACAATATATATTTTTCTATACTTGTTTTATTCTATAGATAAAAAATGTACATTGTGTGTGTGTGTGAAAATGTGTATCACTTAAGTTGTATGACTCACCTTCAATATTCTTCACTTTTCAAATATAATTTAATCAAATTTTTCATAAAGTAAGAGTATTCCCCAGGTGTGAGAAATAAACAACAAATATTTACGTACATGTCTTGAAGAAATTCTGTGTTATCATTGCGAATCAGATTAGATACTAGAAAAAAATTAACATAATGTTAGGTTGGTACGTAAAACAACATGCAATATTGCAAATTTATTATGAAAAGAACTGTATTCATTCTTCTTCAAATCGTTATGATATTTGAAAGACATATCTAACTTCATTCGTCCGGGAAAATTTCAATATATCTTATAGATAATAACGAAATATTAGTATTATATATCAAAGGATTTTTAAGGTTTTGTGGTTCATTTGAGTAATCTCGGTTTTACATATATGTACTTCAATCGAATTTCGATCATCACAATATAACTTAAATTTATATAATATAAATTTATGTGGTGAACATTCTTGTCGGCAATAAATTGATGGACAGAGTGTAATTCCTCTGACAAAATATTTATATTCCAAATATAATCAAAGTTTTTTAACAACAATTCGACCAGAAAAAATTTTCTTCTTTTCTGCAGTTCTTATTTTTTGTTAATTTCAGAAGGCCTTTGATAAAGTTACTCATGCGCTCTTATACAGAAAGTACGCAACAATTTTTGAATTCTCTGATAGCCTCACCAACCTTTTTCATTCTTACGTGGTCGACCGACGTCAATTCGTACAGCTGGGGGGTATGCAGTCGTCTGAGTTCGTACCTACCTCTGGAATACCTCAAGGGTCTAATCTTGGGCCACTGTTATTCATTCTGTTCGTAAATGATCTGATGGATAACATTCACTCTCCACATTTGATGTTCTCGGACGATTTGAAACTATATCATGAAATTTGATCACACAACAACTGTGTTGAACTTCAGCTCGCTCTGGACCATGTTGCTAGTTAGTGGGAGCACAAATATTCGAGTTTGAATGTGTCAAAGTGTAATGTTGTCTCTTTCATAAGGAAAAGAGATCGAATTGAGTGTGATTATAGCGTCGGTGGTCAGGTTCTTTTTCGTTTTGACAAGGTGAGAGATTTTGGTGTAGTCTCGATCAGAAGCTTTCCTTCCTTCCACACATCAATCAACTTATTATCATCTGCCTCGAAAATATATGGATTATTATATTATATAAGGATATATATTATTATATATACGGATATATATATATATATATATATATATATATATATATATATATATATATATATATATATATATATATATATATACGGACATTATTCTGTTCGCATCTGAAGAAGTCGTTTGTAACGACGAAACGCGTCATGCTATCATAAGTTCAACTGTTTGAATTCAAGTTTATATTCAAATATATGATTCGTTATTCGCAATGGCAAATATTTCTATAATACCTCAACATTCATAGGGCTGTTTAATACCCTAATCCGTAGCAAGTTAGAGTATGGCAGCATGATCTGGCATCCCATTTACACTTGCTTGGAGTTTGGAGGGAGGATAAAGTTTATCCCCCGAGAGTAGTCAATCATAACGAATTATTGAGTCGATTATATTGAGTTGTGAAAACAGAAGAAATTGATTAGAATGAATTGATTTAGATTGAATTTTTGTGATATTTCATCAAATGCTATTATTTAGTTATTAGTTACTGTTTTAGTTTTTTTATATCAGATTGACCCCTTTGTTATACCTCTTTCATTTTATTTATTCAGTTATTATTGAACATTATGTAATTATTTTCTGTAATTGGATATTATACCTGTTGAGAATAAAGAATTAATTATTATTATTATTACTACTATTAATTCGTTGTAAAAAGTTTGTGATTCATATAATAAAATATAAAAACAACCTTTTTATAGGTAGATATATATAAATTTAAAAAATACATTTCGAATGTCCTACTATTTTTCTAGAATATATAATTATGTAAATTCCGATTGAATTAAATGAAACAAGTCTAAAAAAACTGATATATGATAAATGCAGGAAAATTCTCAAATCCCACTAACAAAAACCTCATTGAAGCAAAATGACAGTATAATAGTTTATATAGTATTTAATATAGCCATAATTAGACCTGATCATTTAATTCTGGAATCTAAAATACTCATTTCAAAGAGAAATTGAATACTTTAAATAGTAACTAAAAAATTAAATTGATGTGGGAGTTCTTTGATGGAATAACAAAAGCCAAAACAACTTCGATATTATCTGTCTGTATGTTTGCACATGCATCACAAAAAACATTTGCATGGAATTTAATATCAATGTATTATATGATTTTGTAGAGCTCAACTCAAAATATAAGTTGAACTTTATCACTTAAAAACAACTTCTTTTCACAGTTTTCAGTTTGAATAATTCCTGAAACTCACGTTCTGGAGAATTCTACAACCTTGACGAAATCGTAGCTTAAGCTTAGTCAACAATGAGATACAATAAAGGGAGACAATAAGAAGATTGAAAGTTGGATTCAGAAGGATATAGTGCAACTCGAATCCACAATATAATCCATTTATTATACGTAGAAACAAGTGAAATATGACTTTTTCTATTACGAGTATATCAGGATAAACAAGAGTGATATATGATGTGGACATAATTCCCTGGAAAATGGAAGAATTGCGAGAAAACTCGACAAATGGCCTATTGTGACGTAGCCCCAAATTTGGAGCCGATTTCCGTCCATTCACGCAGATGTCAGTAGCGTCGCGTGCTTCTCAACAATAGATGAAATATTTCTATTGATTTTCACGAGAGTAAATCGAAATAATCGGAATTTTATTTCATTTCAAATGTGTACTGAAAATCAAATGTTGATTATGAGTTATTTCCACACAGTCTCTCAGTGAATCACCAAAGAATGTTTGTTGTCGTACCACAGGAGAAGATGATCATTTACGCACGAAACTTTCAACGAAGTCATCGATTAAAAATCGTTATTCTCCTAGAGCTTCATTGAACAATCCAAAAATAGAAACCCCAAAGCTAAAAGTCAAGGATTCAAGGGGGATGTTCAAGTTAAATTCAGACCATTTCCTTGATTTAGGTACCCATTAGAGTTGCAGTATACGACCTGGTATTGTCTTGAAGCAGAATGACCTCTCGAATAACTTGTTCTTGTCTCGATTGACAATATCAATCCTTCAGTTTGTTCAAAACCTCGCACTATCATAACAACAATTGTGCTTACCTAAATAGAAAAATTGATTATCAAAATACTATGCTGTTCGAATTAATTGGGACAAACATTTTTTCTTCGTTTGAGTTACTGTAGTAAGTAAGTGAGTACCAGGGTGGCCCAAACACCTCACATCTGCTTGTTTATTACCTGAGGTGACGTGAGGGTTCGACCTTGACCATCATTTACATTCTGACCGGTTTTACCTTGCCAGCAATTCAGTTGTGAGCCTACCGGTGCGACAGTTGATGGTCAATTTTGATACGTGCTGTATTGTCTTGTCCAAAGATGGATATCACTCCAAGGAAGCGTTTCAAAATTATCCCGCTTAATGAACACACATCAGTGACTGTAAGAGATATAGCTGAAGATGTTGGTGTGGGAAAGTCCAGCGTTTCGAGAATTTTACAAACATTTGAAGAAAGTGGCTCATCGTCTCCAAAAGAAAAAGGAAACTGTGGCTGCAAACGCAAAACTACCGCAAGAACAGACAAACTGTTGATAAGAAATAACAAAATTAATCCGAAAAAGACAAGCGCTGATCTTCTAAGGGATTCAATGGTTTCTGTTGTGGAGGTGAGCACCTCAACTGTGCGAAAACGACTGATAAAGGTTGGCCGTAAGGCAAGAAGACCAAGAAGAAAGCAACTGCTTACCCAGAAAATGATGAAGAAACGTTTGGCATGGGCCAAAAAGTACCGTGCGTGGACTGTGGACGACTGGAAGAAGGTGGTTTTTAGTGATGAGACACATTTGTTTGTTCAAGGGTACAAATTAAGTGTTGTTAGACGAAGTGATGGGGAAACTTTGCGGCCTGATCACATCCAGCAAACAGTAAAACATCCTTCGAAACAAATGTTTTGGGGTTTTTTCACAACAAATGGCACTGGACGATTAGCTCCTATAACAGGGATGATGAATTCAGTGAAATATATGGAAATATTGCGCACTAGGATTTTCCCATTGAGAATGGAATATTTTAAAGAAACGACTAGCAAAAATGGATTGCACTACAGAAGAAAAAATGATTATAAGTGCAATTCAGGTGTGGTTTCATGATGTCGAATTGAAGAAAATCTGCGCTACGTTAGTGAAATCGATGCCTAGACGAGTTCAAGTTATTTCTGCGAAAGGAGGACTTACTTCATATTAATATGAAGAATTTACGCTATTTTGTATGTATTTACTTCATTAAAAGGTAAGATTTTACGAAAACATTGTTTTTTATCCTTTTCTCAATCAATTCGAACAGCATAGTACCTTGCCAGAAGATTTGTCTACAAAGATTCTTTCCAGCAGAAATTTTAATCTTAGCATCCACTGGAGCTGCTCCACTTTTCCTTTGTCATACTCTGCTGTCTTGTTTAGTTTCAGGATTTAGTGCAGGAGACAACATATATTAAAAATGCTCTTGTTTCTGCCAACTTTCTATCAAATGAGGAGGAGATCATCTGGCACAGACTTAAAAAAATATAACTTTCAGAAAATAATACACAAAATGAATTCTTGCACATGAGTTTAGTAGCACGAAACATGAGTCCCGTGAATCAAAAAACATCAAGTTGAATTTAACAAAAAGGCTTTCAGTTTGATGGTACATTCAGCAATGTTTCAAGGAATGTTTTCGAGAAGCAAAATTCGAATTGAATCAAATAAAAATGATATGCTTGTTGGTATTAAACGTTATTAAGCGCAGAAATGTGGTTGTATAGGAAGAACAATTGACTGATCTCGAATTGGTGTTCAAATTCGAGATCACTGCTCAAATTTCTCTTCTAATTACACGACCTTGATAGATTAGTCTGAGTTCACTGTTTTCGATTGAATTTTGTAGGAATTCTACTTATAATTCAATTTTCTATAAATGCAATATACTAATACGTATATTCAATACAATTTAATTCACTCACCACCTACGCCATTGTTGAAAAAAAAAGAAATCCGTTCGAGGCTAGAATTATGATTGTAAGAACATACGTGGTGTGCCAGGCTTTCAGAACTTCCAGTCTAAAAGTTTTCAGTTCAATCCCCATCCCATATTTGCCCCATATCATTTTTTTTTTTGAAAAAAATACTTCTGCAATATTGAAAGTTTATATTTATTTGCTCTTGTCGTTGCTCTACATATTGTAAGTCAGGTTATTCAAGCTGCTTCCTATGATGTTTGAAAATGTCTAAACAAATCTTTGGCCTCAGTAAAAAACAAAGTTTTGCGCCCCAAAACCGCATATCATCCTAAATCAAGACGTCATTCTAGTCTCGCCTCTAATGGCGACAAAATACCGGTTCCCAAAGCATTGGCACTTGGAAAACAAATAACTTTAAATATATATACGCGATCTCGCATTGCGGTTGTCCTCAGACAGGAAGCTACCCGAGGGATGTATGCCGGACTTCCGGCGTGGGGGGTTGGTCTGTCGCCCCATATCTCATGCGGCGCCAAGGGACCCCCAATAGGAGGCAGGTTGATCTAGGTGCTAGACCAACCTCGATACCAGTACATGTTTTATGCTTTTTGTTGTTTGTTTCTGCACTCAACTAGACAATTCGATAAATGGATTCTAGAGCTTATGGTTCTGTGTATCCATTTCCCGTTCACATATCGCGATGGATATAGAGGAATAAAAATAGCTCCTTTTAGCTCTGTGTTGGCAAAGTATTTATTGCCGAAAAAATGTAGATCTCGTGGAGGGCAGATTTTTCAGGTGTATAACATTAAATTCAAAATTATGTCGTTCGGGTGAGTAAAAATAATAATTTTAATTATCCAGAGAGCAAGAAGAACCCATCAAAATTTTATCAACATTCAATAAGTATATGAATCTGAAATACAAGGAAATCTGGCAGCAAGTGTAGAGAATAAAACCTTCAAAACTTCTGATAATATACAGAAGTAATACCTCCCAAACTTTAAGGAGTGTACTACTACCACAGGGTAGTATACCGCAGGGTAGTATTCTGGTGCCAATGTTTTATCTCCTACACATCTTTGATGACACAAGATGGCACTAGTGTTTTAGAGTTTTCGAACTTTAAGGATAATAATAATAATATTTATTCAGCTGAAGCGATACAAAAATTTACATATTTTGAACTATCAATTTTTATTATATACCTAGTCTCATTATTCAAAATATACTTTCTAAGATCACGCTTAAATATCTTAATACTAGTACTAGTTTTCAATATACATATTTGGTAAACTATTGAAAGCCTTAAATACGTCATAGTATATGCTATTTTTGGATTTAGAGAGCTTACAACTTTTGTTATAAAAACTATCACTATTTCTAGTATTATCCCCATGCACATCACTGACTTATGTAAAAAAATTTTATTACATTACATGGAAGCAACTGATTTTTTATTTTAAATATGAATATATATGAAGCAAAGAGTATTCTTCGTTTTACAGACATTAGTTCCAATGAGTTCAGCATAATTTTGACAGGGGTATACCTATTGCACTATAAAATGGTTCGCATGGCCTTATTCTGTAACTTTTGTAATTTTTGAATTTTTTCTGCAGTCAAACCAAATAAAAATGTGGAGCAATATTCAAAATATGACATTATTATTGATTTGAACAACAATAATTTCACATATGTCGACAGGTTTTTCCTATTCTTTTCAAAAAATTGATTTTGTTAGAAATTTTAGATGATATGAAATCAACATGATCATTGAAACTCAATATTTCGTCTAACATAATGCCTAAATATCTTACTTTTTCTACTCTTCTAATTTTTTGTTCATTTATCTTTATATTTTATTTTTTATATCTTCATTTTGATTGGTTTTAAGGGTTTTACTTGTACCCAAAACTATGAAGTTAGATTTTACCTAATTCAGAGATATGCCTTTGTCACATAACCATTCATTAATTGCAGAAAGGTCTCTATTGATCTCCTCTGTCATATTCCTAATATATTTACCACATATATAGAGCATATCAGCAAATAAACGTATAGAACATTTTTCACGTGAGAGACAATATCGTTTATATATAAGGAGAACAACAACGGACCTAAGATAGTTCCTTGAAGGAGTGGTAGATAAAATACTTCAATAAGCCAATAAATAGACGGAAGCAACAGCAGTATCGTTATAAATGAGTGAATATGAATTGTAAGAATAAACATAATAAAATGAAAAATTAAGAAAAAAAGAGAACTGAATCTGAAATATGGAAAATTAAACCAGTCATTAGGTAGACATTTTGAATTTAGTTAGTTCGACGTAAGCTGTAACCAACAAACGGGCCACAAATATTGTTCAATGCATTTTACCTATATTTCGAGCTATAATTTCATCATCAAGAATTTAATATAGCAGCTATATGATATATGATTGTTTTGATATTGGCTTAGTAGCTCGAATTACATGTGGTGTATGATGAAATATCTTATAGAATTTGCCACTATTAACAATTTTCACAACGTAATGATTTGATAAAAGAAAATTTCGTCTTCAAAGAAAAACAATTTTTTCATTTTCTTACATTTTGATGGTTCTTACGAGGTTCAATTCACATAATTTCCGAATCATAAGTTATTATGAATATAAGATGAAATTCATACACTAGAAGTTTTGATATACAATTTTATTAGTAAATTATTAATAAAAGTCTAAATCAAAAGTTCAATTTTTTTAATTGTATCTTATATTTAATCATAATGGATTTACATCAAGTAAACGACATTCAACATAAATTATTTGTCGTGAAATAGAATATTATAGAACTAAACTCCCAACAGGAAATAAATACAAGTTTCCGGTATATATTTTACTCGTCTTAGGGAACTGAACTGAATCCGATGCCCTTCCATAAATTCCATTTTGCAACAAACACTTTGTCTGGCCGTACAAATGCAAAAAGAAACTATCTCCATACAACACGACCGGTTCCGAATTGGAAAATAGCGAGTGGGAACTCGCTAACACCATCCCTAGGGATATTTAAACTTCATGCATATTTCTGTCGCTTTTTGTAAGTGTCGCCGTAACTCTTTTTCTTCTATTTTTCAAGGAAAGGAGTGGCTGGCCATCCCTAATCTCTCATTGGACGTACATCCGTTCAGCTCGACAATTTATATGTTTTGCATAAAGTAATTGAGTCAGGGTAGATTAATACCCCTGATGAGAGTTTTCAGACACATTATTCTATTTCTACTGGAACGAATGTCATGGAATTGAAGTTATAGGTGCTTTCCAGTTCGTAGATAATATAAACTGCATATTGTTCATTTCATCAAGATATCAACAATATTTTCAGTGATATCTTTGAAGATAATTGTTACAAATTGATTAGGATGATACTAATGAAAATTCAATATGGTATTGTGAATAAAACTGACTCTTTTTCGTGATATTCTCTATATATTGGGAAAAGATAACAACTGTTTCACTAATACATTGAAATCATCCGGTTCATATGATAAAATGACACAATAAAACACAATAGAAAGCATACAAATGTATACAGTAAAAATAGATGGAATTAGGAATGAAAAATAACATCTATAGTTCTATGAGGGTATACGTTCATGGTATACAAAAAAAATTCAATACTAAGAACAATAAAGAAAAAAACAGAATATTATATTTCAATTTGACAAAAACAATAAATTTAGCAATAATTCAAATCCTGATTCAACAACTTATTTCAACCTTCTTTCAGATATTAACAATAATAAATAAACTTTGATTCCTTTGTTTTCATCATGCAAAATTTCAAATTATCATCGGAATTGTGAGTTTTTTCAAACAGGTGTTACGATTATGAAATGTGTTTTTCCTCATCACAGTATCTTTCAAATCCGTTGTTTTTCTTCCTTTTTCCATTATAACTCTAGTATCACAAGATAACTAATCGATATTGCAACAATTTTATGACATTCTTGATAATATTATAGAAGCCCGAAACATTTTTCGAATTCATTAAACAATTTCTTTGGAATTCACATCAATCTGTTTGATTTTACTTCATTTTTAAGAATATCTGTACAAATGCAACAACGACACTCGAAAACATCTTGTCGAATAACAAGTTTCAACTCGTAATGATCACGTGTACAGGTATGTTGTACCTAGTAGCCTCTTGGAGTTGAATATACTATATCTACACGAAAGTTCAACAAAAATTTTAATGGTATATATGAAGTAATGTCGAATGTACTTAGTATAAACAACGAGAGTTAAAATGAAAAAATCATTTACTTGTCCTTATATATTGTAACCTAACCTCACATATGTATTAAAAGCCTTCTCGCATCTGTTTTTAAGCCATCTTGTTAATGGTATACAAACAAATCCTCTACGAATCTGTTTTGTTCAGAACGTCAAATGTCATTCAGGTTGAAATTTCGGTTAAATGAGCATAATCAGGCAACTCAATAGTTTGAAATGTCTTTAGTTTATAAGTAATTTCACCAACATGAAGGACGATTTCGACCTTATCCATAGCTTGAAATGAAATTCGAAGACAATGAACTACCACTCAATTCGAAAACAGAATATTTGAAGATCATTTTTTGGAAAATCTCAACCATTTTTCACAAGAAGAGAGAAAATACTGAAAGTACATAGAAATTGATAAAATCTATATTGAAATCGAAGGATTTAGAATAGTTTTCAAACTCACAGATGAGACAAACTGAACTGTCTCATCTAGAAAACTCACTTCATTCTACTTGTATTTATTTCTATATATTCCATATATTATATCAATGATAAGGCCAGCATCTATAGACCTGCCTGCATGAAGAGATTTCAGACATTTTCTAAATTTAGAATCAGAGAGTCAATGAGAATTTCAAATATTCCCACGCAAAATAATTCAGAGTTTTGTTTCCAGGTGGAGCTAGATGCAACGAGACACAGATACTTATTCCATCTAACGGTGAGGTAACACGTTAACAAAAAATCCCGAATGATTCCTGCCAAGTTGGGAAATACACCATCATCAATGAATTACAACTGAAGGTTCATTTTCTGGAAAATCAAGATATATCTTATCGATTAATCGTTAGGGAAAGAAATATCAATACAAACTTTGATCGAAAAGGTTTATTGGGAACGTGTTACCTTATGGCATATCAATATAAATGGAGAGTGAAAATTCACTATCCTTCATCATTAGCCCATATATTTTTAAGAATAGATAGATAGATAGATAGCAGATATATTTCTTTAAAAGTGTCGAGTACAGTGCTACAACAGTAAAGAAACAAAGTCAACAAAGAAACAGTACAGCAATACATAATTGATAGATAACAATAACATTGAATCATGTGTAATTTAGATATTCATCTGTCGTGTAGGGTTCAATTTCAATTAATTGTCGCTTCAACTCCTTTTTGAATGCGATTGGATTTATATTCTTTACGTTTTCTGGCAATTTGTTGTAAAAAAGTATAGAAGAATACAATGGACTTTTTTCGTAAAGGCTCTTTGGTAAGTTATAATGTAGTCTTCGGGTGGTGTACCTGCTTTTGCGCTGGTATGCATTGGCAATATGTGGATTTTTTCCCAGAGATACCACCACCTCGAAAACATACAGAGCAACGGCTGTAAATATATTTAGTCTCCTAAATGTACCTCTGCGTGTTTCTCTGAGGGACATGGAGAGAATTATTCTAATCGCTTCATTTTGTAGTCTTAGTATTCCATCAAGATCACTACTACTGCCCCAAGCAATATAGCATATCTGATAAGTGACTCCATATTTGCACGATACACCATCTGGAGCAAATTTTGGTTAACGTACTTCCTGAGAACGCACAACGCATAACATACTTCGCCAAGTTTATTACTCAATTCGTCTATATGTTTTGTCCAAGTTAGGGTGTCATCTACATGAATTCCCAAAAATTTTCCATCATTCACCGGTAATATATCGTTACTGTTGCTTAATTTATCAATGGAATCAATTTTAGGAGAAGGGTGTTTAGTTTTGAACACTATCATATTAGTTTTTGAATGGTTTATCTTCATGCCGTTGGTAATAAACCATTCCTCAGCTGCTTTCATGAAGATGTTTGCCTCATGAACCATCGATTGCAGGTGATGAGACGAATGACACATTTTTTAAAGAACTTTCCGTCTTGAAAACAACTGACGAAGTGACTTCGGCCGTATTTTTTATATTATAATCCGGAAGAGTACTGGGAATATACTTCACGAAGGAGTGATGAAAAAGTAAATTGACATTACAAATTTTGCAGGAAACGTCTATTTAATCTTCAATTTTTTTTATATTAGTACACTTGTCTTGAACATCATGAAACGTTTCAACTGAAAAAACTGTATATATACATTTTATGTATCTTAAGGCCTTGAAGGGAATAAAATAAATACTGATGAATGATAAATAAAAAAGGATGAATGAATAAATATTTTTTGGTGAATATAGAAGTCACCAAAGTTACTAAAAATCACTGATCACACAAATACCTTTTGTTTTATAGGGACGATAAAGGAGAAAAAATTCATCAAAAAAATGTTCGAATGCATTTTATTGCTTTCAAATATTGAATATTTTGTGATAAAGGATGTAATCTGTGAATTATGAGCTGTCAATTCTGCCCAATACAAGAATTCAACAAAATTTATAAACTATCTAAAACAGTACGTATAATAATAATTAAATTTACATATATTATTATCTGATCCGATTAAAATATAGATTTAATATTCAGTCCATACTCCATGAGCAACAAATTCATATATTTTCCTCAAATAAAGCAGATATACTAATTAGTTATAATACAGTTTACAGTTTATTCATCTTAAGAAATAACATCTATCATATTTATTCAAAATTTATAATTTCAACAAGCTATACAAATCACAGGATGGGGTATTATTCTAACTAAAAGATAAGGAACTTTAAGTGTGATTTTAGAAAAATATGGTACAATGAGCTAGTTATTTTCATCAACAATAGCTCAGTACAAATAAATTATAAACACCGCATTATCATATCAATTTACTACTTATATCATATACTAAATTTAAATTTAGTAAGTTAGGATTGAAGCACCTTTGAATTTGAAAAATATATTCAACAAAATGAGAATTGAACATACAGATTGTTGAAGGGGGCTTAATAAGTTATTGGTGGGCACTCGATCTTTTTTCATTTAAACTATTCAAAATATTTATAAAAAACAAAGATATATTAACACTGTGTACCACAGTGATCATTTCGGTTGAAACACAGAAAACTTTCATTTCTACAGCTTCTACTTGGAATTAAGATGACATGATTAAAAATATACCGAATTTTCGACCAAAAATATACACAAAATTCGAAAATATTGGAAGGACATTAATATTGACCGATTCTTAGTAAGCTTTATGATTTTTATGAGAAAATATTTGCAATAGAAATTTACTCTTTATGACTGGTCTAATTTTGAAAATAATCAACGATGAGAATTATATTGTTAATTGAATATCCATCAAGTATATTCTCTCCTATAGCACAATAAAATCAACATTTTTCTTATTCTCAACTAGATCTACACAATTTAATATAGGAAAAAGAAAATTATAATATTTTCCAAAACTGTGTATGAAATGAATAACTTGTAACATATATTTTTGGTGTAAATTATAAAACTTAGCAAATTCTATAGTACACAAAATCAAATAATTCAGAAACAAAACTCCGTATTATATTTTACAATGTTTATATGTGCTCTCTATTAAATTCTCTCAAAATTGGTTCAAACTTTTCATCATTTCATTAAAAATAATTTTCATATTAAGTTTTGAATAATCACATCATTTTTCTTCAAAAAAAATATAACTAGTTAGTCTAGAATTTCCAAGGATTGTGCATACCGATTTATGACATATTAAGGAAATTTTTTCTTTTTTTTAATTAGATATTAGAAAATTATGAGATATATCTTCAAAATTAAACTAATCAAAAGATGTTCTTACAGTAAACTATTTGTTCAAAATTTGTCCATTGCTTTACTAATCAACTAATCATCAATAAATCTTTACCATTCATCAATAAATTCCATCATACCCTGACACTACTAAATTTACTCTAGTTCTTCAAAATATATTGAAATGATATTATTATAAATGTTATTATATGAACTGCTACTGCCATAGTTTTAAATTCCAGGTTGCCTTTATATTTTTTATTTTGATTTTCATTAGTTTAAATATTTTTATGGTAAAGATAAAATATTCATGCAAAATTCATAAAACTCTCCTGTAATACCTAAACAATGTGGAAAATATTTATTGTCATGAGTATAGTAAAATATGCAATTCATATCATATATAAGTAATGATGATATTACTTATTATATTCAGTATATCGCTTTGAATATTTCTTGTTTTGACATCTTGGACAAGTCAAGATCACATAGATATTCAAATTACTAAATAAATTGGAAAAGCAAATGTTGTCCCCCACAAATTATTTCTGGGGACCCAAAATAAATGGGAGCTATAAAAACAGGTGATTTATAGCTCCTACTATATAAAAATCTCATTACAATGAATGAAGAAATAACATAATTCTTCAACATTAAAAATATTTTCACAAAAATGCTGTAGAATTGAAGTTTATTTTCAATGGTCTCTTTCAAAGATCCAAATTTCACTTTCTTTCTGTAGTTTATTTTAATTTTTGAAAAGGCAAATATTCAAAGCCCTTACTTTCAACCTAGAGTTGATGATATCAATCATCAACTCTAGGTTTTAATTAAGAAAATAGAGGAAAAGCGGTTTGAATGTATATGTTGAGAGAAAACGTTTGATTATAGAGCAGTTTTAGTATAGACAAACTTCTAGAATACTTATCCAATGATCCCTGTATCTTCAAATCCACAAAAACTACATATTTTAAACAGTGTGATATGCTATTTTTAACATATAAATACACTTCTAAGATTAAAATATAATAACGATGAAAACTAGTCTGTACACAATATATAATCCGAGAAAAAATTCAAATCTAAAAATTTTTTAGCTTTTAAAAGCAAGTTTTAAACTGCTGAAATTTTTTTATCGATTATATCTATACAACAAAAACTAAAAATTCATATTCTTAGAAATAGCAAACTGCAAAATAAATAAATGTGTTTCTAGTTAGCGTTTCGCTTTAAATTGTGACTTTGTCAAAAAAAATCAGCGAAGCTACAATTTAGGGAGAAAGGTCAACAACAAATAAACTTTTCACGTTTACAGTTTGTTATTGCTAAGAATATCAATTTTTAGTTGAAATATTAACAGGCAAGAAACTATATATATATATATATATATATATATATATATATATATATATATATATATATATATATATATATATATATATATATATTACACAATAAAAGCCTAATTGTACCCAAAGTATTTGGCACAATATCGTAATTAAACGTATTTTTAGAATATGTTTTGTATATTGTAGTCGTACAAACGAAAAATAACACGAAAAAACTGCAATAAAACTATAGAAGTACTAAATGAAAAACTTAGTTCATTTTAGAAGCAAGATGATATAATTTTTAATAAAATATTTATTATTATTTTGTAGTTAAATGTTTTTAGTATTGTGCTTCTTTAATATCAAAGTTAATAGCACATATTTGCTAATTTTCACATGTTATTGTTTAAAAGGCGAATGAATGTAACTTGATGTACCAAATGAAATTGATGAAAGAAAACATCATATATTGTGCCATTTTGTTTTAAGCTTTGTCGATGTGTAAAATATTTTTGATTGTGAAATTCTTTTGTAATAATGAAATTAATTTCGAAAACATTGATCCTGAATTGAACTGCAGATCATTTTTGACTAATGTTTATAAACTTTTCGATATTTAATCATTCATATGAACTTCGGAATTCATAATTTTATTTATCTGGCTATAAAATTTCGTTATGAATTTGTGAAAGTTTTCAATTTCTTTGGAGAGACTAAAAAGGATCGTTCTTTTCTTTTTTCACAGTTTAAAAGTAATGACAACATAATGTCTAGAAGGGACGCTTCTCCAAATGAAAGTATCAAGAAGAAAACACAAGCCTGCTTCTTAAAATAAGAGATGTTATAAAATCTAAAGCGGCGATCCAACCTTAAATGATTGATGTATATTCGAAATGAGACTTCTATAATGCAATGCTTTGATATTAGGTGACTTTAGAGTAGATTAGTGAAATATTGAATGATATTCGTCCATATTTCAGAAATCAAATCATTCTTCAATCACATCAACAGTTCTTACTTTAACACCCGCCATTTCAATTTGTCTAACACTTTCTACCTCAGCTTCAAGCATAATAATACACATGAAACTTCGCCCTGTATTAACGTCTTTAGGATAAACAGTAACTGGAGTAAATTTAACACAATCCCCATCGATATAAAGCTGTAATTGTTTGTATATGTCAGGGTGTTGTCTTCTTAGTGATACCCTCTTTGCCTCAGTTGGCTTAACACATTAGCAACACTAGTTTCCTTCAGTTCTTTGATTCTAGATGGATCTCCTTTGAATGGTGAACACGTTAGAATGAGTGTTTCTAGATTGTCAGGTAATTTTTCAGGGATTTGGATATCGCGAGAAAGCCGCATCTTGGCACACCTTGAGACCAGTTGTCTTTCCCACTTTATGGCACCAGTTAAGGGAGTTTCTGACACAACACAAATAGACACATATAATACTAACTTGGAGTCCGGATTATAGTTTTTGCACATCTTGACTAGCTCTGCATACATTTGAGGTCCCATTTCGTTGGGCAGAAGGTCTTGCCAACGAATATACGTCAATTCGCCCAAATGTTGCAACCCCTTGCTCAAAAACTGTTCGGCACTTTCAGGGGTATGGAAGAAGCACTTAACAGCTCCTGTACCATGAGACATGTAGCCTCTTCTCGCCATTTCAGATAAATGTAGCAGGGTATCCTTCTGTTCACGTATACTTGCTATAACCTGTCGGCATAAAGTGCCGATTCGCGAAAAAAGACAAGTTTTCCTGTGTTTCTCCCAATGAGCTCTTCGGCATTGCCTGGAGCAGTAGGAGTAGGAGCAATTGTGACAATTTTTGAAAGCAGCACCTTCGAAACTTGCTGCTAGTGCAATTTTGCCACAACGAGGATATCGACATTTGAGCACTGGTGAAGAGTTAAGACTAACCCTCCTTGTGGTGGAATGAGATGTTGGTTCACTTCCTTCAGATCTACGACGAAATTGTTCCATCAGTTCTACCTTTTTGTGGCTAGGGCTAGTATTAGCTGACACCGTCCCTGAAATGGCAAATGTCATATGAAGGATTATGAAGTTTTAGACATAAAACCAAACTATCTATTATTATAGAAAAAAGCATATACGAAAGCATCTATGAAATTTAACAAATCTAGTTTTGCAAAGTTTTTGGTATCATATCGAGGTCGTGTATAGGTCTAGACAAAATTCTGAAGAAAAATCATGAAAAAAGTAGATTGTTATGTATGGTACCTACACACCTCTAATTGACCTAAATAACTAACTTTAATGATTTACAACAATTAACAATTGATAATTATAACTTTGTTTCTTTTGTGGAATTACTTTTTGAATTCTCTTATATATCAAATAATACACATGACGCGAGGTTCGAAGAACAACTTCATCTTCAGCTGCTAAATTGACACTCTTAGTTCTGTGTCCAATTTTCACTCATTAAAGCTTTCAAGGATCGGCCTCATCAATCGTCAATAAGCTTTTTGTTCGAAGAAATATAAATAGTTTTCTGTTTTTTTCATGTGATAATTAAACCAAACAAATGTCTGATATAAAGCATTCGTTGAGTCTTTCTTATATGCTAATTTTATTCATAAAAAAGTATGTCGAGCCTCCACAAACATAAAACGAAATATCAAAAATATAGTGAAGTATTTTGAACGTCTACATTTTAAAATAATCATTTTCGAAGAAGGTGATATGTACATCAACATTCAATAGCAAACAACACTAAAGTATTTTTTAAGAAATACTAGACATAATCAATCAGAAAACTCCATAACACCACTCAAATGTAGACACAGTGCCAAACGTGTTTTCTTCATATATTTTCCCAGTGAAATATTATAGAATTTCTGGACGTACAATGCCTTATAATTTCCCCAAATAATTGATATGAAAATTAATTGGTGGATGTCCCCAATCAGTCTCAGAATCCGCTTTTGCGCATCCACCATTTTCATTATTCATTCAGAATTTCGTCGCATTATTGAAACGCCTGAAACTTTAATTCATGTTGAAGAAACAAAAATGAAACCCTACAATAATTATGTGCAATAGATGGAGTAATAAGATGATTAAGGATTAGAGGTAATCGGAAGATAAGTGGCTTGGTTATTGGTTAGCAATGAAAAGTGGAAATGTGGAAAAGATCTGGAATGAAACTTACACATGTCTCCTACCTTGGAGACTGGGACTGGGAGCCCGAGTTGATGATGGAAGTCCAAGAAGAGAATCCAGTACATCTTCTAAAGTGGTGGAACCTGGAGACGGTTTCGCAACAATGTTTTTCTTCAGCTGTATATCTAGTACGGAAAAATTTCATCAATTTTAACAATTTGCGTGATTTCTAACTCGTGCAGGTCTACATCGTTGGTTTTTCTAAATCATCAGTTCATATCATTTTATACCTACCTTCCACTATTTAATAATAGAATTTGAATTTCAGAGTATTTGAATTAACCAAACAGTAAAATTCAAAATTGAATCTTCTTTCAATTAATTAAAAAAATTAAATTACTATATAATTGGTTAATAACCATATTCTTCATGGAAAAAACCCTTCATTATACTTAACATATTTGTATTTTTATAACAAAAAACCGATAAATTTCAAAAATGAATGGAATATCAATTAAGTGAAACATGAAGGTCACTTTTTTCAGAACATTTAAATAGACTAATCAATGTTCTAGTTTATCCTTTTTTGTTAATGTTTCAAAATAACGTTCTCAATATAATCAAGTACACATACACTTTATTTTGACTATAAATTTCTTCTTATATTAGGTTTAATTAATTAAAAATTGAAAATGTACAAGAAAAATAACAACCATAAATAACGTTCTGTCTCACTCATGTATATTCAAAATGACCATTTCTTGTGATAATTCACAGATTATCGATTGATTGAACGAGAGTACTCACGTGAGAAACTAACAGAAATAACATTTCATTAATTATTATCTCAATTATAATAATTTCAATATGAACAGCGTAGGGCTCAGATTCAAATTCAAATATTTTGTTTATTTATAATGAAATACTTCAAAATTTGTACTTTTAAAAGAACTTCAACCTTGAATTAGAAAAAATTAGATAACAGTTGTGGAAAAAACTTGAAAAGAGATTCTTGAGAGTATTCAACTGCATATCTTTCATATCCTGATAAACATTGTCTAAGACTTTGGTTTTTATGACCTCAATAATGTAGAGAAAAGAACATTAGAAAAAATATTATATAGAAATATTTTTGTTTTTTTGGATATCATTATTTTGAATAAAAATTTATATTTTCGAGAAAAACGAACTTTAAAAGTGAAAACATTGATTCCTTATTAACATTTAGTTTCAAACTGTGACTTAATCAAAATTTGTAAATAAATAATAGATATAATGTTTACTAAAGTACAATTATTAACGATTTCTTTACTTTTAGTCTTTTGCTGTGAATATCAATTTTTACATATACCCTTTTTGAAATCAGAAAATGAGATGTCAAACCTAATTCAAAGAAACAATTTTCTAAGATAACCTAATTTAATATTACGCAAGATTGAGTTTCCAATGGAATAAAACACATTGGCTTAAGTTTCACGAAATTAAAATTTACTAATGAGTACTATACTGAACACATTATCAATATTAGTCTTGATAATGGGCCCATAATTTGAAAAATATCATACACTCTTCCTTTTACTCAACACTTTCACTAAAACACCATAATTATTTTAATTTATTGAACCTATAAGCCAAATGCGTTTTATTTAAATTTTGAACTACAATTTTCATAATTTTGAAGATAAATATTATTCATCAGTTTCAAAAATATAACTTACATTGGCTTATTTCTATCTACAGGCTCTCAAAAGAGTTACACCATCCGTACACAGATGGCGTGTTGAAGTTAACGAATTAATGGATAGATGTCGCTCAATCAATGTATTCATTTTGTTTGAATTCCATCTCTTTAGTCCCTTTTTAAATTAATTTGAATGAATTTTCATCACTTATAAAACACGAGAATAATTCAAACTGGAATAAGTTTGAAAGACAGCCTTATACGTAAAAATTTACAGTCAATCTGGTATGAACTTAACTTATAATTTCCATAACAGTAAAAGTATTGCTCTAATTCATAATAAACATTGTGCTTCACATGCTTAAAAATACATTCACTTAATTCGTACTGAGCGAGGAAAACAAAGGTAATAATTAACAAATATAATAAAAATGAAACGGCGGAAAATAAAACGATTTATTTATGTGTATGATACATGCAGAGTCAAATATAAACTATAAACATATACATATGCAGAAAAGCGAGAGTTGATTCAAATCATGAAAAGGTGCATCAAAATAAATAAAAGCCTACAATTAACAACGTATATAATTAAAATAATTCAATCAGTGAATTACACAATCAACAAATACAAAATAGATCTACATTGAAACATTGAACATATATATTATTATATATTATCATTCTGTACAACTACTTTTATCTACTGAATATTATTATTATTTAGTTCAACAAAATTTTCGATATGTGAAAGATATGTCAAATGGAATTTCGTACATTCTATGATCAATTAACAAATAAATAACGAAATTTCGACTGCTTAGGAAATAAATCTATTTGACATTCAGTTCCTGATGATGAATAAATTCTCTGAAATTCGCTCGACGACTCTCCACTGTTCGTGCTTTCAACCATTAACATTTTTGAACAAATTAAAATTATAAAAAGAACTACGTGGCGAAAAAAAATATAAATTAAATGAGACGTGTTAAGCAGTGTTCCAAAATAAAATTCAGAACGATGGACCAACGAAATAAGTCGTCCAAAATGTTTTAAATTGTTGTTAAGTTTCTTCCTGAAAGAAATATTGAAAATAATAAGCGTGGACTTAGGTTTATCGATAAAAGCGAATTAAAATGAGGTAATGAAATTAATTTAAAATTTGTGATAAGTTCCGATGCCGATAGAAGCTGATGAAAGTGAAAAACATTTATATAATGTTGATGATTTACCCCAAATGATTGAAAGCATGATTTTGTGTAGCGCCTCAAGCATCCCTAACAAATCAAAACCTTCACAATTTACCAAAATCCATAAACCGTGAGGTGACTGAAGATTTACAGTTAAATCAGTCGAAACCAATGGAATTTAGCGAAACATTTAGACGATATATAATTAAACAGAGAGTTTATAAATTGTTTCCTAAGTACGGTGGCACAAAAGTTAAAAACTTTCTTGTATCTTGACAATTTGTCAACATTGATCATTTTAAAATATAAGAAAAACTAAATTTCTTAAAATTTAATAAAAAAGTGATAAAATTTGTGGAGCACCCTCGTATTTTTTTGAATTTTCATCAAATTTGAATTCTTTGATTGAATAATACCCTGTGCAGTTTTATTATAATTAATAAATAAATGTAATTATTTGCATGTACTTTGATGCACTTTTTGTAACATTAGATAAATTAATTATCGAAGCAATTGATCTGATCTAACTCAAAATATTTACACATTTATTTATATAATATTTAGTTAATAGCTCAAACGATTAGTTTGATTATGGCGTAATACGAAAAATTGATAAGAAAATAATGAATGACTCCAACTAACTGTATCAAAATTTTAACGTAAGTAGTAAAAAAAATTGTACTCCACAAGTTCTTCGACTATCGAAAATTTAAAACAATTGATCACACACGCACTTTAACATATATTACACTATACACAAATCTTATTAAATGCACCTAAATCCTAAGTGTGGATAGACTCACCAGAATGGTTTTGCAACTCCAGCCTGAGACTTGAAGAGTGCCCAGGGTTGGAACTTTCTGAAAGTGTAACGGGGGTCTGAGGAGAATCTAGCGGTCTGGTACCCACAAAAGAACTTTCTAACCAACACAACTTCTGACTACCCCTCGGACTAACAGAAGAACTTCTTTGGCTCGTTGTATCTTGACTATCGTAGCTGGATGGTCTGTTGTCCTCTGGCTTCAAACCGCTCACGTAGTGTACTATGGCTGAAGTCACTTCTTTGATTGACGACTGAATGTCAGGGTTTAAAGGTTGTTGCTGATTCGACTGCGTCAGAAGCGTATTGGCAAGCCTTTCAGCAGGTGTCCTCGGTTTGCTGAGTCGTTCTTGAGACCTCCATCCAAGGTAAGGTTGCCTATAACTAAAACTACTCCTAACCGATGACGGCGACAAAGAACCATTAGCTTGTCTCGTGTTGAAACTACTTCTCGTTGAGGCACATGGTGAAGAAGCTGTCGAATTCAATTTGGAAGTGGACCACCGAACGAAGGGTTGATTCTGTGGGGTTGGACTGAGGATTAAAGGCGACTGATTCACTGAGCCTAGACTGCTAAGCGACGTCGTCCGGCTTCCTGTCCCTGTCCATCTGCTCTCCCTGTTTTGATGCTTCTTGAGGAGGAACCCTTCTTGCGGGACTTGTGATTGTTTGTACCATTCGGGAATTGTAAGCTTTTGAAGCGATCGCTGAACCCTGAGCTGGTGTTCAGACATCACCCGTTCTCCCTTTTGCAACTCATTTTCTGGTGGCTGAAAGGAACAATTCTATTAAAAAGTGTCTGTAAAAATATAATATAAAGATAACACACAATACTTGAAAGAAACCAGGTTCTTTTTTCAAAGGATATCATTTCAAACTTTAGAAATATTCAACTTTATGTCAGATTTAAATATTTTCAATGACATGCATACAATTTCCGTCCACTTTTGAAATATTTATCGATGTATTGATTCTATGAAACGAAACAAACAACTTGTTAAGCCTCACAGTCCTAAGTGTTATTATTTAAAGTAAGTTAGTGCAGTTTTAACCTCATGACCATGCTTGTTTTAAGAGAGTAAGTGAAGGGTGTCTCAGAATGTTTTTCGTTTTTGAATTGACCACTACGCGTCAATCGCAGGTAGCAGGGGGGTGGGGAGTGGACTCAATCCTTTGGCCGGCTTGATAAGTTTAATAGCCATGAATCCTTTCACGGGACAGCAGCTCGCGTTTTGCGTGCGAGCGTTCAAAAAAAACATGTACCAAGTGCCAATTTAATTAAGCATTGGGTATACAAGTTTGAGAGACTGGGAATACAATGCCGGACAAATCGCCTGGGCGCAAAAGGACATCAAGGAAGAGCATGAACGTCGACCGCGTTCGCCAGTCTGTTATGGACGACCCACGACAGAAGAGAATTGACATCGCATTATTTCAAAGGACTGACATTTCCATCCCTATAAAATTGTTATCGTTCAAGACATGAAGCCTGATGATCCTGATAAACGAGTCGAATTCTGAAGAACAATGAAAAACCGTTTTAGGAGTTTAAATAACATCTGGTTCTCCGATGAATCGAATTTTCACATCAACGGTCACGTGAGTAGACAAAATTGCAGATACTGGGCTTCCGCTAGAAGTCCATCAGAAGCGCTTGCACTCGCCAAAAGTTATTGTTTGGGCTGCCATATCAAGTCAAGCAATTATCGGTCCTTTCTTTTAGGATGACCGAGGTCGAACTCAGACCGTTAATTCTGATCGATATTGCTATATGATCCGGACTTTTTTAGCTACAGAAATGCAAAATTAGGATAGCTACAACCGCAACACCTTTTTCCAGCAAGAGGGAGCAACTTCTCATGTTACAAATGACTCATTAGCTGCTCTCCACGATTTATTCCCTGGAAGAGTAATAAGCCGCCGAGGAGACATCAACTGGTCACCGAGGAGCCCTGATTTAACGCTTGCTGATTTTTTCCTATGGGGCTACCTAAAAAGTAAAGTTCAAAATCCATTGCCATCCAACCTCAATGTTTTGAAACAAAGAATCAATTCTATTCCAAGAGCGATGCTCCAGCGAGTGATTGAAAATTTTAGCTCCAGGTTAAATGAGTGTGAAAAAACGAATTGTGCGCATTTACAAGCGGTTGTTTTTCATAAATAAACTTCAAGAACTACTCTTTTTTTAACAATAAATAAAACTAGTTTTAATTGATATTGTTTTTTATTTAACATCTAAAAACGAAAAACATTCTGAGGCACCCTTTACTCTAAGACAAGATGAGTTCCTACTATATTCCACTAAGGAGAAAGAAATAGATTGGGTTAATTACACATGTCAATGCGTTCCGAGATACCCAGTTTTACTAAACTCTTGAAAATGATTGAGTAGCCCGAAACATAATTCGAGTGTATAGCAAATTTTGTGCAATCCAGTAAAATGTTTTGAATGGTACTAACTCTTGTTAGTACTATTCAATCTTCATACAATTCATTCTTGTGGTTATACTCTTATTTGTGCCTTTCTTGCCAATTTTTGAATCAATTCAGGAAAAACAAGTATTTTAGACACTCTGTACACAAATGAATGACGTTCATTATCTCCTAACAATATTTATCTATACAATTCGGCTTTCATATTCGTGGATAAGACTCACGTAATATTTGTTCAGATAAACCACCAAGTAATATTTGCAAATTTTCAAATGGTTATCTTTCTTGTTTTGTATCATGAATTTTATCAGCAAACACAACAATCTTTTAGTCTTGAAAGTCGTTTTATTTAGTTAATGACTAATTTATTTTAAGTGAAATATATCCAATTAGTCAACGAAATCTCTACAATACAAACTAACGAAACATTCAATTCAAATATGCTGGAACTAAACGGAAACTCAAAAAACTAATTATAAATAATTGTTTCACAGGGTGTTTCCCACTAAGGAATAAGAAGAAGAAAAATCCCGAAATGTTTCAGAGAAAAAACTACAATAAAATCAATAAATTAAAATTAAAATTAACACACTTGGCTTAATTTTAATTTATTGTTTCTAACAATATGTTTCACCAAGAGATAAACGAAACCTCCTGTCGTTTACTACAATAAAATGTTATGAAATATTTTTACCCATTTTGACTTGTAAATTGGTTTACTGTCTCAATAAATACTTTTGGCCTGTTCAGTATTGAATATTTCTATATTATCTGATGTTTCCTGTATGAACCAATGAACCCAACGTGTTTAATTCATAATTAATCAATCGAAAAGTTCAAATTCGACGAAAAAGGAAGACTAGCATCCCCCATCATGTGTGTTAAATGTCACTAGAATATAAATCGCAACTCAATAATGATAAGACAGGCTTATTCTATTTTTTAACACTCTATTTTCAAAACGAAGTAACATCCAAAAAAATTGATGAAATTGATATTGCTCTTCCTTCATTTTGTTAGATATGTTGTACATTATATCATTATACTAAGTCTGTTCAAAAGAAAAGGTAAATTTTGAATTCTTCGATGAAAACGGCGTTGTGCAGCATGAGTTCTTGCCAACAGATGGAAAAAATGGAGTGATTGCCATAATTCTTTGTAAATATTGACGCTTCTTTGTCCATTTTAGATTCATGTTGACCCCATAATATCAAAGATTCGAAATCAATCTTTGCTTTTATAAAATCCGTGTTCGTTTTTGATTCTCATCGAAAAAAACGAGGACGAAGGAAAAGTGTCATTTTAAATGGTCTACATCACAACCTCAAACCATAGAACAGAAAGAGAAAAAAGATCTTAGATCACCTAAGATCTATTATATTATTCTTACATCATTAATAGCTTGAGTGTAGTCATATTTAAATTACACTCTATTGTCTCATTCTTCCTCTATTACACATTCATTTGAATGAAGAGACGTACCTCTACACAATATGTGTGTCACATACACAATTATGTTTCCTACTCAGGAATAAATACAATGACGTGAGAAAAACGCTAATGAATCAGTAGAAATGACAGAATATTACTTAACACATCCAAGAACGACCCATTAAAGATATTGGCAACATAAGTTTACCAATTTAATACGTAAATTAATTCAAATATGACTCGAAAAATTTCAACTAGAAAGAAAGCTTCAGGGCCCCAAAACTTTTTCGTTGAGTAAATGATGGAAGTTCTTGATGGTGATTGTACAGAAATCGATGGAATAATTGACTTACAGAAAATTTCAATTTCCTCAATTTCAGAGACCATGGCAGACTTTGCAAAAAATTCGACCAAAAATTCAGATTCAGGTAAAAATTTACGAACTTTACCACACCATGGCCAAGAATTTAAACCTGTCTAATGTCAAACCTTATGAAATAATTGCAGAAAATATTAAACAATAGACAGATAGATATTTATTGATGCAATTCAAATTGTTACATTTTTAGCATATAGATAAGAGAAATTGAAAAAACTGCAAAGAGAAATCAGAAAAAACAAAAAAATAAAAGTCGAAATAAAGCAGGTAATTAAATATCCACTACAGAATCTTTTGAAAATTCATTACATCACAAAAGTATCAGCTCTTTCGCAATAAAAATCCTTTGATAATATTCTTAAATTTGGCTTAATCATTGTTCCTTGCGTGAGGAGGAATCTTGTTAAAAAATTTGAAAGGATAGTGTTGGAAGGTATGGTGGATCTTAGTGAAACACGGTGATCGTCTCTTTATGAAATCATTTATTTAACTGCCGTAATATGGTGTGTTGCTCAGTCGAAGAATCTAATAAGACTAAATATGAAGAATATAATATCAACAGTCTCAAGTTCCGAAATTCAAGTGTTTCTGTGGTACATACTAAAAAACTGCTGATGACATATTTACTAAAACATTAACAAAAATTTATGGATAGTATAATAAATATCACTGAGTCATTTCTCGGAATGTTGAACATAAACAATTATAACGAGTATAGTTTTTGCTTAATCTCCAACAGATAGAAATTCTGACCATTTTCTGATTTGCACAGGATGCATTAGCCTGCAGTTAGATCTTTTTTTTAAATTTATGACAATAAATTACGCATTCGTAACTATAAAAAAACGTAAAGTCAGGAGCTTTTTTTTGATTCAGTGGACCTACCGTTTAACGCCGGTTCCGAACGGCCATTGGGCTTGTAATTAATATACATTACCCAGCATATATCATTATTTAAACTACTTAAATCATAAACAAACACAAATACCCATGCCTTCAGCGGGGCTCGAATCCGAGTTCTACCGCACCTTAGTCGGGTGTTCTGTCGACTAAGCCACGGAGACCGCCTAGTCAAGAGTTTTACCTGCGAAAATGGATTTCTGCAGCAAGATCGATAGTCTTAATTTCCTAATAATTCACACTAGAAACTTTCTCATCACTCGACTTCGTAAAGCAAGACAGGTCACTGTTCGACACAAAGTTGTGTCACTAACAAACGGTTAAACAGACTCAGCCGGCGTAATTGGGGAGATCGATGATAAAAGACAAGAAAAATCTTAGGACCCAGTACTGAGCCCTGTGGAGCTCAGGGCCAGGAAATTGCAATTGAAAAATCAAGAATAACCTTGATTATTTGGCGAAAAAAATTTTTATAATATATATTCTTTATTAAAAACAAATTAAAAACTTAACATTTTACTTTGTTTATATACCGGGTGATTCACGTCGTGGTACCTTAGACATTCAAAAAGAACGTAATATACGTTTCTTGAAATTCTGCTACTTGCATGGCTCACTGAACAAAAGAGTGTAATTCTCTATCAGAATAATCGATAATATACAATGCCTAATTTTGAAAAATGCAACTTTCAGCATGCATATTATAGCGGAAACATACCGAATTTTGATCACCCTGTAGAAATACAACTAATTTCATTGAGTAGAACAGCTTAGTCATGAGACACAACCATATTTTCAACTTTCTACAAATACAAACACCACAAAAATAAACATACTATTGTAACCACGTTTCGAAAAAGAAATTAATTATTTACTCGAAAACGTCTGTCAATCCATTTCGGAAAACACAAAAAACTACATAGCAACTATTTTGTTGTTCTAACCCAAAAAATTGAGAAAAATCAAGACGAGTTAGAAGAAACATTTCACAAATTCATATAATTACAATGAGAAATACGAAATACATGATTTAGCAGAATCTAACAGTCAAATGTAAAACAAGACCATATTCTTAACTTTCTACAAATTCAAATACCACAAAAATAAACATACTATTGTAACCATGTTTCGAGATAAAACTAAAGAAAATAATTAATTACTCAAAAGCGTCTGTAGATAAACACTCAAATATATGATCAGAAATAATCTCAAATTTATAGTGAGCGCAAACATGTAATAATATACAGGATGCCTCATTTGAAATGTCAAATTTGCCACCACTTTTCGATATGCTGAACATATTGCAGATCGAGAGATCCAACAAAACCATGCAAGTAACAAAATTCTCAGAAAAATCGTAAGTTACATTTTTACTGAACGTCTAGGTGACCTTTGAAGTGAACCAGCCTGTATAAATGTGTGGATATATTGTTATTTTGAGTATAGTTTATTATTTCTATATTTAATGACAACCAAAAACATTTAATGAAACTTGGACAATTAATTTATTAGTATTGAGGAAAATCGTAAGATTTCATATTATAAACTTGTTAAATAAATATCAAATTGTGACTCAATAATTACCGTATCTTCCCATATCATACTCAACCTAACCCATCGGTGCATGTACGAATCCACGTAAAGAAAACCCGGCATTTCTAATTCACAACCTATTTCGTACATTTTCTTTCGAAGATCGTCGAACAACTGAACCTGTTTGTAATTTTCATGATGGCGATACGTTTTCAATTGTTTAATTACACTTACTCAATTAAAACAGTGTTACCGGTCGAAATTAATCAATAAACGAAATTGAAATAATTACTTTTATACACCTACCAATTACCAAAAAAAAAACAACCTTGGCGAAGGTTGACATGTAATTTAATTGCTTTTTTATAAAATTTATCTAATTGAATGTAGTTATTTTCGAAAAATGATACACCAGTGATCTAACTTGATGGTAGGAGGACATAATCATCAACAAGCTTTAAAAATTAATCAATAATTATTGATTCAATTATTGATTGTATTCAAAGTTAAATTAATTTGGTTTATAGATAAATGGACAATGTATTGTTGAAAATGCACCTCTATTTCTCTAATTTTCATTAATGTGGGAAAGAACTTGAAGGAGTTGTATCTTGCTGGATTTGTTAATCACCAAAACTACAGCTTTTGAAATTCTGAGTCACAAAATCACAAACATGTGTTACTGTTTGGTGAGAATTTTAGGCGAGATGCATACTTTTTTGAAAATGGGGATGGTCAAACAGTAACTGTTACTGGTGCTCGATATCGAGACATGATAGCACAGTTCTTTCTGCCAAAATTGGATGATGTTGAAGGGGCCAATATGCGGTTTCCACAAGACGGTGCCATATACCATACAGCCCCTGAAACACTCCATTTACTGTATGAAACATTTACATGTCTTGTACTCCCGTTTCGGTGACCAGAATTGGCCCCCAAGATCGTGTGATTTAACACTATTAGATTTCTCTTCATGGGGTTATTTAAAAGTACAGGTCTATGTCAACGAGTCCACGACAACTCCTGCACTAAAGGAGAAGATTCATCGTTACATCCACGAAATTCGGCCACATTTATGCGGAATTTTCATGAAAAATTTCGACGAACGATTGCGTATGTGTATGCAAAGCCGTGGAGGCCAACTGCCCGATGTGTTATTCCATAAATAAATCTATCTTATGTACTTAATGAGTCAATAAAAAACTCACAATCAAAAGACTAAAAACTGTGTTTTCAATTCAAACCTTGCGTTAATTTTGGTACACCTTTATATGTCTTATTTTCCTTAAAGCTGGAAAGAATTTGAAAGAGTTCTCTTATACTCTTGACAATGAAGTGCTAACCCGAAGCATATGTACGAAGAATCGTAAAAATTATTAATCAATCCAAAATTAAAACAAGGTTGGAGGAAGACTGTCTTTTATTGACAAAATAGTACTGAAAACACTGTAAAATATACAAAATTTCTGGTTTGTGAATTAACAGACTTCAAAGAAGTATTGAAAATTTACAATCCAAACTAATCTAATCCATTGAAAGACGAAATACGGGAATTTACAGAAATACAAAACTGAAAAGAATCCAGAGGATTCCAAAACTAACCAGATATTTTTGGTTTGTGACATAAATCAAATTTTACTATGACATATTGTTACAAATATCCGTCTACATTAATCGAAAATTTTATAATGAATGTCGATGCAAGCTCAATCAAAAATTTCTTTCGGAAAACACAAGAAACTACATTATTTGATCTAACTCAAAAATTAAGAAAAATCAAACCTGGAATTCAAAAATTAACATTTCTTAGCTACACAAATTCACATAATTACAATGAGAAAATACCGAATACGTGTTTTAGCAGAATGTAAAAGTCTCGCTCTGAAATTGACAGAAATTAATACTGAACTTACTATAGTAGAATATAAAAGAACGATAAATTCTACACTATATTTCTATACTTTATATTTCTACACTAAACTCCCGATCAATATTTCACGTTCTTCTAAAGTTATTTTTTTCAACACAATAAGGGATACCATCGCAAGCATCATTTAGTACCTGGGTAAAACAACGTAAATTGGACAGAATGACGATTTTTAATTGATCAGACGAACTTATCCTGTTTTTGTGCCCTGGACCTACCTGAAGAAGTATCCCCTTACAAAATCATAAAAATTCATTTTTTCATTGATCACAGAAAAATTCGCGGAGTTAGTTCATGAATTGAATCAAGAGTTAACACATAATTGATATCAAAGAAAACTTATTCTAATGCTCACATTTCTTAAAATAACCATCCTGAGAAGTGACAATCAAATGATGTGACACATAACACTAATAATCGTTCCACATCACTCTCGATAAACTGAATGTAACCGATAGTTTGTTCAAGATGTAATGCAGCTTAAAAGCTTAACGTCCCGATAACACATTCCTATCTCCAAAAACAAATATTCAATTACTGGTTTAGCAAACAAGAATGATATACGGCACTCGGTTTTTTCGATCAAACTACTCCGTTTTAAATCCGCGAAGTAAATAATATAAGGAAAAAACTGTTTAAGGTGCTGTAAGTTCATTTGCGATAACGATGTAGACTCATAATTATGATTTTGTAGTTCACGAAATTCGTTGTTGGTTATTACTAATTATATCTGTAATGTTTTCGATATCGTTAGTTGAAAGCGGTTTAATAATAGGAGTGATAACTCAAAGGCATCGTTCTTTCGACTAGATGTAATTCAAAATAAATTAAAGGATGATATAGTTTTAGTTCTGTCGTCACATACGAGTGACAGCGATATTAGTGTCACCAATAAGATAGACTTAAAGTGAATTCAAATCTATTAAAATTACGAAGACGGGTGATAATGGAAAAAGAAGATATTTGAAAGTTTTTGATTTAATAGGAGGAACAATGAAATTTAGAAACCAAGATATTACAACCTATACTACAAGAATCTCAAGTATTATTGTCTGCCTACATACAGACAAGTCTTCCTCAGCTATACTTCAGGTCAGTATTTTAGTTACTCAGTACTAGTTTGGTTACAGTTTTAGTACTAAGTACTTTAGTTATACCACTACAGATGGCGCATACACAATTATAAGTCAGTACGTATAGATGTCACCGCAGTAGTTATTTTCTGAAATAGGTACCCCTTATTAGATTAACTCTTCTATCAATTATCATCGCGATGCAATTTCTCAAATAAAGTTTATGAATATTTGAACTTAAAATATAACTTTGTATTAATTTATTTGAAAACATAAAGTAGGGTGGACATGTTAACTCACTGATGAATTAAAAGTTTCATATGCGCAATTTTATTTTCAGTACATCTACAGATAAAGACTTTCCAGTAAAAAAAACCTTTTCAATTCAGCATAATTGACAGTATAATAACCAGCATTGTTTGTAAACAAGGCAGACTCAATGGGTATAATGAAAAGATTCTTTATTCTAGAAGTGTTTATCTTAAACGTAATTCTAATTAATGTTTACAATTCGGCAGTTATCATAAAATGAATTATGCTGCAGAGTTTGAACCTATCCACTTGATCGTTTTCAGGAACTACATTAAATCTATTGAATCTTTCATATGCCTCCAATTGTTATCTATCTACTCAACGTTTCGATATAGTCTAATTTCGATTGACAAGAAATACCACTACGATATGAGGAGCTTGTTGTATAAACAACGTTCTATAGCTCTCTTCATGATGAGCAACATATTTGACAGTTGCAGGTTAATTTTAGAGATTTCACAATTTCATTGGACATTTATATAGCCAGAATGATATATCCAGAATAGAAAAATTGAGAGGAAAAATTATGTATCGTTTCTACAAAACGTAGCTCAAAAAACCAGACGCATTCTGTAACATGTACTCTGGACACTTCAAGATAATCCATAAAGCTTAAGATCCATCCATAAACTTCAACATTAGTTTCATCTATAAGAGGTATTGGAACTACACTTAAGTCGTTAAATTTAATGAGACACATTTAAACATTTTCTTCAGTGGTGAAACACAGTTTTTGTCAAATGGCAATAAAAACCGTTCACAATATATCACCTTGTGGAACTCCTTCAAACCTTCAAATGATCAACCGTTAGAATCAATACTGCACATGTTTAATGATTTTTCCTGCTCAAATTGACAGACATTATATGAAAATCAACAGGATACTGACACATATCACAGGGAGCTTATTGCAACTAATTTTCTGAGAGCAACCTTCGAGAATTAAACTTAATTCTAATTCTAAAACGGACCTTGTCGAAATTTGACGCCATTAGATTTTCTCAGAATATAAACAGTCACATATCTACTCGAACGAACTAGAAACACAACTGAGTATTCGGATGCCAAAATTCTGCGAGTTATTGTTGAAATACTGTCTGATTTTCTGCCAAGTATGCGTCGAAATTGTAAGTATTAGCAGCGGACATCACTCGATCAAAAGCATATTCAAACATAAATGGCGAACTGTTTTCAATTTTTAAGAATTTTTCAGCATTTCATTGTTCTCCAAACTTTTAAATTTCAATGTATTGATTGATCAAAACTGATTGTGTTTATGTTTCGTCTTCAGATAGTGAGATAGTTCTACAAGTCTGGGTGAAAACAGGAAAGTAACTGGTTATGTGCAACAGTCATAGATAATCAACTCTGTTTTTTATGTCTATTGAACACAGAAAATAGAAAGCCATCTGAAAATGACAAACTTGCTCTTTCGAAATGTCAGGCTGTTGAAAACATAGACTACACAACATTAGATAATCTTCGGAGAAATTTAAGACCGATATACGAGGGTGGGGTGAAAAGTTTCCAGCCTGGCCAAGAGATGCCACCACTAGGTCTACTTTTGGCGCGGCGTCCTAGAGTACCATTCATACTGAGCTTGTATGTAAAATTTCAGTCTAATCGCTACGTTAGTTTGCGTTCGAGAATACATTGCGCGAAACGCTTCCGTTGTTAAATAGTTACTTCTATTTGAATGGTTTTCACTAAATCAAATAAAAGAAGAAATGGATTCAACACTAGGAGACTCCTCCCCATAATATTCAAGTATTAAGCAGTGGAATTCTGAATTCAAAATCGGTCGTGTGAGCACCTCTGACGAGCCTCGCTCAGGACGGTCACAACTTCAGAAATGATCGAGAAAATCCATCAAATAGTATTGGAATACCTCAGATTGAAAGTGATGGAATGGTTGAAACCTGTAGGTTATCAGTTGAACGTGTGAGAAATATTTTGCACAATTTTTCCATTTGAGCATGGAAAAGCCGTTATAAGCTATATTTTAGAGCAACGAAGCAGTTATCGAAAATATATATCAGTATTTTGAGGAGCTTGACGAATCTACTTATAAAACTGGTATAACTAAATTAGAACACCGTTATGAGAAATGTATCAATGTTGATGGAGATTATGTTGAAAAATAAAGCAAAACAAATTTTTGAAACATCGTTTTTCTTGGTCAGGCCGAAAACTTTTCACCGCACCCTCGTATTTTGTTGGAAGTGAACAAATGAAATGTAGAATTTTTGGTTAAATCGAAGTTTACTATGTGAAAAAATTATAAACTGTTGAACCAAAAAGAATTAAACGTAAAAATGATTTGATGAAAAATGATTTTCAGTTATTTTCATTTTCAATTCACTCAAAAATATAAAATTGAAAATGATAACCCTGCTCTGTAATAATAATAATAATAATAATCTTTATTCATATTCATATACACTTTATTGTACAAATCCTAAATTTTAACAGCAATTTGCATATAAGTAAGAAAATAAGTTAACGTGCTTCTCCTGGTTGTATCAACTAGATATGAACAAAGACAATAAAAAATTTTGTCAACCCTCACAAAGGTATAATACCTGTGGTGAAAGATTTTTTTTTTCTTTAATACAGTAAATATTGTTTTGTTTATTATTATTCATACAGTAAATATTATTTTGTACATTTCAATCTTAATCTCAACAATTATCTGATACATTCAACTATATACCTAATCTTCCATTGGTCAAAGTATTACAGTAGACCATCCCCACCTGAGATATCCATTTTTTTTAAGGCTTTCTTAACTTTCACGTTTTTGACCATCTCTTTCAAGTACATAGGCAATATGTTGAAAATTCTAGGCGCTAAATAGATTGACGAACGTTGACCAATTGATTTTTTTAACTTAGGAACCTCCAGAGAAAGGTGACTATATCTGGTATTCAAACCATGCTCAATTCGTTTCGAATGACTTATGTTGTTGAACCTATGTTTCATTAACGTGTAGCAATACAACTGATTTAGGTCCCACACTTCAGCTAACTCAAAAAATTGATTCGTTGGGTAAAGCATGTTCTTTTTGTACATTACTTTAAGTAACCACTTCTGTTGTATTTTTAGTTTGTTCAAAGTAGTTGAACATGTGCATCCCCAAGCAATAATTCCATATAGCATTTGTGACTCAGCAAGAGCCTGATATATCATTTTCAAGTGAGTACTCCCAATTTTACAGGCCAGATATTTGAATCTAGGAATCAATCCCCTCAGCTTCAGTATCAACTTATTAATATGTGCATCCCATTTCAATTGGGAATCAAGAATGACACCCAAATATTTGGACTCGTAAGAACAATTAATTTCAAAATGTTTGCCATCGGTGTCTGTAATTCTTAGGATATCCGCAGAAGGTAAAGTTCTACTGTCTATTGCAAATGGCATATATTTTGTTTTTTCGTAATTAATAGTGAGAATGTTGATCTAACCAGTGCTTGTTCTCTGTTCATGTATATCTGATTCCAATTTCATATCTTTGAAGATTTAACTTTGAAATGACTACATTTTACTCGTACATTACATTAAGTTTCATTATAAGCTTCGTCAAACTCAATAACTATTCAGAAATTCAATCAAAAATCGAAAAGAATCAACTCAAAAGAGCGTTGCCTTACAAACATTCGTGTGCAATTTAACTGCAAATTACACATCTCTGCATCCTTTTTACGTTCAGATATTTCTCGTTTCACAAGTGAAAACTGCAACAGACTAGGTTTTTCCAAAGAAGCAATTTCTGAATATAATCGGGTAGGAAATGCATGCTGCGAAGTACCCGGAAGCATTAGCCTTAATGGCGTATTATGAGAATGGGGCCTTTGATCTTTGGCCAATCTTGAGAGAACACTAGAGCACTCTCTTTTCGTCTCTTTTCGCAATCAGGCTGTCTCACAAGAAGTACAAGCTAGATATTCCACAGACAAGTATACTCGTATCATTCATTATTCAGTCTCCGTATACCTTCGCAACAAAAAAAAATCAGAATGTACATCTTCTAATACATTATATGTAATTTGCAGACTCACGAACCTTTCAGACTTAGTCAATACTGAGATTCTTAATCGAAATATTTCAAATTAAACTCTCAGGGAGCTGTCTACACAAATATTTTCAATGAGAACGAATCTATCATTTTCTAGAGTGAATATTAAGTGCATTTCGAAAAACCATCGAACTTGTTGAATGAAAATACCATACAATAGTTTCATCCATCATCATTTCAGGAATCATCAGTGGATATTCATTGAAACAATCCAGAATCGATGACTTTCAAACGCCTCCAGCTCCTATCTCAGGAATGAGTTCGTGAACTAAACACGTGAGCTCCCTCTATCGAAGAAAGGACGTATAAACTCTCTCTAGCAATCTAGATTGCTCCCCATGAGCACATGTGAGAGTAAGTGGAGGCTATGTAGAGATTTCATTTAAAAAACTCAGAGCTTTGTCTCTAATGTGTAAGAATGATCCCCTGCCTTATCGCCTTATCATACCCTTGTGTAGACAGCTTCCTGAGAGTTTTATTTTAAATATTTCCACTGAAAGTCTCAGTATTGACTAAATATGAAAGGTTCCTGAATCTGAAAATAAGTTATCTACGAGGGTGGGGAGAAAAGTTTCAGGCCTGACCAACAGATAGCGCCACTAGGTCTACTTTTACAGCGGCGTCAACACAATCGCTACGTAAGTTTGCGTTTGAGAGCACATTGCGCGAGTCGCATCCGTTATTTTCATGAAAATGGAAGAATTGGAGAAACGTGCTGTCATCAAATACTTCCATTTGAAAGGTTTTACACCAAAACAAATAAAAGAAGAGATGGATTCAACACTAGGAGACTCCTCCCCATCATATTCACTATTAAGCATTGTGTTTTTATATTCAAAATTGGTCGGGTGAGCACCTTTCTGATGAGCCTCGCTCAGGACGGCCCGTTGAGATCACAACCTCAGAAATTATTGAGAAAATCCATGAAAAAGAATTGGAAGACCACAGAGTGAGAGTGGATGAAATAGCTGAGACCTATGGGATGTCAGCTGAACGTGTGCGAAATATTTTGCACAACCATTTGAGCATGGAAAATCTGTATACAAGATGGGTGCCGCTTGCTAACGCTCGACCAAAAACTGATTCGAAAAAACATTCTACTGAAAATTTGGCGCTGTATAGGCGTAATCTAAACGAATTTTTGCGTCGAATCATAACTGTTGAATACATAAACATTCCTTAAATAAAGAACAGTCAAAACAATGGGAAGGAAAGGAGGAACCAACTCCAAAGAAGCAAACACAAGTTTATCTCAAACAAGGTTATGGCTACTGTTTTTTGGAATGCGAGAGGAATTATTTACATTGATTATGTTGCAAAGGGTAAGACTATCACTGGTCAATACCACGCAGATTTATTGCAACGTTTGAAGGACGAGGTGCAAATTAAACTATCTCATATGGCGAAGAAAAAATTTTGTTTTATCACGATAACGCACAGCGCATTCGTCGATTGTTGCCATGTCCAAAATCCACGAATTGAAGTTTGAATTGATGCCGCATCCTCCCTACTCTCCAGACTTAGCCCCAGCGACTTTTACCTGTTTCCTAACCTCAAAAATAGCTTGGCGGTAAAAGATTTGAGAACAACGAAGGAGTTATAGACTATATATCAATATTTTGAGGAGCTTGACGAATATACGTTTAAAACTGGTATACTCGTAACTAAATTAGAACACCGTTATCAGAAATGTATCAGTGTTGATGAAGATTATGTTGAAAAATGAAGCAAAAAAAATTTTTTAAACATCGTTTTTCTTGGTCAGGCCGGAAACTTTTCACCCCACCCTCGTATTTGCCCGCCTAAATCTATATAGGAAGCTAAAACTAATAATATTTTGAATTTTCTGAATTTCATAACACAATTCTTTTAAAGTGCACATTTCCGTTTTCAATTTCCTTGATTTTAATATCAAGCAAGAATTACGTAAAGATCGTTCAATATAATGGAAAACTTGGTCTTCTGGAGGTATATCGAAAGCAGTACTATGCATTATTACAGCCTTGGGCTCTAAAATAATATTGATTGATTCAAAATTACCATCAGAGTATTATGGAGCTGAAGAGTGAAGTGCTTTGGGTTGTGCAATTTCGAGCATGAAAGCAACACAATATCGAACGATGCATTATTTCAAATGAAGAAAATTTCCTGTTTGAACAGAGTACTTTGAGTACATACTAGTGTTACATTGAAAATTAAATTTCGTTTGGCGCTCTTGATGAAAAAATCTAACTAAGGTGAAAAATTGTCCATTACTGCTAAAATTCTTGAAATTCTGTTATGATATTGTGCATTCTAATTTGAACTACGACCACATGAAAAACACCAAGCAGCTGCAAGTCGGATGAAATTGGAAGGGTGACCGGCAAGCTTCGATACCCATCTGATACTAATAATTTTTCGTTCCTAATACTAAAATACCACATTTATCACGTTGGTGCCTACAATATCAATTAGAAATATGTCGCAATAATTTTTAAAGCACAATTTATCAAGATATTTCGCTAGGTAATTCCCGATACTGACACCGCCTGTTTCGTTGACCAATCGGCTGACGATTTATTTACCTCCAATTTGAGGATATGGAAGATTAAACGATCGAATACAGAAGCGCCACAAAATGATATATCGGCCTCATCGACAGATATAAATAGCACACACATTACTCAATGCTGACTTTAAACTGGCAACGAGAAATGAAAAATAATTCTGCACAATAGAAAGATACATCACTTTTTCAAATTTAGGTGTCGTAAGGAATTATATTCCCTTTAATAGTCATTCCTATCCTTTTGAGTCGTTTCCTTTTCGAAGTCGATTCTGACACTGCAGGATGTTACTGCCAAATCCTAATACCACATCTCAGAACAGAAGGCGTAAAAATAATTGGGATTCATTTTAAATCAATGGCAAATATTCAAAAGCCGCATGAAGTCTAGAAGATGCAGATGTTTCAACTCATTTAAAGATTAGGTACTGAAAATATTACTCCTAGTCACTTCTGTATGATCCTTCATTTTATCTCAAGATCTGACTCACATTGATCAAAAAAGCGATAACAGAAATGTCAAAATGTATACATCAAAAAAGAGGACATACATATTTTCAAAGATCCTCAAAATCATGTTATCTCTTCAGAAATATGCAGTCATCTGAGTTTTAGCAAAAGAATTTATAAATACACTTACGTACTTTTATTGAAATCTTACTAGTTTCCTTCAAAATACATATTTGTCTTTTTCTTAAAAGAAAAAGATATATAAATTTTCAAAGTTTCAATTTTTATAAAACATCTCTACTTTTGAATCGAACAATTTTCAACATCGCTAAATTTACGTTAAAACTTCAAGATTAGTTATTATTTATTTCAGTGATTAATTTATGTAAATTTCTTCAAACTTATGAACTCGGTATAGCTAGAATTCATTGAATTAACAAAATTGTTTGATATTCCCATTCATTTATGTTCATTGCTTTTTAGTACAATCTTCCATGATACGTTGATTCATAATAACAAATAACATTCCTTCCTAATAAATTGATTGACTGCTAGATTTACACTTTTATTTGACATTTGTGACGAACGTTTCAACATTGCGGTGGTTTCTTCAGTTCAAAAATATATAAATTTGGAACACAGTGTCTTCAACCATTTTATTTCGAAATGAATTTATATAGAGAAAAATCTTCAACATTCACACTTCATAGCAATATTCTTTTTTCAATATATTTGAAAAAAATTACAAAAGTAGCTGATTTCAGCTTCAGCATATTAAAAAATATTTATGAATTGTTTTTCTCGTTAGGAGCATTTTACTGACTTTCAATTGGCAGTATTCAAAGGAAATGAAGGTCAGTATTCAAAGAATTGGATTGTTAATGTAGAACATCCGTTAAAGGTTAAAGTAGTGCGTTGTTTAAAATACGACTTTTATTACGAAAAAATCATTATGCAAGTAACGTAAAAACAGCAACTCTTCGTGAATAATGGCAAAGCCTCATGAAAATTAACAGTAAGTATATGGGATAGAGTTCATTTAAATTTATGATTATTTCCGTTGACTTGAATTGATTATTGCCCCATTCCAAAAGATATCTATTTCCTTTGCAATTTCAATTTAAGTGTGGTGATTAGCTTTGAATTACCCAGTACTGTTAAAAACTAAGATAAATAATTCATAACGGCCATGATGATCGAATCGGTAAAAGATTTTCAGACCTCACACGAAGAACGACCCAAAAATGGGCAACTTTATTAGCCCCCTATGGTACGAAAACAAATCATTCAAGCATATCTTGCCTAGCCTTTATTGATGAAAAGTAACGTAGTGATCCTCAATTTATTCGAAAAATTCATACTTTCTTTTACTTAATATTATAAACATGTTGCAGGTGTTCAAATGGATGTTTGTTACTAAATAACGCCAGAACGGCTGAACGGATCTGGCTGAGATTTCGCACAGATATAGATAATGAATGAGAATAGCACATTGGCTTCTTTTTATCCCGAGGAAAAGTACACAATTTCAGTGGTAATCTTTTTTGTGCAAGAAAAAATAAATGAGAATAGCACATGGGCTACTTTTTATCCCGAAGAAAAGTACACAATTCCAGTGGGAATCTTTTTTGTGCAAGAAAAAAATTTTACATTATTTTTCCTAATTTCTTTTCACAAAACAATAGTTCAATATTTGAGTCCCAATATTTATCCCGGAAAATGTCAAATTTCTAATATTAGTATAATATGGTACAGAACGATGGTGAATCTTACTCAAAATAATTTATCAATAATAATAAACTAGTATTTTTATTACTCTCTGTGTTCCTGAATGATGTGAATATTTGTATATGTGTTTGTTACTCAATAACGCCAAAAAGACTGAAACGATCACGGTAAAATTATGACTAGAGATAGATTACAGAGGAGAACAATTTGTAACATAATTTTTGTTGACTTCGATTTTTAGACTGTTTTAGAGGTAAATTGACATGCTGATTCCAAAACTTTAATCGGATTTTTTCTATCACGTTTCTATCTGTTTTTTTACAGTTGTTGTGCATACTATTACGCTTCGCGGAACTGAACGCGAATTGCAGAAAGCCAACTGCATTTCAGTCGACGGAACTTTTTTTGCAGTATGTTCTCCTCCACAAGGAAATTTATATGGTTCAGTCCCAATAGGTCATTCAGTTTCTTTGCATGAAGAATACGAAGACATAATGAAGGTCATTGACTGGTTGCAATATAACTTACACCAACGGATCATCTGTGTTGACCTTAAAATGGTTTGTTTCCTACTTAGCCAGCAACGCGGATATACCAAGAATCCCTGGTTTCGACTTATGCGGGGCAGCAGAGCTCGTGAGAAGTGCTCCAGTCAAAGTGGCAGCCAAAATCTGACCTGAAACCTGGTCATCCAAACATTCTAAATCAGCCACTTGTCGACAGAAAAAACATTATATTTCCGCATTTGAATATAAAACTAGGTCCCATGAAGCAATTTGTTAAATCTTTGTTTATGTATATCATGGGTATCAAGTATATCATTTCGGCATTTCCTAACTTGTCATATGAAAAGAAAAAGGCTGGTGTATTTGATGGGTCACAGATTCGGTAACTCATTAAAGATGAAAAATTCATTGAAACAATGACCGAACTTGAAAAGAATGCTTCGTTGGCATTCAAAAGTATTGTCAAGGACTTTCTTGGAAACACACGAGCCCAGAATTACGTCGAAATTGTTCAACAACTCTTAGAAAGCTTTAAAAAGCTTGGCTGTAACATGAATATCAAACTGCATTTCTTACATAACCGTCTTGCTAACTTTCCAGAAAATCTTGGCGCTGTTAGTGATGAACAGGGTGAGCGATTCCACCAAGATTTGAAAGTCATGGAGACAAGGTATCAAGGTGGATGGGATGTCAGTATGATGGCTGACTACTGTTGGAGTATCAAGCGAGAATGTCCCCAAATTGAACATTTTAGGAAAAGTTATTAGCGAAAATGTTTACCCTAATATCTTTTTTGAAAAAACACAGTTCAACTTTTAATATTATAATAACCTTTGTACGAATATTTAATATGTTTGGTTAATACCCACATTATTCTCCTCTGTATGCCCATTTTGTATGACTTTTAGGGTAAAGAAAGGGTATTCTGTATTTTCGAAACTTGAAGCGATTTTTGAATTCAGATATCAAACTTTAGTTAAAAACATGTCACATATCTAAGACAACAAAATTGGTGTTCCCCAGTGTTATAGTCCGAAACAACATAAATACTACTTTTGATCAAGAAAAATTATAGTACTCTCCCATTGAATTACAATTGGATATTTTATGGTAAACAATATTCGAAGCCATAGTCTTCTTTACTAAAATTTGTGTTGCAAATACATATACAGTGTGGTTATTTAATTCAAAAAACTTTTAGGAAATGGAATGATGAAAACACAATGTTTAAGGACAGGGATGAAGAGTTAACACATTTCAACAAAAGACAGTTATTACGTATCCTGCTATAATATACAATAAAAACATTAAAATGATAACGAATAACATAAAAATCAAAGCAAAACAATAAAATTCATATTTTCGTTAACTTACTATATTTTCAAATGAAAATTAATGCTTTTGTACAAAAAGGACATTCTTATGAGAGCAATTGGATTTCTTGATAAAATTTCTGACAGATCTGCCAAAGTCTGAAAAAGCATCTTAATCTTAAATATCAGATATTAGGCAAAGTGCGCGAAGCAGAATACCATTTTTGTAATATTATTAGACAACAACAAGCGTTGAAACTCATCAAACAATAGTCTTACCTCTCCAACCCATGCCCCTTATCGGTACTTCGTTGGTTAAACGTAATACTAAAAACCAAAAATAAAATTAATAATTTGGCAAACTGACATTCTTTTATGAAACACTCTATCAATGTGCCAGTTATAAAAACACCCAAAAGACTGGACGGAATAAAGGAATGGAAAAAACAATTAGTTGTAATCAATAACATTTTTCAATTAGTGATATACAGTTTTATCTATTGATAGTACTTAAATTGATCATTAAAAAACAAGTAGACAATACGTATTATATTTCAAGTCGATGTGTTTACCATTTGTCATTCAACAACGAAAATTATTCACTCCAGTGGTACCAAAACTTAGTCCACGGCCCCACAGTGTCCCCAAAATGTCAATAATACACGAAGAGAAATATGGGGGTCTATAATATCAAAATCCTAGATCACGTTACTGGCTGTATCTGATTCATTGATTATAAGTTTGTAAACTATGAAAATTGATAACATTCATATATTCCATTTCAAAAGAGAATTCGAGAAAAATTCTAAAAAAAAAAGTCCCATTTTTCGAAAAAATATATAAAAGTTTAATATATTAAACAGTTCGATATATTATATATATATATAAACTGAGAATAAATACAATGTGTTTCTAAAGTACTTCGATATATTGTTGAGTGCTGTTGATGTCAGTTTGTTTAATGAACTGGGTAATAAATTTTATGGACTCAACGTTAAACTGTAGGTGAATTAAAAAAAAAAAGTTTTTAACGATATAAACGTGCTAAATATTTCATCTTTTTTTAAATTAACAGTCATCAAACTGTGACTAAAAGAAATCAGAATAGTGATTGTGCTTTTGATCTTCACATTGGTCATTATTTATTTCGTAATATAACCACTAAAGTCGTAGATATACGAAAAACTTCATACCCATCCTGGGATTCGATTCGAACACACTTTCTCAACAGAAAGTGCATAATTTATCTAAACCTGTACTAACTGAAGGTATATTTATTTTCATTTTCATGGAAGGAATACCATCCTAATCATCATGAAAACATTGTCAAAATCAGAACAGATGTTGAACAACATATTCAAATTTATACTAAAAAAATTACTTCAAATATTAATTGAAATAACTTTTTATAAGTACTTTTCAATTCAAATTTCGTATAATCATTGGAATTATAATGTAGTTAGTTTACCATGAAAATTTCTCAATTAAATATCAATCTTCGTCACACAAAACATATCTTACGAAGAATTCGAACCTATACCATTCGTGTAGCAGTTCTTTGCTTTTCTTTACTTGGTTTACTGCTCGACGACTAGACTATACATGTAGATGTTTGCTAGCAACGCCCAAAATTCTACTACGCTATAATAAACGGGACCAGGATCAAAGGCAACTTGTTAGATCAATGGAGCATGTATAATTGCTTGTTCAATTAGAAATGTGTATCCGTTGTAACGACCTATTAGTCCAAAACACGTAAGGGCACTCTAATGTCCCTCCAAGGTAGTTCAAACAGGCCATCGCCAGTTAACAGAGGCAGGTTTGGCCAGCTAAGTACTTAATTATAACACCGACATCAAATATGACGATGAATCTAACACAGAAAACCAGAACCAGAAAATCTGTTTCATTACAGATTGTCTTGGGATTATATTCGAATAATCACGTTTTGAGCAATAACAGACATCAAAAATCGAAAATTTTATATCGTTCTAACGTTTCGCAGCAATTGTTAACTTCGAAACAAATAATTTTCGCCAATTGAAAGTATTGTATACAATTGTTACGATTGAACTCTTTGAATTTTCTGAGTATATCAGAACAGTAGTTTATTAAGTATATTTATTGCTAGCTTTCATATTTTCGCCCAGGATTCAAGATCAACACATTTCTCATTCTCTAGAGACCAAATACGACGAAAATCATAATGATGCGTAAAGTTTAACGAAACGACTTGATGAATTTTACAATACGAACTATTCTTCGTATTTTCTTTAATCATGATTTCGCAAACATCCCACAGATGGCGTTTATGATTGTTACTCGCATTTATATCGTATCTCCGTTTGGTATAGATTAATTGAAAAGAGGTGGACAGTACTGTAGAGCCTATGGAAGGACGAAACAGTTCCCGCTTAAATATTAAACATTTCCACACAATTAGCCGCAATACTCAACAATATACGAATGTCGTAAATACATGCAGCTCGAACAATTACACTTCTGTGTTTATGTTTACATCCACGGAGTAACAGTAGTGGGTACCAGTAAAATCAATGAATCAGTAGCATTGTGATGTCGTAAAGATAAATGTGCGAGTTTAGAGCAATATTTTTCTGCGGAATAAATGAATAGAACCCATTGAACGCTTCAGGAAATCATTAAAGAGCCATGTCTATATTTCTACGTCTGATTATTGCCGTATTTGTGCATGAATGCAGTTATTATTTCGCGAAGACTTGAATTCAATTCATTGTAGTTGAAAGATGGTGTATTTTCTGAGCAGAATCTCACCGAATGCTACTCATCAGGGTAATAATTAAAGTTGCTTTATAATGTTTCGCTAAAATATAGAAATTGTTCACGTAGACGATTTTATAAGTTATTGATAGTTTATCAATGGAGAACTAAAGAAGCTCCAACATCTTCTACACCCCACACAAGTAATAAATTGAACATTCATGAATGAACCAGATTTGTAGTCAATTTTCCAGGGTCATAAATAACATATTTTTATGTATAATACAACAATATTTAAAATTTTCTCATAATTTAATATAAAATAAGCATGACGACGTTTCGAAGTACTACTTCTTTATCAAATGCTGGATTAATACTATGTGTAATCTTACAAAGTCAGTACTTATAGCTATTTTCACAGAACATACCAGGTATGTTCTATGACTAACTTGGAGTGGGGACCATAGAATACACTCATATTCAACAAAAGGATCGAATACCTGGAGATTAACACAGAAAATAAATTTTTTAAGTCAGGTATTCCAACGAAATGTAGGAAATACACAAATATACAACTAAGATTTCTAAGTACAAATAAAGAAAATAAAAAAAAAATTTTTTTAATAAAATAAATTTTAAACATAAAACATAAAATTGAATGTAAATTAACTAAAACTTAGGTAATCAATCTGATCTGCTAACTGGAATATTCTTATGGAACATATTAAGAAGAGGGCTAGTGTTAACCTCTAACTGGCTATTGAGTAAAAGTCCAGAATTTTTTAATTTATTAATATGTAATGATTCTAGAAAATTTAGCTTGGAACCTTTATTCTCTCTATTTAATATTTCAAACTCTGAACTAAATATATGGCTTTCTTCTAATAAATGCTTAGCATAATGGGAATCTGTTCTCTGTTTATCAAAACTACGTTTATGTTCCGATAATCTAATTTGGAAATTTCTGAAAGTTCTTCCTATATAAAATTTTTCACAACTGCCACATTTAATTTTGTAAATCCCACACATTTGATTTTTATTAATTTTTGATTTATTATTTTTGATTATTTTACCAATGTTATTAGTGGTCCGAAAAGAAATATTGATCTTATAGCTTGCTAAAAGTAATTAAGTATATTTTTATGTCATTGAACCTTATGAGTATAGAGTAAGTTACAGTAACATTAGGCTTATATAATATAATAGTATAATTGCGACTCAACTTAGTTGTTGTTCAGAAGAATATAATCAAGTTCTTAGGATACAATTGCTAGCATCCGATACCCCTTATCATAGTTAAAACGAATGAGGACTTCGCATTTAAAATGAGAGACATATGAACAGCAAGGAAATCAAATGTAACTACTTCTGTCTCGAATTGAAAAAAATTATTCTATATAACATTTTCAACAATATGAAATGGTTTGGCATTTATAACTCAGCGTCTTCTTGTACTGGAGGTTCATGTTACTTTGATGTGTACTTTACTTTTAACTCCACTTCAATAGATATATTTTCCTGAATGGTTTTTAGTTCTCAAGCATTAGCGGACAAATATCCCACAGTTAAAAGGGCGCTTGTGTTTTTGAGGAAATTTCGTTCGTTCGTTTTATTTATAACTTATTTGGACCATGTAGTTCTAATGAAAACCAATAAGCTTGAAACGTGTATCAATGGCTGTACCCTGATGCAGGCTACATCGATAACTTCTGTGATATGTAGTAAATATGAGCTGTCCAAATATCGAAATGACACAAACTTTTGAGATGGTTGTTTGTCATCAGGCAGTCAATGAAATTCGAGGAATATTACTACTAAATTTCAAGAAATTAGGAACTTTCTGATTGATAAAGTGATCTATGAGTGGCTCTTTTGAAATTGCCTTCAATTGCATTTTAGATTGTATTTTTGAAGATATTATTTTGTTTCGTTAGTTGTTATGTTCTTGTTCCTTTCAAAAAATGATTGTGATATGTGCGTTTTTTTTCGTCTGTAAAAATTTTTATTGCATTACTTGACATATATTATTTTTTGTCTTTTTTAAAACGATGCCATATCGAACATTTTATTTTATGTGTATACTTAACCGTGTTTTTATCACGCATTTATGTCGTTAATAACTTTACTAAATCTTTTTCAAAGTTCACAATGGACTAATTTAAAATAATATTTTTCAAAATTTTTTCAAGAAAAACTTCAATATATTTTCCACTTAATGAGTACTAAAATGTTTCAAAATCCAAAAGTTTTTGAATCAAACACTCACACGAAATGTGAGATAAAATTATTCACCCCATACTCCCCTTTGTAAGCAAAAGTAAGCGAAGCTTCTCCCCTCCCCTTAAGCTTACGTAAATAGGCATTTTTCTTTCGGAATATTATGTTTTTTGTATTGTTTCATAAGCAGCAGTTGAAATTTTAAAAATAAGAAAATAGGCTTGTGTTATAATAAAATACGGTGCATCAAAAATAAGCAGAGCAAAAACCCCCTTCCAAACTATAGTGCTTACGTAATACTTGACGCCCCCCTGAGTTATTTTGTATTTTTGTAACTTGTGTATTTATTTCAAGTCTAAGTAGATGTTGCGTGTTATTTTAATAATATGTATTAAGTACTAATATTGAATTGAATTCGACGAAATTTATTTATATCATTAATATCAGATAAATTACTTAATTCAATAAATATATGTTCAATATATTAGGTATGTAAATAAAACGTGAACGTATTTTAGACGTGTATTCCCGAAATATAAAGATTAATGGTAACACATGTGTATATACTTTCAAACTAGCACTTATGAATAGTAGCATATTATCAATTTCATTTTCATACGGTTTATGTAATAAATTACAGATTGCAAACAATTTTCAATGCAAATCCGCAGTTCAATGAACTTTCAGGTATGGAAATACGGCGCGCTCTAAATCGTCATTTGATTATTACCGAACTGTATGAAACTATCCGGTGGGTGAATTTCAGATTTTACTTTCATCTAATCCCGATCGAGTGCGCTTTTGTAGCAAAACAAACAAATTAAAAATGAACGACAGTAATTTTTAATCGTCCGTTATCCCTGGTTGTCTAGTTGGAACGGAAATGAGACTCACAGATTATATTTTTATACGTATTTTCAACCCACACGAGTGAATATAAATACTAGGATATTTTCGTGTTTGCGCAGACGTAATTCAGAATATGAATTAAAATGATTGCTACCCGTGGAGTTATATATTGCAATAAAACAGACTCGGAATTATTTGCGTAGCTGTTTAAAGTTCGAGATAAAAATTGAAATATTCCCCATAATTTCTATAACTAGGACGACAAAATCAATCGAAAATTTAGTTTTTCGAAAAGAAAAGATTCACTGTGCTCATTTTACATGTACTATAGATTCACATGAAATATAAATGCTAAGGAACAAAACATTACATACCTGTACGAAAAGAAACGACCTTTCATATTATTAACCACAATCTACCTATGTAATTAATTAATAGATAATGCTGTTTTAATTGTATACATTATTTTCTCACAATTACCACTAGACGTTTATAGGTTATATTTTGAACATAGATATGGAGCGCTATAAAATTAATATCACAGCGTTCGGTAACCATAGATTACAAAATTCATTTGTCAAGTAACAGTTCAATTCGATAACGTATTTTGCGCGGGAAATTTGAATTAAAGAAGATTATATTTCTTTTTATATGCAGAATATTACTCATTAGAAATACCAGAAGTACCAAACCAAAAATACACAGAAAATAAACCAATGTTTTTTAATGTTTATCTTCTAGACTTAGTAACTTTAATTTAACAAATCTGTCTTGGAATGTCCTTCCAACCATCGTAATAGTCAAATATATGTCACAATTGTCAAATGAAAATGTGTTAATTCTGAAAAGTGTTTTCCTTCCCATTCTAATGAAGGAATATCATGAATTTCTCAAAATTTTAATGCAAAAGTGGATATCTATTAAGATTTTTAAAAATTCAGTTTTGCATCATGAAATTCTAATTTTCTACAAGCAGAATGAAGCAAGATAAGATAAAATCAGATAATAAAGTAGGTATATGATAAAAACTCCAAAACTAATATGTTATATAAAATAAAAATAATAAAAATTAATATATAATTTGATACAGGTAAAATAATAACACATAAATCATCTGAGTATAAGAATGTAGGCTTAAAAAAATTATGTCCCCCTGAAAAAATCTGAGAGTAAGATCGCCGTAGCTTTAAGAAGTTGGGAACTCCTGGATTACTCGTATACATTTAGAGGTAATCCTATACTTTGTGTTAATGTTCTGACGCCAAAGAAAGTCGAAGAAAGGAACACATTAAAAATACTGCTAACGACCTTCTTTCAATTATTGCACCCACATGCTTTTCTTCACGTCAGAAAATAACAGACGGTCTTTGTAATCCGAGTATATTAAGTCGAACGAACTTGCGGAGAAGAATGTTATTGTTTTCCTTCAAGGATCAAAATTGTGTGCTTCTGAAGTAGGCACGGAATGCGGTACAACTAGAACCGGAGGGTTCACCTATTAAGTGTTGAATTGACCAGCACCAGATGTATATTACTTAACGCAACAATCGTTGAGATTGGGGCCTATCCTTGACGAAACGTTAACTGACTAAAGCGAAGCGAAAATGAAGGCAGATAAACACAGAGTTGCCAACTCGCATTCAGAAATAACCCTAAAATTAAGACGAATAAGATCTAATTAAACATCATTGCATAATTAAAAAGTCACAAAGAAATATATATTGTGTACTAGGTAAACATTCAAGGTCATGGTTCAAATGGGAGGTCATGGTTCAAATAGGAGGTCATGGTTTAAACATCAAGGTCATGATGATAAAGTGAACCGTGCCTAATTTGGGCCCTGAAAGCCCATCACGTATAACTCGCCCTAAATTTGGAGCTAAAAGACTCCAAGGTTGGTTAATCCAAGATTTCCAAGCTATGTTAGCGTCTTATTTACATTTGCACCGGCATTTAAACATTTCAAAAATCACAGACCGCATTTTGTAAGACATTTCTTCGATGAACTTTGTGGAATGATGTACACTATGACAGCAAAACGCCTGTCGAGATAGAATATGTTCGACGTTAACTGAAAACTGTTGTGTGCAGCATTCAGTGAAGAGATCTTCGCAACAAACATAAATTTGAATTGTTATAAAGCTTCAACTGCAGGCGCAATACTCAAAAACATAATTTCTAGATCCTTATATACCAGGAATGAAGATTTTATTCTCATTGCATACTCAAAAACCGAGATTAAAATTCAACTGATTCCCTTTTTATTCATATTAGGTACTTTATTACTTTTATCTAGGGTAAGTAGCCCAAACCATTTAGTGGTAGTCAAAAAGCTTGGATTTAGTATATATATATATATATATATATATATATATATATATATATATATATATATATATATATATATCAGTAGACCTCTGACAAATTCTCGAGTCACAAGGGTAAAGTGTCACAAGAAGTGACAGATAGGAAACTATATTAACCTGAAATGTTAATTTGGAGTTCCCATATGTATTTTTTTATGAAGTTGTAACTCTAAATTTGTGAAAAATTTCTTAAAATTAGGTAAAATATTCCTCATCACTGAAAAACTTCTGTCTATTAGGTACTGGAACTAAATTAGATAAGTATCTGTAATAAATTTGGTGCACGACCTGTGATCTGCTAGAAAATAATATCGTCTTTAGTTTCACGACAAGGCAAGACATATTTCATAATCTCTTTCATTCTTATCAATATCAATCAAACATGCTTTTATTTTATTCTGAAAACAAGGATAGACCAGACAATTTCTGAATTTCTATGAAATCTTCTTCCACATATTTCTAGAAGTGACTACATCTCGTCAAAGAACATGGTACATCTCAATGAATTCCTGATTGTCACTGCCAGATAAAAAAAACTGACAGTTAGATATGAATGGCGAAGCTGCATTTTCATTGATAATATACAAGCAGACTTATGTCTACCATAAAGAAACACCTGTAAAATTTTAAGTATTGCTTTTTAACGAGATGATTATGTTAAAGTCAAGACACGCTTCCAAACTGATTCGACAGTCGACATATAGATGTCAGCATTTTGCTAACAATATGAAATACTTCTCAACTAATTCGGTACTCGAAGTAAATATGTCAGCAGCATTTTGTTCGCCCTGCATAAACCTGTTTCGTTAATATCACGAGTTATTGAAAGATTGCTTCGAAAGTAATTACGCCACAACTACTGTCATAAATAATTGTCCACTCCTGTTTCCAACAGAACCATTTCACGCGGCACATCTCGCAATAACTTCGAAACGAACGGATAAATATCGATGCAAATGCATGCAATATGCCGCGATTGCATCGGTGGATCGTATCTTTCGAGCTATACGACCGAGAAATCAAACGTGGGTATGTTTTATATTAGAGTAAGTTAGTTTTCCATCTGGCGCACCTTCCTGTCGCGCCTCTGCCCACAGCAATCTCAGGATGCTGATGGTTCGATATATTTCTCTTGCATAATATGATATAAACAGGCTGCTTCAGTAATACGCGCTAATAAAACATCAAAAAACATAAAGTGACTATTATTCTTCAATGTCAATTTGCAACGACTCGAAAGAAAAATAGTAAATCCGATATTGGGAGATTTGTATGATGAAAAATTTCAGAAAGAAGCTCTAATGAATATCTGTTTCACCAGTGAAAGTCTCAATAATTTAATTCGTTTCATAAATAGTACAGAAACATTCAAAGAAAATAATTCAAACTACATAACATTAGAAAACATGGTGAAACTGATAGCCATGATGCCATAGATCTGCACAGATAGTACCAGAAATAGAAGAATGAAGACTAGTTATCAAGAAATCAACATTCGAAGTTCTACACCAGCTGGAAAAGAGAATATAATAACATATTATAATTTCGATTTCATAAGTTCTGAAAAAAAAACACGCAACCCTATCAAGACTCGAACCTGGGATCTCTCAGGTGGTAATCCTCTACTGCAGCACTGAGCCATAGATACGTACTACCTAAATTTTCAATTACTTATACTTGTATTTAGTGCAGGTTACATTTTACACTTCCACAATAACTATGTACGAATTTAATGAGATATTGGACAATAATCTATGTGAACCACTATTATCAACCTAAACCAGCTTAAAATTCCAAAAAAAAATATTACTTTGTATCACTATAAATCTAATAAAGAAAGGTTATTTCCATATTAGATTATTAACAATTATTTCACCTACATCGAGTAGCTCGATGGGAATATATTATCTACAGATACCACGTTAAAGACATCATGAACAGGCAGCTGTACTGAACTATTACTACGAGTCATTCCCACACAATTTTCAACTTCATTAATTAACATCATTACTTGTCCGCAATTGCAATATAAGTGGTTAGTTAGGTTATGTTAACCTCGTCGGTCGAATTATCTTACATTATATGATCATTTAAGTCATTTTTCATTCAACGTCCATTTAGAGTTTACATTTAATTATGAAAAATAATAATTATTATTACTCACAGTGGAAAACTTGTGTGTTTCGCCAATTAAAATAGAAATTTTGTCACTTCTGATGAGAATTATTGGCTGTTAATATATTTGATAAGATTTAATGATCAGATGAATTGAAAGTATGTTACTAGTCAAGCCTTAAGACATTTTAACAACATTTTGAGGCACTGACTAATATCTAATTAGAAATAACTAGAAAGCTAAAAGAATAATAATTGTATGAAACAGGAATTTAAACAAAACCTCAAGTGACATAACAATGCCTTGTTGGAAAGGGTTAAAATAACTTCATATTAATAGTTAGCACATCTGCCGCTTTGCACGCTATTGGGATTCTACTAGCATATGGTTAGTTGAAAACATACATTTTTTGACTATAAGGTAGTAATATATAAAACACTGGCGTCTAAAATCCAACCAACAGATGGTAAAATATTATCAGCAAATAATGGAACATCATTTTCAAACTTAAAGCTACAATATATTGAATTTCATTCTCAAAATGAAAATAGTAGAATTTCATGAAAAATCAAATTCAAAATGTTTTCTTCTACCGACCACAGATGGTGCTTCATTGAATACACGAATGTTATCACGGTCCCTAAAATATTTATCGAAACATATTAAAGCGTGAAATTAATTTTCGTAAAAGAATTTCTACGATAAATATTTTCGTCTATCACGTTGGAAACAAACTCAAGGGCCCCACATGCAACAGATTCGTCCTCATTGTGACTGAACGAAATGACAAACCACGCGAGACGTTTCCGGGCTCTTCTTCCTGACAGGAAACGACTGACTTACATTCATATTGTGCCTTGATTCCGCGGAAGTTCCTACTATTTATAAACACGTACATGTCGAATCGAACACTGTGAAACGTCGGTGTGCTAAAAATAAACATTTCCCTTCTGCGTGTCGACATTGATCCCCACGAATTACTCGAAGATAATATCTAGCAAAAAACTATTGTATTTAGTTAGAAACCGTTCTATTCGACGACGATTTATAGAATCGATTCATAGATTCAAAGTTATTTGACAACATATTTTACAATAATTTGTAAAAGGATTAAGCATTGATAGCCTAAGGGTGAAAATGATGAAATTACATACGGGAAGTCTAGGTTCGAATCTCAAGAATAATATAAAGTTTTATGTATTTTCTATTTATGTGGTTATAAATTATGATTCAAGATGGGGTAAAGTAACTAATTTAAAATCCCAAATTTTCAAAATAAAAATAATTCAACAATTTTTGGCATCTATTTTCATATGTTTTCATAGGCAACAGTTTTCATAATTCGGTTATGTAGATCTTTCACTTTCTGTAGATCACTACAGATCTTTCTAATAATTATTGACAAAAACATCATACCATTGACATGCATTTATTTTTCAGTTATTACTAATTTTTGTACCGTCGTTTTGAAATATTCTGAATATATGTAGGTAGGTCTATATGTACATACATAAACGAATACACATTGGAAAACACAAATATACACATATAATTATTGTGCGGAAATGGCAATGAATATTTTCAAAAAACCTAAGAAAATTCATTGGAAACATAGAAAACAGTCAAAATAATGTTTAGCACAGAAAAGCGGATTTTGAAACACATCAAATCATGAAACATTAATAAATTAAAATCGAAACACTTAAATTTAAGTTGGATTTCTTCATATAAGCTCTGATGTATTCATTACTTTGACAATCTTCACCCTGTAGAAGGTAAATGGTGATATATGGTGTGTAAATGGTGATTGAAAATGTTGCCTGACATAACACAACTGATGAGTTCCTTGTAGAATGAAACAGACTGTCTTCCATCAAATCTGACATCGATTTCAACATTCTCTAACATTATCTCTTATAAGATAAAAGGTAGAGATATCACAGTTTACATTCTCCATCGAGCTCTAATATGTTCTCTATATTAATTTCACTTTTCAGTTGAATTTTCCAAAGTTTCATTAGCATATATCAATAAAATATCAAAACTTATGAATAATACCGTGCAAATATTTCGCTAAGGTTTCATTTTATGCCGTAGAATCATTAACAACGAACAATATACCACACAGATATGTGCACATAATGAATATTTAAAATGAGCATTTGAATTTAGCTCATGAATATATCAAATAGAACTTGAATACAATGCATATTCAATTATGTAACACGTTGAAAAGGCACGACGAAACAGAGATGTATAACCAAATGAAATATCGCGAAATGAATAGTGGACAACTCGCATTCTAAAACAATAGGAGAAAAATTTCGATTGAAACTGATTAAAACCTGAAACATTTCGTTGTCTGTTGAGACAAGTACGTATCTGATTTTGCATTCAACAGCCCGTGACGTCCAAAACGGACACAACATCGATTTCAATTATTCGAACGATGAATGGGTATCAACTGATAAGAACGAAGTTAAACAAACCAAGCTGATGGGTAATTTGATAGCCTCAAACTAGTGGGTGGGAGTTTCGCGTCTATAACATACAATAATATCGTTGAATTCAATATCCTACAACCAATAAGCAGTTAATTTTTAATTTTTGCGGAAATCTGATGTGCCGAAACTTTGCAAATTAAGTTCATGATATAAAGGAGGCCATGACTTATATACACATCAGTCAGTCTGTATGTTTGTACTCGCTTCACTAAAAAACTATTTGAAATAATTGAACGAAATTTTGACTAGTGTGTTGCTAGAGGTTCAGCTTAAAATATAAAGCTATTTTACCGCAGATTAAATATTAAATAATACACTTTTTCCAAGCTGAAATGAAGCAGTCTTCATGAATTTTATATGCTTGTTTTTTGATCAACTTTTATGTATCGCAAAAAAACCCCTACAAAACTTATTTTTTACAAATTTTTATAGAAAGTTTGACATCAAATATTTCGAGAATCAGTAGGTGGAGGGGAATTGACTACCACCTTCGCTAAGGACTACAAATTCCTCTAAAATTTGAAAGAAGTGTAGTGAAATGGGTTGAGAAAATAAAAACGTATCGAATCCTATGATTTAAAAATTTCAAAACACATTCATTATTAAAAATCTGTCAAAATTTCCTGATTGTAATAAATATTATTCTCAATAATTTCTGCATTCCTTGGTTTACTTCCAGTTCAAAATAATTCTTGGTAGGCAACACGGTTAATTAAATTTTTATTCTCGTTTAACTAGGAAAACTAATTAGGCTGTCGGTAATTGTAATTCTGGAATGGTCTCTAATGAGAAAACGTTATATGCCCTTTAGCCACGTAGTCAATTTCTGCGAGGAGTCTAATGAAGTTCTAAAAATAACTTGCGAAACCCCTTATCGTCTTCACTTTTGAAATTAAAAAGCTCAGGAAGGAACAATATTCCAAACTCAAAGAGAAAATCACGAAAAACTCTAATTAATGAAAGAATTCATCAATATCAAGAATGAAAAATAAAGAATTATTATGTTTCCGTTACTCAAAAGTACATTCAATATTAATTTTACTAAGTATGTAACTTATATATAATTTTGTATGTAATTTTACTAAAATTAATATAAGATTATATGATAAAAATAAAAAGTACTCTTTCTACACACAGAAAGTACCTGAAATGGTTTAAATTTCAAGCCATTATTTTAATAAATCTTGAGATTTTTCATAAATAATGATAATTTTATGAACACTGCATGATAATGAATGCATGAATACTTTTTATGTTTGTACTTATTTTAATAAGCATATTGTTCTTCTGTTCTTAGAGTTGTTTGTTTCGGTATCACAACAAAAATTTTTAAACTACTTTAATTTGAAACTGCAATCATATTTGTACACATACGAAGCATTTTTAATTAATTTCATGTGAAACATTTAAATTATATAATAATCAATATAGATTATATAGTTTCTGAATTTATCGTTCTGAAATTATAAAATGGAACTCATCACTTATTTTATAAAATCATTAAATAATTATAAAATCTTGAGGAATTACTTTCAAGATTTCAAGAATATAGCCAGAATATTCTACCATTATTATCAGATGATAAAACATACTCCCCCACGTTGAAGTATTTTATTACGAGTCGTGAAGCTTATAATGGAATACTACAATTGTATTTCTCGGTCTTTTGGGTTCTGTAATATAACCTGTCTACCGCAGGGTATATTCTGGAATTACCTGTCTTTCCAAGCACTTGCCTCCGCAGTGAAGTCTCAGATATACACCAATATATTGATCCAGTCATATCGATGCTTTTTTTACCCATTTCCCTTGTACCTTCCGATAAAAAACTAGATGGCAGTGTTTCTTCACTTCAAGAAGATTGAATATTGCAACCAAATTAAAATAAAGAGATAATTGACGCGAAATTAATATATATCAAAATAATAGAAATTTAAATGTAACATAGTCCTTCAACAAACATATTTCAAACGCTTTTCGGTAAAAAAAAACCTATCAAACATTCTCTCAATAGTTAGAATTCTTTAACCTACAAATTATCACTAAGTCAAATAAAAATTTTTCATCATTTCAAAACAATTAATGTGTCTAGAAAAACGTTTAAAAGTCCCGAATATAGTTTCGTACGTCATTTAGTATTTCAATTTCAATTATTAATTCCAATTCAACATTTTTATAAAGGCAGTTTCTCATTTCATGTCCGCAACTTGAATTTTTTCAATTTTTGTTCGTATTATTCGACTAATCAATATTCAAAATATTCTGGAAGTACAGTGTTTCACTTTTAGGATTGGAAATTATATTCTACATATTATTACCAAGAATAAAACATTTATTTATTTCACTATTTCGATAGATTTGTGGAAACTGAGGGAAATTTAAATAAATTAAGTAATTCAAATTAAAGAGAAATATTTCTACAAAAATTTAGGATTAAATTGCAGGTGAAATGAGTTTTCTTTGTGCCTGGACTTAAGGCTGGTTGTCCTCCAGCATTTTTAGGAATTCTATTATTGCCGGAAGATATTGCAAATATACCTACCTGACTTATTGAGAGAACTACTCGGAATTTTAATATAAAAGAATTCTTTGGAAGTTGTACACAAATCGAGAAATAATTAGATTTAAATGAAACAGATTTCCACTTCTAACAGTAATAATCTTGAAAGTAAGTTACAAAAATGACTTAGAAACGTCTGAATATAAAGCAAATTTCACCTCGAAATTAAAATAATATTCTCTTTTTGAGGTAAATACTTTCAGATATAAAATAATGAATATTCGACTCAGTTCTACGGTCAAAATTTATTTAATTCAAATTAATATTTCTGTCGAAATACTAATAAAAATAAATTTCATAATAGTAAAATTATTTAAAACATTGAATAGAAAAATTTGCGAAACTTCTGAAATATTTCTTTATTATAAATTCAATCAATGATATATAAAAAATACAGAATTTTCAAATATTTTCGAGATAAATACACAACACGTGATCGTAATTAAGGCAATATAAGAAGAAGCACATGTTTTATATCAGATTAAAAATACAAAATTAAACTGTAGATTTCTAGATCCATATCTACTTTTAATAAGCTTTTCGCTGCATTTAACTCAAAATTAATAATTCATTAGATATATTTCTTAATGTAAATGAAATGAATACGTTTATTTCAAAGCTTAAAACGTATTGATAATGGAGACTATTTTGATAAATAAACTGCCACCAACAAATAAATTTACATATTTAAATTCCCAAACCGATAACGTTTGGACATAGTTACAAAAAATTATAATAACGACATTTGAAAATTCATTTAAGTGAAGATTAGAATCAACTTACTATGAACAATATCAACCTGAATATCGTGACCTATAATCGAATTTATGTCAACTTGAACATGCAATAAAGTTCGCCCAATTCCAGTTAACCTACTTTCACTAAAACATAAACATTCCAACTCGTGTTAGAATATCATATCGAGATTCTAGAAGCCCATAATTATTTATATCACACCCACAACTAAACTAAACCGTTATTTTATACGTTTCATAGAAGACGATATATTCTGGACGCATAAAATAAAATCTAGGTAATCTCATATCGATCGTACAATATTCAATGCAGTATAATCAAATGACAAGTCATTTGAATGACTATCGACTTGATTGAAAGGGCTTATTAGGCATCGGGGATGATTTGACCTAATTAATTTAGTCGTTATTTTATACAACCGTATTCTAGAATGAATATTATGTAATTTAATGAGATATTATAGGAATTTTTCGTGTACATTTGATAATAATAGTGGAATTAATTTAGAGTTTTAATTATTGAACTTACTTCGACGACTTTGATGTTTTCCTTGTCCAAGAGAAACTCCATGGACTTGTGCGGTCTGTGTGCCTCCCTGGGGGCAGTTGACAGCTGCAGTCTCGCCGTCCCCGTAGGCTGGGCCGCCCCGAGATTCAACAAACTACGCGTTTTAACATCTGCACCGTCGGTTACGACCGTCACCTCGGTGTCTAGGTCGGTTTCTATAAGCCCCATGGGCTCCATGGGCCGAGGCCTGGACCCGGAATCAATAGTCCTTCTCCGCCGCCGTTCGTGCGAGTCAGCGCCGCCACCCTGCTGAGTCGCGCCGCCACCATCCCTTTTCACGCTTGCGCCAACCACTCTAGGGGGCGCACGGGGCACTGGCGGTTTCCCGCTAACTTTTACGCGAGGTTTTTCGTCCTCTTCCTTGTGGCGATTATTATTTTCCGTCGACGGTCCCTTTAGCGGAATATAAATGTAATCGTCTTTAGTTGCGGGTCGCATATGCGGAGCGATTGATAAATCAATTGGTGCGTTTTGTTTATTAGCGACATTTCCGTTCTTTTTCTTAGCGGAGTCTTTACGCGCGCTAAACCTAAAGCTCGCAAGTCTCGAGAAGAAACCACCGAATTTACCTTTCTCTTTTCTAGGCGCCGCATCTCTCACCCTCGACGCCATACCGACAACTGGTTTCGCCTGCATGCTTTCGGTGTTAGACAATCCCACGTGACTACGTTCCGAAGTAGTGGGAGGCTTATTACTGTAAACATTGTCGAGGTCCAGATGGGTGTGTTGATAGCGTATGCCATCTCCATCGACGTACGCTTTTATCAGACACCCGTCCTTGTCCTTCTTCATCAACAAACTACCTCTCCGCTTAGCCTTTTGACTCATATCGGGTTGACTTTTCGTCAGACTACTCTGGAAATATTTTAGGGATTCTATGAATTCTCTCTTCTCGTCAAGTAAGTCCGGTTGGCTAAGCGACATCCTTTCAGGTCCTTCCAGATTCTTATGTTCAACAGGTGTCGGGGATGGTGGCGACATTTCCCTGTCTGGACTGCTCTGCAAACTGTAACTGGACTCACGTTCCATTGTTTCGGTGGATTCTGTGGCGTCGTCGCGCCAGTTTAATTCATCCACAAGTGGATTGAAATGAACGCCTTTAGAAGACGTGGAATCTGCTAAGGATTTGGCGGATGTTAAGGTTTTTTCGTCAAAGTCGGACATACCGCTCGTACTCGCGCTGCCGTTTGTGATGGACCCATTTCTGCGGACATCGTATGTAGATCTACGTCTTTCTTCTTTTTCATAATTATTGGATTGTTGTCTACTTAATACAGACACGTTAGGTGTGCTGGTAAAAAATCTGTTTTGTTTAGAAATCGTATCTGAATATCCAGTTTGGTAAACAGGTTCCAGTAAGTTTGGTCTGCTATTACCTAAACTTTGGATACTTTGCTCTGATATAGCTTTCAGTATTTTCCTGTCGAAATCCTCCATGGTGCTTCGAGGTCTTTTCAAAATCGACTTGGTAACCAGACTATTTTCGTCGTCACTCAAATCGACTCTGTTCGCCATAGCTTCGGCGTAACTACCTTCCCTCCTGAAACTTGACATGTCTTCTTCGATTCTTGATGCTTCCCGACTGCTTAGAAACTCCGAGGGGTTACTGCTGTGGAAACTGGAACAATTCGAACGATCCTCAACGTCAATTCTCAAATTTTCAAGGGTCAAATCGGCGATATCGAAATTCTTGGCGGCTACAGATTCGGTTCTTGTATCGAAACTCCACGAGTTACCCGACTCGATATTCACGACGAGATTTAAGTCTTTGGGGACGCTGCACGCACACACACTGTTGTCCAAGAAATTACCGGATTTTTTCGCCGAATTAACGTGTAAATTCTCCACGGATTGCGAGGTTGAAACTGCGCCCGCGGCGAGCAAGTTAGGTTCACTAGCGGAGGCGCAATTATATTTAGATGAGAGTCCGCATTCCTGCGACTTTTCTATATTTAAAATTTTCGTCACAGACGAATCTTCGTTTTGGACGCCGCCGACACGACGTCGCAGAAAACGATCGATTAACGGACTTCGGTGATTTTCTAAAACGTCCACGTCGTATTTGTCGAAAACGCTTAGATCCTGATAACTTGTCCCGAAATTCCCGGAAAAACTTTGGAAACCGTCGCCGTCGTACGCGTCGAAACCCGCTAGATTATTCTTGCTTTTGGCTGGCTTGTTTTCGAAAACGTCAAATCGTGACAGTTCAGAGTTCGTCGATTTCATGCCCGGTGACGTAGCGGGGTTATACTTAGAATTGTTGCATAAGTGATCGCTATACCCGCTATCTTCGCTTAAATTTTCGACGGACACTTCGTCCTTCGCCTTCGGCTGGGACGACGACAACGTCGGCAAACTGTCGAAGCTCCTCCAGCTGCGTAGGTGGTCGAACGAACGCGATCTCCCCAACGTACCGTCGCTGTCACTGCTGTCTGAACCACCGAAACCGTGGCCGTCTTCGAAAAACGCTTTGATGTCCTTCTTTCGCGGCACGTCGATCTTCAGCGTCTTGTAGTAATCGCTCTCATGTTCCCCGTCGCTTTGTACCCGATCCAGACTGTCGGGACTCACGTTGGCTTTGCGTTGTACGTCTAGGGAGTCGAAACTGAACTGGGAATAAACGCTGGGCGAGCTATTGCAAGTTTCCTGGCATTGTTTCTCAAGGGTTTCGAATTGCAACAGGCTGCTTGATCGGCTTAAAGATTGATAATCGTCGTCGACGTTCACAGTCAGCAAGGTGTTGTCTTGGCGTCGTCGTTTGGCGGGGCACTCGAATTCGCGATCTGATTCACAATCTGCTGGTTCTGAAGGAAAAAATTTTATCGTTACATTCTTCATAAAATGTGCGATCAGATAAATCATAAAAGTAGTATTGATCCATCAATAATTCATTTAAAACATAATATTTAATGTGAATTATGGATATTAGTATGCGCGTCACGTAACGAGAATTCGTTACATTATATTCCTTTAAATAACGAAAAGTTGCATACACTCGGTACTAGATTTGTAAATTGAAACATATTTACAATGCACAAAATTGCACAATTTTCATTGAAAACACATAGAATTGATAAAGTGTTAATTTCAAGTAGGTTCTGAAACAATGTACTGTATCATTCTCTGATGAGATAAAATAATTGTTTGTGTTGAAAATACTGCTTTTTACAGTTTATATGAAATGTCACGTAACGAAAATGCGTTACATTACATATTCCTCAAGTGGCACACGCTGGGGGATTTGTTTTATTTATGAAATAAAACAAATTTTGCATACAAAAAATTACAGAATTTTCTTTAAAAATACACAAAATTTCACATAAGCGTCAATTTGAAGTCGTTTCTGAAACAATTTAAACTATCATTCTGTGATGAAATAAAATAATTGTTTGTGTTAAAAATACTGTTTTTAACAGTTTTCAGCCTATATGAAACGTCACGTAACGAAGATGTGTTACACATTATATTCGTTAAGTAACTGAAAGTGGCACACAGTCGGTGCTGTATTTGTAAAATAGAACATATTTAGCATGCACAAAATTGCAGAATTTGGATTAACAAAAACAGAAAATTTCAGACAAGTGTTAAATTGAAGTAGGTCCTCAAACAAGGTATTGTAATATTCTGTGATAAAATGAAGTAATTCTTTGTGCTGAAAATGCAATTTTGAAAGAATTCAAGTCTATATCAAACGTCACGTAACGAAAATGCGTTACATTACATATTCCTTAAGTAACTCAAAGTGGCGCACACTGGGTGCTAAATTTGTACCTCAAAACATATTCAGCATGCACAAAATTAAAGAATATTGATTAATACATACAGAAAAATTATGACAAGTGTTAAATTGAACTACAATCTGGAACAATATGTTGAAGAAACATTCTGTGATAGAATAAAATATATCTTTGCGCTGAAAAATTCTACTTTCAGAAATTTGGGGGCTGTATGAAACGTCACGTAACGAAAATACGTTACATCATATCTACCTTTGTCTATTTCTAGTATAGGCTAGTTAAATGAACAACTGAAAGTAGCAGACATTCACCGGTACACTTGTTAAATCAAAAATATGTAGCATTTCCAAAATTGAACAGTTTTGATTGATACGCGGAAAACATATTCTAACATTCTGTGATGAAATAAAAAAACCACCGATCTGAAAATGCTACTTGTGAAAGGTTGAAGTTCGCATGAAAAATCACGTAACGCAAATTATTCGGATAGAAAAAATTATAGGAATTGAAATATTATAATATAAAAATAAATAATTTATAATATATAATATGAAATTTGATATTATATCAATTTAATTTAATTTTTTCAAATCTTAGTTTTTGAAAATGATATCCAAACTCCTTGGTCTCCTGTCTGACCAATAAAAATAAAAAAATTACACAAAATGCAACTGGAAGAAGTTGAAGAGAAATATTAAAATCTCCCCCCATTTGCATACAAATTTTCAGTTTTATTGGTGAATATTATAGGTTTCGAAGTTGAAAAATGAGAAACTCCGAAAACACAATGAAATTCCACATGAAAAATCAAACACTGCAAAAGAAAAATCAACAGAATCTACAAACATATTTTCAAAATACCAAGCTAAGGGTATTTTCAAAATACCAATTTTCGAAAACACTCGAAAGCCACCTAAAATGTACGAAATTTCTATATAAAAGTGAAACCGCTAGGATAAATATTTAAACTTCTGAATATACATATTCGAAAGAACTACAAGCATAAAAATTTTCAAAATATTCTTCAAAGTACCTGTGTGACTACATATCATTTCGCTCCACAAAACCAGAAAATGCATCGAAATAGTAGGTAGTTACTGTTACTGTATTTCTTTTTTAACATTCAGAAGTCTGAATTTATTGATCAAAAAGAATAAAGAATGGTCAACGTATTAAAATATAATAGTTATTAAAAGTCGGTAATTATTTATGTAATAATTCAATTACAACACATTTATATCATTCGTAACAATGAACTCATCTAAAATCTGTTTCTGCATTAGTCAACTCATATTACAATGCCGACAACCTTGAATACACCAATACGTTTTACAGCTTGCCGCAACGAACTACGGATTCGAATACATTGAATGAGTCTATCACACAGCAACTACGTCTTGAAATTCAAGTATTTCTGAGTTTATTTATTAAACTCCCTACCATTGAATTTTTAAAGAAAATACTACAACTATATTCTTCTATACAAATGAATATTAATGACATCAGCTTCAATAAATAATACAGCTTCAATACTTATCAAGTAATAAGGACAGTTGTAAAGATGACCCTGAATGCAAATACTATAAAAATAGATTAACTTATTATGAACGAAATTTATTTCAAATAAAAAATTTAAAGTTATTATTATATTATTTGTGCTTACAAATATAAATACTTAAGCACTGATCGAGCAGCCTTGGAATTCCATTCAAATCTTTCAAATGACCATTCAAATGACAAAACTGCAAACAGCATGAAATTGAATACGGAAGTCAAGGTTATGCGCCCTGCAGGTTAAGGCAAATCACCCCCTATTCTCTCATGTAAAAGCAAGTTACATATCTCGAAATGTGTTCAAGATAGAAAGGAATTCTTGGTAACAGGATGACACCCCAAATTTCGTACAGTGAACAGATGTTGACGAAAAGAAATATACGAGAAAGTGATATGGATGACGAATTTTTACGAAAAAAATAATTTTAAATAATCTTTAAACCCAGAAGTGAATAATCAAATATTATTTGAGTTCAAAGTAATGGTATCAGCTGAAGAATATTCGAATTTAGGTAAAGAAGGAAAGTACGTAACAAAGAAAAATAAATATGATAAAAAAGAAACAAAATCTTAATGATAGTATGTAAAGTTGCAAATTTAGTGATGTGTAATTGAAACAAATTCAATCCTATAGGCTCAAATCAAAAGTTATTCAAAAAATAGAAAACATATAGATCATTCAGAAAGTTTTTTAAAAATTATTTGAAACCTTTTCATTTCAAAGTTTTGACAAAGTTATAATTTGTAGCGAAACATTACCTAATATCAAAATTTTTCCTCTTAAAACTGCCAACGAAATACTACTTGAAAAACACAACATTCAATAAATACAAAACTAAATAAAAATTTCAATTGTCGTATATTAAATTCAAAGTAAATCATTCGCACATGTGAATCTATCGATTAAAATGAGGTTAGACCATAGAACTTATGTCAATATTATATAGTCTCATTTCAATTTAATAGAAACACACATATTTATTCACAAACTCTTTCCTTCAAAATCTCGATGAATTTTTCTACATCAGCTATACTTTTCTTCACTTGAACTGAATCGATTAAGTTTTTAAATTGAAGTGAATGAAAGACATTCGAAGTGCGAAAGAGAGCAACTGTTTTCTACGTTCATGTTTTATTAAAAACTTGACCAACACGTGACTTTTGGTCACTCTTAGCATTGCGTATTCTGACACAGTTACAACAAAACATTAATCTTAAAGTAGACATACATTCAGCCCACCTTCTAGACAGCATAGGCAGGTAATTCTAGGAATTTTTAATTAGGATAAATGGTAACAGGATAAGCTACGACAACCCATACAAATCTAGCCACCCATTGAGTCAATTTCCGGAATTTTTGTATCTGTTCATCCCGGCTATTTCCGAAAAGTTTAGTTGTAAGCATTAATGATGAAATGACTTACTTAAATTTCACAAAATTATTTAAAATACTTCAAAAAGTTTCGGGCTACAAACACATTATCAAGAGTTCAATCTTTATGTCGAAGTTGTGATGATGAGTTACTAGGCCGAAACTTTGTACAATGTATTAAATATATACAAGAAGAGATACATTGCAACATATCCAAGATGCATACCTTTTTCAACACAAATAACCGAACCAGCTTCCGAATCCGTAGCGAGCCATCCAACTGGTGAGTACCTGGCCTCCGAGAGGTCGCTGTCAGACTGGAGGTCATCTGACGTCTCCTCCTGTATAGTCTCGAGGTACATGTAGTGTGAACCACAACTCCCTTGAAGGAAATATTCAGCATCTGCAAAATTAAATTATTTCGATAAATAAACATTGAAAACTCCAAAGTAATGTCAAAAAAATGAAATTCAGGTACTTAAAACAGTTCTACTTGATAGACAAACATACCTCGTCATCTAATTTAATTTCTGTAGCAAAAAATCATAATTCGAATAAATATAACAAATAAAAACAAGAGTCAATTACCAGAAGATTTGTAAAGCGAACAATAAACGTCTTTCTCAAATTTTGAGTAATTTAGAAACGAGAAAAATCAGATGAAGAAATTATTGAAAGCTACAACGAAACATCGACAAGAAATAAAACTATATATTCTTATATATTTATGAGGAAAAAATACTTATAATATTTTATATAATATGATATAAAAAATCATATACTCTTAATGTCACTCGTCATTTTCTTTATATTTCGATACTCTGTATTTTTGTCAAAGTAAGAAACAAATATTTCAATTTCAGAATGAATGAATACAATCGAGCTAAAATTAATAGAAAATTTTGAATAGTTAATAAACCAAAATTAGTAGCGCAAAAATAAAAAACTACTATCTAACCCAACTTTTCCAACTCAAGAAAATTCAAAGAATGCAAATACGTTCCGTCTCCAGGTTCATAGATCTCTTCCTCAAGCTGTTAACCCACACCCGTTACAAAATATACATATAATTCACGTACGTTGCACCTCCCGCTGATGTATCGAAAGTGAACTGCATGACTAACCTAAGAAACAATGAGTCTTTTACCTAGAGTTTCTTGTTACCAGGGCGTTGTAATATGTAACAAAATACTGCTGTACATGTTCACTCATAGAGTTACTTTAGTGGTTTCCCCCGGAGGATTATTCTTTGTATTTTCGTTTCAGTGTTACATCCATTTATATAATGAGGTTAACGTTCGATGCAGTTCTATTTCAATATACTATCGACCATGTGTGCAAATTACTTCTAATTAGCTGTTCGACAAAGAAACACCTCAAACAATGGCTTGTAAATTAGTCGCTTCTTTTCTGTTTTTTGTCATTTTATCTTAGGATTATATAAAAGAAATGATTTATTGTTTTCAATAAATTTCCGACGATGCCAATTGCTAATTAATTTGGAGTTGAAATTCACAGCTGCTAGAGGGAATTTGTCGGCTGATATTCACAAATGTCGACATTCAACTTTCGACATAACGTCAAATATAAACCGTCAATTATAATTGATGTATAGAAATACTGTGAAATATTTAATGCGAATTTATATGGATGCAATTTGAATCATTTATGTATTTCAAAACCAACAACTAGAACCTTCACAAGATCCTTAAAGAATACATATTGTTTCGTTTGATAATTTGAAAATATATTGTGTTGCAAGATAAAAATATTAGATTATCTCATATTATGAATAGACTTTAATATTTTAGCACTACGGTATCAAGGGGGTGTAACTCAGTGGTAGAGTGTCCGCTTCGCATGCGGAAAGTCCTGGGTTCAAATCCCAGCTCCTCCAGAAATTTTTTCGAATTCACACATCCTCAACACATCTACTAATTCAATATTCAAAGAACTTCTGAACCAAATTATCAATTCTAAATTACCAAGTCTTGTGGAAATATTTTATACTGTCCTTAATTTCAATGCTTTCATATAGATAATAAAAGCTCATATTTTTGGATCGATAATATCGAAAATCCTGGTTTAAAAGTTGATATGAAAAGCCCATGGTATCTCTCAACTGTAGTGAACAGCATAAAATTAAGAAGTAGACTAATTCTGTTATATATTTTAAATAATATTCCAATAGATTATTTTGCTGGCTATAACGTTGGAATGCAGAAGAAAGATCGTAACAGCTATGTCCCTATTCTCTTCTATGATGACTGAAACCGTTAGATTTTATGTCAGCCATGCATCTGTACCAACGAAGGAATTTGCGGCTTGTTTATGCAGTATTTATAGGTTATAAAAAGAATAGATTAATTCATTATCTATCGGCAAACAGAAATTTTTACCGATATAATTCCTGTACAATAAAATGAATATAATCATTTGTTGGCAATATTCAAAGATTCATAATTAAGGCTATTCATAAAAAACAATGAATTCTCATCCATACTTGCCATTTAAAATGTCTAAAGAATATACGTTTCAAATGTTCGCAATTTTTAACTGAATAATTCAAAAAAAGGGGAACTGCAATTGTCTATCATTATGGAAGTTGAATGAATAGTGAAACTCATAATGAAATACGATACTTCATTTTTGTTTTCCTCTGAGATAAAACTAAATACTCATTGTTACAAATTTGTGACAGTTTATTAGTAGAATTCTTCTATGAAATTTCATGTCACAGAATATGCTAAGAGTTTCTTGGCAAAGAAAGTTGTCAATTATATTCACCTTACCAGAAATGAAAATAAACAAACCTTAGTTTCTCCAGATCTTTCTTATGTTGTATTATGCGTCTAAATAAATTCCTATGAGTGAAATTTAATTTGTGAATTGATTTATCGCAAATTTCTTCCTGTATTCTGCAGCACTTAATATTATTCCAACAGGTGTTCGGGTATTTGTGAAAGCGACAGATATTATAAGAATATATATCGAAGAAGGCGTAATTCAATATTCCAACTCTTTTCTAATCGAAACATATCAGGCTGAATTGATTTAACCGGACGTGTTTTAAAGCAATACATACTGATGCACTTTCTTCATCATTGTTCAAAAGTCATCAATTAAATCATTAAACCAATTAATCTGATTGGTCATTTTCAATTAGCGAATGCACCGCTAACGTTGTCACATTTTATTTTGCGTATTTCGAGCTAATGTACGTATAATCGATTCAGAAAACCTATTATAAAATACATATTTTATTTTTGCACGAGACTGATATAAGGTACGAGGGTAATACGAAAAATAACCGGCTGGGTAAAGTTAATTTCTATTGAAAAGCGTACCAATTTTCTCTGTAATTTGAATTTCGTTTGATGCATTTTTCATAGTTTTTCCAATAAACAAAGGCGAGGAATGTAGTAATCTGTGACAGTGGTCACTTGTTCATTTGGCATTTAACTTAAAACCTTTTATTGGACCTTTTTTGTACCTTTTATATGGTACTTTATTTTTGCTCTGACGAATGAGAACTATAATGAGCAATACCACATTAAGAATTACATACTTCTCACTATTCCATTATTTTTGTAATTATGGCGTTGTTCTGTGTGGAAATTGCGCCAACGCCTTGATAGTTTTTTTAGAATAATGGCAGGCGTTGGATACTTGGATTCGTGCAGACCATTATTTATGAATATGAAATAATGCCCTTGTCTACATTGTGGATATATAACGATCTTTTAGAAATACATAATGCTGCAGATACATTGATAAAATAGTCTGATCTACATAATTATAATATAAGAGGCGCAAATAATATCCGAACAACTAAGTATCGTCTAAATAAGTCAAAAAAAAACTCGATAGATTAATTTTATTCAATATCCTACCTTCCCATTTCAAAGAGCTTTATTTCAATAAATTCAAAATAAACATCAAGAAATATCTCCTGATATTTTGCTTCTATTCTGTCAGCGAGTATTCGGAGCTTTTCAAGGCAAAATGTTTAATATGAACATGCTCACCACATCTTTTTATGTGTTGCTTTTTATGACTTATTTTTGGTGCATTATATATATTTGTTTTTTTTTCAGTTTTATGGTGAATTTATCACAGAGTTTACGAAGTTTATACTTATTAGACTTCAATCATTAGTTTCATCTTGGTTTAATTTTGTATCTTTATCTACTATTTTGTATTATTTTCTAATTTATGTTAATTTTATTTTTGGAGGAGTGGAATAATGATTCGTCAAACTCCTACCATTTGTAAGAAATACCTTTTCTCTGAAATAAAGATTACTACTATTACTACTTATTGTCACAAATTTCTCCACTATCACAGTTATTACTGTGATACTGTGAGACAAACAGGAGACATATCTCGTAATTTTTCGACTTTTTAATTTGAGATAGGTAAAGCAGAAGCTTGAAAAATCCTGATCTATAAAGTGTTGTTGTCTGCAAAATAATTACCATTATTTACAACAACATATCTGTAACTTCTTTGGCAAATCTTCAGCTTTTTTAGCAATAAGCCTCCACTTATCTTGTAAATAGAATAATTTTGTTTCCCTAGAGCAGCCTTTCCCAAAGTGGGCGATAACGCCCACTTCTGGTCGCTGCAGGCTCAAAGGGGGGCGGTAAGAGACCCAGAAAAAAATGTGGGCGTTGTGTAGACTTGGGGGGCCATTTGAAATTTCATCTAGTTAGGAAGACTCTTAGACGCCGACTGAGGACTCGACTACAACTTGTTAACATCAACTAATACTAATTAAGAGATTTTGTTAAGAAATATGTTGAGAGAATGTTTAATCTTCGCTAATACGATAACTCACGTTAATTAAGTAATTTAATTTGAAATTATAGTGGTTTTAAAGTAGGTGAAAAGTTGGGGCAAAAACAAAAAATAATACTAATAATAAAAATAAATTATTCTCAAAGGAGGCAGTAGACAAAATAAGTTTGGGAACCCTCGCTCTAGAGGATCTCCCCTAGTTTACACTCCAAATTCAGAAAGGTTGAACAAAAACTTCCAATTATATGCGAATAACATATTATGATTCGCGTCAATTAAATAGCGTAGGTGTTGTTAATCCGGACAAAAACACGGTACCGCCTCAAGATATATCGACTAGATACTGCTGCCAAGCCTGCTGTACATTCCTAGGCGTATGAAGTTATCTATTCATTCACCTTTTGAAGGAGACTGACTCTAGGTGCAAGTTATACGTCAATAGAGAACGCGGAACTTTAACGAAGTGTTGTAAGTACATTTTTAAATAGCTTCAAAAACTCCAAGGTATCTCACAGTATGAAAAATTTGTATCTGAAACGAAAACAAAACATGCAATATTAAATAGACTTATGTCGAGTTCTCTTCAATAACCTTAGGAGTTTTCAGAAAAATCCACAAGTAGTGTGACGTATAACGTCTTTAAATACATAACTTTGTACAATGTTCTATTGAAGCGAATTTCTATTAATTATTATTTATTGTTAGTCGACACAAGAATAATTAACAACTTGGAAGCATCTTTAGTTCAATTCACTTTTCGAAACATTTTTTTCAAGAAAAGAAGTTACAAATATAGGTTTTCAAGGTGATAATTCACCATTGAGACCTTCGTTTAGCCAAAAATATTTTCCGCTCGAATTCCCATATGTGGGGATATTGAAGTCATAGGCAATCAAATCTGGCAAATAAGGTGGATATAATAACTCTAAGTAATACAAATCAATAAATTTTACAATTTGAAAAATAAATGCGCAACAATCTAAATGGGGATATTAAAGTGCTACAAATTTGGTCAATTTTTGACTTCTGACTTCTGCTCATTCGACTAACCAACTTACGAAAAATTAACTTGTCAGTGTTTTTAGTTGTATCAACTTTTTCAAGCATTTCTCTGATGAATAGAGATCAAATCTGGAGGTCTCCAAAATGTCAATTTATCGCTGAGAACTTGTTTGTCCAAAAATGTTTTCTCAGATTTCTTATTATTTGGGGATATATTAAAGTCAGAAGGCATCAAATGTGGCAAATGCAATGGATATAATAACGCTAAATGCTACGAATTAATAAATTTTAAATCAATCCAAGTGTATCAAATCTGGTCAATTTTTCACTTTTGACTTTTTCTTTTTTAACCTATGCATAATCTGTCAAATTTTTCATTTGACAGGTCAAGATATTAGGAAGGCAAAAAATATACCTTGTTCGTTCAGTATTTTTTGCTTGAATAGTTATACCATACTCAAAATTACGAGCTATAGTTCCAAAATACTTTAATGAATTCTACATTTTACGTACAAGTTGGCATCATCTTTAATTTGATAGGTCTGTTTTTATTATTAACGATCAAATGACATAAAATACCAATTTTCCATATTTTTTCTATTTCGATTATTTTCAACAAATTTCAAATAAATCTTGAAAGGTGATTTATTAGACAACAAATTCAAGTGTTTGATGAAGTGATAAACTTTGCCAATTTATATCTAAACAATTCTAAGCATATAATGAAAACCCCCATCAAGGATGTTTTTTTAACACGCTGTATATAAAATGCAACGTTTTTGTCATAAGCTGTAATAGTTTGTTCATACTTTCTTCGTTGAAAATTTAGACACCCAGTATGTTACTACGTAACTCAAACAAAAATAACTGTGCTTTGAAGTCGAACAGATAAATACACCTTGCCTTGCCTGAGAAGAATTACATAAATTCTCAGAAAGGAAATCAAATGAATCAACTCTAAATGCAACATGTGGTCATCACGTCGGTTACGTGTAAATAATAGCATTTTTCAAGGACACCGACATAACCTGTATTATTATGAAGTATGTCATTATAAACTCGTAGAAACAACCTGGGATTTCACTTATTCCTTTTAGAAACAGTGCAGAATAAATTTATTATTTCAGTACATATTTAGAAGACATTTTGACATTGTTGCTTCTCAACTGAGCGTGATGATAAAAGCGTGACGATGACATCAATGATCATACGAATTTTATTCCCGCTTTTTATAAGCTACAGACAGTCTACAAGTTTTCACATGAAAATAAAATATAGGCGAATTTGGCTATATTTGAATTTCAGTGTTTTATAAATATTTTTTTCAAATCAACATTCATCCTCAGAAATATACGAGTCATCCTCAATTTCATTCAACTATTTCCATCATAGAACACGAACATTGTAACCATAATAGTCTTACTGAGAAGATAAACATTCTGTGTTTGAATGTTGGATATTAACAATGTCTATATAAACAAATTTAGGTACCTATGCGATTGTGAATGGTCTTGCAAAATTCTTCTATAACCGTGTTAGTGTTTAACAAATAAATATATTTGCTTTTCACTTATCTACTCAACTGTAATAATAGAACTGTGGTACAAATGGTACACAATTTTTTTTCAGTTTATATAATATTTAAACCAATTTTCTTCAAGCGATAAAGCATAAACATACAGTAGAGGAATGATGAAACCTCTTATATTAATAATATATTAATTTCATCAATTGATTTGATCTAGTTGATATTATTACTTCCTGTAATCTATTATTATTAACTTAGAACCATGATTCAAGGAATATATACTGCCTTCCAATACATTTCTATTTAATTTTGAAGATTGAGTGGCGAACATAATTGGACCATACTTCTTGGAAAATAGCCTGGTCAATAATAATATTAAGTTCTTTATTCTCAACATGTATAATAACCAATTACAGAAAATAATAACATAATGCTGAATACTAACTAAATAATTAAAATGAAAGAATTATTAACAAAGAGCTCAATCTAAAATAAAAACAAATAAAATAGCAACTAATAACTACATAATAGCATTTAATGAAATATTACAACGTAACTCAATCATTAATTAATCAAATTAATTCATTTTAGTCAATTCCCTTTGTTCACATAACTCCTAATAATAGATAGCTTCTATGGAGCCAAAGTGAATGTCACAATTATTGGCAACTCCATTGAATGTATACTCCATAAACCAAATGGGGGATTGTATTAGAGAGTTGGTCCATGGAGTCTCTAGGTGGAATTCTGTATTACGAGAATTTTGCCTTGGAACACGAAATTTCAAAGCGGACAAGAGAGGAGGACAATAAATACTATTGTGCAGTAATTTGTACTGAAATATGAGTGATAAAGTTTCTCTCCTGCTCTGCAATGGGATTAAACTAAATCGACTCAATAATTCGTTATGATTGACGCCTCTCTGTGGATAAACTTCGTCCTCCCTCCACACTAAGAACTTCAAGAACTTTTTCTGAATAGCCTCAAGATAGCGATGATGGCAAGTATAAATAGGGTTCCAGATCATGCTCCATTCTCCAACTTGCTACGGATTAGGGTACTAAATAGTCCTATGAATGTTCAGGAATTATTAAAATATTTGCCATTGCGTATAACGAATTCATATATTGTCGAGGCAGATGAAATTAGTTAGGTGATGTGTGGGACAAAGGAAAGCTTATGATTGAATACTACACCAAGATCTCTCACCTTAACAGAACGAGAAAGAACCTGACCACCGACGCTGTAATCACACTCAATTCGGTCTCTTTTCCTTGTGAAAGAAACAATATTACACTTTGACACACTCAAACTCAAATAATTGTCCTCACATCAACTAGCAACATGGTCCAGCGCGAGCTGAAGTTGAACACAGTTGTCCTGTGATCTAATTTCATGATATAGCTTAAAATCGTCTGCGAACATCAAATGTGGAGAGTGAATATTATCCATCAGATCATTTAGGAACAGAATAAATAACAGCCGTCCAAGATTAGACCCTTGAGGTATTCTAGAGGTAGATATGAACTAAGACGACTGTACCTCCAGCTGTACGAATTGACGTCGGTCAACTAGGTAAGAATGAAAAAGAATGCTGAGGCTATCAGAGAATCCAAATTTGTTGAGTAATTTATATATACTATACGAGGAGTCCATGAGCAACTTTATCAAAAGCTTTTTGAAAATCGGTGTAAATCACATCAACTTGACCGGTGGAGTGGAGTACTTCAGAAGAGTACTGAGAAAACAGCATTAGAAATATTGCTTGAACAAGATCTCATTGACATGAATCCATGTTGCTAACCCTGATGCTGTTTCTGACGGCTGGATATATATCATTATAGATAACAATTTCAAAAAGTTTGGAAAAAAGAAGAGTCAAGCAGTAACTGTTGCTGGTGCTCGATATCAAGACATGATAACACCGTTCTGTTCGCCGAAATTGGATGAAATTGATGTGGCCAATGTGTGATTTCAACAAGACGGTGCCACATGCCATACAGCCCGTGAAACACTACAATTACATAAGACAGTTCCAGGTCGTGTGCTCTCTAGTTTCGGTGATCAAAATTGGCCCCCAAGATCGTCTGATTTGACACCATTAGATTTATTTTAATGAAGTTACTTGAAATTGCAGGTCTACGTCAACAAGCCCACGACTACGCGTGTATAAACGAAATCCAAAGTTGCATCAACGAAATAGCAGCCATATTTATGCAGAACGTCCATACAAAGTTTCGACCAAAGAATGCATATGTGCATGCACAACAGTGGAGACCATTTGCCTGATATGTTAATCCATTAAGAAACCTATCCTATGTACTCCATCATTCAATAAAAAATTTACAATCAAAAACTAAAAATTGTGTTTTTTGTTTAATTAAAACCTTAATTTTGGGGCACCTTCACAGTTAAACTGAACTTCTAGCGTTAAAGTAGCCTATATATCTACTATTCCATATTATAACCTATCTGTGTGCTAAATTTCATTGGAATCAGTTCAATTGTTTTGGTGTTTATGTAACAAACATCCGTATAAACCAGCCCAGCCTTTCCCAAAGTGGGCGATAACGCCCCCTTGTGGGCGCTGCAGGCTTTAGGGGGAGGTAAGAGACCCAGAAAAAAATGTTGGCGTTGTGTAGAGGCTTGGGAGGCGATTTGTAGTTTGATCTAGCTAGGAAGACTCTTAGACACCGACTGAGCTTTCGACCACAACTTGTGAACATCAACTAATAATAATTAAGAGTTTGTTAAAATTCGGTTCGACATTTCTCTCCGCGTAGTTCATATATATGTCCTGTTTTTTTCTATAATTGAAAGAAAAATCATGTCAATCGGTTGCTCAGTTTCGAAATGAAAGTAGACACAAACGAACAAATAAAAAGGCAAGAGATACACTTTAGCATTTTAATAGTTATTAGTATTTTTAGATAGCTAATTTTAGTAGATAATAAATTGTGGCAATCATCTTTTAACAAGTTTTTGTTGACGAACCCAATTTGTGCATTCCTGTATCAATCGGCCTGCTCATAGAAAACTTGTTCTTACTTGTTGAGTACGATTGATCGTCGAATGAAATAAACGAGTTTATGCATGTTTGTCATGTGGCAACTTTTGGTTGTTCTTTAGTAAATTGGAGCCTGATATCAACAAACTTATAAAACGATTTATCATCCACATTAATTTCTATATAAGAATCAATTATGTTTGTTTTATTTTAAATAAAAGATACTCTGTCTGAATACTATGAATTTGCGTTTCAATATAATCATTCTCATTTGCAGGTGAAGCCCGTAAGAGTTAACTTGAGACCTGAACGCCGGCCGTTGTGTACTACCTTCTGCGCTCAGGTCTCAAGAACTCTTGCGAGTTATAGTAAAAGTCTCGTTCTTATTCCCAATGTGGGCCAGTAGAGAAAATAAGTTTGGGAACCTCTGGTATAAACGTTTAAACTTTCACATTCAAATTAGTGAGTTATATGAATTTTATATTTTCATTGCCATAAATAATGAACATTGATCTAACAAAGAAGTAAACTAAGTTATAAATAAAACAAAACATATAAAAATTAATTAATTATTCGATCTCTTTTGATCGCAGAGTATTTCGTTATTCTGACTTTTCCGAATGTGTTTCTACAATGAATTCACTTCGTTTTAAACCGTGAAATTTTTTCCCACGTAAACAACGTCAAATTCACGCGAACAAAACGTGAAAACGGATTTTAATTACGAAACACAATTGCATTTTGGAAAGTCCCACTTTCGTGTTATTACGAGAAAGACAAAAGATTAATTAATGGACGATATGCACGATGAATAAAATTGAATAGTTTTGAAGAATTATCTCATACTTTCTCTCTTAATGTACTAGTAGAACACCAAACGCGAACCATATGTTGCCGGATCTACGTATTTTTCAGTGGATTTGAGGAAATTTCATCAAAGTAAATACGTTCAGATATAGAAAGTCACATATTGTACAGTTTTATCACATTTAACGTCATTTCTGAGAATCGCAGATGAAAGCAGGATGCTCAATTACAATTCAGGTTTCCTCATTACATTAACTTCAATCAATGGCGATGTTCCCTCTTTAGATCACTCTTTGATCTTCATTCTACATTTTCAAAGACTCAAAGAATTTTATGAACAATTTTCTAGGAAAGCCAAGATGTCTGCAGTATTTGAAGGCATTGCGATCCTTTTGAAATGTTTATATGATGCTGCATAAAATAACTAATTCTATTAAACACCCATGAAAGCAAAAAATTCCTAAAAGAGTTGTATAGAAAACGTTGTGATAGTGAATTTTTCTAGTCCCCTAAAACACCCAGTTTAGTGTGAGTAAGTATGCTTCACATACTCTTGCTTGTATTAATAACTGTTAATAAAGGGCCATTAAGAGGCCTTTGGCCAACAAAATTGAAAAATTCACACAGATAGATTTAAAATAACGTCTACATTTAATAGTCGATAAAATAATACGGTATTTATTTGAAATAGGGGAAATGTTAATCAAAGCTAAGGCTCTAATCCAATATAAGAGGTTATTTAACTAAGAAAATATAAAATGCTTCAAAATCACGACCTTAATCAGAAGTTTTTCAGTGAAACTTTATGGTCAATTTACTTACCTTCATAATTATCCATCGTTAACTGTCACTGGATGACAGTTAATCAGTTGTGACAACCGAATTTTTAGTGACATTTCTGTAGTCTTGTAATTATAAATAATCTAGCAAGAATATTCTATGGAATATTGTTGCTTTATTCTGTGTTCTCGATATTATATAATTCGAACAAGTTTAAAATAATATTCAGTAGTTTTGAATTGTTTTTTCGATGATGATTGACTAAATTATATAATGTAATATCGATATATTTGTTTTTATGTCATCACTCTCTTGAATCGTCGTTATTAAAGATGTGTTTGCATTATTAACGATCGTTAACTGTCACTGGATGACAGTTAAGCAGTTATGACACCCGAATTTTTAGTGGCTTTTCTGTAGTATCGTAATTGTAAATACTTTATCAGGAATGTTCTATGGAAAATTGTTGCTATATTCTGTGTCTCGATATTATTGAAATAAAATCTAGTAGTTTTTAATTGTTTTTCGATGGTGAATGACTAAATTATATAAATTATTATACATATATACTATTATGCATTACATAATATATTATTGATATATTTGTTTTTATGTCATCGCTCTCTTGAATACTTTCTCTCATTTATCGATAAAAATTTTTGTGTTATTCAAATCAAGATTAGACTAGATAGGTTCATCCGGTTAGGTTGATTGATCTCGTTACGGCAGAAATGATAAACGCTCATCTGAAGAATTCTCGAAACTATATCTCAAGATTGGTACTAATTAGAGCATATTAAAACAATTTTAAACAAACTAACCACTTCCGATAATTAAGGATAAAGGGAAGTCAGATTTTAGCCTTCAGCAACAGAAATGTTCAAGATGCTTATTATTATCAGGCGTTGTCAATTATATCGAGATTTAAACGACAAATTTTGCAAATAAATTGTTTCCAAGATTTGTTATCCATAATACTATAGTTCATCAATAGCTACTATAAAAACGATAATCCGTTGACGAACAGTACAAAAAGACACTCTTTTATGTTACTACTCAATGAAAAAAAATGAAGCTGTGAAATTGATATTTATAATTTTTAAATACAAATTGCTCGAAAGTATATAACCAATTATAAAAGAAGAACGATCTCGAGGTATAGTCTTTAACAAAAGAACCCTAATGAAGTATCAACTTGAAAATAAAAATGAATTATTATCGACTTTTGAGAATTAGTACTCATAAAGAAAGAAGAAAATATGAAATAATAAGTAAATTATATAAAGTTTATTCGCTTTCGTCGAAAAAAAAGCAAAATTCCATCTTGAAACACAGAAGAATCATCTGATTTTGAGATAATTATATCAAAAATAACCATTTCATAGATAAGAATAAATAATAATTTCTTGAACAAAGAATGAAAATTGGACTTGCTATAGAATACGTCCATATTAAGTCCAAAATAAGGAAAGTTATTAAAATGTCCAAGGAAATGATAGATTTAAAATATTCCTATACTGATTTATACGTCCATAAAAAAAAGAAAAAGAAACCTTCTACGAAATCACAGATGTAAAAAAAGTTAAACCTATAAGTTTAACCATAGAAGTTTATAGTAAATATTATAAATAGTTAGATTGTTACTTTTTTAAATTATTTGTTTAAACTCTTGATAGGAATATCTGTGTGTTTAACGTCGATTTTTAAGTCCTACTCCGAATTTTTTTCGTTTCAATACATAAGAGTTCCATTCATTAAAAAAATTAAATAAATTTATATAAACTACAAAATATTAAAATTATAAATACTCACAAACTTCTAATAACAATTTGCTGGAATAGATACACAAACCGAAGAAAACTTCGTTTTAAGGCAACTTATCTTGAAGATCTTGAAGAAAGAAACCATAAATGAACTTAATTCAAGAAGAAATCCTGTACAAAACCTACGTAAGATAAAATTGTCAATACCTCTAAATATCTCTAAACGTGAGATGTATTACAAACGCACTAGAGAAGAATCATCAGTAAACACTGTAAGAAGAACTACCACTACCGGTGTCTTTTCAAGATAAAAAGCTTTTGAATCAATCTCAACACTTACGGTCGCACCTAACAACAGAAGTCAAGGAGATCAGGTTACCCAAATAAATTCTGCTTTAATTTCAACGAAAAAAAAATCAATCATGAGAAAAGTCGTATTATATACCCGTCTATATTACCTGTTGAAAAGATTTGGTAATACTTATATCGTATCAGGGTGCAGAGACGTATTAGATTACGCGATGTGTGTGAATAAAAACCAGATTCAAACCGACGTATTTCCGCTACTAGTTGACGAGGTATTGAAAAAAATTCAAATGGAAAAAATAAAGGATATTGAGTGGAACGATCTTTTAATCCATAGAATTGGCGTGTAATTAAGTTATTGTATTCCTAGTACTGCGATAGTGGTACTCCTATCGTTCACTCTATGGATATCTACTTCGACAGATGAAACGATATATTGATAAAATATTGAACAGCTGCAATTATAAAACTCATGATCTTAAATAGTAAAATCATAGTTGAGCTTTCGTTCATCTTCAAATTAAAGTAGGTTGACTAGATAGTCGAGCACCTCTTTGAATCAAAAAGAAACAACTTTGAAATATACGAGGGTTGATCTTTTCATTTGTGATCGTGGAGACACTGAAATCTTTGACGCGCCATCTACCGTTTTCATGAGATACTGAGGCCACTACTTTTCGACTGGGGCATTTTATATTGTTTGAAATAACTGGAAACAATTTGAAGGCTTTTGCACTTGTTGAGTACCATCAAAACAACGTAACTCCATGAAATAAAAGAAACTTGAATAAGAAAAGAGAAACAGATATACAATATGGGTTTTTCGTTAAGTAAAATTCGTGACATCAGCTGTCCTCATCTTAAAATGAAAGTAGCTTGACCAGATAGTCGACTGCTTCTTTAAATTAAAATGAATCAATTTCGAAATATACGAGGGTTGATCTTTTTATTTCTGGCCGTGGAGACACTGAAATGTTTAAGGCGCCATCTATCGCTTTCAAGAGATACTGAGGCCACTACTTTTCAACTGAGGGCATTTTTCATTATTTGAATTAACTGGAAACAATTTGAAGGCTTTTGAATATCGGTATTTTTTGTTCAAATTTGCATCTTCAAATAGTTTATACCAAGCACGAAATACGTGTAAAAACCATCGATTTATTTTGTCAGTTACCTATACCCATGATTTTATACCTCGATAAATGTCTAAATATACTGCAAATTCATCGTGAAATTTGAACAATTTTCGTGAAAAGCCTCAATTTATATTAACAAATAAACACTACAAAAATTTCCGAAAATTAAAATAAACCTAAATTTAAAGTTTTCAATGGTTTTGTGAAAGCATTGTTTTTTTGAAATTGAAAGTATTTTTTCACAGTCAATAAATACCATGGTACAACACTGTATTTTCAGATTTTAAATGTGGCAACACTGGGAGTAGGTCAGTGGAACTTTTGAATTACAACCTCAAATTGTCGAAGCTGATCGAAAGAATCGATTTCTGTTATATTTTATAATTTAGTTATTGAATTACCACATAGTCAGCGTCATTATTTCAAATATATTTCATTTATTTACGGATTAAATACTTTAAAAACCATAAAATACATAATCCATTTCGACTACTGAGATCCATTGATACGAGAACAATGAAAAACATATGGTTCATATTTAGTCTCCAAAATTCGTTATTCAATATTCCTATTTAAATAGAAGATAAGACATTATCTTCAAATGACGTTGCGGGATAAGTTAAAAGGCGAGATTTTTATCGAAAATTGAATAATCATCATACACGTCCTCAACAAACAATGCCTAGGTAGAAATAACAGCGTTGCCAAATCGGTTACAAAAAACACATTAAGAATGCGGTAAATTAGCGGTTCAAATTCGATCAAAATTCATTCAATTTGCAAGATTGAAGTGTACCTAACGTGGCTGGACTTCCCATTTTGATCGGGTCAGTCTCGTTTTTTGTTGGAAATCCCAAAGATTATCCCGTGACGATAAAATCCCCCTGTAATCCCTATGTACGTCTATCGTACTAGGTATGTCTATCGTACTACTTCCCAAGCAGTGACAAATGTCCGCAACTATAAAAAATTTTTCTCAAAGTTGCGCATCAGTATTGTGACATTTTTCACGTTGTCAAGCTTCAACACACTGAAGCTTCGAAGAAATCAGTCAACTAAAGGACAGATTCTTCATTTTACAGTTAGTAGTTTATGGGGGAAATTGAAAGTCTTTGACATCGATGTCAAATTTACTGTCAAAAATGCTGACATCGATGCAGAATTTGTGAAAGCGGGGTCCCGAATTTTATAAAAAAGCTCGAATATGAAGACGTTCAGAAAGAATTGAGACATATTCATTGAAAATGGGATATGTTGATTGTAATTAACACAGATAAAAATTACGAATCTTCATTAATTCTAACTATATTACGATGCAAAAAACAACCGAATGGAATAATCAAAACGTTTCTACGGAAGCTCGCAGGGTGCAATAATGAACAAATCTTTATCGTCTGAAAAACCCAGTTAGACATTCACTTTTAAAAACGATGTTGAGTGTTTTAGTCAACCAAAACATTTGTCTAGAAAAAGAAAATTTGTTCGTTTAATCAAATTATCAACCTCTCTTAATAATGAACGATGAGAATCTTCGTGTAGAAAAATTGAGTTTAACAACACTAACACTCGTTTTGAGAAAAAAAAATGGTCACTTAACTATACCTACACCTAAACTCATACTTCCTTTATTTTTTTCGAATAAGTTGTATTTACACATTATAAACAATTCCGAAGTTTCATTTCTTTTCCATTGACATTTAGTAACAACAGAAAGAATATCATTCAAGTCAATAGAGAAAACTTAACCTATAATTCAACCAAGTATGGTATGTATGTGTGAATAATAATAATAACAATAAACTACTTACATCTATTTGCACTGAATCGGTATGAAGAATATGAATTAACATTCATATTTCTTTTTTCGTGAATTATTTTTCCTTTATTTTCACAATATCTTTTCAATTATTCAAATATAAACTCACACACTCTGTCCATAACAATTTAAAACTGATAACCTCAAAGCACTTATCCATTTTGTGCTTCGTAAAATCTTCTCTTCTAATATACCTATATACCATTTCCAACATTCTAATAAATCCAAGAATTCAGGTACAGCTTAATAACAGTGCTCCACTAAATTTGTGGGGAATTCCTAAAGACACTTCGTATTAAATCCTTCAATCTTATTTTTACCTGGCAGGTAACAAACTTGCTAATCGTTACGTTGTTTTCCATCTTTAGGCTTTGATTCAAAAAAGATCAAGAATTATTTTCTATGATCCTCTATGATTCTGCATCTCTTCTATGATTTTTAAGATTCAGTGAACTAATTAAAATTATATTGACTTGAAAAATGGTTTAAAGTAAAATATATTGTTTTTTACAGCCGATAAAATTCCTAAATTCTCAGACATTTTATTTGATCGTACACTAATCGATATATTTCAACATCGGAATTAGAACGATAAGCATTTGTCATTTTATATGATACAAAAAATTTCCGAATCAACGTCTCTAATCGGTCATTGACCTTTAACACGGTGAAATATAAAATTAAACTTATTTGATATACCTGTATTAGGTAGGATTGTTAGTACTTGATATATTGAAACTGGTCAACACAATTCTATAAAATAAATGAATATAACGTTTTATGTACTTTTCAAATACAAACGCATATATATATATATATATATATATATATATATATATATATATATATATATATATATATATATATATATATATATATATATATATATATATATATATATATATATGATATACAAGATCTGTTCATTAAAAGTCCACTACTATTCACATTAAAAAGAAGACCAATAGACGTTATTTACAAGGTCTTCTTTGTAATAAATATACTTAATATAATTGAATATAAACTTAAATTCAAACACTTGAACTTATGATTTACACTTTATTCACTACATATCATGACGCGTTTCGTCGTTACAAACGACTTCAGAATACTTTATTATTATTCTGTAAGCATCTGAAGAAGTTTGTAACGACGAAACGCGTCATGCTATGTAGTGAATAAAGTGTAAATCATAAGTTCAACTGTTTGAATTTAAGTTTATATTCAATTATAATGGATTAACATCAAGTAAACGTCAACACTATTAAACACTTAATATAACAGAGTAAAAAGGTTTATTAAAAACTTATATAGCGTTTGTAAACTACAATATAATAATCCAACCAGAGACAGAAAAAACAACAAAAAGCAAATGAAGGAACAGAACAAAAGTATCAAATGCGGTACGTCAACCACGTCGGAAAACATAGACAACCATCAGTCAATGGTTTGAATGAGTTCATGCCGTTCTATGTTCCATGTCCGAAGTAGTTGACGTACCGCATTTGACACTTGTCATTTTCTTCGGTTACTTCATTACTTTTGGCTGTTTTTTCTGTCTCTGGTTGGGTTATTATATTCTAGTTTATCAACGCTAAATGAGTTTTTTAAACCCTCTTTCCGTTCCATATTAAGCGTATTTATTAGAAAGAAGACCTTGTAAATAACGTCTGTTGGTCTTCTTCTAATGTCAGTTAATATTAGTGGATTAACCTACTCAACACATTGTAATTATTGGTTCAATTATATACAGAGTGTTTAGCTGTAAGTGTTGATGTTTTTGATTCCTTTATTGTTATTAAGCATTGTGAATTTTTGAAGTTCTGATTAAGGATAGAATCTGTATCCGAAATATGGACATTGCAAACAAATTGGTTGTGTCTCTTCAATAGTGGCCCTTTTTCACCGAGAACCCATTAAAATTTTACAGTCATTTTATTGTAGTCATTTTACAGTCATTAAAATAATTTTCTAATCACAGGTCTGGTAATTTACTTTGGAGAAGAGAACTGACGTCTTCTAATACCGCCTGTTACTTTAGTGAATGTATAAAGTGAATTGTTGAATGTTTTTTAAAATAAAGAATGGTTCAATTTGCTCTTGAATGTAACGAACATAGCCGATTTTATCTTCTAGTTCCAGTCCTTTATACCATTGAGATTGCCATTATCTGTTACAGCGAACACACTGTCAATCTAACTGGTAGATAATTCGTATAATTGTAAGAATAAAATAAAATAACATGAAATCGTCGTCTTCGACAATAGAACGTGACTATTATCTTCATCTTCTCAGCAAGAAATTGTAAATATTCCATGGATTAACGATCAGAAGAGGTTGGTGACTGGATTCAGGTGACAGTGAAGATAAAAACATAAAACTTTCATCCTTTTCAATATTTTATATCAATGATCAAAAGAGAAAGAAAAAATGTGGTGTGTCATTATTAGAAATGCTTTGGGACTTTCATAAGAAATTTTCGTTCTACACATAATATGCAATTCAACAAATAAACCAATTCAATATATAAATAACCTTAGTTCAACAATAATCTTGTGGAATAAGAAATGTGGAAAACTAATATTCAATTTTTATTCAACAAGAAGACCTACCTTCTATTGAATTTCACACAAACTTCCAGCTTTTCTACAAAAAAACACAAAAATCTCAATAAAATGAACCGAAATTTATTATTAATACAATCTATTTAAAAGATATAAACAATTTTTTCAATTCATGAATAAAATATTTACACCTTGCTAAATTTCTTTTAAATGACGGTCTTCCTTCTTCAAAACCTTAAAATTTCAAAATAAAACATGGCGATCGTTTCATTTATTTGTCAGATTAGTCTTCAAAGATAATTTGTACTCATAGAAAAATGAAAATTTCGATCAATCTACAGATTGAACATAAATTATGCGCTGTTGCATTTATCCTCAATTCGAAAATATCTCTAATTATTCCTTAAAGATGTACAATGATACAATGGCAACATTGTTCTTTACCCTATGTGTGGTTATTCAGTTGAAAGAAAATGGGAATTCATAAGAAATAACTCCAGACATCCGATTATGGCGATTTGACGAATGTCGCTGCTTCGAAAACCGACCTGAACCGAAGTGCTCCGATGATATCCGATTGTCTTCTGATTTGATTTATCATTGAAATCTGTTATTGACAGATCTTAAAACTAAGAATAATTCACAGATTTCACTTCAAATAAAAATTTTATATCTTATATCGATATAAGATTATTTTATATGTAATTTACATTAATTTATTTATGGTTTACATTAGCAATACGATTCACGTGAATAAGATTCAATAAAATTATTTATACAGACTTGAACAAAATTAAGTAAGAAAAAGTCAAAGTGTAAATTTTTTTGCGGTTCCTCAAAGTTATCAGAATAAAATGACTGAATTTATATGAGTAAATCATATGTATATATTTACTTTTGGCTAGTTCAATCAATAAACATAATATAGTGAAATGAAGGATATAGACTAGGGCTGAAGATTTAAAAATAATAGTAAGTTGAAACTCATTAGAAAAGGAAGAGAATATAATTGAAATGAATGCCAAAATAATTTACGGCGACCTTTGGTCATGGAGTTGAAGGGGGTGAGGATATATTTTATTTAAGGATAAAACATGGTTTATCTGGATTTCCGACGAAACTACAAGCCCTAGGAAAAAAAATTAAACGGAGAAGTTATAGGTAATAAGAAGATCTACAACTTTTGTATTCACATTTTTTTCACATAACCTCAAAATTTATGTGAAAATTCAAATTATCAAGTTTTTTCTTCATTTTCATCTTCTACAAAATATTTTTTTTAAAGGAAATTCTGTGAAAACTTACCTTTATGTCCAATACATTCTGTAATTGTTTTGATTTAAAATATCCATTTTTTCACCTTATTTTGTCTTAGCACCCTAATTCTCAATCCAGAATTTTGGTGTCAAAATATTTTTTGTTGAAATCTCTACTTTTTGATAGTTTTTGATTTGAATAGTGACAATTCAAAAAATTGTATTCTCTTGAAGGAATCCGAAAAAATTGCGGTGTTTGTGATATAAAGTAGATAAATATTCTCACCAAATGAAAAAAAAAAAGTTTTTGTTAAAGATCAGAATAAAAATCCAAAAACTTGGTAATCTGAATTTTTCATATGAATTTTGAGGTTATCCGAAAAACGTGTGAATACAAAAGTTGTTTTTTTTTATTTCCTACAACTTTGTTATTTAACTTTTTCCCATAGGTCTTGTAGTTTTGGCGGAAACCGAGGTAAACCATTTTCCACCCTTAAAACTCACCCATTTCAATTTCTCGAGCTCAGATAGCTCTTAAATCATTTTTCATTTCATTTTTGTCATATTCCCTTCATTTTCCAATGGGTTTCTACTATTGTTTTTCTTTCACTTTTTACCATTTTCAAAGGCTTCAGCACCCGTCTGATGAGGATTTTGTCAAATTAATCTAAATACATATTAATAATCCAGATGAAATATAGAATATAAGTTCACTTTAATGTACTTACGTATTCTTTTTTTGAAAGAATATTCCATAAAACATGAAAATTTTTGAAATCATTTGTAAACAGTATATCATTTACAGCGTACATCAGTTCAGTTGTATTCAAAGCATAGTTTGTAGGTTATTATGAGATGACAAAATAGAATTGAGATGCATTGAAAATCGGTTACGCTATTGCATTATTACCACAACACTTAGACATCTTTATTATATTTCACATTATCCGTACAGTTAAATGGCAACGCTGTTTAGTCTGGTAGCGTTTGTTCTTTCAAACCGAAGAGAAAATAATTCACAATTCTAATATTTCTATCATCTGATAGCTTCATTTATTTTACGAATGCGCATGCGCTAATATTTGAATCATTGTTACTACAGGTTATTTTAGTTGTCCTTGAAATGATCGTATCTTTCTCCTGTTAATTCACTGAATATTTGATGGGATGTGTAAATTCAATAAATTCGAAAATAATTTCGAATCGAGTTTCAATGCGATTTTGATTCCCGAGATTTTCAATATTTTTTAATTCTCTTGGAGACTTTTTTCGAGAAAAACTTCTGTGTTGAAGGGGACATTTAGCCATATTTATGAATTTTCAGGATTCGTTCACAAATTTTTTGAATCAATTAAAATTGAAAAGAGCTAAACACTACTTCATATCTTTTGATTAAAAGAATCATTTGAGTTGAAAGAAGTAACAAGTTTTGAAATAATTACAAGTATATTTATCATCCACTAAATTCGTAAGAGTAAACTATTATAGCTACCTATAGGTGTGCACCACATAATTTTTAATTTTATCAATTAGTTCTGTGTTGACAACTTTATAAGAGTGTTTCATATATTTCTTTAAATTCTTATATTTACTATAGGTTTATTCGAATTGGTTTTAATATTATAAAAACTCAACTTACAAATCGTATATAAAAAATCTTCTTGAAATTAGTGTATTCACAAATCTTTCGAAAAACCATGGAATTACTTACAAAAGCAAATAACACAATCAGTTTCCAAAGCCATTCAAATTGCAAGGAAATTCAAAACCACAAACACACAATATCGATATAACGCCACAAATTCCCTACTAGTTTCATATTTCACTAGATATAAATAATTACAGGATAAAATCACAATTTAAATACTTCAACAATGAAAATTAGAACAAATTCAATATTAGATAGCTCAAAGCGCCTACCCAAAAGTCGAAAATCAAATCAGAGTTGAACAGTATTCACAAAATAAAAGATAAAGTCTCCAAATTGACACTTCAACTTCTTATTCTCGAGATTTTTCGTTCTACTGTCTACTGAGCTGAAGCGAATGTAACAGTGTTGTCATTTATCACAATTAAACATAGTAAAGCAGGGCTAGTTCTGGAAACAGCGCAATGTTCTTCAAGTAGGAAATATTTCCATCTAATAAGGCCCAGTAATAGTATATAAATGCAATTTACTTCGTAGACCTCTTTGCATTCTATCAATCTATTTCTCGGAAATGATGAATTTTCATTTTTCTGCAAATTTCATTTGAAAAAGATCTATTTTTTTTGTTAATTCTTATCATTATTTTTTAACAGAATTAATAATTGTTAAAAAGTTACTAATTAAAATACTGATGAATTTGCAAATACTAATTAAAATTTGTATTTATAAATTTTAGACCTAGCTGGATGATTTTTTTAATAAAAAAAATTATAGTAAAATGAAACCCATTGAGAAAGGAAGAGAAAATAACGAAAAAGACAGGAAAAATAATCTGTGGGCGATCTGACGTCAAGAACTGGAAAGGGGTGAGTTTTTGAGGTAAATAACGGTTTATCTCGATTTCCGAAAAAACTACTAGTTCTATGGAGAAAAGTTGAATGACATAACCTCAAAATTTATGTGAAAAATTCAAAAAACCAAGTTTATTGGTTTTCATTATTATTTTTTACCAAAATCCTTTTTCTTTCACGACATTTGGTGAAAACTTTCCTTTTTTATGTCTCAAACACACTGTAATTTTTTAAATTTGAAATATGATTTGCATCACCCAATTTTTTTGACTTAATATCGAAAAAGCATCAGAATTTTCAATGGACAATTCTCAGGTTTACATAACTGTTTTTTCTACAGTCCGTGGACTTTTTGTAAGTTGAAATCTCTAATTTTTGATAGAAAAAATATACAATAAAGAAATATGCATAGTATGGTAAATTTTCTCAAAATTTCAATCTCGAATATTAGCTAGCGATTTTAACAGGTGCTAGGAAATGAAAGTATTTTAAATTAAAAAATTTCAGCATGTTTGACATAAAAAGTATGTTTCCATCAAATTTCGTGAAAAAATGTTTTTTTGTTAAAGTCAACATAAAATTTTGGTTATTTCAATTTTCCACATAAGATTTGAGGTTATACGAAAAAAGAGTGAATTCAAAAGTTGTAGGTGTTCTTATCAGCAAAAATATTTCCATTTAACATTTTTTTAGGACTTGTAATTTTGCGAGAAATCGAAACTAACCGTTTTTCACCCTTAAAAACTCACCCTTCTAGACTTCTTACCGCCCGTAAATTAATTTTACTTCAATTTTCATTATATCGTCTCCCTTTTCCAATGGTTTTCATGCTATTATTATAATTTTTACTTTTTTCTTTCTACTTTCAAAGCGAATAATCAAATGTGAGATAGTTATACGAATTTCTTTCAAATTTTTAATTCAGAGCTTACAAAATTACGAAAAATACGAAAGGAAAAGCTTGTAAATGAATTACTGATATATTCTAGTATTATTTGTGTAATCTAATGAGCCCAAAAACAGAAATGCAGTTTAAAATATAAAATAAGAAATTATCGAACATGTATTTAAATTTTCTAAAGTTATTCATAAAATTCGTAGAACAAGCATTTGTATGTTCACGTTGAAATTACTCATAACAAAAAACGACATATCAGAGATAAACTAACAAATGCTTTCGTTCCATCGATACGTGTCGGAAATACAAATATTCTACTTCAAAATAACACTCATAAACGATTAACGTCAAATTCATTTTAAGGATACAATGTTGCCTTCGCTTCGAACATTCTACTACAAAGTCATCAAGAACAAGTGATTAAAATGACAAATGATTCATTATTCATTTGGATTCATGATTTAAAAAGAAAATATGTCAACGTTGCAAACAAACGATAAACGTTCCAAGAAATGAATTCTCATCTATTTTTGGAGAAAAGTACGAAAGACGTATAGCCCTTCGTAGAGAAAATGTTTGGATCGTCTCAAAAAAAATTTTATTAATTTTCGTTTCTTTTCAAACACATTTCAAGGAGAAAATCTGTTCACGTGATGAAGTTCGCTGTATTTTAGGCATATAGGTATACATAGTTAATTCTTTAAGTGCTTTTCTGGTATATTGTAAGTGTTTTCAATCTCAATTAGTAAATGAATATTGAAACGTCAAATCTAAAAACACACAAGCGTCCTGTTTTTACCACGAATTCGAAGTAATAACAGGGTATTCCCACCTCCCACTCAAATCTAAGTTCTTTCAAATTTTCTTCTGTTTTTCTGGAATACTCGAAAAATAAATAAAACTAATATGTACTAGTAATTAACCTTATTGGCATCAAATAATGGATTACGAATGCATATGGAGCACAGAGTACACGCTCATAGTGTTTTTTAGTTCACCTAATGCATGTAATCAGTTTTCATGAATGTTGTAATAAGTTGTTACAACATAATATATTACGATAGCCATTAATTACGATGATGTATTTCAAACAATTAAATTTTTAACATACCGATACAATTCTCAATGTGCGAACCTGTTTATTCCAAAGTAAGTAGTGCCTGACTTATTTTTTCGTCCATAAATATTAATCGATTAGGAATTCGTTGCACAAAGACTGCAGATTTTGATTTCAGAGGAATTAGAAGCTAATTTAAAAATTGCTCTTTATTAGGTATGCAGATACACCTCTAAAACAATAGTTGTTATACCATGCAATCTTTTTATGATGAAATCCTTTGTAAATTTCTAACCCACAAAATAAAACATTGTGACCTATCCATTTTTTAAGTCACTTACCGAATAATTTCAACGGAATCTGTGAAGATTTATTTATACAATCTGGCAGCGTTTAGAAGCATATAACGATATTAGTTTCGGATAAAACTTGAAAATGTTCTGATCGGAGAAAGTTGAACGATTTTAGATACATATGCATAACACCGTCAATGGTAGAGCGATATAAATCTGCTTAGATAGCAACAGGGGCGTAGCTCAGATGGTAGAGCGCTCGCTTAGCATGCGAGAGGTACCGGGATCGATGCCCGGCGCCTCCAAGCTTTTTTATTATCGCAGACTGCAAGTGCAAGTATATTTATGCAAATTTAATTCAATATTACTAAATAATTATTCATTTATTTTGTATTAAATGTTCAACCATATGTTTTTTCAACTTGAAAATGTTTTTATGTTTTGCTCTACACTTTTCGTTCTTTGTTACCAATATTCATAACAGACACCGATTAGAAGAAAGGAAATTGATGAATGCGTATTAAAAATAACTCATCGCCGAGCCCTACTTTGAAAAGGTTAATTGTACCCATATCTATTTTCAGATGTCATAACAAAACACGATAAAAAAGGCATTCCTCAGTCGTGTTTGGAATTAATGAATGTTGTATGTTGTACTCCATCAATTATCAAGTAATTTTGCAATATAAGTCTACCTCATGACTAATCTAACCAGTTTGCATACTTATCTTTTGATAATGACTGTCTGACAAGCAATGATTGATTTCAATTCAAAGCTTAGGAACTTGCAGGTAAAATAATCATACAAAATACTATTCTACTAATACTATTTACAAGATAATCTCACAAAAATTTTAGAATAGTGGTTGAATTTTCTATGCATTCATATTAAGTGAAATATAATTAATTCGAATTCATCTGAAAGGTAATCTTCTGTACTGTTTACTTCTTGTATGGAATGAATCGAATGTTGCAATCTATATTACCGACCCTAGTAACGTATTTCAAATAATTAATCTATTGTTGTGATCTATCTTACCGGCCTAAGTGTAAATTTGTCATTTTATACTTGTTTAACTCGAAAATTTCATTTGAGTCCACATATTAATTGCTATGAATGACTACAAGTGTTACTAAAATAACAATTTCTACAGTCACGTCCTATAAAATAATCTCCGGATGGAGTTTTCATTTAATGAGCATTTAAAGAAATATAACTGAACTCTAAAATTATTTTCGTACACCCATAATATTAACAAGTGTATATCCTTTTGTTGCTTCTATGTCAATGAGGTCATTTATGTTCACGCATATATTCATAATCATAATGCAATTTTTTTAAATGTAGATTGCAAGTTTTTCAATATCCTTATCGTTAAAATTAAAATTTACAATAATTTTAAACGTTCAATTTTATATCTAACTCCAAATATGATACTTATTTTAAATTACATAAACAGAAAACCTAATAATTTTTTATGTGTTATGATACTTTTTTTAAATCTTGTCGAAATGGAAGTAAATATTAAAACAGGCACAGTTGTTTCTAATTATTGCAGTTTTATTAGTTTAAAAAGGAAATAACACTAGATCATTTTCGGAATAAAAATGTACAATTTTATAAACTTTCAAGCTCTTAGAATGAGTCTTGTAAAAATTGGTTTAATAGTTTCTAAGTGGAGACAAAAAAATCGAAAATTTTTAAATTCTTCGTCTTGATAATTTGCAAAAGGTCGTATGAGTTCAAACAGACTATTTATGTCAATTAAAGATAAATTATTATTACTAAAATCAACAAATGGATTTACCCAGAAATAACGAAAACACATCATTCGATGAATAATAATTCTGATTTGAATATATTTACAAATAAACAATTTTACAGTAACCTTTCTCAATGATTTAAATAAGAAAACAAGTAATTTACACGTATAGATAATACTGAATTGTTTGCAATTTCGTATTTAGTTCAAATTAAATAATCAATTTTCTATTAGTTTTTTCTTTCCAGAAATATACTTATGATCAAAAAAATGAGTTCATAGAACCGGCTAGATTGTGGTAGTAAAATAATGTGAAAGGTCCGATTTAGAAATATTACATAAATAAATGAAGGTTCTTTCCTTTCTTTTATATGATTGCCGCAAAAACAATCGTAATTCCATGAACAATCCTAGTCAGTGATAATAAAATCTAAGAAAATAATGACCAATCAAAGTAGCGTTAAGAAGACAATTTTAATAATGACCTAAGAAGAAAAATATTTAATTTCACACTAACAAAAACTAGGAATCATATAAATTCTATGCGGCAGTATACAAATCAATTAGCCTTTATCTATGTTCCTACGACTTTCAATTTTTGATCACAGAGTGATACTCGTCGTACAACGTTCTGTGGTTCTAAACGCAACGAAGTTATAGTCACTTTAAATTGATAAAATGTGCTGTTATAATGTAACCTTCCATCGAGAAAAATCTTATCTAAAGTTCAGTGATCTTCTGTAGTTAGTGGACTCCTCTGTAAGCAGAAGAAACGAAGCTACAAATTATATGCCACGCTTAGTCTCATTCGAAGGACGTTTCTTGAGCTGCTTTTCAAGTGTACAATCAGAGAAGGCTGGGAATACTAGACGGCCTTGGTGTCGACATCCAGATATGCATCTATTAGAGATGAAAATATCCACTCAACGGTGAATTATCAGTTAATGCAACACGGCATTTTGTGAGAAAAGCAAGTGGAATTCTTAACTTTTCAATAGATTTTATGAAATCAATAACAGAATGAAAGAACCAAAATAACCAGTTGGATCAATCAAAGTATATAACAGTATAATAATAGACTGCAAAAATGCAAAACAGATAAATGTATCACTGTAGTGCAAATTTAAAGATCAATATCTATCAACAATTATATTTACCACTTATATTGTAAAAAGAAATTATCTCCTCCTGTGTATATTTGTAAAGCATTAATCAAGTGTTTATTTTAAATAATAGGTCTTAAACAGAAATATACGATTGAACTTTATCTTCAACAATTGTTAGATATTTAAAGAGTAAGTCAGGAAGTTGCTCATACTAAAATTCATAACGGTTACAACCTATTCCACATAACCTTGCAATTAACTTCGATTGAAAAGAAACATTAACATACTTACAAGTATGAACTCTTATTTTTTCGGAACTGACGTGGATTCATATTCCTAACCTAGTTGCGACTTTCTAAGATCATCTTTTCCTAACTTTATTGAGTTCCAAGAATTATTTACGATCTCTTCCTCCATGGTTATCTCAAAATGCGATTATTCAGTATAAATCAATTTGAAATTGCGCTCTAGAAATCCAGTAAATTTGTTTTCTGTAACTGTTTCCAAAATTAGGAATTAATCGTTCGTTTCAATTGACGTTAAACGCTATTTATGGTTGAATGTGCTTTTAAATTCATTAAACTAGCAATTCATAATTTCAATCAGAAACAAAGAAGATATGTAATCAAGCGCCATCTACAGTTTGTAAAACTATACTACACATTAGTGAGATTAATGTAATTATTGAAATACAAAATTCGTAGGTTAACACTTCAATTGGGATATAAATGAAGAGTGGATGTAAATTATCACAAGTGAGAATATTCCTTATACAGATCATTTTAGTTATGATTGAAATAATAAATAGTGATTAACCTGTTGTATTTTGATTCAAACGTCAAGTAGGTATAGAATGAAGTTAGTCGCTGAAACAACTTGACGTTTCTCATTTGAGAAATGAATGCCATCGGAATAAATTACCAGGGGTAATAATATTCTTTATACAAATAATTTCAATTTCCAAGTTCAATCTTATACTTCAAATAAGTTAACTTTGGTTTCATTTACAAAATTTAAAAGAATTTTGATACAAGCTTCAAGTATGAATTTAGTCACAAAGATAACTGAACGTTTTCGAGCAATAAGAAACAATATAATATAAACAATCTATGTTCTGGAAAGAAATAGTTGAAAAAATGGACGCTGCGAAGAAAATATATATTTTTATTCAGGTTTTTGAACCTATTTAAGATGTGAAAATGTGAGAAAATAATATCAAAAGTATTTGAAGAATTAAAAGTGAAGTGATGAAAGAAATAGAATGAATATAATATGAGACTTCAGTGAAAAATGAATGAACGTTTTGAAGAAAGGAATTTGATAGTTTGTGCTTTTCGGGAGACATGAATGTAAGTAAATTCTATTTTATTTTATATTTTTATATACGTACATTACGTGGAGCTCTTTAGAGAAAAAAGAAATTAAGTATATGTACGTTTTCATCGATGAAAAGAAAACGTAACAGGACTTTATTCATTAGTCATTTCAAATTCAACGTTTTCATGATTGAATTCAAGAATTCAATGTATTCATAAATATATTCAGAATTTCATAAAGTCATTTACAAATAAGGTAAGTTATAGGTAAGAATCAAATTCTGAATGATTGCAAGTAATTCAAATTTTGTTAATTATTTATCTAGAAATGAACAACTTTGGGAATAATTAACATGAATATTTATTTGTCAATTTACTATTTCAACTGACGGTGAATGGTAAATTGACAAATATTATAATATATGTAGCAATCGATACACAAATTCTTATTAGAAATCCGGATGTTTGAAGAATTAATTTAAAATATTCCATTATTGAGTAATTATGGATATTTGTCATAATAAATATTTTAATATATTTTATTGTATTTGTTTGAAATTTCATAAATTATGTTATAGCTCTATTGTTCTTTTTCATTTGTTGTGAATACCTCAAGCTTTTATAAATTCTAAGAGAGTCTTTGAAGGAAGCTTGACTCAATAAAAATTTTTTTCGATAAACGTACTCGAGTGTATAAGTTGAGAGAAGCATTTTATTACCTATATTCAGTTCCACATAAATAGAGGTGGTTAGGGAGCACACCATTCAAGTATTATGTATTGTTCGATTATGAAATTTTTTTTACAATTTCAACTTTGGCAACACTTTTTCTTAGAGACTTACCTACATAGTAGGAAACAATTTTATATATATTTACGCTCACCATATATTTATCCCTTCCCGTATAGAAGTATAGTCATATAATATAAAAAATATAACTTCAAAAATTGTTTGTTGTTTTATGTAACATTTTACGTATTCTTTGAATGAAACTGCGTCCTCTTCTTCCTTTTTCACGTACTACAAAAAATTTTGTGAATGAAATAACGCCCTCTATTTTCGTTTTCGCTTACTCCAAAAATGTCGCGAATGGTTTAATATTCAGGTTAAACTACTCAGAAAGATCAAATTGTGTGGGAAGGTATAGCAAACTGGTGTAAAACTAGGTGAACAAGGCTGTTGACGTCATCAGAAAGAGTTATTGCAAATTCCATCACTGGATCATTTGAAAGGTTTCTAGAACTACCTAATTAAATTTTCTTACTTTTGTCGTGATTATTTGATAAACGGAAAGGACAATAAGAGCGCTCGGAATAAACGAAGAACGTTAAAACCACAAATTTTAATGAGAGAAAAATCACAGAATCCTATCAAGTTATTTAATTAAAACTTTGTTAAAAGTGAGAAGTCATTCCTCGAGATAAATTATTAGCCAATATTTTCACTTATACTTTCAAATAAATCATGACAGGTGTTTCGAATCACTTCTTCATCATCAGACTCTAATTGAATATAGATAAATGTTTCAAGCGCATAACAAACATTTATTAACAATGGGAGAAAATTTAAAGTTTATGTAATTTAATCTGAGTTATTATCTATTTTATTTAACATAATACCACTTTCGACATAATACGCTAAATACTTTCGACAAATAAGAATATTATATATTATTCTATGATGAATGGCAACACTGTTCTTTACCCTCGATTCTAATAAGTACAGGTAAAAATCAGAAATGCAAATCAGAACTGATTTTTCATTAAACAAATATACTGAAAATCAACAAAGAAAAATATTTTTCGTTAAAAATCATAAAATCAAAATATCATAAAATATTGAAAAATTAACTCATTACTTTTATAAGAATAATATTTAGTTTTGTATAAATTGAATATAAAATATGATAATGTATAATTGACGTAGATACTAAGAACGTTAAACTATTGTAGAACATCATTTCAATATGGAAAAGTTATGTGGGATAAAGGGTGATAAAGATGGGGTGCACCTGTCTCATCCAATCGCCTTTAACCCCTAGTACTTATTTTTCGCTCTAGCAGGTGTGAGAATGTGTTGTCTACTCGTAGACATTTACGTAATATAATACATATCTTAATAACTTACGTGTAACGTTGTTTGTCCGCAATGAACTCCCAAACTACTGAACCGATTTAAACAAAATTTTGCACACTGCATACAGTTTCATCCAATTTGAAAGATAGGATAGTTTATATATCAATTTATATTCGCAATATTATTTTATTGCGAATTATTTGTTTATTAACAAAGAGTCACGATAATTTGTGTTAATTCGATAAAATTGTAACAGATGGCGCTGTTAATCAATTTTATTTTTAACATAACGACTGTTTTTTTTGTCATAAACTTGCGTGTGTTTTGATCTCCTCCTAAACGGCGTGTTAAAATTTTTGGAGCGTGTTCGAATGGATTCGATAATGAACCCGGTAGGTGGCGCTGCGATATCCTGAGATTTTTTTATTTTTAGCACATCTGAACATAACCTCAAAATTTTAAAAATCAGAACTGTTATATACATATTTAGAAGCAAAACCTATAATGCACATAATGGAGCAACGTAGGAACCTCCAAATTGATCAATAGAAGTGTGTTAATCTAGGAAATAGTGATTTCGATATTATTTCAATCTGAATAATTTATATTTTATTCTATTGTGATTTGTGATATCTCCATAAATACGAAATTATCTTTGTTCAATAAAAAATTCACCTTTTATCGTTTAATTTCTCTTCGAATATAACATAGACATGTATTTATACATAGATAATCGTCAATTATGTCATATTTCGATAGACATTTGACGTTGCAAACTGTCTGTTTTGTTAGTTCGTTATTAATTTGTTGTTTCCGCAGTCACGTGTTAACAAAGGGACGAATCTATGCATAATGAACTTTAAAAATCGATTTATAATAGAAGCATCCATTTCTATACCGGCATTTCCAGGAGCGGATACACAAAAACATCACGTTAGAATGTAACGTGTTGTTTACTATCTAACGATTATTCAACTCTATGTTCCTATCAGTATACGGATGCTAACTTTCAATCTAAGCACGATGTAGGCTCCAGAGCTGCCAACATTGAATTTTACGGAGAAAGGTTTCAAAGTTGCTAAGTAAAAGTACGATTTTAGAAGAGAGATAACTCTGTGGAATATAATTCCCAGAACATAAAACGTTTAAGCCAGCAAATTCACATCAAAAAACACTAATTTCTAAAAACTTAATGGTTAGTACCATAGATTGTACCATAGAACTATCTACACAAGTGTAGTTGGTGAAAAATTACCAACTACAGAAGTGTTGTTGGTAATTTTATGACTTATTTGAATACCTCTCTTCATAGTTTTCTATGATTGTTTCCGTTAAATCCAATTGGGGCCTATTTTAATTTCTGATTTATTCATATGTAATAAATATTTATTTTTGATATAGTAATCAGATATGCCACTGAAGACTTTGTTTTGAGGGATTTATTTTTATTTTTCTATTATTGTAAGATATTTTTTTCAGTTTGTGCAATGCAAAATGTATTACAAACAGTACATTTCAATTTATACGCCTCTGATTTCTTGAAAATAATTTATTTATCTTCATTACAAACAAATGAAGAATTCTAATTTATTTAATTTCTATTAATAGTTCTATTTTTTCGTAAGTGTACCTAATCTATTTATTTGAAAAATTTACAATATGATTTTACAAAGACCTTCAAAGCAGATAAATTGTTATTTTACAATTATGAAATCATAGCAAAATATAATCTAGTATACGCAATACCCATAAAATAATGTTAAAATATATTTGGCTAAGCGGTTAAACTTTCTTGTGTAAGTGTTTATAATAGACCGTTGTAACTCAGTGTTGCCAAGCTATAAAATAGCTTTGCGTAATTTGTGAAAAGAATCAGAGAGATATTTGCAGGGACATTTTTGCAAAGTCAAATTCACATACATACAAGTCTGGTGAAGTGGCAACGTCGACAGTTTAACAATGAGACAATCAGGATTTCCATAAAAGAGACAATTTGTAACACTCTTGCCAACACTATTGAATAACTACACTCAGAAATGACAAATGAATCTATTGAATTAATGTAATTAAGTATTGAGTTTGTAAAATTACACCTAGTATTAATCCAGCATTTGATAAAGAAGTAGTACTTCGAAACGTCGTCATTCGTATTTGTATTAAAATTATGAGAAAATTTTAAATATTGCTTCATTAATGTAATTTATTTTTATTAAGTACTTGAAATAATGAAAATAAAAAAATATCAACAAGAAATGCAAAAATAAGTATTACAAAATTTTTTTCTTGAGAGTTTTTGTCTGTCTATATTCGAACTAAAAATTGGTATTCTTAGCATATGACAGACTTTAAAATTAATTAAAGTAGAAGAATTTATTTCTTGTACATTTCAAAATTTTGCATTAAATTTTAAATTCATTCAAAATAAACAAAAAATTAATTCTTCTATTTTTGTCTGTTATTTGTCCAATATCAATTATAATTTGATATAATTGCAACCTTTTGTTATAATTCAACAAAATGTTTCAGCTTCAAATCCAATAAGAAATTTATATGATAATGAAATAATTTCAAAAGTAAGCTTTTTTCTATATTTGAGTGTTTTTTGAATTGATTGCAACAACTATTAGTACTACCAACTCTTAATAATGAGTTGGTAACGTGTAATATAATAAATATGTTGTATAGATGAACTAAATTTCATTAACTTCGTCAACTACATTTCATTAACTTCTGTTGATTACGTGTGACTATGAAATAGATGATATTTTATTTTTAGTTTCTTCCATTAATTATTGTTTATTACTATTTCAATTTATTATAACTTTATTTTCGTGGAATAATTCGTTTATACTCTTTTTTTTTTGTATTTTTGTTCAAAATTTTTCTTATTCATTATTACTTGTGCACAATGTTTTTGTGAATTACTTATAGTCTAAATTTGTTGAGTCTTCTCTTTATTTGTCTCAGAAAATATTTAATTAATTAAAAGGTAGTAGTTTTATATGTACAGTTAAAAATGCAGGGATATTTCTAGTGACCATTCACAAAACTTCATGTTAGTATAAAAAAGTAATTTCTCTATTTTCGAGATACGTCAAATTGAAATTAATTTCGATCCAACACAAAATGCCGCTACTAAAATGATATCTAATGATCATGGTCAAGGAAATAACACGAAACATCGTGGGTTGTGGTACGTAGGAGTACATTCTAATATTTGATGAAGTCTGTTTTCATTTTCCCACCATTATCTGGATCTCTCTATCACGAATCGAAGTCGTAGACGTTCGTATATAAAGGTCACAGACTACACAATTGAAATAAAAGTTTCACCTCTCACAAAATACGGATTGCAACATATCCTTATTCTTATCTTTTCGTGTTGTATTTCTTTTAACGTTCTCAAAAACACGATAACATGATTTATGCTCGAAAAATAACCTGGTATAGTCATAAAAATCCAAAAGTGTTCTGCAGTTCATCAAGCATCTCATCTATTATATAAATGATATATATATCTACAGTATGGCACAAATAAATTTTCTAGTTTTTAAACGAGTTAATTTTTAATGGGTGATGATGGAATTTGGAGTACCTCAGAATGGGCACTTAATATTTCCTCTCTTATTTTTTCAGTTTTTACTTTCGAACCAGTCGTTTATCAATGATGAAACGCCATCAAGTCATTTTATTCAAGTTTCTTACTCTAGAACAACTTCAGTGGGACATAAATAATATTTTTAATCTTCAATGCAATATATACTTTATCTTACTGTTATCCTACGTCATAATTTCATAGATTTTTTCATTATTCTATGTTTCAATATACTTTGTCAAATTATATGCTCATACAATTTGTGTTGTCATATTTGTACCCTTTTAAATACATTTTAAATAACTTATCAGGTACTTTTTCCTTGTTATTAATTGTAGCTCGTTTCAAAGCTTTAACACGTCGAACGATAGAAAAAAAATCTAACAGTTGAAAACTAACATAAACTAGATTCGTCCTGGTTCGATTCCTCCTACAAGCCAAACGTTAGAAAAAAATTCTACAACCAAAAACCAAATGGGAACCAAATTGACAAGACAAATTTTAAAATTAGAATACTATTGTTTCACCTATATAATTGTATTACGAGAATCTTAAATAAAGATTATTATTATTATTAATATTATTAGTAATGTTAATATGAATTGGATATCTCGAATTGATCCGAATGCTAATAGATCATAATCATGTTAAAGGTTGTTGTAAGAGTTTGTTACGTAGAGTAAGAGAATACGTAGAGTGAGATGGTACAGTTTTTTTGAAGATATAATAAGCAATAGGCAGGTTTATTAATAAGGATGAGCCTAGATCTTATCTAGCCTTTTTCCTTGTTATTAATTGTAGCTCGTTTCAAAGCTTTAACACGTCGAACGATAGAAAAAAATCTAACAGTTGAAAACTAACATAAACTAGATTCGTCCTGGTTCGATTCCTCCTACAAGCCAAACGTTAGGAAAAAATTCTAACCCACTTAAACGACTTAAGACCGGAACCAGGACGACAATAGTTCATAAACTGACCACGAAAGCGCCATCCAATGTATCAAACTTGGCTCAGCATTCAGTAAAACCCATTTAATTAATTTCTGATAAACTGATATACGCCTATTCAAATCATCTCGGAGCTCTTGAAATCATCGTAATTTTTCGCAATGTTAGAGAAATGATCATAAAATAAGAATTTATAGTCAATATACATCTGAATGTAAAATTCGAATATAAAAAAAAGATTTCATATATTTTAATTATGTTTAAGTACGTACTTATATAAATAAAATATAACAATAACAATATTATATAATGTTTATCGGTATAAAAGTGGAAAAATTAGGCGCTTAGCCAAACCAAACGTTTATTATGGCACAAATTAACAAAATATCTTGCATGTTCTTACATTATTTTATAACATTTCTTTCTTAATGTTTCAGGAAGTCCGGTCACAATTGTTATGAAATTAAATTGGACGATGACATAAAAACGAGTTAAAAAACAAGAAGGACCTAAATTTCAACTATTTTTAATTCTGTAATTAGCGGAGAAATTTCGATATATTTTTTTCAAAATTGATTGCGATATAGCCGATCCCTGATATCTTATCTCAATTAGATACATTTAAATACAATGCTGTTTTCAAAGCTGTATAATTAATGATATTATCCGGAGAAATATGTACTATACAAATAAGAAATTTAATGATTTTATAAACAAATAATGATAATAATCGAAATTGGAGCCATTTCGAATATCGTAACCGAACTACTTCCACTTTTAACTATGACAATGTTGATAAAGTGCATTATGTTCATTTTTACAAAATTGTTATTACTTAATTTATTTCTTATCAGTAACTTAGTGTTTTCTTTGTGAAAGCCAATTGGAGTTTATACGATAGAAACTTAAAAATCTGCCAATACTAATTTTAAAAGAATATCCAAACAATATTTCACAAGAAAAAAGATTGAAAAGTCGAAGTAAAATAATGATATATAAGATTAGTAAACTTTCTAAACATAAATCGTATGAACAAAGATTTTCAAAGCTTTTCAGGATATCAACTATCCTGTTAGAGGGACCAAAATATAAAGATGCATATTCATTAAAATGTCCCACCGGGAAATAAATTTTTTCAAAATGAGTTCAGAATACTATCGAAGAAAAAATTACAGTAAAATATTTAAATATTGAAATATATGAGAAGGATTATAAATAGTATAAGAGTGATCGCTTTTGGTTCGTTTTATATGTTTTATATTTTTTCATAATACAAATTTTCATATGCATTACATGTTCCAGACAAACCCGATAAACTTGCTTTTACAAATTCAGTCATAAGTTTAGTAAATCTACACAATCTAATACACCCAAATCGATATAATAACTTTGTTTTAAAATTTACAAACTTTTATTTTAAAAAATAAAATTCTTTCAGATCGAATTGGGTATAATAATTTTTTTTGGATTTTTCCAAAAACTAAACCGTTTTCACTTAATTAAATGTAAGTGTCTGTTCTGAAATGCTGTCACCTATATTGTCACTAGTGAAACCCCCTTTTTAGAGAAAGAAAAGTTTGAAGGGCTCGAACATTTTCTCATTCATTAAAACTCAAAATTGTACCAATGGTTAAACAACACAATCCAATATGTTGATGTCATAGAATAATCGGTTTAAAGAATTAAATATTGAGATTTAGATAAGAAAATAGAGATTTACTGTAAATAACTGCAACGTAGATACGCTAAAATCAACTTGATGTGCTCAAAAATTAAATATTCCATATTTTGTGCTTGTCAAATTATAGCAAACGCTAAACCTAGGCTTTTTGACAGTTTTCAATGGAAATTTTCTAAAATTGATTGCGTATAAAACGTAATTTACGCGAAACTTGCAATTCACATGATTTTCTGCGTAAAAATATGTAATTTACCAGCTATTTCGTGATTTTCCACTGAAAATCAGCAGGCTACACACATTTTATACACTTTCATGAATACTTAAGTTTGTTTTATAAAATTCCCTGGCGTTTATTGACAATTTAGGAAATTAGTTGGATACAAAATAGTAAGTCGTCAGTATGAATTGATTATCGTGATTTACGGCTTAAAATCAACAGGTTTCAAACATATTACGGAGTTCGAGGATCATGTAACGTTTTTACATGACAACCTTAGTAAAATCTATGAAAGGTTGAGTTGAAAAGCCAACAAATCTGTCTCAAACACGCCTAAGAAACAGAAACGTTGCAACATAACTGGACGTACAATTAATAGGTTGATTCGAACGACTAACCTGGATTTCCAATGAAATCGTCCCGTTCCAGTAACGCGGACGGTGTCTGGAAGCCGTAAGCCGGCAACCAGGGGTTGCTCCCGTTTAAATCCAACGCTTGTCCAGGCCAATCCGTAGGCCAATCGCTAATCGCGACATCCTCCATGTTCAAGTCATTCACACGGTCACGGAACGGTAAAAACAACGAGCGAAAGAGCACAGAATACACACCGACTACCTGTTCAACACTGCACAAAGTACTGACGCTTGATCTCGCGTCGTTAACTTGTTACCGACTAGGTCCGCGTGCCTCGAACCTTGCTCTGGGTGCAACCGTTGTTGTCTTTCGCTTGTCTCACCGAGATGGGTCGTTGTTTAGCTACACAGTTTCCATGATGGTAGTAGTACGGTTGGACGGTCACCTCTTCGTCGCTCGGGTTACGGAAAGGCAGCAGAAAGGAAAGTCTAATGATCCGAACGTTCCGCTGGATTTGACTTGATGCAACAGAATCGAAACGTCGATCTGTCGATTGACGTCCGATCTCGGATGCACTATTTGGGTCAATGCGAGAGCTCTGTAACAGAACGAAATGTATATGAGATTGAAGTAGCGTAGATTTTAATTGATCGTTTTGTTTATTCGGTAATAGAGATAACGAATGTTTATTAATTCACATTCACATTCGGTAGTTGGTTGATCAATACCGGGGTCGATATTTATATTTCTGATCACGGTAGCGGTGACTGTAGCAAGTGACATCTGACGTTTTAATTCGAAACTTCCACAATATTTTTTAACATAAGTTTCATTACTACTCATCATTTTTCATTAACGTTAGTGTATTTTCTTCGAGACGTAATACTGTGAAGATGATATTGGTGAGGTAGAGAGTATTCGGGGCGTTCGATGGTGGAGATCGGGGTTCCACAGGGCTCAGACTGGTCCCTCTGCTATTCCTAGTCTAAATCAACGATCTCTCTGACTACTTTCCGATGGGACGGAATGCCAATTTTTTGCACAATGTGGACAAATGCCCTTCCAATCCAGATGAGTGTCCAGAATAACACCCAGGAATTTAAATGTGTCAGATATCCTCTGCTGGTACGATCCACTGCTGTCACAGATGGGGTCTCTAGTGGAACCACTCCATTTGGCGAAAACATTAGAAAGTCTGTTTTATCTTCATCAAGAACAAGACCATTTATAGAGCAATACTTTCTCATACTAGACACACAATCATTAGATTCATTCTAGACCGACATCTTCAGCTGACACAAGAACAGAGCTGCCATCTGCGTACAAGGTGACGTCATCATAATCTGCCAAATATTCAACTAAGTCATTCAGCATCAATATAAATAGAATGGGTACCAATGTACGGCACTGAGGTAAGCCAGAGTTAACACAAGCTTCATCAGAAAAATACCTTGAATAAAATAAGATTTAGTTGTTATTCTACATTATGTTATTTTTTTCTGTAATTGGGTATTATATCTGTTGAGAATAAAGAACTTACTATTATTATTATCATTATATTTTACAGAAAATACGTTTGAGGTAAATTAGTTCATGAAAAAGGAAAATGGTTGGCTATTTGGACTTGGGGTAACCTATGGCAGTGAATTCTCAAAGACATAAGACAATTTGTTCACCAGAAGACCTTATTATGTCAATGAAAAGAAGAAAACACTGTCAAATTATGCTTTCATCAATAAGAGTTCTCAAAATCCACTCAAAGAGTGGCCGTCCAAGTCAAAAACTTCATGACGTTTGTACACCATACATTCCCCATTCTATACCCGATATTTTTCATATTCTCCAAAGCAATAAAATTTCGAGGCCAGTCTTTTTCGAAACACTCGGAACAAGATGATGATTGACACCTCATTTTTAGAGTTATCTCCATCCAAGGGTTCAAAGGTTCAAATATACGTAGATATTCCCAAAAACCGATAAACTGACCTTCATCATCAATAGTCCGTGTTTACATTTTTAGGCCAGAAATATTAAAAGTAGCCCTCGTAATAATGATTCGAGTTGGCTACCCGATTTGACTTGATGCAGTAGAATTGAAACGTGGATCTATCGAATGTCGTTCCCAAGTCAAATTCACTATTTGGGTCAATGCGAGATCTTTTGAACAAATCAAAAAGTACCGAAATGAAATCGAACATTGTTGATTTAAAATTAACGTTTCGTTTATTCGTTAAAAGATAACGAATGTTTATTTATTCACACTCGGTAGTCGAATGATAAATATGTATATTTGCGGGGCGTTTGGAGTATATCAATGATTAACGGTGTAATTCGAGCGGCAATGAATCCTATTGAAGATCAAGGCTATACATAATTTTGACTTAGCAGACATCGCATTGTAATTCACAGACGGTATTGAGACTTTACATGAATATTTTCGAACGGTTAACATGGCCCAGTAATACGAAATCGTACGAGTTCTGGATAGGAAACTTCAACAGTTCGAATTTGTGAGTTTTTCTCATTAAGTGTTGTTCAGCATAAGACAATCTATCTCATTTTATTTTTTTATAGAAACATAGTGTCCAAATGAGAAAGTATTGCCCCAAAAAAGGAAACTCATTGTGTCCATATAAAAAAAAAATTTCCGAAAAAGAAAATATATTGTGTCTAAATGAACAAAATACAACTTATTGTCTACTTGAAAAAAGAAAATATTTTTCTTCAAAAAAGAAAATGCACCAAAGACAGGAAATCTTGTGTTCGAATGATGAAAATATTAAACCAAAGAAACAAAATGTTGTGTCCAAATGAAGGATATATTGTTCCAAAAACCCAAACTTATTGTGTACATATATAGAGAATATTTTTCAGCAAAAAACAAAACATATTGTGTCCAAATTAAGAAAACATAGTTCCAAAGGAAATATTGTGCCTAAATAAAAAAAAATATTGAATCAAAAAAGCAAACTTATTGTGCAAATATGAAGAAAATATTTTTCCGCATAAAACAAAACCGATTGCGTCCGAATTAAGAAATCATTTTTCCAAAGAAAGGAAATATTGTATATAAATGAAGACATTATTATTAAAAAAAAAGGATTATCATTATGTTTTTTTACGAGAACAATGAACATATTTTGTCCAAATGAAGAAAATATTGTTCCCAACAAAGAAAATATTGTAGCCAGACGAGAAATATTGTTCCAAAAAATTGAAACTCATTGTGTCCATATAAAAAAAATGTTTTCTTGAACAGTAAACTCATTTCATCCAAATGAAGAAATATTATTTCCAAAAAGAGAATTATTGTGTCAAATGAAGGAGATATTCTGTTCATCTCTAGAAAATATTTTCCGAGAAAAGGAAACATATTGTGTCCAAAGGAAGAAAACATTGTTCCAAAAAAAAGAATATTGTTTCCAAGTGAAGAAAATATTGTTACAAAAAAAGGAAAGTCATTGTGTCCATATAAAGAAGAATGATTTCAGAGAACAGTACCTAAACATATTTTGTCCAAATAAAGAAAATATTGTTTCCAAGTAAAGAAATATTGTGTCCAAATGAACAAAATACTGTTTCAAAACTCATCGTCTCCATGTAAAGAGAGTATTTTTCCGAGAAACGGAAATATATTGTTTTCAAAGGAAGAAAACATTGTGACCAAGTGAGAAAATATAATTCCAAAAAAAGGAAACATTGTGACCAAGTGAGAAAATATTGTTTTAAAAAAGGAAACTCATTGTGTCCATAAAAAAATATCGTAAAGAACGTGTAGTGAGCAAAGAGAGGAAATAGTGTTTAAAAAAACATATTTTGCCCAAATAAAAAAATATTGTCCGAAAAAACAAATTCAATAAAGAAAATAATTGTTTCATAAAAAAAGTAAACTTACTGTGGCTAAATAGAGTAAAAATTGTGAAAAAAAAACATGGTGTCTAAATAAGACACAATATGTTACATAATAGATACACCCACGATCCTACCACGTCTACCAGTGGTTTAATGTATTGACCACAAAGTCTGAAGATCCAGATATGACGCCACAGTTTTTTTCAACTTTCGAAATGCACAATTTTGAATAACGGCAAGAAGTGCTAGTTGACTGTACTTTTCATCAATAATATACCTTGTCTATTGAAGAAAATTAAGAATTTTATACTATGTATAGGCCATAACAGTCATAATTGTTTTTCAGAACATTTCCCAGGTCTTTTTCCAAGTCAAAATTTGCTTTTTTCAGTACTTTATTTGCATAACGTTTTCAAATAAATCGTTATTCGATGAATATTCAAAATTAATGGTTCAAATATCTAAAAAATTCATTCTTAACGTGGCCAATATAGACCCCCCCTAGGGGACAAGGACAACCTGTCCGAGGTAATGTCTAACTCCAGACGAAATGTCTGGAACAACGGTTGTTTGAAAATCTTTTATTCGGTTATCATGACGCAATATGAATTAGACTAAAAATTATGATAAAAAATAATATGATCTAAAACGTGAAAATAATAAATTGTAGAGCAATCCTTAATTTATATACTTCAATAAATAATTACATAATTCCATTGTTTCTAATGAAACTTTAGATAATAAGGAATTTATGCAGTATGTATTGTTAAGATACTCAGTAAATAAGCTTTTTTCTCTCCTCTTTTGCTATTATTAGATTTAATTTTATGCAAATAAACAACAATGTAGAACATCAAGGTAGCTGACAGTGATTTATGGTTTGATGGATTAATTGAATAATTTCAGAAACTGCAAATTTGTGACCACTGACTGTGACTGTTGTAGTCCTAATTACTTACACTAAAGACAATCGACTGCACGCCCAAAACATGTTGGAGTATTTTATAATACTCCAACATGTACACTCTAACTTTCAAAAAGTATTGTATAATACGCAAAACTCGGCCAAATATTATAAAAAGGTTTAAATTTTTGTACAAATATATATATATATATATATATATATATATATATATATATATATATATATATATATATATATATATATATATATATATATATATATATCAACTGAGGAGTGTTGCCGTGGTAACGAATATAAGTGTAAAATTGTTGGGTTATCGGCAATTTGGGCTATTAAATTAATCCAAGACTAATCGTCAGTAATTCTATATTTCGAACTAAGGTTCAGTTCTTCTTCAGGAATGCTGGAATCATATTACAAGATGTTAAGTAATTATAAAAGATAGTGAAAAATACCTACATCTGACATAAGTGGTTAAACTGACAAAAAACAATACAGAAGTCATTCAATAATCGATTACAAATGCAGGAAAATTATTTTAAGAACAAGCATGTAGATAACAACGTAAAACATGAAAAATATAATAAAGTGACATTTCCTATGACATAGAACATTGTTTGAGATGACGTATAAGTTACGAGTGTTTTCTGTAACTGTTGACAGGACGTCTGAACGTTGGTCTCAGCTATTTTTTCGAATTTAACCATTCTCATCCAACGAGAGTAAATAGCTATATATGGAACTAAGATTCTCAATGTCTGCTCTTTTATTTATGTTGTTGGGTATGTTCCTGATATAACACATCTCCAAGAACATTCTTTTATTATAATTTGTCTCTACTGAGAGAATTTTTGGCTGGTTAAGGTCAAAATTGTGGTTTAAAGAAGACGCATGGCTGGCAAGTGCGCATCTTCTCGGCTGTAGACGGATGTCACTGCTGTGAATATATATATATATATATATATATATATATATATATATATATATATATATATATATATATATATATATATATATATATATATATATTTCGGGCTGGTAACCCATTGTCAAGAGTTCATACAACTGGTTGAAAAGAGTATGAATTCATTCCTAATATAATTCAAGCAAATATTACGAGTAGATAGATTAGGTGCCACTTTTCTGAACTAGTTTCAACAACTCTTAACAATGAGTTGGAAGTATTTTAAACAAGTTCAATGAAATTTAGCCGAGTTTTTCGAACTATTGTAGGTATATTATGTAATATTGTTCTAACTTTGGTTGTATTAACTTAATTTTTCAAATTGTTACTTTTTAAAACTAGTTTTATCAACTCTTGGTAATGAGTTATTTGTCCGAAACATACGTTGCGTACATATATCAAATGATTTTTTGTAATTCAGACAAATATTTTTCAAGCACTTAGAGTAGCCTTTATGTGAGTATAAAAATTTGTTTAAACTTTGTTAAAAGTATAAGCACATATGTATATTGAAATGTAGCTGATTATTTTCAAGATAAAATGCAATTTTAATTGAAAGAAGGAGAAAGAATTCAGTTGAAATCTTAATTTTCATATATATTTTTTGTTCAAATTTTAATCTTTATCAAATTTTTCTTTCATTCTTTTAGTTCTCTTTGTAAGTTGTAATTTGACACGTACAATATTGTTTTTTGTAGTTCTAAACCTATGAAAATAAGTATATATTATTGTTATTTATATTTTATAACATTAGTCGATGTAACTTCCTGGTCATGTTTACTTCGTAGTTATTACTTCCAATTGTGAAGAAGTCATAATTGCATTGGATAATCTCGCACCTGATAGCAGTGCCATTTGGCGAAGAAAGCTGTGCCAATTTGCTATACATTCGTCTGTCACCGTTTGCGTTTTTTTATTAGAGTCGTTGAGGTCAAATCGTTAAACTGAACATTGAAGTAGGTCATCAACTGGTAGTGTAATAAAACTATAATCAAATCAATAAATAAAATCGTTCTGCTCGGATTCCAAGAAGTTACGCTATCGCAAAGAATTTGCCGGTAGAAAAATATTTACGGTAGAATAAGAATCGCTAATTTTGTATGTACGAGGGTAAATCGACAATTGTAATGACTTTGGAGAACTAGGGTGGAATTTGTTGACAAATAAAGAAACTGTCATAGGATTGACACTATATAATTGAAAATATTTCTATTCGATGTCCATTTTTCCATTAAATACAGGTAAAAATTCACAAAATAAATTGACAAATTATTTACTTTTATAATAAACAATTATTTCAGAAAACATTCCCAAATAGCAGATAGTCAACATTTTGGAGATTTATGTATCATAGTATTAGCAAAATAAATAAATTGTATTTTCATTACGTTAATCGATTTTATATGTAACATATATGAGTAAATTCTTACTTCAATAATTTATTCGAGAAAAATAACACATTTTTATATTGACGTTTATATTATCTTCAATTGCATCTGTTAATCAAAATCAACAATCTAAGTTGTATATGATAAAAGCTTTATAAATAAAAAAACATATATCAGGTGATAAAAATATTCTCATATATATTACAGTTAATTTCGCTGTAGTTATTTAATATTGAATAAACGTAATACTTAAAAAAAAATTGAAAAATTAATATTTTTGAAGTAAGTATAAAGAGAAAAAATAAATAATAATGTTTAAAGTATATGAAATATCGTTTTCTCATTTAATTTAACCCAAAAAGAATATCATAATTGTAAAAAATTTACAAAAAATGTTTTGAATAAGTTACAAACAAATCAAAGTACTTATATAGAATAACGTTTTCTCACTCAGTTAAACTCAAAAATAATATGATGCATAAAGTCTCAAAAAATGTATATTTATAAATATACGAAAAATATCAATAATAATTGTAATAATTAAATTCAATAAGAATAAAAGTATTAACTTACCTATTATATAAATAATATGGAGATATCCTAAAATATTAGAAATATATAATGACACTATTTCAGATGAACTAATAACAGTATCTGATAAATACATGTAGGGAAAAAACCGAGATATAAAGTACTTTAAGTTGTAAGATAAAGATATTTAATTTTTTATAACCTTACTTTATCGAACTAATAACATAACAATATAGACTCAGTTATTTCAGTTTAAATTTGTATGCGAATTATAAAATGGACGTTATTTGCTGTTTTATTTCAAGATAGCATATCGGTTTTAATCATTTCTCGATAATCTAGGATTATATTCTATAAATCGCATAATAAAAGTCAAATTCAATATCTGATATATCTTGAATAATTTCATTAAGGTCACTGGAACCTAATGGCATAAATGAAATCTCCTTTTCATTAATTATATGTAATATACACAAAATATATGTTTTCCATTAATTTCTGTATTGCAATATCAAGTCAGTAAGTATAGTTATTGAATATTATAAAAACTGCGTACCCCAGTACAAGTTTTTCATTTATAAGTGTAATGATGGTGTAAAAAATTCAAAATAAACCTTTCACCTCTCCGCAAAGGATAAAAGTTGCTACCATGACGTATCTGAGATCAAATCTACCAATCTGGAGAGTTAAAGCGGAAGCGATGAATTAATTTTTTTGTAGGGATTTCGTTTGTTTTTTCCATCACCCAGTTCTTAGACCTTAAATTATGCATCTTTCTCATTTTGATTAAATCAGAAACGTTTTGTTCTTGATATAAGATATATTATAGAGTTTGATGATATATTACCTTCGGTAAAATATAATTGCGCGATAACTTGAAGGATATTGTACCATTGACTTTAGAATAATTCCACGATTTTTCGACATTTTCTCAAGAATTTGTTTTACAATGGTGAGACATTCACGTAGGGTATTATGTTCGATTGTCTTATACATTGCGGATAAGCGTCTATTGTTCGTTGTTGAATGAGTTTTTAAAAATTGATTTCCACGACATTCAAATGCGATATCACCTTGAAAAGCAGTCTTGCCAAACCTAAACAAAATAAACGAAGAACTGGTGTTAAATTATATCTTGTGGGCGTGAAAATGATTTTGTAAGTGTGAAAGTGTTGACTTCAGTAATCTTCAATGATTTTTAAATATACTTTTTGACCTACCTACCTACATTGAAAATATTAAATTATAGAAAAAAGATTCGTCTTTAACGGCAAAATTGAAATACGATCATGATGAAAGTACGTCAAAATTTAAAGGCGAAAACAGTTTATGTACATTTTAAATATAACGGGTGTTTTTAGAGAACTTTAAATTGCAATAAAACAACGATGGATCATTCGATTGACAAGAATTTTTTTTTATTCGAAAGTTAATCTTGTGGCATTATATTTTAAATATGATTTCTGGCATATGACCGCCACGGCTGGCTCGGATGTAGTCCAATCTGGACGTCCAATTTTCGATGACTTTTTCCAACATTTTTGGCCGTTTATCGGCAATAACACTGCGAATATTATCTTCCAAATGGTCAAGCGTTTGTGGCTTATCCGCATAGACCAATGACTTTACGTAGCCCCACAGAAAGTAGTCTAGCGGTGTTAAATCACAAGATCTTGGAGGCCAATTCACAGGTCCAAAACGTGAAATTAGGGGGAATAAGGGGATCAAACGTGTCTTTCAATAAATCCGTTGTGGCACGAGCTGTGTGACATGTTGCGCCGAATTGTTGAAGCCACAGCTCCTGGACATCATGGTTGTTCAATTCAGGAATCAAAAACTTAGTTATCATGGCTGTATACCGATCACCATTGACTGTAACGTTTTGGCCATCATCGTTTTTGAAGAAGTACGGACCAATGATTCCAACAGCCCATAAAGCGCAACCAAACAGTCAGTTTTTCTGGATGTAACGTTGTTTGACATACATTTGAGGATTATCTTCACTCGAAATGCGGCAGTTTTGTTTTATATAACAAGATATAATAACTGCGACGAATTGACATTTCACGATCCTCATTAACACTGTACTCTACGGCTGCAATATTCTCTTCAGTACGCACTGTACGCATGCGAGTACGCATGGTTTAATGTCCAACAAAGTAAACTTGATACGAAATTTGATGATATCAGCACGAATTGTTGATTCACCAGGTCGATTTTGAAGACCATAATGTGGTCGTATACACATTTTTCACAAAGCACGAATTTTGATAGTAAATTTCAACAATTTGCAATCGTTGCTCGTTTGTAAGTCTTTCCATGATAAAATGGCAGAGTATACTGAAAACTTTTCACTTTGACATATGACGTTTGGATGCCATTACCAACCAGTGCCACCAACCTGAAAAACTCTTAAAAATCACCCGTTATAATGATAATAAATAATAAGTTCTTTATTCTCAACATGTATAATACCCAATTACAGAAAATAATAACATAACGCTGAATGATAACTAAATAAGTAAAACGAAGTGAAATATAACAAAGAACTCAATCTAATCTGAAAACAGTTCATTCAATTAATTTTAGTCAATTTCCCTTGTGGAGTCAGAGTTAATGTCACATTTATTAGCAATTTTATTGAATGTGGACTGCATAAACCAAATGAGGGATTGTATTAGCGAGCTGTTCCTCGGAGTCTCTAGGTGGAATAGTTATGTATTATGAGAATTTTTCCTAGGAACACGAAATTTCAAAGCGGACGAAAAAGGAGGACAATCAAAATACTGTTGTGCAGTAATTTGTACAAGAATTTGAGTGATAAAGTTTCTTCTACCCTGCATTGAGATTGAACTAAATCGACTCAATAATTTGTCATGATTGGCTCCTCTCTGTGGATAAACTTAACCTTCCTCCAAACTAAGAACCTTCCCTGAATGGCCCCAAGATGGCGTTGATGGCAAGTGTAAATATGATGCCAGATCATGCTGCCATACCCCATCTTGCTACGGATTAGGACATTAAATCGTCTTATAAATGTTGAGGAATTATTGAAATATTTGCCATTGCGTATAACGAGTCCATATATTTTCGAGGCAGATGAAATAAGTTGGGTGATGCGTGGAAGGAAGGAAAGTTTATGGTCAAAGATTGTACCAAGATTTCTCACCCGATCAGAACGAGAAAGAACCAGACCACTGACGCTATAATCTCACTCAATTCGAAATTTTTTTCTTGTGAAAATGGTACAATTACATATAATTTTTTTAAATTTCGCAAAAATTGTTTAATTTAGTAGACATATATTTGGGGCTTCGAACCCATTATCAAGAGTTCAATACTACTGGATTCCATAGTATTCTTGATAAATACTTACGTATATCAGAAAAAGAAACATCGATTGCAAAATGTAAAATTGGGGTAACACCACGAAACAATTGTCAAGTATTTATTATAAATTTTGTGAAACCAAGTCAGGTGTTTTTATTTAATATATTCATGTTATTCTATGTAACCAAGATATCAGCGAACAATCAATCAACTTTATTAACAACAGAAATTTAATGAAATATAATGAAAATGTAATATATAGAGTAAAAAGGTATTGAGTTGAAAATTGTCGTCATTTGTAGGTTAAAAAAACATATCAATCATTTCAAAAGATGATAAATACCATGGATACAAGATAAATTGTAATCGTTAATGTTGGAATTAATATACATGTCATCAAAAGTGTAAACAATAACACTACAGAGTACAAATAACATTTATCAAAATATGCAAAATGTGACCTCCAGATAAACTATTGTCAATTATCACTGGTGGGATTTTCTCCGACGTCAAACACTATATTACCTCCCTTTTTGGATAAAAAACATATTCAGTTTGGAAGAATTTATAAAAATGTCTGGATGTTGCATAATAAGACTATTTTTCTGCAAATAAATAATACTGTTATCTCCGATTTGGAGCCTTGCTTGAAATTGTTGTTACTGTACATTTTGATTAACCAGGTGATTCATCACATAGTGGTAATTACAGGCCAATTTATATATTGTCGAATTTTTCTAAATTGTTTGCAATTTTACTTTTTAATAGCATATATCCTAAGATTAAAAATAGTGTTGCAATTGAGCTGCATGGGTTTATGACTAGGAGATCTTGCTCTACAAATTTGGTTGAATTTTCTCAGTTCATATGTGAGGATTTGGACGGAGCAGGGCAGGTCGACGTCATATATACAGATTTCCAAAAGGCCTTTGATAAGATAAATCATGGACCACTTATAGTTAAAACTAGGAAGCATTTTGGATTTGCGAATAATTTATCACTTCTCATGGAGTCGTACTTGAGTAATCGCAGTCAATTCGTACAAATTGAGAAATACAAATAGAGAGAATTTCTATTAACTTCGGGAGTGCCGCAGGGATCCAATATTGGACTATTTGTCCTGTTTGTTAACGATCTCTTAGAGATGGTGGCTTATGCGGACGATATTAAAATTTATAAGAGCGTGCCATCTATGCATGATTGTTTGGGGATACAAAGTAACCTGAATGATATCAGCCTGTAGTGTAATAATAATTGCTAACACTTGAATGTCATGAAATGTAATGTGGTGAGTTTTGCCAGAAAGAGAAAGAGAGCCTCCACACCAGGAGAAATTTGAATGCATCAAAAATTTTATTCAATTTGCTCAATGATAGTCTCGATTGTCCTGAGCTTCTGGGTAAACTTAATTTCTATGTTCCTCAGAGGTGTACTAGAATAAGCCCTATATTTTATTCAAAAACCGACAGAACAATCTTCTCTCGCAATCGCCACTTAGCTTTGCATGTTCTACTGCAAACCAGGAATCAAGCTGGTATGATTTGCACTGAGACTCACTTGTTTCTATCATTAATGTGTATTTAAATTTAAATCCTAACCATTGAGGTATCTTGATTTCTTCCTTGCGGTTTGAGTTATGAGTGATTTGTTTCTTTGATTATTATTATGATTGAATATTGACATAGATTTAGATTATTATATTTGATAGTGTTTTTTATTATTATAATTATTTTTAATATTGTATATCTATGTTGGAATTGATATTTTTGGTCACCATATTTATTCATTATGTATTTTCCTGTAATTGGGTAGTTACCTGTTGGAAATATATGCTTATTATTATAGGGATAATGAACCAGAGGATTTTTAAAAATTATCACAGATGAAATTATTCTTAGGATAGTTTACCGAACATCCCTTTATTTTTCACCTTTTACTTACCTAATGTCCTGTTTAGGTTTACTTTTCTCAAAACTATTTCGAATTATTCGATATTATAATCAGTGGTCTAAATATCGAATGAATGTATCTGAATATAATTCGAAAATCGTTAGTACGAAATTGCTTTCAATACTTTATTGCTTGAAAAATTATTTTTCAATTGTCTAACTGTCTATAAAGGTACCGTTTACCTTCTAATTTAAAATCTGATAAAACAATATGGTGGTTTATTCCAAATCGAAATATCCATGATAATCGATTTAGTAAAAGTAGAAGAAAGCAGAAAGTGTGACGTCGGTTTATTATGTATAGAAAATTTATTCAAACAAATAGTGAATGACTAATCGATATTACGTAAATTATTAAGTAGAAAATTAATTAGTACAATTAAATCAGGCAGCTCATTCTGCATATTGAAATGTTTATTCTCGCGTAATTCACTGAAACAATAACGAAAAAGATACAGATAATTTAACTTGAGATAATCATCATAGTATCGAAATATAATATTTTTCTCGAAAGCAAATTTCATTTCTTTTCGAAAGGTATTGATTTCTATGCCTATTAATGCTATTAATTTCGGAATTTTGAAATAAGTAATTAATTGCTATGATACTCGACGAAAATCGAATAATAAAAAAAATAAAATGAAACTTATTATTTCTTCGTAAAATATATAGTTCTTTCATTTTGAATGTCTTCTTTTCAATTTTGTAAAATTATCATTATATTTGGTTATCTTACTAAGTGAAAATATTACTGTTTCAGTTTCAGATTTTTCTCGAAGAAAGAAGTTTTTGATCTTCAAACGAATTTGTTTATTTTATAATAATTTCTGTATATACATTTTTGTATTTTAATGAAAATTCGGAAAAAGCTTGGTTGGAATATTGTTAAATCATTTAATTCAAAAGACGAAGCAAAATTACGAAAAATTTTTCAAAACACTCCACATTAGTTTCGGGCTACAAACCTATTATAAAAAGTTTAGTAAGACTCTTGATAATGAGCTGATAACCCGAATCATACTTTGAATTAATCGAACAATTTTGTAGAATTTAAACAAGTATTTTGAAATACTTGTAACATTATATGTATGTTAAAAACAATATACGTTATTATATTGTTACAACATAAGTGAATTTCTACATTTTTAAGTGCCTTAAATTCCTTATTTTATAATTCTTTTTTAAATTCTCCAAACGAATTTTTGCGTCGATTTATAACGGTTGATGAGACTTGGGTTTACCACTACACTCAAGAAAATAAAGAACAGTCAAAATATTACCGAATAATATTTAATATTATTTAATCGGTAATAATAACGAATATTACCTGCTTCCTAACCTCAAAAATGGCTTGGCGGTAAAAGATTTGAGAGCAACGAAAAGTTATCGAAATTAAAAATCAGTATTTTGAGGTGCTTGACGAATCTACCTTTGAAACTGGTATAACTAAATTAGAACACCGTTATGAGAAATGTATCAATGTTGATGGAAATTATGTTAAAAAATAAAGCAAAAAAAATATTAAAACATTGTTTTTCTTGGTCAGGACGGAAACTTTTCACCCCGCCCTCGTATACTGCAATATGCTGAAGGAACTTCTTGAAAGTTGCAATTCTTGTCCACGACGCCAAATAGACGTTCCTGGATTGTCACTGACACTCCGACGCACTGCTTCCAATGTAAAATGTCAATTTGACATTTGAACGGTTTGTTTTACGACGACCAGTTTGTTCGGAATTTTTCATTCTGGAATTTTTCAATTAATTTATTCACAGTTGATGAAGTAAAAACGCTACTCCGACCATATTTCGTATGAAATTTTCGAACTGCGGTCGCCAAGCTTTCGCTATTTTTGAAATATTGTTCAATAATGAAGACACTTTGTTCTTCCGTGTAACTCTCCATATTTACCAAACCTAAACTGTCAGCTATCGATCTGGTTTTTTTAAGGTTGACAACACTTTACCTCATAAATAACGGCAAATTCAAATGTTGCGTTAATTTTGGGACACCTTTGAAATAAAAACGATCCTTATCTTATCCAAAAAGCAGTGAGGAATTCAAAATTATCAACATTTCTCAATGTTAATATTTAATTAAATTTCTTGATTGGTGTGGAAGTTTCATTCAGTTTTATTTCATGAATCTTAGACCCAAAATTCTACGTCGAATATTCCTGGCTTTAATGAGATTGAATTCTCGCTTAACTCTTGGTGAAACATAATTGAATATTAAAATAAATTAAACTCTTGGCTTAATGTTTCACGATTTATTTAACAATATGTATAGTCAACATGTTTCGAGCGTTAGCTCATTTTCAAGACTGAAAAGTCTTGAAGTCTTTCAGTCTTGAAAATGAGCTAACGCTCGAAACATGTTGACTATACATATTGTTAAATAAATCGTGAAACATTAAGCCAAGAGTTTAATTTATTTTAATATTCCTGGCTTTATCAATTTTGATAAATACATAATGAGTAACCATTGAATTTCACTGTTTTACTTTATTGTTATAAAACGTTGATTGAAGTTTCTTTACTGAATAGTCAACAGCAGTTATTGATAACAACCGAGAACGTTTTAATTTATCAGCTATATGAAATTTTATGTTTTCCAAAACTATTCATAAATTTTATAACTTAAAAGTCATATTGATTTGAATAAATATTGGATATAGATAAAGGTCGTTAATAATGACACCACTATTATTAATATTGCTATTGAGTGATTATGTGAAGCTTGATTCGTTGTTTTGTTCTATTTGTTTCTCATCATAAATATTTTTAATGAATTTTTTAAAATTTGTGTTTATTGTTCAGTATTGAAAATTTGTTTGCAATTGTAATTTATTCATATCAATATCTTGTCATATTTTTTTAAATCTAAGTGTATGCTTTTGCTGTTTTTTTCAGTTGTAATTTATTATAAACCCTTTGTTATTTTAATTATATTGTATATTGTTAAACTGTTTTATAACAGTTACATATTATATCTGTTAAATTTTGTTCACCTATTTCCCTGAACAAAATCAATGCAGATTGTAACAAGTGAAATTTATGGACTTTTTAATGTTTTTTATTAAGGTTTGTTCAGTTGTAATCATTTGTAGGAATATTTTCTGAAAATTAAAGATTTGATCTTCATTAGTTATGAATTCAAATTGTATGCAAAAATTTTCTGATATTCTATCACGAGTTTTCAAGTTTTTCATTTCATTTGAATAACAAGGAAAATTTTATTATCAAGTGAATATGTAAATTATCCAAGTTGTTGAGGAAACAATAGAAATAAAATATTATCGCCGTTGAATTCGATAACATGTATTAAAAATAACTGAAACTTAGTTATACATATATTTCTAACTTTCACAAACTACATCTGACTTAAAAGTTTGGAAATTGCAATTTTATTAAATTTTTGGTTATTAGTACTTTATCGATAAGTTGTTTATCTTTATCAAGGCCTTAATAAGAATTTTAATACAAATAGCTGCATAACACGATACATAATTAATCAGAATATGAATATTCATAGGTAACTTGTGAAAATTGAATCCCAATATCAACACCAAGTTTCAGTATTGGTCGCCCATTAATCACGTGGGAATGCAAAATACTATTGATTAGAACAGAAAAGGGGAGGGTTTGTTGTCACAAATCGCAAATAAATTTTGAACTTGAACGAGATGTCTAAAAAACGTGATTGATAGAAAACAATACTGAATGAATAAAAATGTGTTAAAATTGTTGAAATATTACATATTCATTATTTCCAAACAAGTCAACACCTAAAAGAGATGGTTTTCGACAATTTCGAGATCAAATAACTCGACAAATCGGTCGCATCTCCAAAACTGTCATCAATTTCGAAAATACACGTCCTCAAAACATCGAAATTCAGTTTATTTCTCCCTTGAAGTTATAGAATGAATATTATTAACTCTATACCCAATAATAAGTATTATGTTCACATAATACTGGGGGCATTTATATTATATATATTTATATTATATTTATATTATAAACAGTGTAGACAGGGGATGGTTTTCCGAGTTATAACCCCTTTGAACCTGTAAAAGATCGCCCAAAAACACCCGTGGCCTCATTTAATTAATCGGAAGTATCTGTACTGTACTGATAATAGAAAAAACATACTAAAGAAAAATAATTTTAGATCAAGTAAAAAGGACAAGCTTATTCACAAAAACATTAATATTTTCCTTGAGCTCTCTGTTCTTTGGGGTATTCCGACCCACCGAAAGGGGCTCCGGTAAAACTCTGCCCCCCCATTTGAAATTACTGTCTACAGGAAGAAAAAGAAATATTCCTTGTTGAAAAAAATGAGTCTTTTAATTTACTTGATACATTTTTCGGTTTACTTCCAAATTTTGAAAAATATTGTTTTCAGATTACTTGAACAAAATGTCACATTCCTAATAAAAAAAATTTAATAATATTATACTTGTACCTACTGATCAATAAAAAAATAAACATATTCAATATTTCTCCTGTGATTTTTTTTGAATGATTATGAACCTAGGATGTATAGTTATATTCAACAAATTCAATATTCAAAAAGTAACACAAATAAAATCATCGTATTTTTGCATATGAAAAATTCATATAAAATATTATACTTACTCATTTTCCCAGAAAATATACATTAACGTTAAATAACTCCAGACCTAAAATTTCTTTATTATAATATTTCAGGAAATAATTAAATGTTTTGTAATCATGGTAATCACCAGAAGACAAAAAGACTTATAAATTGATAAGGCCAAATAAAAACACGGCGAATATTCGCGAACATTTTCTGCATGAAACTAACTAACCACAGATAGAGATAGGTCGATGTGTTCAACAAAAGCAACGAATAACGAATGATTTTATGCCACCTAAATATCGAATAGTGCGATATTTTATTAACGTTCAATAGCAGTATTATTGGTTTGTTTTTGTTGCTTAGTAAATTATCCAGAATGTTGATACGAATAATCTACAAAGAGAAACATAAATTATTGGAACAATTGGAATTTAATGTAAGCCATGAAAAATAAAAACAACTGAAGGTGATCTAACGAACATCAAAAGAAATTTCCATTATGAATTTCTCAAAGAGAATCAAATTGTTTTATCAAAAATATAGTTATATAATATAAAACATTGAATTTATATGTCACAACTTCATGAAATGGATAGACAGAGTGTATAAAGTATAGTTAAAATGAATATTTGTCTGATAAATTTGAATAATAAGTTGAGGAACGTGATCAAGTAATATTCCCATAGAACTGCCTATATGAGTTCAAACGCCCAACAAAATAAAACTACGATTCCTTATTTTTCGATAGAAAAAAGTTTCGATAACAAATCTCATCAGGGATGTTTGCTGATGAGTTTCCTGCACTTTAAATCTCATTATGTACATCGACGAAAAGGAGTGACCAAAGGTGGGGATGGGTCTATTGAAATAAGGTTGAAAACGGGGTTCAGGTGGTGTTGGAACTCATATTGCCCTGGAAAGTCTGAACCATTTCGACAAAGGTAAACTATTAGAAATTTCATCTCCAATTTTCGAATGAGTTCGTAAGAAGTTTTTAATTTTTTTATTAATTTGTAGTTTCACAAATAAATTATTCAATATCGGTTTGGAATTTCAACATGCACTTTCAGTACCTAGGTTCAATATATATAAATTATTTCAATTCAATATAATTAAATTAATTTATAATAAGGGACTAACGTAAGTTCACGAAACATCTAATAATATAAAGAATAAATTGTAATCCTAAGAACTACTGATTGGAATTAATTGTAATGTAAAAAAACAAATCTATTTTGTAAAACTTGCATTACAAATTTTAATAGTATATAGTATAAATAAATAAGATCAAAGTTAGAAATTAAAGACTAAAGAATAATTCATATTCTTCTATCATTTTTATTGTTGTATGAGTTGTACCTTTCTAAAAAAAAATTTCTTATGAAACAGAAAGTACATCTGCTAATAATTATTTCAGCAAAATACTTCTGTTGATATTAATTGATTCACCTTTATTGTTATTAATTAAAGACATTATTCTATAATGTCCTTTGTTTGATTTAATTCAGTATAGAGTATTACGTTACTATCATTTTTATCTGACGTTCTCTATATATCTTATTCAAGTTGAATGAATCTAGTTCTAATTCACAAGGACAGACCGCAAAATGAAAAAAGAATGTTACAACCCAAAATACACTATTTTTACATGCTATTGCCACCTAGTGTAAAAATACTGAACATCGATATCTATGAAGATTCAAATTTCTTTGTTTTTCAATATCTACTCAATTAAATTATTATGAGATCAGTTCTGTAATTTCAATTTATTGGCACATTATGTAAATCATTTACCGTGAATGTTTTTTATTCGATGCGCAATCTTCACTGTGCTAAAAATCACAACAAATGAACCAGTTACCAGGTGTACCATCTACCAGTTGGTTGCCAAACTAGAATTAAGTAAAGATTATATTTGCTCAAAAACTACACTCTGTGTACGCTATTTTGCTTAACAATATCAAAAATTAATTATTTTGGTATAGCACATTTTTAATTCAATATATTAATACTATATCCTCATCTTTCAATTGAAATATATTTCAAGTATTAAAATAATTAACGTAACGATCGTATTCTGTTTTATCGACGTGGCATGCAGTGCCATCTGCGTCCACCTACAAAAATAAAAAAGAACAGCATCTTGCATACTGGAATAACAAGGTCAACAACACATAAATGGTAAATGGAAAGATATTAGTGAAATTGTTTCGTTTTCAAAGTTACAGTGATGTAGAAGTTCAAGAAAAATGTGTATCCTAGTTGTTTTCAACGAGGTGAGTTGGTTCTTATTAATAATTCCATAGCAACTCGGATCCTCTCTATTGTAACCGATAACGATTTTCTGTTAAAGCCTACTGAATTGAAGGAAATTCTTGTTTTCGTTGGCAATATTAAGTTAATTTCGCTTAATATCTAAGATGTGAAGTGAGAAAATTATGGATTTAAAAATCGACCAAGATAAGTTTTATTGAATCCTCTGCTGTCAATTGTGATTGTTTACGAGTGTTCTACATATGGTTTTTGCCGGGAAATTCAAAATATTGTGAAGGCTGTTTGCTGAGACGAAAATTATTCTGACGCAATCTAAGCCGGTTCTATTTTATGTTGACTGAAACTCATTTAGGCAGTTTTTAAGTTGAAACAAACATAGATACATCGCAGATCAAAACCATAAGAACAAATGTTTCTGTGTTTCTTCTAAAATATCTGGTACTCAAGTCTAATCAAAATAATATATACCTTAGCTCTGAAATAGTTCATTAAAAGTGTTCATTTATGGTTATAAGATGTATTTAATGAAAAAACCAAACAATCTTTCATACCTGTGAGGCCTTAAACTTATATTCTAATCTTAATTGATGTTTAGATAAAAAGTGGTATTCAACATTTCTCAGTGTATGAGGATTTGTTATGTTACAAAATATACTTTAGAAAATACTGAGAATACCTAGTGAAAGAGTTCCTACTTTATTTTTGTTTAGTTTATTAATATTCCTGTGTATATCTGTTTTAGTTAGATATATTGAGTAAGTATGTAATTGTTATTATCTAAAAAAAACAGTTTTTTATTGATAACGATGGGATTATTATTCTATTGCACAGTTTAGCGAATGGTTTATTATGACAGTCTTAAAATTGTCTTCTTTTTGGATAGTAAATACCTACTGGCAAGGAAGTACACTAATCATTTTATTATCTTATCTTAACTATTCCTAGTTTTACTTTTAAACGACTGATAATATTCACTGTAACATATCAATTTTGTTATCTAATAGACTTCAGTTTTATGATGATGTATCTTTATTCCTCCAAATTTATAATATTCTCATGCTCATTCTTAATAATAACTAATTTTATTACTTATCAATAAAGTAGAGTTATTTTAGTCAAGGACAAAAACAAAGAGATTATTTCATTTACTATAAAATCTATTGAATGAAAGTTCTTGCAATAGTAAATAGTTAATTTGTTATTAATGAAGCTGTATGATATGATTAATTCTATTTTGGGAAATCATTCAAGATCATCTTTCAAAACATTTTTTATTAACTTTTAATATTAATTATTACTGAATTGAGTTCATTTTTAATTAATTATTGAAATTCATATTCAAGGGGTTATTTCCTTAAAACCGTCATATTGATAATTTCATCAAAAAGTCATTACTTTGTTTTGAGCTTTGGAGAGATGCATTCAGTTCTTAAAGAAATTAAAAATTTATGATGCGTCTATTCCTTTAATTTAAGATATTAATGAATAAATGTGGATAATGATTGTTTCGCATCTTTCACTTCACAAAGTAGGAGTTGAATTAGAACAATATTTTTTGAAATCTCAAATGTAAATCTAAATCAGAACTGTAAGCTAAATAAAAGTTATAAGGATAATACAATAGGTAGAAATGATTTAAATATAATAAATAATAATAATTAATTTTTATTTTCAAAAATGAAATTGTGAAGAAATGGATTTTTAATGTGAATTGAAACTAATGTATGTTTTGTATAAACTTAATTAATATGTCTAATTTTGTTACCACATTTGATATTAGTGATATAACACTAATCTACTAGATCTAATTATACCTGCTGAAATGAACTATCGTCTCATAAATATATGAAGCAGGTAGAATGAGAATATTACATCTTTTTAAAACTGCCTTGCATGAGTCTCTAAATGAAATATTAGTTACAATTTGTAAAACTCTTCTGCATAACAAAAATTCTCGGAAGGGTCTGCTTATACTCCAGAAAAGGACATCTCACAATAAATTTTCAGTTGTTGACAAATATCTTCACCTAGCATTAGATAAAGAGTTGAAATTGAAGGTATAATTGACCAATTAAATAAATCATCTAAATAATGTGATACTAATATTGTGATATTTTTTATATCTGCATGTATTAGTGTGAATTGTTAATTGTTGTAATGCATGTGTTATTTTTCAATAATTTTTACAAATGAATATGTATTCTACTAATGTTATAATTCTATTAAGTTTCAAATTGAAAATCATTGAGCTTTGTTGCTAGAAATTTCTTGAAGAGAAACTTAGTGTATTTTATGTCTAAGACATTATCTTGACAAGAAGAAAAGTATATATCTCGTCCAAAGTTTTTCGAGGGAAAACTAATGATTGTAAAGTTTTAAATTTGTAATGTGATAATAATCTAGTAATTATATTATAACCACTATATACATTAATAGTCTTTTTTGTGTGTTTCAGGTTTAAAATACATTCAAAGATGTTACTCCCGACATAAGATATTTTCGGCAAAAACGATGCTCTAACACTTCAACCACTTCTTCACCATGTGCGACCTAGATCCTATGGTCTCAGAGAACAGTGCAACGTCGAACGACGGTAGTTCCTTGTGCCCTCAGGACTATTCCGCCCTATCGCGGGATTCCATGGACATGAACGGAGAAGTAAAACAGATGGACTGTGATTACCTTCCAAATAATAACATGTGCGACGACGTAGTGTCATCTTTTTGCGCGTCCAGCGAAATGTGTGCTAGTGATTTACACACTGAACTGTCACCAACTTACAGCGCCGCCAATAGAGAGTCGAGTGTGGAGTCTGCACGAGATTCCCAGGATTCTCAGGATGCGGAAGGTCCGTCTCACCATGTTTTGCTTCTTTTACTTATTATTTTAAAACTTTTTTTCATCTATTTGTATACTGATTTGTCTCCCATGATGATATTTTTTACAGAATGCTAAGGTGCAAATACATGATTTAACCTAAATTATATACTTTCTACTTTATTCTACAATAGCAATTCTAAAATATCATGTTACAATTGATATTCTACAGATGATATACTTTTCTAACTTTGAGTGCTTAGTAATTTATGGAGGCTATGACTCTTTGTGACTCAAAAACTAACTTGAAGTCAATACTCAACTTAAGTTTCATTCATGCAGAGGATAATGTTTAATGGGATAAGCTTCAACATCTTAACTTTAATCCAGCAAGTAGAATATACTCATAAATATAGTAGAATATATTCACTAAAGTCTATACTGTCTAGAATTATTTAATGCAGTACCTAAAAGGTTTCACACTGTTTTGATCTCTGGGAATTTTTATATCCTTATAACTACATCTGTTTCTTTAATAATTTTTGTTTAGAAAGGTTCCTTATTAGAATTAGTTTGATAGTACATTATAATGCATTCATGCTTTGTATTAGTGTGTGAACATCTCTCCCTAAGGCATATTTTGTCAAGTTTTCTTTGTTCCTTGTATGATACTTATAAATATCAGAATTTATTCTGCATTTTCAAATATATACATGTAAGAAACCAGCTAATATCGATGTACTTGATAGTGTATAAGTATAATTCGTTTTGCCTTCTTGTGAGATTTACTCAAATCAATCTACATCGTAACCACAGATCATATAATCTAAGACAAGACATATTCTGTCTTGTCATAACACAACAAGACGTATTCTGTCTGTTCATTTAGGAGAGCTCTTTATGTGTATGAGAAAGAAAAGGTCCCAATAATTGAACCTTGTATAGTCACCTCTAATTGATGAAGTTTTCTATTATATGGATCTTTGTAAATAATGCTAATTACTATTATATAGGATAATTGAAAAGGCTTAATCTGGAAGTCGTACTTTTTGACTGCTGTTTAATGTATCGTTTAATAGAAATAATGATTGTTCTTGTTGTATTAATCTTATGTTTTATTTCAGATGGAAAGTCTCCAGTGACTAATATCTCTGACACAAAGACTATTGATTCTTTGGAATCCGAACACTCTGTGTCGGATACAGAAATAAGAAGCTCACTAAGGTTAAGAAACAACACTGTCATTAATTATAATAACGGAGCAATAGACGATCTAGATGAAGAACCTGAAAAGACGAATCATAAAGGATCTAAGAATAAGAAGAAAAATTCTTCGCCAGGGAGAGGAAGGCCTAGAAAGGCACTTGTTCCCATGTATCATAGTCAAATTAGCGGTGATAAGAACACAATTAAAATAAGGATAAAGAAAAGTAGCATTACGGAACAGGAACAGGCAAGTTTTACTAACATAGATAAATTTTAAGCGTTATTCGAAAAAGATTCCAATCAAAATTCTTGGATTTCTAAATGAGATTATTTTTCTAATTTTCATTTTTGCCTGTTTGAATTTTTGTACATTTTATAAATATTTTGTTGAATTTTAAAATTATTTGTGAATAAGATATAAATGGAAATATATGTTATTCACTTACAAGATAGTGTGAAAAATGAAATAATATAACTAAATTCTGTTAATTTATATTATTTTCAAAATAAAATGAATTATTTGAGTTAATAGAGAAATTCATTAACTTTGTGTTTCTACTACACATACAAAAGGTGAATAATGGTCCATAATAATATACAATAACATTCATAGGTTTCCATGTTTCAAAATTCATGTGTTTAAAGTCATAATGTCTCATATACACTATTATTTATAATTCTGGCTAATTTTGAATATCTCTGGTAGGTGACGCCAAGCAAGAAGAAAAGTGGCAGGCGAAAAAGGCACAAGGTCAAGTATGACACGGACGCCAGCGACTATGAAACTACAAAAAAGAAACATAAATCGTCTGCTAATAGTGATGACTTTGTTTCAAGCAGTCAGAGTCCTGTTATGGATGAAATTGGTTGGGGCAGTAAAATACCAGAAAATGTCCTGTTCAGAATATTTCAGTTCTGCACAAGTCAGGAGGGGGCACTACCAATTTTAATTAGGTAATAATAATAACTATTTGTAGTTTCTGTGTTTCAGTATAAGATAAGCGATTATAATCAAATTTGAAACAAATTGGACAGTTTAATGGTTATAATTATTCGAAAATATAAATTTTCGTTTGACAATTCCTAATTTTTAAGGAGAATTTTAAATATTTGCACCCAAAAATAAATTTAAAATTTCTAAATATGTAAAAGATGTTGATGTAATCAAATAATAAATGTCATTGTTAAAATGTTTCAGATCTTATAGAGTTATTAATTTTGTTAAATAAAATTTGAATCAAGTTGAAAAGTTTGTTTATAATTATTAGAAAATGTAAAATTTCGTTGACAATTCAGTGAATTTCAATGAATTTTTCAGTAGTTACACTCGTAAATATCAGCTTTCTAATCAAATTTTCCTGGACTTAATAAATATGTAAAGGAGGTTTAGGTATTCAATTAATGAATTTTGTTGTCAAAACGAATGATTCAAATCTTGCATGGTTATTAATTTTGTTTTCATTTTTGTCACAGATTGAGTAGAGTTTGCAAACTGTGGAAAAAAGTATCACTCGATCCTTACCTGTGGACCAAAGTCGACCTCAACTTGGTAAAAGAACGAGCCAGAACTGAACTCAGATTGCACTGGTTGATTCAGAACCGACTCACTTATTGCCAAGATTTGTGTTTAGGTATTTTTACTTATCTCTCCTCATTTAGAAAATACTTACTCTTTACATTTCAGGAGAATGGAAGATAAGGAATATTCAAGCTGCTTTAGAGGCACTCTGTGAGGGCTGTTTAGACTTGAAAGGGCTTAACATGAGTGGCTGGCAGGGCATGAGCACTGATAATTTGAAGTACATAACTACAGAGTGCAAGAAATTGGAAAGATTAGATCTTTCTTACATAAATGTACGAATATCACATTTTCAATTTTTAAAGTTTTTTTTATAATATTGATTTTTTTGTAGCCATCTTCAGCGATCAATGCACAATTGTTTGTTTCCTTGGGTCAAGCAATGAATAACAGGCTAACACATTTAGTTTTAGCCCACAATAAGATGGCAAGCTTTACACAAATAGTCGCGTCTATTGCGGTATGTAATATCAAATAATTTGTTGATCTTTTTTGTTATTTCGAATGTAAGATAAGCAATCTAATAGTCAGATTGTTCTGAAGAAATTGTAGATGGATAAAATGAAAAGAATTGTAACTTACTATTGAAAACATTTAAATTAATAATGTATTACTAAAATTGTGGGTCATTGCTTTTTATTTATGATTTTTGTTTTTTTAGACACACTGTCCGAATCTGCAGCTATTGGATTTGTCTAATATTAAAACTTATGCTCATAATACTGCATTATTGCACATAGAAAAACTACAAATTGGGTGTCCTAAGCTGAGGGTCTTGAGGATAACTAATAGTCAGATTTGGTTGGCACCTGCATCTATAACTGATCAGGTTAGTATCTTATATAACTAATGTCTGATAAATGTATAATAAATGACGATAATATGTGCATCGCTATGTTTTTGAATCTGGCGAAGCTTTTGACACGGTACCTCACTCTGGTCTTCAACGTGTCCTTGAACAAAGTGGTATTAGGGGTGCGGCGTTGGGGGTCTTAGAGAGTTACATAACGACGAGAGCACAGAGAACTAGACAGGGGACAGATTTCGGACTCTCTTTAATTTGTACATTGATTAACAACTTGATTTGGCTGGTTGACAATATGGGGTTGACAAAGTAAAAAAATGGCTGGATTATGCAAAACTATCACTAAATGTAACCAAAACCAAGTACATAGCATTCTCAAAAACTGCTGCCGTTCGCCATCAAATAAATAATATTTATTATTTGTCATTATCAAAGACAGGTGTACAGGTACCAAGATCTAGAAGTGAATTCTATAAGAACAATTTCCAATGTTGGGACCAAAATTAATGTTCTTCTGCTAGAAATAAGATCAACTTTTGAGCCAGTTTGGGAAGGAGAGTTGGAAGTTTATATTTGAAAATGAAGACATATATTCTTTGATTTTTTAATTTTCTTTAATTTAATATAACAATAAAAATTTCAATTTTCAATAATTAGAGGCACTTTGTGAATCAAGCAGATTAAAATTAGCTTCACTTGCGTTTTTCCAATTTGAACTCTAAACATAATAACATTTTTTCAGGTACAATCTCCCGGTTTCCCACAACTTGAAGAACTCTCTCTAGCTGGCGTAGAAGATGATAAAACAACCACTTCAAGGTCGGCAGACGATGACGCCATGAATAGAATATTGAAATGCAGTACAAAGCTTCGTTTGCTTGATATCAGAGGTTGCACACGTTTAACAGATTCCGGACTAGTCAGAATACCAACCTGGGATTTAGAGCATCTCTTTCTCAGTGGTTAGTATTTTGCAGATTTGAAATTTTCATGTATAAATTTAATTTTCTATATAAATATTACAATAATTATTCATTTAGATGTGTAAGTGGTTTTTTGTTGTTTATAGGTTGCCAAATAACGCGATCGCAGAATTCGGGTTTGGAACTGATTGTACAAAAATGGGCCCGCAGTTTGTTAGAAGTTGACCTTGCATGGTCTACTGCAACAGAATCGCTAGACGCTGCAGTGACAGCTTTGGGGCAGGTGGGACCGGAGTCTAGGTTGAGGTACGTATATAAAATTTTGAAATATAAATATTGCTTCTGAACTATCAAATTCATCGGGCTAAATAAACTGTTCATTTAGAAGAACTCTTAAATATGTTTCTATATAGGTATACAACTTATGAAGTTTCTAAAGCAGTGTTTTCAACGTATGGGTTGCGACCCTCTGTGGGTCGCGGGGTGTCTCAAGAGGTAGGGAAGACTACTTAGGGGAAAAAAATGGGAAAGTTTAAGAGTCTAGATGTATTAAGAGATTAACAAAAGGACATACTAAGTATATGTTTTATTTACTTTCTATTCCATTCTCAAAAGTTGCACATATTAAAGTTAGAAACAAAGTTGTGTCTCTGAAGAATACTAGAGTTCAAGATAAATACGGCCACTCCTATTTAATTAACAGAAACATTGATAATATCATTTTACCTTTGACTGAATTGATAAATATGTGCTTATCTCAAAGTAGATTTGAAATTGCATATTAATGATATTAATTACAGATCTATGTGTATTCCCTTTTTCTCTAATATTCTTGAAAAAATTATGAGTTAACAACTACTTCAATATATGGAGTATAATTAAGCGTATATAAAGGGTAGAACTACATGCAGTTCTTAATTTGGTCGGGATAACGCTAGATTGTTTTGAGAGGGGTTTACGGTCGATGTCATTGTTTTTAGATTTGTCGAAGGCTTTTGACTGCTTTTTTTCGATTTTGCTGATCAAACTGGAGAAGTTTGGTTTTACTGATAGCAGTTTGAGGTTAATTCAGTCGTATTTAGCAGATAGATTTTTTTCAGTGGCGGTGGAGAGTGGAGGGAGAATATTCGGGGTGTTCGATGGTAGAGATCTGGGTTCCACAGGGCTCAGTAATGACCCCTCTACTTTTCCTGGTCTTGATCAACAATCTCCCCGACATTTTGAAGGGTTTTATTGTGAAAGAGCTACTACTCGTGATGAATTTTCAACAGATTCTGTACTGGATATTTAATTACCGTTTTATTTTGACTTTGTTTTTGTTTTTCCTAATTGTGACTTCTTTTGTATGATATATGTTAAAAATTTAACAATTTGAATTGCATCAAGGAATATCTACTTATATCTATAAAGAAGTATATTTGGTTACAGCATTCTAAATCTGTGTGGTTCGTCTGTTAACCTTGACCCTGTCAAAGCGGTGCTGTCAGGCTGCACAAATTTGTATTCAATAAATCTTCAATCGTGTCGCGCCCTTCCTCGGGGTATCAAGCGTTTATACACCGGCGCTGCTGTCGAAGAGCTGAAGCAAAGTCTGCAAGACAAGCCAAAGAATGAAGACGGTGACGAAAATGAACGATCGCCCGCTGACAAATTGTCTTCTACTCCTCCCGATTGAAAACATCAATTTAGCATCGCATTGGTTGATGATACATACATTTCTAGGGCTGATTGAGTGAGATCTAATTATTTGTTTCTGCAAAGGTGGAGTTTGTATGAATGTGTATATATAAACTTATGATGAAGACATACCATTGTGGAAACAAATGCTTAATGTAGCTATTAATCCGAAGAATTGATAATCTGCCAAAGAATAATATGCGCCTGTGTAGGTTTTATATTTTCAATATTAATTGATTATATTTGCTTTATAATCATTTTCATTCAATTTATAATTTTTTACTGCATGTTGTCATAATTGAATTATTCATTTTTGCTTATTGCATCTATTATTATTTAGTTTTTCAAGTTTTATGTAAAGGTGAATATTTACTATAATGTACTTACTACTACCATCATATGTTTAATTTTGAATTATTGATTTAATATACTTATAAAAAATTTTGGACTAAATAAAAAGTTTTTCGTTTTTTGACATTAAATTTTCTCATTAGATTTTATCTTTTTTCAGTAATTTATGAATAAGGAAAAATTTTGGCACAGGTAGTGTACAATTGTGGGTAGTATTATATACAATTCAATCAGCAATTGTTATTACTATTCGAATTTATATCCAGAAAAGTTATTTATAATATAGCCAAATGAAAATTATTACTACTCAACATTATCACTTGAAAGTGGGCTATCAGTTCATTTTACACATGTTCTTTGAACTAGTTTGTGCAAATTATTTTACATTGTGCCTCACTTGTACAGAATTGTTTGAATCTGATCATTTAATTTTTTTGTATTTTTTAATATATGATGATGACTTTTTGAAATTTAATGAAATTTCTTCTATGTTTAAAAATACAAAAAACAAATAATTATTCAGGATATTATCGTTTTCAATCTGTAATTGTAGTTTATTGAAATTGCTTTTCATGGTTATTCTTAATACATAAAATTGTATTTACATATTTTTATTATCAATATTCAATCCAAATAAACACATGACTGATTTCCTCATTTATTATTGCTAATATTTATTATTTATAACTTGTGTAATTGGAAATTTTACTTACAGTATATAAACCTACTCACTTAATTGTTACTTTTCTTGTACTTTTTACAATCTGTAAACTACATGGCAGATTTCAATTCTTTGGAATATTGGCTGTGAAAAATAATTATTACCGTAGTATCAACATATTAAATGACTTTTACATATTACACATAATATAGTAATTCATCCATTTCTTAAAATGTCGTTTTAGTCAATTAAAATTATTGTTAAACATTATTACATTTATGGTTAAGGCCATGAATATTGTTTATTTATTATATATGTCAGCGTACTCTTTCTGATTAGAAGAGCTGACTGAATGGATGAATAACTAAAAAATAATTTCTCCTCTTTCGTATATAATACATAAATACAGAGTTTGTGTCTTGAGCATATATTTATGCTAGCTGTAGTACATTTTTGTAAAATTTTATTTTATTGATTATTAGATAATATTGGATTTTTTTTTATAAATTTTATATTAGTATTGAATTTATTTGAAAGTTTTTCACCTATAGAAACTGAAGAAACTTTGTTGATATTGTTAAAAATTATATTATTGATTTGATATATGAAAATATTGTACAGTACCTGTCTTAGTGAAAGAAATATTTAACAAACACCAATTATTATTTTATTGAAATGAACTTTGTACATATTTGAATTATAGTTAAGGGTAATGGCACTTATGAGTCTTCACATTGGTTTTTATTTGTATTTTATGAATTAAAAATTTTGTTCTGAAACTTCTCTGGTTGCCTCTAGAAACAGAATGTTGGGATAATATTCACCTCTGCTTAGTAATGCTGAAATACAGACAACTGTTTTTTTTTTTGTAAAACACATTTTGACTTCAATTTTATTTTCAATATTTTCTATATTATACATATTAACAAATTTTGAAGTATTATTTTGTTTTCATATTTGAACATAACATTTAGAATTGATTTTCAGATTGATTTTTAAGGTTGTTATAATTAGTATTTTTTCAAATTTAATTTTGCTCTTACATCTGGGACGTTTGTAAAAAATTGGTTATAAAAAATATGCTAATAAATCAAAGTTGTGATTATAATTTTAAAGTATATTTTATTTGTCAATTTGAAAATAATTTTCACACACATTTTTTAATAAAATAAAAGTGTTGAAAGTTATCTTTGGTTATGTGATAAATTTTGCAATTATATTTAATTTTTTATCTAGAGTATTCTTAAGTCTCCAGCGGGCGAATTAAGTAAAAAGTGGCAGAACCCAACTTGATATTCTGATTATTGAACTGAAGTAAATAATGTCTTCAAAAATCTGACATATATTCAAAGATTAATTTTTTCAACATGTGTGCTTAAATTCATTGTTAAAATTAATAGTTGTTACTCAGTGGTTCAATCTATGCAGCATAAAAGTTAAATGTATTCTTAGAATATTCACTCATATATATTTTCTTCAGCATTAATTACATAAATACTTACATTTTACATAAATACTTTTAAATAGCATTTATGTAAGTATGTAGCAAGGTTCAAATATTTTTTGTAATTGTCATTAGTTAACAAATCAATATTTTCTATGTTATGACAATCTACTTTATCTCGAAATTAACAGTATGTAAAGCAATAAGTTGTAGTGGTCTAAGTAATATGGGTTTTGCCTACACAACTGTATATTATATTTTCTCAAATTATTGTGTCGTTAAACAGAGGTAATTATATTAATTTTTAAATCATGAAAATTTTTAATTCATGAATACATGAAAAAGTTCAATTTGTATAAATGTGTAGGTCTTATTGTGTTGTATATTATGTCGTTCCATTATTAATGTTTTAACCAGTTGACTATTGTTTTTATTTTTAATTTTGTGCACTTAATATCAGCTGTACTAATGTATATTATTTATATAAATATATACATAGGTTCCAATTTTATTTTTCTTGAAGTACTGTACTAAATAATCATATACCTTAACATACTTTCTAAAATAGACTTTTTAAACATTCTTTTAAAAGTCTACATTAACGTAGTCAACTAAAAAGTATATCTCTGCGAGCCCATCTGATAGCCTTGTTGCCAAGTTGTAGTCAATGAGATAAGGTATAATAATTAATTTATTTAGCTGAATAGCCAATCATTTAACTGAACTTCCAATATTACCAGAGACTAGCTTATTAAAATTTTTTAAGGATGGTTTTATATTATTTTAAACTTAACTACAAAATACTGCATATTATGCACTTTTTTAACTTGAGAGCACACATGACCAACTAGAATTAACACTTCATTAACGTAGTCTACTCTACAATATATCTCTGTGAGCACATAAGACAGCTTTGTTGCCACGTTGAGAGTAAATGAGAAAATTATACTGCATTTTATAGTTTAAGAACATGTCCAGCCAAATTCTAGTTCATTAACGGTAATCTACTTAAAAATATCTCTCCGAGCTCATCAGATAGCCACGTTGTACGTTAATAAGAAATTTATACATTATGAATTTTCTGATTTAGAGCAACCATGACCAGCCAGGATTTTACTTCATTATCGTAGTCTTCTTAAAAATATATCTCTGTGAACTTACCAGATAACCTTTTTTACACGTTGTGCGTAAATGAAAAAATTTACTGCATGTTTTTACTTTGCACAATAACAGCCAGAATTTGACTTCATCAACGTAGTCACCTTAAAAATATATCTCTGTGAGCTCATCATGTAGCTTTGTTGCTACTTGTGAATTATGGATATTTATATGGAATTATACAAAAATTTAAAGGAAATTCAATAAAACAACTATTCCCATTTGAATCAATATAATTAAAGTACAATAATTTAGTACCTCTAAAAGTAAATAACAAGCAAACATTACATACAGATAAATTAAATGTTATACTAACTGCAAGCAATAAATCATAATAAATACAGCCTTTTTGGATTAAAATTCTTTATTATTTATTAATTAATTAAGACATTCCTTTCAGAAGATCACTTATGTAGGTTTCAGGAGTAGTAATGACATCCAGCAAACCTGAAAAAAATATAAATCATCAGTCTGAAATAAACAAAACCTATGTGTTTGAAGATTTTCAACAATTATTAGAAAGTAACAACTAAATATAAAATATTCTATTTCATATAGTTATTGCAAGATTTGAAATTAGTGAAAGATCAACTAATTATGAGGGTAATAATGTGTTTCAAAAGGATCATATTTTGTTTAAATGTTTGAGGGAAGTTATTTGACTAAACATTTTTAAAAAACATCACTTCAATTTGTTGAAAGTCATCACATTAAAATGAAATGAGTATAATGTAAGACATAATATACAAAACTTATATTTTATTCATTATATTAATATTTTTCACAGGAATAATTGATTACCATTGTGATTTTTCTTACCTGCTACATCACAGAATTCAGCAAAAGAAGTACAGGGAAGTAATTCTTCCATATAGGCAGCCAATAATTTCTCGGACGCCTTTATTAAAAACTCATCATTGTGTCTTATGTAATCCGCAAGAACGTTCGGCCATTGATCATCTGGCGCAGTCACATTCTGAAATAATAAATATTTTAAACTTCATTATACCAACAATTTGAAAATACTTGAATATTTTTACGAATAAATGTTAGTTAATCTAGTTTAGCAATCTTAGAGTTAAGAATTATTCTCCTCAGAGTTGTTAAATAATGAAAAAACGCCCTCCATCACTTTATGATTGTAAAAAGTTTACAAAATCACATAATTGTTCGATTGGGTAAAATATAATATTTATCTGTTATAGCATTTTTCACAAACAAAATTATTCCTAAGCCCCACAAAATTTTAAATAATTTGATTTTGTTCACCATCTTTGTACCTATATTTTTAATCATATAATAATAAATTACATTACATTTCGTATATTCTATTATGGATATCTATGTCATTCTCTCACCTTGAAGAAGTGCGAATAAATTCCATCGATTAAACCGTAGAACACCAAATACGGCTTATATACCACGTATTCCTTTTCGCTCTTGTCCGCCAACGACTTGCAGGGACCGGTAGGCTGGCAAGAGCGAGCCTGCGCCAACACAATCAGTCGTCTTAGGTGCGCCAGCTTGTTGTTCTTCCACTGTTGATGCGAATGCAGAAGGACGGAAACCGTGGCCCAATACAGGGGACCTTCCGTCTCGTACGCGCTTTCTACCCATCTTTCTGGACTTGCAGATTCCAAGTAGGCCATTAGAGATGACTCGTCCCGTCTAGCGACACGAGTGCTGCAAAAATCGAAACGTTGTTAATTCTGAGAAAATTAAAATAACTGATAGATAGTTCTGTATCAATCTTTTCGAAAATTTTGTTCTATTTTATAGTTGTTCAGAACCTGACCACCGACGCTATAATCACACGTATCTACATATTTCTTCCTTGTGAAAGGTACAAAATTAATTACACTTTGACACATTAAAACTGAAATAATTTTCCTCACACCAATTGGCAACATGATTCAGCGCGAGCTGAAGTTGAACACAGTGGTCCGGTGAAATTAGGCAAAGGTTTCGTGATACTTACGTATTAATTACATATAGAGCGACGTGAATCAGGTATGGTATCATATACATGTTACTTTGTGGGCCTCCGCCACCAGTATCATCGTGGAAGGATTTTTCTTGAGAGAATCTCATCAGTAAAAGCTTTAGGTCATGGATTGTTGATACGTGACCGATATCTCGAAAACTCGTACTTTCTTGAAGATAAGTGTTGTGCCGAGCCAAACAACTGTAAAAAATTTACGATCACATTACATTAACTTCAATTCGAATACATTAACATGTAAAACGTAAATTGTATTCCGAAAAAATGGTGTTTACAACAATAAAGAGAAAGACGTCTAACTCCAGAATTTCATTTGAAAAACATATTGAAATACAAGAACAAATTTCTCTGCAGTGTTTTGAGAAAGGACTTTTGAAATTCATTCATATTAGGGTAAAAAACCCACCTGGCGAACGCCGATTCTGCTACTTGTGGTCCCCACAGTGGTAACAGTCCGTTACATTTGGTGTTGGCGTTCTGCAGCGCGGCCGATTCCCATTCGTCCCTTGCTCTGGCCAATCTGACGGCGTTCATGTGACAATCGATGTGCACGATGTTGAAATGGGTCACCGTCGAGTAGCCCACCATTTTGCGCGGTTTCGCCTCGAAATCGTCCAGATTGCAGCGTTTCGTGAAAGTATAGATGCCTAGTACTTTGTTCGGTTGGTACTTGTAGCCCTCCCGACATATGCAACAAACAAGACCGGACTCCTCACCAAGTTCCATCTCGATCTGTTGCAAAATGGCACTTTTCGCAGTTACCTGAAATTGGAAGAATGGTTATGGTCGATCGATGATATGTTACTGAATCATAAAGTATGAAATATTATTATTATTACGTACTACAAGCGGATATAATAAATAATATAATAATATTGAAGTAAATAATATGATATAGTGAGAGCACAAAGAAGAGGTGCTTAGACCATACAAAAAGAGAGGAAAAAGGAAAACTAACAAAACAAGTCATTTTAAAATGACAGAGGGAGAGGAAGACCAATGACGAAATGGATAAAAACAGTACAAAAGGACTTGCAGGAGTTAGGAATACAGGACTGGCGAAAAAGAGCATTGAATAGAAAAGAATTTTGAAAAACCTGCAACCAAGCCATAGGTCGTTCATAAAATCCATAGCATTCGGGAAATCACGTCACATCTAATATTACCAAGCAAAAGAAAAACTGTTACTATATTTGAATAGATATTTGCTATGATAAAAACTATTCATTTCAAGCAAAAAGTAATTTTGAAGCTTAAACGGATTTTTGAAATGAACCAGAGAACCGATATATGTACTTCATACATAGATGATAATATTTTGGTTGGTCATTTATTTTTAATGACAAAAAAAATTACGATTTTTGTCTAAATCATGTGTAAAATTTGAATTTTAGCGCCGAAATTATATTGCATGAAAATGTATATTGAACATTTCAAAAGTGAAATGAACTGTTAATCACTAGGAACAAAATTATCACATTTTATTAATTAGCGTTGAACTTTCAATTATAGTTATACTTTCAGTGGAAATTTTAATAATGTTTACAATGAATGTCTTAAACAATTTTCCAAAAATTTTCTTCATGAGATAGGAAGATATTTGAATATTGTGTTCATAAGTGAATAAATAAACTTTCAATATTTAATTTATATCCTACTAGAAGTTATGAAGCTCCCCAAATATTGCAGAAATCGAAACGGGAGTTAAATAAAGTTGATTTTGAATGATTTTCCTTATATTTGCACGTGTTGCGGGCTCTAAAAAAACTTTAGATCACTATTTATTTATTTGAAGGGATCACCTATAATATAATAATTTAAGTAGGAAACTTACCTGTCCTTTATCGTTGGTTCTCATGCCCAATTGTCCTAGCTGCTTTTCTCTCATCGCCATCGCCAATCGTTTCTTTTCAGACCTGGTGAAATCTCGAACTTGTTCGATCTGCTTCGCAACGGCGGGATTCGTGCAGAGGGCTTCCAGTAGATTTTCGGCGAGAGAGCCGACATGTTCATCCGAAGACACTTGTTCTAATCGGTGGATGATGGGGATGGTATTAGCAGAAGCGATTGCCAACTGAAAGATAACGGACAAATTTACAGAACGAAAATGAAAACCTGAACAAGAGTCATTTAGATTAAGGGGTATTGATATTAATATAAAAGCGGTCTCTCAGAGCCCGCTAATGAACACTTGTCGATAGGCAAGCTATCATAGGTGTGTTTATAAATCAATATCTGATAAAAAAGTTCTCATCTGGTTATAACATGGGCGAAGGTGGGAGCTTGAAACCATTCTTGGTGCATACATGCAATGAAAAAAGCATGTCATTAGGTATTTTACATAAAGTACTTATGATTTTGTTGTTATTTTTGCAAACAAATTGTAAGTTGATGAGTGATGAATCCAGAAATCAAATATCGGAAAGAAAAATGCCAACTGAAAATTAAATAGGTAATCTGTGAAAAACAAATAACCAATTTGCCACTTAGATTTGCAGTTCATTTAAAAGCACGGGAACAAATTAATATTGTTTCAGTTGAGATCTAATTGTGCCGCGGTCAGTTAAATTAATCTTTTCATAACAATTAATCTAATTCATATTCTTCCAAAATCTTTACGGTTTATATTGGCAAATCCTGAGCGAAACTGAAACTTACCTGGGAGTTCTCGTGACTGTGCGCCATACCCGTTAGGAACCTCAATATATATTTCAACGCTGGTCTCGAAATAAACTCCTTCAGCTCGTCGCTGTCGGTCCTCAGCAACGTCGGCTTCACGCAAGGCGCGTGCGCCGTTATATACTTAAGGGCGTCAGAAACCACGCCCAATTTGATGACGTAATCCTTCAGCGTGTTGCCGATCGAGTTACGCTCTATACTGTTGGTCAGTGTGCAGAACATCTCCAATTTTTGCTGATCTTCGACGGTATGCTCGAAATCGTACCAGTTGAAGTCGAATACCGGTCGGAAGTGATTGAGCATTATTTCCATTTTTTTATCGTTGCCGTAAACGAGAGCGGCTAACACTTTGGTCAAATGCTCGAGGACGGGTTGATTATTTTTGACGCTTTGATGGTTGGTGAACGAGATCAGGGATTGGATGTATTCCGGACCTCCGAAAGTTTGCGAAAATTTCTCGAACGTTTCTATCGGCTCGCTGGTCGCTTTGGATAGAATAGTCTCCATTATCTGTAATAAGGGAATCAAATTAATAACTAGTTTTCAAAAACATTAGGACTGAAAGTAACAGTTTTATAATCACTATCAATGAGGACAATAAAACGTCAAAAAAAACCAAATTAATATACTTGAGTTATGTGTCTATGATGTACACAATAAATTTATTAATTTACATTTGTGCTTTTTTTAATAATTGTCTATTTTTAAATTTCCAGTATGTCTTTAGGAAGACTATTGAATAATTTCTTAACTGCTCCTGCATAAAAAGCTACAGTTAATGAGATAAAAAACAGAAATTATTAATAGTTTTGAACTCTTAACAATTGAGTATGATGCGAATCAATTAATGGCATTAATATTTTATTTATTAAGACTTACATCAAGAAGTTGTTCTGTAATGGTAGCCTGACTAGCATCCGATTCTCCATCCAAACACAATTGCAACGTTCTCAAGAACACTTCCATAGCACCTAATTCCGGTTGGATGAGTACTTCTTGACATTTGGCTACCTTTACACTCAATCTGAACAATTTTAACAGAACTTGGACAAGAGGTCTGGCCCTCCACACGTTCTGTATTGCTCCCAATCTGTTCACCATTACCTGCAACAAATACAATGTTTTATAGCGTCAAAAACTAAAAAACTCGTCGATATACTGCTCAATAAAATGTAAATAATCAAAAACTAAGAGATTCTCACCTTGATACCATCACACTTTGCTAATACGTTAGCCATCTTATATACTTCTTCATTGTTCACAGCACTTTCAGTTTTGTTATCTAAAGTCTCAATAAATTCTTCAGTTGCATCTCCTAATAAACCTCTCATTCGGTAGACTACTCGCATTGAATCGTGATCCCCGCCCTCGGCTAACCAAACCTAAATTCACAAAAAAAAAACCGAATAATAAAGAGCAATAACTCACGCAATGCAAAAATATTGATAAATATTCGATGAATTACATTTGATCAAAAGTTGGCTAAAATAAAGCTTTCAGATCATTTTATTTCATCACATGTCATACTTTTCTTTGTTAATATTTCATTGGAAACCACTATACTTTTTTAATGAAGAACTGAAAATACTCTGACATTGTTTTCATATATAAATTATTATTTTTTCGTTTATTTATGATAAAAATACTAACCAAACTTCAATTCATGTTAGACATTGTATATGCGCCAAATTTATAATGCAGGTATAAATGTAACCTTAGCAATTTGAAGTCTTTACTTTATATGAGCCTCAAAGAATATAATGTGTTACCTATCTACATAAAAGAGTCAAAGTCAATTTGTGGAAGAGATTAAGTATATGAAGTTACAGTAGAAGTTTGTAATTATTTTCACTTTCAGTTATGGTGTAGTTGCTACTTCTTTTGTATCTTTCATTAATTTTGTAGCTTTGTGTTCATTTTATTTGTTAAGGTATTTGTATATAGCTGCATCAGTTGTTTAATATTTAATTGCAGTAGACGCAAGTTTCATTGAATTTCTTGCATTTGACGTTATTGTTAATTCTTTGCAATATTTTCAAGCAAGCACGCTGAGTAATCGCAAACAATTCTCACCTTTTTATACACATCTTTGACAGACAAGTCGAGACTCATAATCTTATTGTTCACCAACAACTCCATGCCATTATCGTCCTCCAGAAGAGCGACTAATTCGCAATCTTGACATATTTTATTCTTGACGTCCCTCATCAGCGGACCCAGGCCCGGTTCCAGACTAGAATACGGATTTCCCAGCATGCGCCCCTGTAAGAAATCTTCCTGTTGCGGGTCCTTTTCCAACGTGAGGAAGAATTCGGAGACGTCGTTCTCTTCGGGATAAATAATGGAACACAGTCGTTCGAATATGAAGACTGGAGTGAGGATGTCTTGAAGGCTGCATTTTTCAACAGTTTTGATACAGACTGCCATGAAAGCTTTAGTTTCCTTCTGTGTGCCTGAAAGGGGAAATTGAATTTTTGATGCTTGAAATAAATATCAAAACATAAACTTTACGATAAAAAATCGACAAGAATAGTTTAAGGCGTCAACATGTAGTATTTATATATACTTTTACTTGATAAACACTGACACAAAAAGCACTACTTCATTAACATTTAAACATTTGATTAATATCTAAATATTCAATGAATATAACAAAAATAGATGCTGTTATGATCAACGTAAACAATAAATTTAAAGCACATAAGATAAGAAATACATTGTGTGTACTCAATATACCTGTTGTCATCTCCTCTAATAGTTCAAGTAGCTTTTCTTGAGTGTCATCAATCAGTCTTGTTCTCTGCACCACCAACCTTCTCAGCGAAAGGTATCCATCCAAGACATCTCCCACTAATCTTCTTTTATATTGTCTTCTGATGGCAGGATCTTCTAAAAACGAAGCCATCAATTCTGTAAGCTGGTTCAGGGCGAAACCTTGAGTTAAATCGGAAGTTAGAGATGTTTCTTCCAATTTGTGCAACTTTTGTATTTCAGATGTAATCAAATGTGCCAATACGAGCAACACTCCCTGCAACGTCAGATATTGCTTCCACGGAGACTCCTGTATAAGACTCTGATAAAGGGTGAGGAATTCTGTGGCGCTCTCGCCCGTTACGCAGAGAGAAGGTAGCCAACAACTCAACAAAAATAAAATCTGGAATTGCAAGTACAACATCAGAGAGAGTTTACTATTTTTCTCGTTGTGATACTTACTCCTTTTTTCCTCTCTGGGGTGTTACACATTAGCTGGATAATATTGCATGCCATATGTCTAGCCAGTCTAGAAATAGGGTTGAACACGATATATCGCAACCAGGTATTCTCGTCGAGACTGATGTCTACGAAATGACTTTTTCGTCTCATTTTTTTCCTCCATTTGGCCACATACTTCTCGATGAGATAAAACGCCCTAACTTCCTCTCTAGACAAGCCAGAGGGTAAAGCAGCAGACGTGTCGGTTTTTTTGGGCAGTTTCTTTTTCCATGATGCGAAGGTATTGTCGGAATCGTCCTTCAGCCATTTCTTCACTGATACAGCGATGTCCGGAAGGGCTTGTTGCTTCACTGCATTGCTGTTCGCCTTTTCCTGAGAAACATTTTTCCTATAATTCGGCACCTATCGAATAATGTTCAACTTAATGCATACGTGATATATATTTTTATTTCCGGGCAATTTATCCTTATATACATACATATTATGACACATTATAGAGTGCACATTATAATAATTTCAATTGCTAATTCAATTTTATTGACAATTTTTCTCAATTTCAAATAAATTATATTTGATTACGGTTTGTTTGAAGAATTTACTGCAATATATTGAAGTACCAGACTTGGGCTTAAGTTTAACCAATATAGTGAGCAAATATCTAAGTGTTTCAGATTATTCTGAATAATCGATATAAATTGTACTTACCTTACTCTTTTTAGAATTCGCTTCTGGTGGCTTCATCAGATTGTGCAAAATTTTCAAACAAGGCAGAATGATCGATTCCATAATCGAAGGATGCAGCGGAGATTTACAAGCCTTGAGGAATAACTGCATCATGCACTTCAATTTCAGCTCCCAGCTGCTGTCCTCCTTCTGTACCATTGCGCCTAACAAGTCGATCTCGTGCTTGATGCTCATACTGAACACCAAACTGTTAACGTCGCTGCCCATGAACAAGTTGAACTTTTGAATGATCAAAGAGCACAGCTCTTCTGTAGCAGACGGATCGTCAGAGGTCAGCACGCACAATAACTGCCTTACATACTCCTGAATTTGAGTGCTACCTCTTCTCAGATTATTACGCACTAATTCTTCGATCAACTGTTTGGAACATAGAACGCGTCTTGTGGCTTGATTCGTCGCCAAAGCTCTGAGAAGCGTCAGACAATGATCTACCGTTGCCGAACAACAACCGTAACATTTGTTACGGACGATCGGCTCCAAATTGAACAACTCTGCTTCCGAAGCTTCCGGCTCAACGGAATCCATCAGAAGTGGCGTGGACTTTTGGAGATCTACGTCTCTGTGCTTGCGATCGTAAGCGATCAGTTCTTTTCGAGAAACTAGGACTTTCTGTATGATCTTACTGAGTTCTTCAAAGGACACTTTGCATTCGTTGCAATACTGTTGAGCTAAAGCTTGGATGGTTTTATTTATCTGAAAGTGAATAGGTAATTAACAATTTTGCCTCGTATTTACCAAACTTCCCAAAACTTCTGGGATTTGGAAAAAATTTTGAGGTTGCAACTGCCGTTTTTTCCCATGGTTCTTAGTCGGCTGTTATAAACGACTAATATCTTTTTCAAAGAATACATTAATCAATAATAATAATAAAATAAATCAATAATATGATTAATTTTAGGGTAGCACTTCCCAAACTGTTCGTCGTGAATAAACTAGTATTTTTTGGGATTCTTTCCATACCTATTCATTACGCTAGAACTACCCACGGAAAGTACTTTTCAAGTAGAGAGAGACGCGTTCCAAAGAAATTACATACTGTTGAGGGCATCGCCGTAAAACTAAATTTGGGATGCCCTGGTCTAAAATATGGACTATTATAACTCTTCTCAATGAGATGAAATCTCAATTTTGTAACCTTAAATCATAATACCGTCTTAATGGTTATTCGGACGTCCACCAGGATTATGAGATTCATCGAAGTGAAGCTGCACTCAAACTTGCCACTGCTCGTAACGTTTTAAAAGACCTTACGATGGTTAGAGAGATAATTGTTAAGATCGGAGCGCATGAAATAATGGTAGTTAGAAATGCAAGGATGTAAATACGCAGTATTTCCGGTTATAAATTCATTCATTCCAATATTGGATTGTGATAGTGAATATTGCGACTGATAAGTTTTTTTCTAGTAATCTTCTTTAATTATAATATCTTTTAGGTTTATAAATTTTGAGTGCGCTTGTAAGCGCATATCCCCTGGAGATTCAAATTTGGGCTTCAACCCTGGAGTTGAAAGTTGACAATTGTATTCAAACTGTATTCAAGATAAGAGATATTCAATCTAAATTTGTTTGTAATCTTGAATCGGAAAGATCTTCAATAGAAATTTTGAATGAAATTATCTAGTTTCACATTCTATATTGCACATAAATCAGGTGAATTTATATACGTTTCCCAAATTTTAGAGCTAGCCGGTGCGATCGCCAACAATTTACAGGGGAATAAGTTATATAAAAATTCGCCTGATTTTTACGATTCGTCTGTCATTACGATTCAAAGTCAGAGTGGGTAACGGAGACAGAAACGTCAAATAATAAAATTCTACAGTACAGTAAGTCTTGCCGGACTTACCTTGGCCTGCGACGCGACCGCTACACCAGGCTGGGACGCTACAATCGCTGCAGTAGTTGGTGGTTCATCGCTCCTTCTTTCCGCACGATGTTCGGATACTTTCATAATCAAATTCTGAAATATTCAACAGGTGAAAATTTGTCTGCGAGGAACTATCGCGTCTCTTACCTCTAGAGTGGGCTTGTTGTTTATTAATTGCTTGTATACCCTGTCAGCTTTTTCCAATAACGAATTAATGCTCGATACGGTTTTCTTGCGATCTTCGTCGTTTTCGATGGGTTCTACGGCGCAGCAAGGTTTCGCCAGTAGAGTGAAGTCGAACTTTGCGTACTTGCAAAATCCGCACGAATGGCATAAAAATGGATCTTTTTCGTCGTAATTTATGGCGCTGAAAGATGTAAACAAGACCTTTAAAACTGTGAAATAAACAAACTACATATTCGATAGTGTTCAAAGTAACTTCTGATAATACATTTTGAATACAAAATGAAGATATACAGAATTATGCGTCGTTGCTGAAAAGGCCTCAATCCGCCTACTTCTCCTTCGTACTCCGATCAGTTACCTCAATTATCCAGATCTGCGAGAATCGAAAAGTTGATGTTCATTGCTAACTATGACTCAATCTACCTAATCCTAATTAGATGCTCTGAATTTCCCAAGTCCTGAGATTCGTATGATTGGATTTGTTGCTAATAAAGCCTCAATCTAGCTATTTCTTGTTAGATTTACTGCTTAATATGCTTTAATCTATCTAATCTTAATTAGATGCTCTAAAGATCTCAAAGAACTCCTAAGAATCAATATAATGGGATTTATTTTTGACAAAGACTGCCTACTCCTTGTCAGGAATGAAGATGAGTTATATATGGTAATCAACTCTTTTATCAAATAAAATATGTCACTTGAATTATACTCTACGGTATAAATCTAACACAATGAACTTATAATTACTCTACAAATTAACGAGGCCATTCTATAATATTGTTCACAAATACTTATGGTGACATACTACTTAAGTATCGGGAGTATGTGAATCTTTTTATCTAATACAATTAATATTTACAATTAATACAATTTAAATGGTATTTCTAATTATTATTTAAACTTCATTCGCAGCTATAATATACAAAATAGTCAGTTCAGAATATACAGAATTCTGAATATTCTTTTAATGTGAGGAGTATTATTTCTAAAGTTGATTGAATGTTCGCTGATATCTTGGAAAAATATTTTTGAAATTATTGAATAAAAAACACTTGGATTAGTTTCACAAAATTATATCAATAGCTTGACAATTTTTTCAGGATGTTACACCATTTTCAAAGTCTAAACTGACCTATAATGTGGTAACCCCTGAAAGAATTTTCAAGCAATTAATATAATTTTGCGAAACTGAGCCATATGTTATTTCTTTTTATTATTTTCTCAAAATGTCCCACACTTACCGACATTTGTGACACTGGAACACGTTTTCTCCACAAGTAGCACACACGCCGGGGTTGGAAGGAACGGCCGCGCTGCACCTCGGACACTGCAACGTCTCGCTGGACGCCTGAATATTCTCGTAAAAATCAGCGTACTCTACCATAAAATTACAAGCTACAATTGGCAATGGAAACTCTATCTTCACTTCGGTCTGTCCCGACTGCAATGTGACCTTCTTCGCTTTGTGCCACAGGGCGGGTTTGTTTTTCAATTCCACAACCGCCTGCACGTTTCTATTATTGTAATAAATATTTATAGTTCTCACCATTTTGCTGCGCTTCAGCTCGCCAATTCTCACTGTGATCTTACTAATGGTGTGGCTGCCGAGCAGTTTGACTATCTGCGTGGTGGTTGTGAACTTAGAATCGACCTTGATCGAACTCAATTTTATAGCGGCAAATGGAATTTCTGGATTATTACAAACTAGACACGGGTTAGACTCTAAGTAGTACCCGTCTAATTCGACGAACTGACTTACGCGAGCGTAGAGATTTGCGTTAGGATGATGCGACAAAGTGTTGTTTTCAGCTTGAAGTACCGATACTACTTTCTGTATGTATTCATTTGCTTGCGACGAGCCTTCATTCGACTGTAAAAATTTAAGGGAAAATATCCCAGTAAATCTACGAATTGCACGGCTTTCCTTCCGTAAGATGGTAGAAGCGGCCACAGATGCCAAAGGAGCTGAAGAAGCGAATCTTGTTGAGATTTTTTCGAGTTCCTAAAATAATGAAATATATGTAAAAATACCACCTCATTTTCATTACACTTAGATTATTCCGATAAAACACTTACTTTATAGAACATAATGTAGAATTTTAAATGAAAATTTTCCATAGAATTAAGCTTTTCTACAATATATAAACCACAAGGTTAGTAAAAGTTTCACTTTGGACCAAGTACAGAACACCGAAATTAGAGAGTAATTATGGTTGGAATTGTAAATAATGTAAATCAAATTCTGTATGAAAATATGTAATTATATTGTCTATAGTTCATTAATGTGAAAACAAAATCTTGGAATAACAGAAAAATTCTATGTACTCTCCTGTTAGCATAATTAAACAATAAAATATGCCATGGTGAACATTTGTATTTAGATTTAGGTTTATTTCTCAAATAAAGGTAGCAAAACACAATACGAACTCATTATTAATCACAAGAGATTAATTACAATATTGTGTACTCACCTGTAGAGAGACAATACAAGAGCGTGAGCCTGCCATCTTGCTTGAGTTATATTAGTTTCTAGCATGAAGGTCTTGATAAATCTGGCAAAAGACTCTTTAGAAACGTTCTTCGAAATCTGCTCTACTAAGGTCACGCAATTCGCCTCTTCGAACACAGCCTCAGTGGCCGAATCGTCCGACTTTTCCCGTTCTTTCCTCAGGGACGACGGTTTATTTTGATCATTCTTTTTCGAGCTGTTGGAACTGACGATTGCGCATTGTAAGAGGTGCAGGACCGTTGGTGAAACGCCCTCGTCTAACAAGAAGCTTACTTGCAACAAATTGGAGAGTATGTCGTCGTTGTGCAGGCAGAATTTCTGCCAATTTCCCGTTCTACTAACGGCAATTTCTAAACAAGCTTTCAGATGTTCCACGAGTTCGACTAACGAATCATACGGTAGAGATAGGGAATGTTGAAACTCGGTTTTTGGTTCGTAGCCGCCTTTAGCGCAGCATTGCTTCACTCCTTCGATATGAGTGTTGAGCGCGTGTAAATCTCTTAATTGTCTATATTTCTCCTTGCTGCCACAAATGAAAAGCAACAATTTCCTTATTTGTCTCCTTACAAAAGGTGCCTGGAAGGTCATCATATACTCGCACAGATGGCGGTACCAACTGTTATCGAATGCCGTCGATATCGGTTCGATTACTTCGGAATGTTTGTGCACTTGATAGGGCAATCTCAAGGCCATCTCGGTTACCAAATGGGCATACGTTGAAAAAACGTCGGAAGAATGTTCTTTGACGAACTGCTTGAGGAAGAACGGCGTCATATCTGGAGGGGGGTGTGGAGAGTGTTCTTTGAGGAGATTGCCACCTACATTTACCGTAGACTCCTCTTTCTCAAAATTTTTCCAATATTCGAGGAGAGACTGAAGTAATTTGTTACAGAAGGCAATAATTTCAGATTTGTGCAAAACCGTGGCGGTCGTTCGCGATATGAACGCAGTATTATCCTGATTTGGAGTAGATTTCGAAGAATTTGATGACGAACTTTTGTACCTCGACATTAAAACGCTCAACAATCTCATAAGCACTAACTGCACTTCTTTTTGTTTATCTCTTTGTATATAATCGGAGACATCTGGTCTATTGAGCTGCAATTCGTTGAGTATAGCACTCAGCAAAGAGTTTAAACACACCCGATCCCTCTCGGAATGTCCGTCTAAATCGAATGTAAGTTGAAGAACGACTTGTAAAAATGGTATTGCCCTAACTCCATCGACGTTCTTCAATTTCGGCAAATATTCTATCAATCTTTCGAGTAATTGTAATCTCAGTATGTGCAGTCTTCCGCTATTTTCTGAATCTATCTCAAGATCGTTATCGTTGGTCAAGCTTTCATTTTCAACGGCTGGGAAGGTCACGTTTGCGATCGAGCTTGTGTCTGAACGAGACACGAGCGGTATAGTCTCTTGTATATTATCTCCGTAAGCTGAACTTCTTCCAGATACGTTATGTTCGCCAGTAATGCTCTCTACACCACTACCTCCACTTTCTGAGCCTGCGCTACCACCTTGTTCTGCCGGAGAAGTTCTTAAAGTTGATCCATCCGTAGCCGCTGTACTACCTTCATCATCAGAGCCGGCGGCTGATGCTGTTGTGTCACTAAAATGTCCAGCTTCTTGATTCTGTGCGCTGTGAGCGACGTGAGCTAAACCATCGGCGGCTAAAACTTGCAGACCGTGGAGTTGACCCTGCTCGCCACCCATCTCGTGATCCTGAAGACTTAATGCAATGGCTAACTCAACCATGGTTTCGTCATCGGCATCTGGAGGTATATCTATGAGTGGTGGAAAACCAGCAGCACCACCCAGAAGTGCTTCTAGCGGATTAACGTTATGATTTTCTCCAGCAGATGAAGGTTGAGATTGAAGTATCTGCATGACCTCTATTGATTCTTCATCGAATTGTTGCTGTAAAGATTGTGGCTCATCTTGCCGAATTTGCATTTGCATCTGTGACGATTTGTGCGCACTCTGTTCGCCCTTTGGCGGCGGACTTGAGCAATGCGGGGGCTGGGAATGAAGACCCTTCTTTTCTTCAATTTCGGTTTCAGAACTTTACTCAATGCCTGCTTGGCACTGAAGGCTATCACTGGGTCTTTACAAAGTAGAAGCTGCAGGTAGACTGCTATAGTGATATTACTGTACGTATCGCAACTGTTGAAAGCATGGACGATTTCAACAATTGCGTAAACTATTTGCTCAGTATGCTTCAAACCTGGTATAACTACGGGTGCTAAATTAGTATTATCAGGTTTTATAGCGTGAAGAGTCCATAAAACATCCATGAGCAAAAGAAGAAGATGCTGTTTCTTCGAATCTTTAACAGGTGGCAAGTTTAAGTCTAATGGATCATCTAAAACGATATCTTGAATAGAAGTTTGAGAATCTGCGAATTTGACTAAATTTTGGGGTCTAGCAACAGCAATTCCTTTCACGATTAGTACCAATCTGTAATAACTTTCCACATCTATATTTGTTGGATCTTTAGCGAAATGTTCTGTCATCGCTGAAAGGCTACTTAAAACATGCTGAAGCAGTGCTTGGTCTTTGTAACTATGATACTGTTGTCTACTGGCGTGTAAGGAAGAAAGCAATGCTTTAGAATACGTCTGTATAGAAGGTGGAGTCGGAAGCGTTAACAATTGGGTTGCAACTTTTAATGCTGCTGGTTTATGAGCGGCCAATTTTTCATTAGTCAAGTACAACGAAAACGATCCATCTAAAGTTTCAAGTATTCCGACAGATAATCTTTCTAGTTTCGTCAGGGGATAAACGCTATTGTTCGATACTTCAGAGTCGACGTTATTCACAGGATTTGAAGCGTGTGCAGCATTTGCGCTAGTCGAACCTACTGCTTCTTCATTTTCTTCTGGCCAACCAAAAGCATCTTTAGTTTTGCCAAATACCTTAATGCTATCGACCATAGTTACATTCTCTGGATCTTGCGATGGACCAAACATAACAATCATTTTCTTATCCGCCAATAAACTTTCTTCTCGCGTAAAGGGTATATCAAACCATCTACTTCTAGTTACCGAAGTCGAGATAATCCTACCGAAAATTTCAACAAAGGCAGGTGCCCTCTGTATATCTTGACTTCCCACCAGAACTCTTAGTCCTGTTATAACCATGTTGTTATCGTTATTGGTAATATCTACAGTGAATCCGAGTGGTCGATTGCAAGCAACATACAGATTCATAGTGTTAAGTCTATGTTTGAGTTGTGCGGCATTATAAACTTGAAGTAAATCATTGCCGCCAATTTCCACGTCATTCAACAGTTGACAATGTTCGAAAAAGTCCACAGGGAACGTGAAAGATCCCGCCGTTTTACCGGATTTCACAGTTTTCTTTTTTTTCGGTTTAGCGGGACCGCTATTGATCGTAGGTTGTATAGCCGAGGACATCCAAAATCCAGTTTGATCCATATTCGCCATGTACATCTTCAGGCTACCGTCTTCGCATAGCAAGATCAGCGTTGTTCGAAGTTCGCATACCGAATTATGCCTGATTGCCACCATATCCATAATTTTTGATTTGGACGGCACAACTCGGATTTCTTGTATCATTATCGTGCCGGGTTTCAACATAAGTATGACAGGGTTATTGCTAGTCTGCATGGCACAGCATATTAGTCCCGGGTGATTAGGTATTTCGGTCCACTGGCACAACGGTTGCACAGCGTTGCTTTTCGATCCGTTACTTTTCGAAGTGTTAGTATTGGACGGCGGTAAGTTTATGGGAAAAACGGTGCTCAGATTGTTATTTTTCGGTGATATGGGAGAGATGAAACTCTTTCCTAGTCCGTAACTGTAAAATAATAAGCCTAAAGTGTGCGAATAGTAAATACTGACACCGCCTCCAGCTACGTGTCCGCTAACATCTGCCACATCTAGGTGATACACTTCTAAATTGTTCGTTACGTAAAATGAACCGTGTTTTGCAGAGCTCTCCTCGTTCAGCACCTCATTGTATATATGTCCCAGAGACGACATGAGGAGAATGTGATAAATTCCTTCGTCATACATAAAAGTGCAATCTCTTATTTTGCCACTGGGAACTAGGAAGTAATACTGTGGACTTAAAGAATCGACGGATAGATCGTAAATCTTAACAAAATCAGCGGTAACTAATGCAAGCTTTGTCTGTGAGCCGGGTAACCAGAGTGCTTTGATGATGAAATTTCCCGTCTCCAATTGCGGGTGTAGTACAAGGTGATCTGAAACCGATCCACTAGAAGTGAAAGTTAAAACATGACAGTCCTTTAGGCCACATACTGCTAAATAATCTTCATTGCACAAATTACTGGACAGCGATAGAACTGTAAACGGAATTGGAGCAGAAGACAATCTAGTCAATGTCAGTTTTCTAGTGGAAGAATCTGCTTGTTTCAGTAAAGCCGAAAGCTGTAACAGTGTTATCTTTCCCTTTTCGTGCGATACGGCCAGATGCTGCCTTCTGCCTTGAGTGGAAGTCATACAACACATGGCAACCCTTCTAATAATATGAGCGGAAAGTAGTTGTCTTATAGTTTGACCCTGGTCGCCCGTGTAACTCATTCTTACGTTTTCGAAAGCGCCTTCTTGTGAACCTAGCGTTGGTACCATCAACTGATCGGTGTTCACATATTCCTTATTTTCTTGATGCAAACGTCGCAGCGCTTCTAACGCACGCGAATGACAGCCTACTGGAGAGTTGATGTTGCAAGTTGTTTCAATAGCCGGAACAAGAGTTTGTACGAAATTAATCAAGTTCGCCGTGGCGTGTACATTACCTAAATAATTGACGATCCACGTTTTGGAAGCTTCTAAATGCTGTATATTATTACTAAGCTTCCTTTTATACGTTACTTTGTCGATTGTAAGTGGCGAGGAAGGCCTTCTTCTTAAGGAACTCGGCAATATATCAGTCGGATACTTTTCGGTCGACGATTGTCTCGCTTCCGGAGTACTGTCGTTGTTCGTTTGAGGGCTTCGCTTAACAAGAGCCTGGCAAGAACCGTCTTCTTTAGCACCGCAATCGCAAAAGAAATTTCCGTATTTGGCATAGCTCAGGTCATGCCCTTTGTGACAAACTTTGGCGCAAACGGAGCAAACCCCGACTCCATCGAGCATTCTACAGGTGTGGCAATGGTACCAATGTTGGTTCATAAATTCCTTCTGTGTTATGGTGAAGGTACACAGCTTGTTACAAAGCGAATCTTCGTCGGAATCCTCTCCGCTATCTTCTTCTTCGTTAACTTCTTCCTGAAGTTCCGTATCTATGTCTACTATAGTTTCGCATTCCCAAGGCGGACTGAGTGCCCTAGATGTTGAATTTACTTGTTGAGTGACTCTTGTTACTACTTCGCTGACGTAATCTAGGATACAACAAGCGGCGTCCAGCATTGAATTATTTTTGCTAACATCTGTTTCAGAACCTAAATTATCAAGAATATCTTTTTTAGAGAAATGAGTGTTACAAAGAGATATCCATTCGGATGTTGCCGGGAATAGATGAACGTGTCCCTTGCCGGTTCCACCATCGGCAAGCATAATCATGACGACCATAAGATCGGTAAATCCCACGCCCTCTAATGCTGGTGATAAGATGTGAGAGCCAAGTGGCAATAACGCCTTAAGTATCGTTGTAGCAACGTCTTCCATAATATTACTACCTTTTTTAACCAAGAAAGACGTGAGCGCTTGCAATAATTGACTGTTTTCTTGTACCATCGATTTTGTCTCTTCGTTAGAAGATGCGGGCGGATTTGTTGATTCCGTATTTGTTTTCGTCCATTTACCTTGTCCTTGCGAAGCTTCTTCTTTAGACGGTGACGTCTTCTCTTCAGATTCCGGAACTTCAACGATACTAGATCCTATAATAACTTGTTTCAACCAATCTTGAAGTTTTTCACCGTCTACCTCGGCAAGTTTGCTCATGCTACTACAAAGATAATTCAAGCTTGGATCGGTGGAGCTTTTCTCAGCAGCCTGGAACAATTTGTTGAAGAAATGGAGAACACGTGTACTGTATTGTTGCGACATCTTTGGGTTGGAAACGCTGAGTAGGACCTTAACCAATTCTTTGTCTCCAGTGAAAAAACTCTCTAACGCTTGGCGACCAGACGATTTCTCAATGATTTTCTCGTAAAATTTCAGGCAATTATGCAGTATCCTTTCATCTATCATTGAATTACTATTCATTGGAGCTGTCGTGTAGTCCACAATTAATTTATAGGTATGACTCAGAACATGCCTATATATTCTTTTTTGGTGTTCATCCGTATCAGTGTCCCCAATCATCTTGTCTAGAGTTTTCGAAACCCTTTCATAGATGAATCCCGTTTTTATATTAAGAGTTGCGGTGATCAGCGTTTCCACGGCCTTATTTTTCGTATCTGTATTTTCCGCCTTAAGTGCATGATCGCAAATGAAGTTTATGCAACACTGTAGTAAACGTTTTAGAGATAGATTGATGTTGAACGGTTGTTTAGATAACGAAGATATATGACAGTCTACAATTTTTAGGATGAAATTTTCCGACGGTATAATGTCGTTTTGGAACATGCTCTGAAAACGAAAGAACATTTCATTTAAACTTGGAAAATAAACTCGAATACAACATTCAGTATTTAACAGCTGTTCAATTATTACTTCTACAGTCCTGTCATGGAAACAACACTTGAAACTGATTTTAATTGAAAATATAAACCATATACATATTTTGAATTGTCTGTAATAATAACATAATGGGATCTTAAGCAAATGCAGTTTTTATAAATTGATATTAATGTAGCAAATAACCTTTGAACTACAAATGAAATTACTACTTACGGATGAGAAATCTTCAAGAGCCAAACAATTCCACTGCTGTTGCACAGTCGATACCGCAGCCGGTAATAAAGGATTCAATTCACTCGCTAAACTATTTGTCAGCGGATTCTTCATAGAGGCCACGGCTAGAACGTCTTGCAAACAGGCTACGTCCTGAAGACTGCACTTGGAGCTCGGTTCGCTCTGTTCCACTACGGTATTCAATAGCGACCATCTGCTACAGTACAAGATGGCCTGTGTAAGTTTTATTACGTGCGGTAGAAGATCTTGCACATAGGCCTCCTCGGTCACCAAAGTCGCTATGGGTGATGTGGTTCCGTCGACGTTGTTCTCGGGTTCGTCAACTCTCACCTGAACTTTGGCCAGAACGACATCCAAGAGCATTAGATTGAATATCGGAGGCAATGATTCCTTCTTCAAGATATCTGGAATGAATGCGAATTGGCAAGCTGGTAAAATAACACAAAAGCAACAATAAAGAAAAATATTTAGGTACTATAATTCTAGGTCAGAAATAGTAAGTTTGCGACGCTAAACTTTAAACTTCTTTAGCTATTGCTAAAACGCAGATTTGTAAGTACCCTTCTTATAATTTTTGATTCTGGACTTCGTGGGACGATTAGAGCTAACCATGTTACTGATGAGACAAATTTTATCCATTTGTTGTGACCTGTTTAAAACAAGTTTAAAGTTGACAACTTCAACTTTTCAAAAAAATGATATGTGCATTTAATTTCATAACAACAGCATTTTATGAAGATATTTCAGATGACTATTGAAAATACTGGATACTGAAAAATACTGAATTTATCATGTAAAACAACTAGTGAAATCTCAATAATCAACTGAGTATTCTTCACTTGTGTGACCGGTAACACCTGAAAACTATTATTTAAAATTATTTATTTATTCAGGTACTGAAAAGTTGATGGAAATTAATTTATTAGAAATCTGTCAACTAATACACCTTGAATGATAACAATAACCTTCCTATTATCACAACATGAACATGAAACAAATCAAAATTGAAAAATTCAACATTGTCAATGAAAACTCCTACTTTACTACAAGTAAAACTTCTACTATTTTTAAATGTTTTCAATCTCAGTATTCATAAAAACCAATATTATGGTTAACACTGAAAAATTGTCAAAGCTACAGATTTTTAGTATTACCTTAATTAATTATGGAAAGGTTAATTGGATTTGAAACTCTACTTCTCTCAATAATTCACAACTTATTTTATTTTAAATTGAATATATCAATTTCTATCACAAATATAAAAGACCAGAAGATTGCAAATTAGAAATTCACAAACATTTTAAAGTTCTTTCAATACAGAGACACAGATAAAAATAAATTATATGATCCAGTAAAGACTTACCTTTTTTCACATCAGGCATCAGAGATGTGATACAATTTTTGGCGATGCTAGAGTCATATTTCATGCTATTCACTGAATCTGAAACAGTCTTAAGTAGTTTGTCCGAATGTTGGGTGTACATTCCTTGTTTGACCAGGCAGTCTTTCAACCACCTGCCGAAATTTTTGTGATTTGTACGAGGACCCCAGATGAGAGAGTTCAGCAGCAACGGACCAGGAGGTAGATTTTCACCAGCACCCAACCTCTCCATATAAGTAGTAGATGGCGGCAGTAGTTGTAATAGTCTACAAGAAATAAAAACCTTTTACACTTTTTTATTCCTACATCGAAATTTGAAGAATATATAAGTTTACATTCATAAGTTCTTTATTGTAAACAGGTATAATAACCAATTTCAGAAAATAATAACATAAAGCTGAATGATAACTAAATAAATAAAATTAAATATAACAAAGAACTCAATCTAAACTAAAAAAAATTAAAAAGGCAACTAATAACTAAATAATAAAATGAAATGAAAAATGACAAATAACTCAATCTAATTCAATTGATTTCAGTCAATTTCTCTTGTTCACATTACTCCTAATAATAACTCCTAAGCTTGCCCCAATGATAGAAGCCATAAGGAGATGCTCTGGTTAGCTAACAGACCATGCTAGAAAACTGCTGTATAATGGTTTAATCGAACCTTAATTTAGATATATGATTCTCTGTTGGGGAAACGCACCAAAACAACTCATGTAAGGAACTCAGTGACTTCAAAATAAAGCTGTAAAAGCGGTGTACTCCCTACCTTACTGTACTCCTACAAGAAAACTGTATGTGGGTAGATCTTTACTCAAAATTGAGAAACTAAGGATCTATGAACTAGTTATGACTATTATAACTTATATACGTTATGAAAAAAAATTTTAACAACGCAAATTAAGTTACAATTAGTAAACGAAAAATCGCAGAACACATCAATATATACTAGAGTGAATTCATTTCCACAATCTAATTCCACATGATATAACCAAGGATGATAATATTAAAAGGATGTGCTATAACCTGAGAAGATACTTAGAATTCAGTTAACATTTGTATATAGTTCCTTTTTGTTATTAAATGAATGGATGATTGTTGATTGCATTCTAGAAAATTGATTGCTTTTTGTAGACCTTGTTACCAGTAAATGTTTGCACTGCTCAAAGGTCAGAAATGAAGGGATATTAATAATGTAATATTAAAATTAGCAACTAAATTTGTGACTTCATAAATCGAATGGCGGATTGTATTAGCGAGTTGGTCCTTGGAGTCTCTAGAAAATATGGTATATAGCAGTCTCTTACCTCCAACAGATAGTGAAGCAATATTGTGTAGCGCACGTCCCAAGTGCCACCATTTTCGAGGGACCCGACACGGCATGCGTAATGTTCAGTATCTCGATGAGCGCTTCCAGTAGCAACGGGTAGCGCAGCTTGTCCGGCGTTCCTAAAACGAAATTGCACGCGAGACCGTCCAGCTTGGGCGAGTCTTGGTTGTTGTTTTCCACGCTGGTGAGCACGTAGAACCGTGGTCGCATCGTGAACTCGTCAGACGCACACGACTTCCTGTAATTGTCTTCGATGTCTTGCCAGGGTGTGTACATGCGCGTCATGTTGTTCTCTTTCTCCTTGTCGGCGTTCAGATTCGTGGAATGGAACAAGTTCCATTGGATCTGTTCGAGGAGCGACGACGGCGCGTCGTACAGGTGCTTCATGATGTAGTCGAATAGCAGCAGCAGTCTGGACAAGTGGAGGAGTTGTGTATCTCTGAGCTGTCCACGGGCAACCTCGGAGCAACGCAACACGCCGCCCGCTAGGAGTAGTACGACGGATTTTTTTTGCATCAGATTGAGGGAGTGGAATAAGTAGAGAAGGACTTGCGAGTGCTCAACGTTTAGGTCTTCGTTATCGGCATCTAGACAGTTAGGCGAGATGTTCAGCACGTTCTCGATGAGCGTGTTCACTAATCGGTGCCATATACTGATCACTGAAGCTTCTTTCTCGTTTTGAGGTCTCAATAATAAAACCTGGAGAAAGCACAAGTGAAAATCAAGACTGAATTTTTAATAGTATTGGCATGTACTTGGTGCAAATCGATTTAACTATAGGATAATTCAAACTTTTGAATTTGATTTACAGTTTTGTCTTAACGTGACGCGTTTCGTCGGTATAACCGACTTCTTTCTATTCTGTTAACGTATGAAGAATTACGTTACACTGTAAGACTGAATTTGCTGATTTTTTAAAGTTTTTAGAAAAATTGAAAATTCTTGCTTCATTTTACGCAAAAGCACAACAATAATAAGATAATTTTGAAATCCCAAATCTTACAATCAAGATTTGAATACACCATGTATATATAAGAACAAAAATTTAACTAGATTTAAAAGGAGGATCAAAAATTTTAGTTGTTTAATGTCAAGTTCAATTCAATAACCTGATGTTAAAAGTATAAGTTGTGAAAAATATTAGCTTATTGTAATTTAAATTTGGATCCCATGAACTTCCAGAAGGTAATCCCAGATTTACTATAATTGTATCAAGTAAATTGTTCTTTTCCCAAAGTTAAGCACATATTTATGTTTGGATATTAAGTTATATAGTTTACTAAGCAAGCAACTTGAAGAAATCAACAATTTACCATTACAGAATGTCTACCATTAATAAAACTTATAAGAGCATTCTCACCTGAGCTAATACGGCCAACGTTCTGGGATAAACCTGAAGCGGCCAAGCTTCGTTATTCCAAGGCGACACACCCAGATGATTCAATAGACACGCTTGCAGGGAATTGAAGTTGTTGTGAGTGATTAAATTGTGTGTGAATCTAGTAAGAGCTCCGGAGAATTCGCAGTAAAGCTGTCCAAGTTGTGCGCCGAAATAAACAGATATGGTACCGACTTCAGTTCTCGACGTTTCTCGATCCAAATCTCTGATGATAGCAGCAAGTATGATCATTTGTTGCTCCGTCAGACCCTAAGAATTGAATACCACAAAGTTATAACAAACCAAATGAACTTATAAGTTGCATACATTTTTCAATGTAAATGAAAATAGAATAACTAGTACCCAAAGACGAAATAGTACTTAGAAATGTTGGTATGTATGTAAATGTGTGAATTATTTACCATAATGTAAATCGAACTCTCGACTTAATGTTTCACAAATATGATATTTGTGAAACATGAAGTCAAGTTTGATTTAAATTTTTATTTAATCATGTTTCATGAATACTTAAGCGAGAATTCAATCTCAGTTATTGACCTTGTCCACATTCAGAACCGGAAGTAGTACAATTGCCTCACCTGCTTCACGTATCTCATAACAAACGGGCTCTTCGAGCACAAAAAGTGCTTATTCAGAAAGACGAATATGTTCGTCGCCAACGATATATAACTATTCGCCTCCCCCTTTTCCGGTACGATAGAATGATGGCGATCTGTTTGAGCAGACTTAGTTTCCGCGTTGTCGGAGGTCGACGGAGTCTTCGATTCCGCCGTTTCGGTGGGCGCGATCGTCTCCTCGAACCAGTGGCCCAGAATCGGTTCGCTGTCGTCGTCCTCGTCAGTGGTGCTCTCGTCCGAGCACAGTATCATGTCTTCGTAGTAGGTGGTCGAATCCGATTGGCTGAAAGTGTCACCCTCCGGCGGATTGATCCTCTTCAGCGTGCACGCCTTGCGATAGCTCACTATGGCCAGATAGAAGAGAAGTTGGTTTAGGGGAGCGGCGTTCAGCACTCTTGCTACGCGCTGTAGTGCGGAGAACTGGCCCATGGCCGCCAAAGGGGCGGGATCGACCTACAACAAGCGGCAATTTTTGCATGACATGAACATATTTTGGTGAATTGAACACTATTTTACGATTGAATTCAATTTCAATGATTTATGTAGAAATATGACACTACCAATAAAGTTCTACAACATCTGAAATTTGAAATAATTCAACAGTGTATAATTCAAATTCATTTTTAAAAATAAAACCAATGCCTTTAAATAAAAATCATATTCATAATCAAAATAGAAAGAACTGATTATTAAATTAGTGAAATTCACAAATACTTAGGCCTTTGTATGTGATATATTTATATGGTTTTTTCAAAGTTAGAATGCCGATACAAAATTTCAACTCTTTAAAAGACATCTGGCAAACATACATGGAATTTTGTGTAATATGTTAATCATATTTGAATGTTTAATACAGAATACTTTATATTACCTGTGTCTGCACTGTGTTAGGTGGCATGCTGCACGCTTCCAAATGTAGATCTTCGAATAAATCCGATAATAAGTTCAATGTTCTAGTTGCTAAAGCGACAGACAGTACGCCGAATGACTGTTGAAATTTTAGGAGCCCCGATCTGGCCGAATTCGTTTCTCTGGACTTACAAGGGCTTCGACTTTTCTCTTCTCGTTCTCTGACATGTGTTACCTATGAAATCATAATAAATAATGCAATCTTTCATAAATTTCAATGAAAAGAATTATTGCTAACTATTGCATTACTCAATATTTTCAGATTTATTTCACTATAGTGAAAAAAAATCTAAAATATTTTCAGATATTGTATACATTGAAAATAAATACGACGATATAAGGGCACAACAAGGCGTCATGCCGTTTGTGGTCAAGACATATGTCAGACTTCATAATAAGCTACATCAATAAATCTTTCACATAAAAATATATTAAATTTTCATTGATACAGCTACTTTAGAACATTACAATATTAACATAAAATAGTGATATACAAAACATTTAGTAAGAATCTAAAAATGGTAATTTTCTTTGTTGATTGAACCTACCTTTTCTGTACCCGAGCCAGTACTGGCATTCAGATGTGCCTGTAAACCTGAAGTCAACACCCAAGCGCCCGATAATAAGTGGTTCTGATAGATGTGACCTCCTGCCCTGGTCGAATTTTTAATGGTCGTCCCGATGTACGAGTACATATTCAGCGCCTGTTCTACTAGCGCTACGGCATTGGCATCTGGATCATCTTCTTTCACGGAAGCTTGAGCTTGAGAGGTAGACTTAGGAGAGATTGCAGTACTTGAACTTAAGAGGGCGCAGGCTGTAGCCTGACCTATAGCGCAGTACAGAGCGGCCATGCTCAGGTGGCTCAACTTATCCAATTTTGTAGGTGTGAGTGGTTCCAGAACGGGTAAATTTATGGCTGACATAGCGAGGTTCATTTCAGAGACCATTGATGATAACCTGAAAATTATTCAGTAGTCTAGTCAGAACTAAGAATGGCGAAATTTCATTAATCAGTGAAAATGGAAATTCAAATAAAAATTAATATAACACAACTCAGAAGACTATGGAATTGAAAAAATTGTAATCACGATTTGTGATAACTAAAATAACCTTTAAAATGACACCTGATTTCATTTAAAATCCATATTCGAGTTTTTATGTTTTATTATTTTATTTACTTTGAAATTTAATTAAAGAAGAATAACTTTTTAATAAAGATTAAAGTAAAATAAATAATACTTAATTTAACTGATAAAAATGGAATCTCTAATTGATTAAATGAAGCAATATTGTCAAATTTTTTAAAAAATTGCATTCAGGTGTTGTGTGCTCAACTCTCAATAAATAATGTAAAAAAATTTACCCATTTCTTAGTGTGGTCGCCTCGCTATGATTAGTCGGCAGATTGAAGGGCTTACCGGCAAGTGCCTCTTCAACTTTTGCTCTCGCTCTTTTGATAGAAGGTAAATTTAAGCAAAGATCCACCAAAGTGTCTCCTGCTCTCAAAGCCTGCAGACTCTCTGTGTTAGACTTCAGAAATAATTTCTAAAAATAATATAGATTTTATGTAAATGTTGACGAAATGAGTCTATGTAATTTACTAACATTAATTTCCGAACTTGGATCACTACTTGTCGAAGCATCTGTGGGGTTTGGCTGGCTACAAGGAGCCTGTTCGAATGTTACAGTATGTCCATCTCGAAGAGGTAAAGTCAATTGTTCAAATATACTACTCGACAAATCCGACCTCGATTTTGCATTTTCTTGTTTGTTGCTGTTTTCCTTTTCACTTCCTATAAAAGGTAATTTTTGATCATTAATATAACTGACATACAAATAATGAAATATGCAATGCAGTATCAGTTTGAATGTGAATTCTTCAAAATGGTATCATCTGAAAATTTCATTCGAAATCTGAAACAAATGGTTAAAAAATTGAAACAAGAAAAACAGAGTGAAAATAGTGATTTTAGGAAAAAAACAAATCACTGAAATGAGTCAAAAAAATCAAAATTTGAGGAAAATAATTAAATGAGAATAACTTTCTTATTTCTAATCAATATGTACCAAGTTGTACAAGAGGTGAACCAATTTTTTTGAAGAAACTTTGAAAATAAACAGCAAAAAACCTGATACAAGTCAATATAATTAGGTCATTACCTGGTGCTGGAGGGTTATTATGCTGGGGTAAATTTTCTCCTTTCATGGTATCTGTAAGTACTGAGACTTCTGTAGTTGACAACAAACCAGTACCTACACAAAGGACTCTAACCGCATTTAAATATTGTTCAAGTAGGGCACTATTAGGGTTAGCATCAACACATACACTTTGAAGGACACTTATAATGTATTTGAGCAAAACACTACAGGCTGCACTCACATTTTCTAATTGTCTTGCAGTCACTAGAAAAAAAATTGTGTAATAAAATATATGAAATTATATGCACTCTACACTATAATACATAACACTTATTTCAGAATTATTTTTTATTATAAACCCTCAATGATTAAACAATGATTTGTCAACACCATTGAAAATGTACGAGTCCTAGCTTTTATGGAGATTTTTGGTTGAAGACAACAAATCAAGTTAGAATCATGTGCTTTAAAAATGAAAGTGGAATCTGATTTCAATTTTGGTTTTACTACATGTAAAAAAGATTCACAATAAATGTATAAAAAGGAACTTTATAAAGTAATACCACTATTAAAAATAGCCAAATGCACCTTAGAACATACTGAGTTCCATTGAAAGCAACATATTGTAACTAAACTTTGATAACTCACTTAAACAAAGAAAAAATATCTTGCAATAAATTTATGAGCAACTCGTTAATTAGAAAACTCAAAAAAAGGTGAAGGCATGTAAAAAACCTTTAAAATATATATACGATGACATTAAAAAATAAGCATGTAAGGTATATATTTCAAAATTAATTCTATTTACACTAGTGGCAATAGATATTGTAGAAATTGTTTTCACTCAAATTTAATTTCCCCTTTTTGTACTCCTGGTTCATCATGACTATTAAAATTATAATGGAATTGAAAAAAAATCATCTCTAAGTGTAAATTAAAGGTTATTCAACAATTAGTATGTAATAATATCTAATATATTTCACAAATTCTTAAGTGCTGTAATATACAACTTGTACATTACATTAAATACATGTGAGTTAGGACAGTTATAGTCCTCTCTACCTTAATATTTCTACACTTATTTCAATGTTTTAAGTGAAAAACTCTACCTCACTCCAAAAATTTATTTTACTTATTTTAGCCATGTGAAAATCTCTGAAAATTTTCATAAACATTTTGGTCCAACAGTCCCTGAATTACATATTGTATATGTACTGTAGAATATATACCTGTAAATCTAATACCTAGGTTTTAACTGAATCATACATTACACACAATCAAAATGAGAACCACAAACCTTTATAAACCTTATCTTTTGATTTGTATTCACTAATAAGAACTATTACTCACAATTTTTACTACTTTTAGAAATGAAATCCGCAGCTAGGACTGCAAAAGAGTTAAGAAAATTTTTACTAGTTTCCTTTGGTCTTAATATTTCCGATTCGCTGAAACAAAAATTAAATGTAGAATGGGCAAAATTATGACAATATCAAATACGCATTTTTCACCAAAAATGTCAACATCTCAATCGTCAATACTACATACCCTTTGGTTATTGCAATACACAATTCTATTAATTCTGATTTACTGGAGGATGAATAGTTAGAATGTAAGAACGGTTTTAATATCGTTGTCCAATCCACTCCGCCACTGCAAGCAGCCATTGCATCTGCCATTTGTAATTGACCGGAATGACAAGTCAATTTTAGTTTCTTTCATGCTTATCTCAAGTCACATTTGCTGGGATCTAATATAGTTTGAAATTTGGATTCAATAAAAGTCTCTTACATATACATTCACAATTTAAAACAATAAAAATGAACAAATCAAATCAATAATTTCAATACAAATACTATCTTAATGAAAATTCAGTTCGAGATTGCATCACAGAGCATAGAACATTAAATTTAGAGTATTATTAGTGATTAAGAGTCAGAATTTGATTGACATTTGCCATGATGAAAATTTATTAAATAGATAAAAAAAGAAAAGGTATAACAAGGAAAATTACTTATTGCCACAGAATTTCTGAAAATCCTATTCGTAAACTGCTCTGTTACATAAAAAAGCATTTACATTAGCTTCGATCATGAAACCCTAGTGTGCTGTGCTTTGGCAGACAAATGTTAAAAACTGCATGTATCGTAAAACACACGTGCAGATGCAATGCATTTTTTATGTTGTTATAATTGTAGGCAACGATATTAACTTTTAGAGATTTCAACATCCTAGTCAAATAACCATATATTATGGATCTCTACTGCTAAAAAAATATTGAATTAATCAAATAATTATGGCAATCATTTGAAGAAATAAGATATCGTCCAAATGGAAAAATCCTGATATTCTAAGTTTAGAAAAGAGTCTAAGGTGAAAGTGTAGTCCAGAGAAGTACTCATGAAATATAATGGAAACTAACTATGCTTTAGTCAGTGAAAACACCTAAAAACTGGAGATTAAGAAGAGAAATAATGCATTCATATTATTTTTATCTATGCCTTCTGCGTTGAAGATATCAACTATGTAGCTATACAATTTTAAATAAATGTCACTGGCTTCAGTGGTACTATGTAGTGGCACGTTATAGAAAATTTTGCAGATGAATAGAGAAAAGAGAGCTGGACGGTATAGTCGACTTTTATCGCTTTTTGCTTATTAGCGTTACTGGGTTCAATTCCCACTTTAAATAATATTAATGATGCTCTAATTATATAGAATAACCGTCTATTCAAATTTTAAAAAATGAGATTTCAATGTTTTTATTAAAATTATTTTCTAAAAGCAATCTTCTATTTTTGTTTCGTCGGCATCGGTTATCAATATTTGAAATGAATAATTGAAAAAGTTTATTGAAATAGCGACTATGTCGTGTAGGAGTCTATACAACGAAAGTTCCTGAAATTTTTGAGCTTCAGAATGGATGGAATATATCCACCTATAGGCATAAAACATGAAACGCTTACAAGTCGTCATAATGTGGACACACTTTTATTGTTCCAAGAATTTCTTCCAGAAGCGCATTCACGTTCTACCTTCCAGCAGCTAGAACGAATGTTCTAAAATTTTCTCCATTGCACACGATGTGTGACAATGTAATATTTTGAAAGCTCAGGTGGATATTTTCAACTGTTATTAATTGTTACTGATATTAAGGCAAGTTTCCTTGATATACATAATCTGTGATAGAACCATCATTTATATGTATTCACGAACAGAATTCATATTCACTCATATAATTATGTGTGTATAAGTGTTAATATGAGAATGTATATGTATTTGTGTGTTTAAATTTATATGTATCTATAAGTTTAGTCAGCATTTAAGTTTTTTTTATTCTTATAATTATTATATTTCATTTTATCAGTTGTGATTCATATCACAAACTTTTGCATTTAAAATTGATTTAAAATTTGAAAGTACAAAATTTAAACTTTTGTACTACCAATTTTTTTGTATCTGTTGTGTTTTCTGTTTTGTAATTAGGACCTATCCTGTAAACGTTGTATGTTAAATAAATAAAAAAAGGAGTACTGTTTACATATCTGGTGATATATAAAACTTTAAATCTTGTAAAATCCAAGAAAAAGTGTGCAAAGAAACGAAAGAAATCAAGAAATGAAAGCAAGTAGACATTACATATACAATAAACATAACAAAGAAAAAAGCGCTCAACAAAAGAATTATACGTTCATCCGATGTCATTATATTTTCAGTAGTCATAATACACCTGAACATTTATGGCATTAGTTGATGTGTACTAAATTAGTACTACTAATGTATTACAGCTGATCCACAGCCAAACTTTACTTACGTGAGTAGAGTTAGGTTGTGGCTGATCACTCTATATGTTACTAATCATCTGTGGTTTGAAATTGCATCAGTAGTTAATTTTTCCACATACCCGTGTGTCAAATAGCTAATGATTAGAGTGAAAGCAGGGGGAGATAAGAAGTGACAGAGACAAGGATAAGGAGTAAACCCAATAAAAAAAGATTTAAATGAAAGATTCTGAAGCGCCTCAGCTATAACAAGTGTTTTGTGTCGAAGGGTTTATCCATAATAATAGAGAGTTTCCATTGATGTTTGCACGAATATCCTGCTACTTAAGTAGGAATATCAATTCAGAAGAACGTCAATCTAATGTGATGTTTTAATCTTATATTCGGAGATATATGTGCTAATTCATGTCTTTAATGTTTTTTGTGCCTGGTGTTTATGAAAGATATCTTGTTTGTAATATGGAACATAATTTTTTTAATAGTGGTTGCCGAAATTCATTTAGGGCCCAGTATTCGTACTAGTTCACAACAAAGTAAGTTATTCTTGCAATTATATCGTAAGTTCTCTTAAAATTTAATTTTGATTTCAAAGTACTTTACTGAAATAATTTAGATTTGGTTGAAATAATCAGGAATGTGAGTTATCAATCATCATTTGTGTTGCTATTGATTTGTTCAGATAAGTGTAATTACTGTTAGTATTGATCTCAACAGTGATAAATAATATATTTGAATATAGTAATAAAATTGATTTTCTGAGGCCAGAACTTCGTATAAAAGTAATCTGTATATACAGGTGCATTCACACACACACATACATATATATATATATATATATATATATATATATATATATATATATATATATATATATATATATATATATATATATATATATATATATATATATATATATTCAGTTATTCTTCAGCTATTTCAAAAAACTATTATTGGTAAGAGATAAGAAAAATAAGTAGATATACATTTTTCCATTGGTTCATTGATCGATGTAACTTTGAACTATTAAATATTTATTAGACACTTTTGTTTTAGGTCATTGTCAGTTTGCGGAACCTGTCTTATCATGGCATCTGCATACCATGTTGATGCTAATGACGAGCTTTGGCGTGAATGCGCGGGTTGGTTGACTCGTTGGGAAATGTTGAGACCTGACCATCGAGCAAATTGGCCCGGAGCATCCATTGCTGATCTTGCCAATATCCTCAGAGATGGTGTATTACTTTGCAAATTGCTGAACAAACTAGATTACGGCTGCATCGATATGAAAGATGTGAATCTCAAACCAACCATGGCGCAGGTAAAGTTTTTTGCTAGATCTATTTGCAGTTTCATTATTGTTGATATATTTGTTATCAATTTTTCAAATCAGCATTTATATTATTTTTATATGAGAACATTTATCATTGTAAAACCATACTTGTTTGATAATATGTATGCTATTAGTTGAAACAAAGTGGAAGATATAAATATAAAGTGGAAAGTATATAGTTTTAATTTCACTACATTGAGGGATGAAATTAGATTCTACATACTTTGTAACTTTTTTCCAAATGTATCATGTTTGATTGTTTTTAACATTTCACCAATTTGCATCTTAGTCAATTATTTATTTTATTTATTATTTATGTACTTTTTGTTTTTCCTTTCTTATTGCTTTGATAGTTCTGATTTCTAATAGATTGACTTTTTAATAGTACTATTACCTTTTACTAAATCTACTTCAAAATGATTTTATTGCTTGAGAATTTTAAAGTTTTGAGAAATAGAGACTATTCAACCCAGCGTAATATAGTGAAAAAAAAAAAAAATTTCATTTTTCTTAATAATATCATGCATTATCACAAACTAATGGAAGAATCTATCCAATATCTTTTAGATTTTTTTATGAATATAATACTAACAATATATCCAAAAAGAGGCATCAATTAGAGATTTCAGAAACAATGAACTTTATATTTAGGTTCATAATCATTCTGGTATTATTGCATTAATTGAAAATTTAGTAAAACAAAATTGAAGTTTAATTTCAACTGGTGTTTTAGTGAGTTTATGGTTTAATGGTATGTCTAATGCTGAAATTAATTGTTTAACATTTTAAACAAGATATGTAATTGTTCATTATGTCGTTCCTTCGTAGAAGACATCTATTTTGTTCAACTAGAGCGCCACGCTCTAATAACGCGGACAATTCATGAATATAAACCGGTAAAAAATCATATTAATAAGGATAATAGAAGAAGACTCATAAGTATTCTATAAAATTAGACTTTTAGTTAATTAAACTAGTCTTGGTTTAGAATTAAATTATATTTGGCGGAAAAGACGGTAAATTATAATTGCGAACCCATATATAGAGAATAATATATAATACCATTAATTGGATTCCAAATAGCTAAAAAACTCCTCAATTTAAAAATTTTTATTTTGTACCTGTTATAAATGATTTTTCATTGCATTAGTATGTTATTTGATTCAGATGATAATAAATAACTATTAAACTAATTAATTGTAGAAATCTATAACTTAAATTTTTTCTAAAAATAATGTCTTGTGTTGACTTGTAACAGCTTATTGCAGTAAGCATTCAGATATTACAAATGAATCTTATTTGACAATTTTCATTGGTTTTGTCAGACTGTTGTATTAGAAAATAAAGAATCTAATTTTGATCTCTTTTCAGTTTTTATGCCTCAGAAACATAAATATTTTTCTGAAGCTGTGTGTCAGCAATTTTGGACTGAAGGAATCAGATCTTTTCGAAGCATTGATGCTGTTCGATCTTACTAATTTCCATAAAGTATTATGCACTTTGTCAAAGTTGTCGCAGAGCCCAAAGTCCTACGTAGTGGAATACCGTAAGTAATGAATAACATTAACATATATTCATATGAAAATTTCAATATTTTCGTAAATTTGTTTTAGTGGTTTCACTGCACAAAAACTAAAATCTAGAGAGGAAGAAGTGATCTATCAGAGTTTGAAGTCTGTGTAAGTATGGGATACATTGGATAAACAAAATGTAAATAATTACACAAACTATCACTATAATAATTAACGACTAAAATGAACTAGATATTTAAAAACTCACGAAAAGTACAAAGAATATTGTTTTTTTTTTCAAAATCGGATATTTACCAACTTCACAGTAGGCCATTTTATATGAAATGATGTTTTTAATATGAACATAAACATAAAAGTGAACTTGCTACCTACTTTTTTCAAAAAACAATATGTAATGATTATGTATAATTTATTATATAATTATATAATAAAATAAATATATAAATATATTTATTTATGAAATCAATATGTAGAGATCATTCAAATTTGGTTATTTGTCCTTTTGTTCATAGTTAGATCTTGATATTGAAAAAATGTCATTCCTTTATTCAATACAGTGACAGTTTCAACTCCAAATTCTTAAATTTTAACTTATAATATATATTTCGGATGTTCTCTCAAGAAATGTTTATCTCATGTTTTGTAAATTATTTTACAAGTTTTAAAGAGAGGTCATAGCGGTTCAGTACATGTTACAATTATTAAATTAAAAAATTCAATTTTAAAAAATCACTGGTTTGCATGAAAACTAAGAATTATTCTTTGTACACACCATGTTGCGTTCAAAATTGAAAATGTTATTGGTTTATGCAAAAATTAAACTTTCCTTCAAATTTACGAGGTAGGTAATTGTATATAACTTGTATGAAACTATATACTGTGTGTTCAATATGTGCTATTTGAACGTTTGAAAATTCCCAATCAGAACACCAGTTCCTGAAAAATTATCATAGGAAATTTTGTACATAAAAACCTTTGTTAAACACTATCACATCGAAAAATTTTCTCAAGTGAGAAAATCTTCCTGTTCCTAACCCCTCTTCTGATTTTCCCCGACAGTGATTCAAGATCGAATTCGAGTAATAATATAGCCGAATCTAGTTGGGTGCTATTCGCCATAAAATCTCCACAGCAAAACGATAGAGAAGAAAAGGTTTACGACGATCTTTGTTATGTTACTTTATCTTCGTTTCTCACAGAGGTGAGATGGCGCTGTTGAGCACTGCACTCTAACGGATATTCGATGAATAGAACAAAAATGGAAATTTAAGTAGAAAAAAAAACAGAAGGAGATTATTCATAACTGTCCGTTATAAGATTAAAACAATGTGAATAATGGACTGCCCAAGTTTTGACGTCACAGAAAGGGGCGGAGCAATGAATTTGCTCTAAGCCAAAAATGTTATAAGTCCCATAAGAAAAATGTTATTCAATCTATTCTCTTTTTTGGCTATACAATAAGACTTTTTCTTTATATATTTTTTGTCTTGGAACCGGTGTTTAAAGTAAAAGTTTTTATAATTTGTATAAAACTAAGTATTTTTGTGATTTTCACTATAATTTAGTCAAACATGACATGTTGTTTCGACAATATAGTGGCGTCATCAAATGTAGATGATTAACAGTTTATCATCTACATTGTGAAAATCACAAAAATCAAATGTTAGATAACGTTTAATTCAAATTATGTTAGATTTTCATCAAGTATCGCCCAATCGATTATTTTATTTGTTTTAAGCCGAATTAGTTAATTAAATTAACTCACTTGGTTAAAAACGGATATTATTTGCATAAGTGGAATGCTATTTAAAGAAAATACATAAATTGAAGTTCTTATTCTACCATAAAAAACGAGAAAACATAAATTCAAATATTTTCATGGGATTTTACACTAATAAACATTGTTTGAAGTCAATATAAGCGCACATTCACTCATATGACGTAAAAGTTAAGCAGTCCATTGTTAGGTTCAATGATTTAAAAAAGCGACATTTTTCTTCTGCTATATACCATGTATTAAATAAAGGTGACAACTGAATAAATCAACTGTGTTTGAGATAATTCAATGAAACATATGAAGAATTCTAATTTTTGCATTCAATATGATTTTGTAGAAAATTTTACTAAGATATAAATAAATTACGAACTTAATCAATGATATTCAATGTTAGTAATGATTAAAATAAATATTTGGTATTCAATCTTGTCGTATATTCCTTTGTTCGTTCTTGATTTATACACAAAAACTTCACTAAAAAGGAAGAAACATTGAGATGATCAGTGAATTGTTGTATTCATCGAAAATCCCCCTAATTATGTTATAAATGTTACCTTAGTCATTTTTCTGAATGTTTTTGAGTTATTTGCCATTATAAATGCGTTGTTAATTTTTTTAATTTTGCATGGCTTTCTTATGTTAAGAGAACCAATGATATATGGTAGACCTATAGAGCAGCAACATGAACCAATTAATGAAGAGATCTATCAGGATTTGTGTTTGGTCGGTGTTTATAATCGTCAAGAGGTAGGTGAAAACATTTTCAAGGGGAAATTATCATTTCTATTGAGAATTGATATCTATTAACCTTCAGTAGTAATAATTTTCATAACCAATTCTTCAGTTACATGGAATATTTTCCTATAATGTTTTTATCTAAGGTTTTTAATTTTAAGTAAATGTTACCATGTGAAGGTAACCATGCGAAGATTCATTCAACGAATATACTTTGATTTAGAGGATGTAGGGATTAAATCACATGTGAATAATGTTTAGAAATTTGTAACACCTATGTATGGACAAGGGAATATCCATAGGAGGCCGTAAGTTGTCAAATCAACGATATGCGGATGATACCACTCTCAAAAATGCCAAAGATGACATAGAGACTCTGCTTTGTCTTCTGCAGACCACAGCTACGGAGTTTGGACTTGCTATTAACCGCGATAAAACCAAAATTATGATCGTGGACCGCTCTAATAACAACCAGGTGAACGTTCAAAACATTGCGGGATATGAGGTAGTCAACAGTTACGTATATCTGGACTCCAAGATATCAAACTGGGAGCTGCGAAAACGAAATACGGATCTTCAGTGGAAAAGCTCACAAGGATTTGGTGGGACCGCAGAAAACCAAAAACACAAAGGTTCGACTATTGAAATGCCTAGTCTTTCCAATCTTCTTGTACGGAACTGAAACATGGACATTGAGGATGCAAGATCGTCGTAAAACGGATGAGTTAGAAATGTGGTGCTGGAGACGCTTGCTCAGAATCCCGTGGACTGATATCGAACCAACGTCTCGATTCTGAAGGAGCAAAACATCAAAGAAAGGTTATCGTCGACTGTGCAGGTGCGAATCCTTAAATTCTTTGGACATATAACCCGAAACGAAGACTATCGAACGATTGATGGTCCAAGGGAAAGTCGAGGGCAAAAGATCGCGTGGGCGCTCTCCAACAAGGTAGACAGATCTGATAAAATTTGTGACGCATTCCAGCATCAATAAAAACTCTAGATCCGCTAAACATAGAGTAGTGTGGTGCCGTATTGCGTGGGACGCAGTGGCACAAGACCGAGACATGACCACGACCACTCAATCAAGAGTGAACGACTGAGAAGAAGAACATGATTATTTGGTCGATAAAACCATTTAATCTATTATTTTTCTTGAAAAATTCATTTGCATTGAATATGTGTGAGACAGGTTTTGTGTTGTACACTTTACATCAACCCCATCTGAAATTGCCCTATTTCTAGCTATAATTGCATGTCCTTATATAGCGTTCTAGATGATTTTTTTGTTTAATTATTAAAATGTCTTGGTTGTATCAATGATTGTACGATTCTTTTAGCCACCTACTATGGAGAAAAGGGATTTTGTTATTAAGGAACTAGTAGATACCGAGAATAATTATGTCGATGTATTGAGCAAACTGACTAATAATTTTGTTATGAGACTCGTAACTTATATGAGGCCACAGGATCATGAAATAATTTTCTACAAAATAAGTGTAAGTTATTGCTATGAAATATATTGCATAGCAGAATATTTCGTATCTGTGTTTTTATTCAGTTTTTCGTCTATTGAATTTTGTATTTATTTAGTGTACTTTTAACGTGAAATTAAATATAACGAGACTATTTTCACAAATAATTTGTCTATTTTCAGGAGTTATACGATGTTCATCAAGATTTCAACAAAGCGCTCTCTAGAATGCGTTATGATATGTCAGTTAAATTAAGTTTAATATTTATGCAGTGGAAAGAAAAATTTCTAGTTTATGGACCGTACTGTGCCAATTTAACTAAAGCTATCAACACGCTACAGGAATTATGTGATAATAATGAAGAATTTAACAAAATTGTGGAGGTAAAATAAAACACTAAATTACGATATAATAATTATTTATTGTTAATCTACTTGTTATAGTTTCATGAAAAGAAGGCCAATAATGGAAAGTTCAAATTAAGAGACGTTTTATCAGTTCCTATGCAAAGAATTTTGAAGTACCATTTACTTTTAGAAAAACTCATAGAAAATACAGATATGGTGAGTAAAAATATAAACGATTGGGGATTGTTTTTTATTTCAATTTTGAAATGATACGTTAATTTTTCGAAAATATATATGTGAAACTTCTATCTAAGAAAGTCTAGCTAGTGTTTGAAAGCACTAATTTCAGTTATCTTATTTATTTCAGACACATGAAGAGTATATTGATCTGAAGAGAGCCAGAGAAGCAATGATAGATGTTGCAGGATACATTAACGAAGCTGCAAGAGATAAGGAACACTTAGATGTAATCAGTAATCTGCAGGAAAATATAACAGAATGGTCAGCTGGAAAAGATGTAAATTTATCAGATTATGGGCGACTCATTAAAGATGGAGAGATCAAATTCAAAGCCCATGATGATCAAAAAACTAAAAATCGTTATGTATTTATTTTTGATAAATGTATTTTGATCTGCAAACAGTTGAAAGTGAGTATGTTAAATGTTACTCGACTGTTTGAACAGCTTAAGTTGCAATAGTGATAGTAAAATTTCAATTCAGTTGATTATATTATATTTTGGGAGCATCAGATCCACCTCTGTTAATTTTGTTTTAATAGTAACTTTTTAAAAATTAATTTAAGCGCCCCACGTTGGGCGCCTCTTTAGGACTTATGTTGAGAATAGCAAATTCGTGGAGGTTGCCAGTCCAAATGAAAACAAAAGTTTCCACTACTATCTATCTCTCAGTAGCGGGATAAGACACAAGAAAATTCGGCTTCGAATATATTATTCGAAATTGATAAAAAAAAAGAAAAAAAAAACTATTTTATTAAGAGTTAATAACCGAAAGTTGATCCACCATAGGATCTGACAGCAAATGATATCAAAGTACTAGGAAAGAATCGAAACAAAGTCATAAATCGATTTTCTCAAAATTTTGTAACTAATTCTTTTAACAATAACAGAACCACCAAGGTAAATCTTAAAATGAAACTCAGCCGAATACTTTCTCATCCTCACAACGACACATGAAGGAAGGGGACATAAAAACTAACTTCAAGATACTACAAAAAATAAATTATTGAAGAGTGATCGTTTCACACAGATATATTAACGTAGGAGATAAATGGAAAATAAGTCAAAGTGTTCTACACGACCATTTTAAAACAGGTGTGAGATGAAGAAAATTTACCATGGGAACGTCAGAATAGGCAACACAAATTTCAACAATTATAGTTACGAGTACTTGAACATATGCGGTCTGTATAAACGGCATTTCCACTGCTACAGTGTATTAAAATTTTGAGTTAAGACTTACAATGGTACTACATATTAAATATTGTTCATTATTTTGTAAGCCATGTTTCAGTGACAGTCTCTTTAATATATAAACAATCTTCAAATTTCTAGAGATGTATATATTTCATAAAATTTTTTGAAAGACAAAACACTAAGAATTACAAAATTCTGAATGATACGGAATGAAAGTAACGTTTTTCTCTGATATTTTTCAGGGACAGCAGTTTGCATTTAGAGATTTAATCAATATAGCAGAGTTCCATATCGATGAAGCTCATAATAGGGCCATTTTAAACAGGGAAGCTCGGTGGTCCTATAATTTTCATTTAGTGAAGAATGATAACGTTACCGCATATACTTTTTTCGTAAGATCAATTGAACTCAAAGACCAGATGATAAAGGCCATAAGCGATGCTTTGTAAGCAAACAGTGAAATGTCCATGAGTGCGATTTAATGCTGTTTTTTTTTCCAGAGATAATATTCGTCCAACGGCGTTTAAGCGCTCAACTCACAATTTTGAGTTGCAAACTTTCAAGAATCCAGAACAGTGCCAATATTGTTCGAAATATCTTAAAGGCCTAATATTCCAAGGATATAGATGCTTAACGTGTAAAATAGTGGTTCATAAATGCTGCTTGGCCAACTCAGGTGAGAATTTTTAGAATTCTTGGGTATGTAATCAATAAAATTTCAAAAACAATGTATAGGGTGATCTTTTAAGAGTAGTTTTTTTTAAATCGAATAAAACACTCCATTTGCATCATATTTTCAAAATTTTTATTGAACTTGATATTTTGGCCTTTGCCAATTTTAATTTAAAAGATCACTTCATGTAAATGTTTTCCGCGGCTCCGTATCAAATGGTCCATTCGGAAGGACCAATTTGACACATGCCCAATTGCTGAGAACGTCGACGAATTGATATTTCACGATCCTCATTAACACTGTACGCTACGGCTGCAACATTCTCTTCAGTAAGTACTGTACGCATGAGAGACAATGGTTTAGTGTCCAACAAAATAAACTTGGTGCGAAATTTGGTGATAACAGAACTAACTGTTGATTCACCAGGTCGATTATGGTCGTAACAAACAATACACATTTTTCACAGAGCACGAAATTTGATAGTAAATTTCAACAATTTGCAATCGTTTATCGTTTGTAAGTCTTTCCACGATGAAATGGCAGAGTATTCTGAAAACTTTTCACTCTGACATATGACGTGTGGATGCCATTACCAACCAGTACCGCCAGCCTAAAAAACTTAACTCTTAAAAAATCACCCTTTATAATAAATAATATGTGATATAATAAATAAAATATATCTTTAAAAATTCGATGATATTGAAACGTGGTTAGATCACAAACATTAAGTTATGAAATTTGATTTTAAAAGCAACCATGAAATATTTTTCCGTAATTTTTCCCCCGGTTCTTTTTGTAACTCAATTTTATAATTGAGTTAAGATTGGAACTAATACTTGATAGTGCATTCTCGTAAAATTTTTCCATATATAATATAACATATGATTCTTTCTTACAGTAAGTACCTACTGAAATAAAAAATTCCTTATATATATATTTTTTCCTTATTCCTTATATGTTTTTTCTATTTTGTTCATGTTAACGATGTCTGACGAGTTAAGATTGTTTTTTTTATTGTAGTAAACGGTAAAATTTCAGTATTTTCATATTGAAATTTCGCTTTATTTTCCCTCCTTATAGATTTACCAACTCAGCATAAAAATTAATATTATGTTTGCACTGAATAATAAATAAATAATGTGTATCTATGTAACTAAATATTTATTAGCAAAGATAAGGCACGTTTGATATGATTAAGATCGAAAATTTGTAATTAGTGCAATAAATTCACATTCTCTATCAATATATCAAACCAAGTATTTTATAGTGTTTGAGATGGCGTTCAGATTTGCTTCGTGTTGTGCTTCTAAATGTTAGTTTTGGCAATTGTTTTAATTTTGTTTTTTTCAATCAATTGCTCCGGGATTTTGTTCTTTTTTTTTAATCTGTCCAAATTCTGTTTCAGGTAGATGTGGTAGTTCGGTATCTTTAAGTTCTATGTCGTCTTCTTCGCCATCGCCACAAAACATTAATATAAACGATGATGATGCCGCTCTCAGATCGAAGTTATGGTTTGTTGGTGAAATGGATCGGGATACAGCACAAAGAGTGCTCGACCGCAGAGAGAACGGAACATTCCTGGTTAGAATAAGGCCTAAAAATAATGAAGCCGACAAATATGCCCTATCTCTCAAGTAAGTAGACTTAAGATAGTAAGACTGTCCAAAGTCACTAAACGATTGGGCCGATATTTATGAAAATTTAACATTATTTGAATAAAACTGAGTAGTTTGTAATTTTCACTTTAAATCAGTCAAACATGACAACATTGTTTCGCCAACACAATGGCTTCATCAGATGTAAATGAACAATACAGTGGTGTTATCAGATTGAAATATTGAAAAATGAATAATTAAGAGCCTAGTCTATTTATCTATTGTGATCGGACAAATTTAAATCCATTCAGTTCAAATAAGCTCACGTTAAAGACCATAATAACACTTTGGAATGTTATAATAATAATAATATAATTCAATTCCAATAAGTATTTTCAATACATGAAAAACAAGTCAAACATGTTTTATTGTGCATATTTCTTATCATTGAATGTCTGAATGAGGTGCATGTCCACATTTTATTACAAATGTTGTTACAGGCCATAGCAAAGTGGTTATATTATTTACTTTGAATTCATTATCTTCCATATTATCCTAATTATTCCCAACTTAAGTATTTACAAATATGATCTGTTGTGTTGTAGATGATTTAATGTATTCTTCCAATATTCAAATAATTGTTATTTTAGGATTAAGTAACTAACTCAGGAAGGTCAACTTTAAAATTTCCTTGTTTGTTATTATGTTTGTATTACCTCTTGTAATGTCAATGATATTTCTTTTGTATTACATGATATTACTAATCCTCCATTTTCCAAATTCTTGATTAACTTGAATTAACTTTCATGTAAAATAACTATTTGTATCCCTGTTAATGTTATTAATTAAGTGTCGCATTTGTTTTTCAGGACTGATCATACTGTCAAACACATGAAAATTTGTAGTAAGATGGATGCCGGTGAAAAAAAATTCTTTTTGTCTTGGTCAAAATTTTTCAATAGCATTGAGGACCTAATTATAAATTACCAAATGTATAGTCTAAAAGAAAATTTTGAAAGGTAAGAATTTTATATACTTAGTTGATCTAGTATTCACTGCAACTAAAAGCAGGTATGCAAGGGGGTTGTTGATCTATGATCGACTGACATCATAAATTTTTCATATTATTTATTTAACAGATTTATTTTATTTTATTTATATATCACTTTATCACTTATCATTATACATCACTTCTTCCATTTATGTAAGTAAAATGATAAATTCCCAACTCTACCTTGTTTCATCCATGATAATTTTCCCTAAACTGTGCCTCATTTGTATATATTAGTGTAACGTGTTTTGTTGGAGGATTTCCTCCCTATAACTGCTTTTCTTCTCATACATCCTTCAAAGCAAAATGAAATATGCACCTATTTTATTTTATTGTTCATACGTAAAGCTTGAACTTAGGTTGAGTCAATTTCAGGCTTGGCGAAAATACAAAACTACGTTGGCCATATAAACAAATTTACGCAACTGTTATAAGAAAATTTAACCCTCAAGATCACTTTCAAGTAGCGTTAAGGGAGGGAACCAGAATTGTTCTCTTAGGAAAGGAAGGTTATAGAGATGGTTGGTGGAAAGGAAAAACAGATCTGAATGAAGTGAGTTACGCTATAATAGAAAACCATAATAACAAAACCATAAAGTACAGAAATTATTATGTTCATATCTTTATCTCTCGTATATCTCACGTGTTTCGAAAATGAATTGGAAGTTTGAATATAATCTCGACGTTAAATTTCCACTTTTTTTTTAGGTTGGTTATTTTCCAAGCAGCTTTGTACGAGAAGAAAGTGAAGTGAAGTTCGATTAAGTATTTCTGAACTAGTCAAAAACTGCAATAACACTCAATGTAAATAAAGATTTAGTTATATTCGTGAATTTTTATATAGTCTAGATATTGAAATTTTCATATTTTTATTGAAATTGTTATTCCAAAAATATATATATATAAAAAATTGGAAATTTTTGTGAGTATTTTTTTCATTGTGCTTGTGAAGACTTATTAAAAAGGTGTCTCCAGTCAGAGTATAATAGAAATAAATACTTGTTTTTGTTGAAAATGAATGGAAACTTTGAAATAAACTTTTATTAATGACTTGTTTCATTAATATGATAATTACTATCATCTTTAGTCCCGCATGGTTGGTGAAATTGAAGAATTTAAAATGAACTTGTAATGAAGAGGGGGCTCCACAAAACGAAGGATTTAATTTTATATTGGAATACATTTTGGGGGACATATCAATTTACGTTTTTTAGAATTCCCGTTAAAATGCGGACAACAATCTATGAAAATGTTAGTTGAAAATACTATTATTGCGGAGATTGTTAAAAAATAATTTAATATAGTCCAATAATTAGTTTTTAGATAAGTACATCGTGAACATGGAATTCATTCTACTTATATCTTCTAAGAGTGGTACTCTCCTGAGAAAATTAAAAGTATTACGGAATTATCAGTTATTTATGTTTTCATAAACGTTTTGTAATATGTTTAGGTATTTTCTTCAACTGCATTAAAACAATAAATAAATATACAAAAAAAACACCGTAAATGGATTTTTAAGATGTAGAACCATCCTACTAGTTATCTTAACATCAGCAAACAAAGAAACTTGACCTAAGATTTTTTTTTTAGTTTAAAAAAGTCTTACACGTCTTAAAATTTAATTCTTTTCTTGTGTTATTAGATTTTTTGTTTTTTTTTGCAAGGAATGAGGCAGTTGCATTGCACAACATGATTTAAAGAAGTTATAAATTATGTTTAATGAAAATTTATAAATTTACGCCATAATATTTATGTTAGTGGTAAAAACATTCAGACTGACTGATCCATTTGGATCAATAGAGACTTGGTAGCAATAAATGAATGGCTAAGGGATAACAGTTTATCGCTGAGTGTAACAAAGTCTAAATTTATAGTTTTTGGTACAAGTAAAATTCTTAAGGTAATTAATAACGAAAATATATAAGTATTACAATTGAAAACCAAAACATTGAAATGGTAAAACTTTTTAAATACTTGACTTTTAGCCTAAATATATTTATATATAAAATACCTACATATATAAAATAAATTTTAGGTGATAAATTGAGTTTCAACGATCACGTTGACTTCGTATCGTCTAAAATCTCCAAGAAAATCCTCTTTCCCAAAAGAATTGAAAAAAATCTGACGACATATATGAAGTTATTGCTCTTTAAGTCAATAATAATGCCACACTTCGAATATTCTTCCAGTCTGTTATTGGGATTGAGTAAAGAAAAAACTCAACAGTTACAGAATAGAGCTATGCGAACAATTTTGAAATGTAATAGGTACACTCCAATCCAAAGCATGCTTAATTGTTTAGAACATGCTCAATGTTCGAGCATGCTTAATTGTTTAGAACTAATGTCAGTCAAACAGAGAATACTTTTTGCTACTTATATTCAAAGTTAAACACAAACTGTTTCCATATAGAGTAACAAAAAATGTAACATGTCAATGATGTACACGGTTATAATACAAGAAATGCTGTCAATTTCTACATGCAAGTTTGTAAGCCAAACATAGGAATAGTATATTTTATGAAGGATTCAACGCATTTAATAAATTACCTAGCTCCATAAAATCAATTAGTGAACTTAAAGTATTCAAGCGTAAATTAGCTAAGTTCGTTTTAAACAGGTAATTGTAAATAATATATTTTGAACCTAAATGTATATATGATTATAGCTATTGCTAAATGAATAATATTATTATTAATACAGAAAGATTTTGTATTCTAATTGAACTTATTGAAATATTTTTCGGAGTTATCTAAATTAATTTGTCCAATGTGAGAACTATAAGTCTGTCTTTCCTCTAAATATAATGACCAATGGTCCTTTGCGGTCATTGACCACTAAGATTATTCACAAGTAATCTATCCCATCTAGATATTTGCAGTATACTTGTAGAGATTAGTCGCAAGCGCCACCTAGTGGACGTTCTAGACATCTCGACCACAGATAATGCAGACATATGTCAACAAATGTGCTACTTTTCTGCTTCAATACCTACGGATACACTTGGTTATGTAGCGGTAAAATGGACCCAAATGAGAAGCTGAGTGAAAATTAGGATGGTTTTATGTTTAATACCTTCATTGAACGAAAATGTATTTTTAGGAACCTTTGCTAACTTAATGAGCAGATACCTAATAGCTTTTCAACCTCATCAATATAAATGTGGGAATAACATCTTCTTGGCTCCTTATAATTGCTATTACCATGAAAGGTCGAGATGTATTACGCTTTCTTACATGACATAGTGGTTCCTGAATAATTTACATCCAAATATAGGTTTCACTTAATTGGTTTGGGAATAGCGAAGAGGCTCTATACTTCGAGTAGTATTATATTACATAATTTGAATGGGAGCACGATAAAACAAAGTGGAACGACCGTGAAACATGCAGAACGATATTTATCGAAACTTGAATTCATTTATTTAATAAGGGGGCATTTGATTCAATTATCCATCCCTTGATAGGTATAATATTGTGGAATATTTGAGTTTGTATTTAATACATTAATAGCTACAATTTAAAAATTATATACAAATAGCTACATTTAAAACGTTAAAGGGGTAAAAAACACTTTTCTGGATTTATATACTTTTATTTGACAGTATTTAGAATAGCTTTAAATTTATAAAGTACTAATGTTCGACGTTAACAAATTTTTGATGGTTTTCTTTATATTCTTCAATATTAAATCGCAAATTTTTATTGTTTTTTCGAGTTATGGTTATATAAATATAAAGAATTCAACTATACCCTATCAATGTCTCGACAATAACAGGGTTTAATGTTTTTGATAGATTAAACAATTCTTTTGGCGTTAGGTCCTAATTCAACATATGCTAAAGTTTATTTTAAGGAATGTTTAGAACATACCAATTAAAAAATAATTTTTTTAGGGTGAAATCAGATAAACGATAACGGTTCTGTCGATCGAAATTCTGAAAGGAGGAAAATATTCAGTAATGGATAAATGTAGCATGGGAAATGAGCGCCTGTCTTACCCTCGTCTAACTTTGTTGAGATTGAAGGATAATACGAAATTCAGGTGCACCGTATTCTATTCTGAATTTCAAATGGAAAATTTCGGTGGGGAAATCTATATGATCTATTTCCATTATGTATAATGAGCGTCTATATTCTCAATATTTTCTGTTGAATTTTTTATTGACTGACATTTCATTCATTTAAATAAACCACAGTGGATTCATCTCACAATATCTATTTAAAATCCGAAAATTTTCAATAAATAACATTATATTTCGCGATAATGCGAATTGAAGTTTAATTTACCTGAAAAATTCAATACAAAACACCCACATAAATAATACCTACAAATCACAATAAAAAAAATTGAATAACTGTGTTCTGAAATATCTCCAAATCAACCTTAATCTATGAATTTATTATTATAAAATGAGAAGCCTAATGGTCCTCGCATGAAAACATCAATATGATCTAATATTGCAACCAAATAAACTTACTTGCAGGTCATAATGCGTTAGGAATTCATATCAACCATTGTTACACAAATAACTCCATTATAAGTTGCAGTAATTCTATGAATGTTTCATGTGATGAAAGGACAAATTTAATGTAACGTTATTGAATGAATCTAAGTTCTCAAATATTTCTAATTAATAAGAACGTTAATCATAGAAAGTTAATAAACGGAAAGTGCTTTCTACACTTCTATGCGTCATCATTTGTTGACCTGAGTAACTAACCTAATATTGTCGAAGTTATCCAGGCTTTCCTTTTTATTTAATCTGTGTATTTATGAATAATTTATGTCTGAATTGAAAGTGTATATCAAGAATTATTGTGGTTTATTTCCAAGTCACAATGAGGTGTTTTCTGACTGATTTTTCAGATGTAACAGGAGCATTTTATTTCTTGAACGTCTATCAAAGTAAACTTTACACATCGAATGTACTGAAGTTGTTAAAGATAATAGTATCGCTTTCACGCAATAACCTTCGACATTTAGTGAAGCTTCGGTTGCGGAAAGTAGTTACTGAACACTCTAAAGAGTGTATTGTTTTCCCTTATGTGTTCTTCCAATTTAAAACGCCGTATAATGTATTAGCATAAACATCTTTAGGGAAAACACACGTGCTCTACTTATTTCGTAACTGAGTTTGAAATACTGATCAGGTTATGGGTTTCTTGAACCTTATTAGGCAAAAAGGCAACCTATCTATTCATATTGATTTAACTGCTAGTACTTAGGAAAATAAGAGATGTTTTTAATTTTCACGTAGGTAATAAAGAAATAAAATGAATCATAGAAACTGTTAACCACCATGGTTTATCAATTTTTTATTTAATTGTATTTAATATTCCTGTTGGAATAAGTAGGTTAATCAAATAGTTTTTAACATTACAAAGTACACCAGTATAATACGTCTTTGTCAATAGCATAGACTTATCTTCTCTTATATATAAAACTGTCCGAATAGGTACCTGTTAAATTATATTTTTCAATGCTATAGAGGATTCTAGTGTGAACATTTTAGAGTATCTACTTCTTTTTCTGTTTTTCTCATTAACAGAGCAATGAAAACTTTCCTTTTGGACTGATCGTGACGATGACGTCAACGATAAGATTTTATTTCATATTTTTTTCACGCGTGCCTCTAAAAGACGTTTCCTCTTACAAATATTCTAATTGATATTTATTTTCTCCGATGAAAATTCCTAAGTTTAGCTGTACTACGTCCTGCTCCTTAAATTCGGGTGTTTTAACGGTGTGTATTTAAACAAGGCCCCTACAGCTTTACAGGCCATTTACCCAAAAACCATCCATCAATGTTAAATATAATGAAACCACAGCGAATTTATATCATGCATGAATAATGTTTTCAGACTCCCGGGTATCCGTTTATTGAAAGCATTTTTTCGTCTGTGATATTGGCTGATTTAACAGGCACAAAGTCAATTTGTTACATAGAATTCGAGATCTCAGCACTATAGGATTTAACATCGTTTAGGGCACTGATTATCAACCCAGGGGCGAATATTTAGGTTATCAGAGGAAACAAATAAGAGGGGTTTGAACAAATATTTGAAATAATATTGTTAAAATTAAAGGAAATCAATTACAATTCGATTCATTGAAGAATTATGTACGAATTGGTTAAACACAAAATCGAGTTTTCGATCTTTAACTGAAAACGAACAAGCACAAAAATTTAAGGCGAAATAAAGCAATAACAAAGTTTTTAAATTTCAATTTTTTTTTAAATTTTGATGGAGTTTCCTAGTTTTTCCAGATTCCAATTTGTAAATGAAAACACTTATTTCTGTTTTTTAAAAGGATGTTAATAATCTCCATTAATAACTTTTTTGTTTTTCAAATTACTTTGTGAAAAGATGTAGTTATATTTTGATTTTTTCTCTATTTTTGTCTTGGTTGTTTTTATGTGAAATAATAAAATTTTGCGATATATTGAAATTCAGTAATTACACTTCTTTTCAATTAAAATGAAAAGAGTAATAGGAAAAAATTTCAATATTTAATCACAGAAACATAATTACTATGCTGTTCAAATTAATTGGGACAAACTTTTTTTTTCTCGTTTGAGGTGCTGTAGTAAGTATGTGAGTACCAGGGTGGCCCAAACACCCTCACAACCGCTTGTTTACTACTTGAGGTGACGCGAGGGTTCGACCTTGACCATTATTTACATTCTGACCGGTTTCACCTCGCCAGCAATTCAGTTGTGAGCCTACCGCTGCGACAAATGGTGGTTTCAATTTTGATACGCGCTATATTGTCTTGTCTAAAGATGCATATCACTCCGATAAAGCGTTCCAAAATTATTGCGCTTAATGAACACACATCAATGACTGTAAGAGATATAGATGAAGCTGTTGGTGTGGGAAAGTCCAGCGTTTCGAGAATTTTAAAAACATTTGATGAAAGTGGTTCATCGTCTCCTAAAAGAAAAGGAAACTGTGGCTGCAAACGCAAAACTACTTCAAGAACAGACAAATTGTTGATAAGAAATAGCAAAATTAATCCGAGAAAGACGAGCACTTATCTTCGAAGGGATTTAGTGGTTCCTGTTGTAGAGGTGAGCACCTCAACTGTGCGAAAACGACTGCTGGAGGTTGGCCGTAAAGCAAGAAGACCAAGAAGGAAGCAACTGCTAACCCAGAAAATGATGAAGAAACGTTTGGCATGGGCCAAAAAGTACCGTGCGTGGACTGTGGACGACTGGAAGAAGGTGGTTTTTAGTGATTAGACACATTTGTTCGTTCAAGGGTATAAATGAAGTGTTGTTAGACGAAGTGATGGGGAAACTTTGCGGCCCGATCACATCCAGCAAACAGTGAAACATCATTAGAAACAAATGTTTTGGGGTTTTTTCACAATCAATGGCACTGGACGAATAGCTCTCATAACAGGGATGATGAAATCAGTGAAATATATGGAAATATTGCGCACCAGGATTGTCCCATTCATGGAAACTTTTGATAGAACATTTCAGCACGACCTGGCTCCCTGGCACAATTCCAAACAACTGCAGGCCTTCATGCGTGAGAATGAAATAGAAGTACTCGATTGGCCGGGGAATTCACCTGATCTCAATACCATTGAGAATTTATGGAATATTTTAAAGAAACGACTGGCGAAAATGGATTGCACTACAAAAGGAAAAATGGTTATAAGTGCAATTCAGGTGTGGTTTCAGGATGACGAACTGAAGAAAATCTGAATTACGCTAGTGGAATCGATGCCTAGACGAGTTCAAGAAGTTATTTCTGCGAAAGGAGGACATACTTCATATTAATATGAAGAATTTACGCTATTTTGTATCTATTTACTTCATTAAAAGGTAATAGTTTACGAACTCTCACCTTACGCTTACGAAGCGAGGGTGAGTAAGTAATTTTTAATGAATATAAGTTTACAAGTTGTTCGTCGATGAATATCGAATATCAAACGAATTATTCGCTTATGTGTAATAAAAACCCTATTTATTACTGTAGAACAGCTACACAGCAGAAGTCCGTAAGGAGTGTAAGTCTGTCCTTCGACTAAATATGATAACCACTAAGATTCTTCGCAAGTAATCTATCCCACCTAGATATTTGCACTATACTTGTAGAGATTAGTCGTAAGCGCCACCTAGTGGACGTTCTAGACATCTCGACCAGAGATAATGCCGATATACGCCAACAAACAATTACTGCACTAAAATGTGTTACTTTTGAAGCTTCAATACCTACAGATACAGTTAGTAATGTAGCGGTAAGGTGGTCCCAAATAGAGGCTGAGTGAAAAGTAGAAGGCTGTTTGGTTTAATATCTTCATTGAACGAGAATGTCTTTTTAGGAATCTTTTTCAATTTTTGTCATCTTTTTAGGAATAAATTTTCAATTTTTTTTAATAAGCAGATATCTAATAGCTTTTCAATCTCATCCATAGAAACGTAGTTAAAATCTTCTTGACTCCTTATAATTGCAATTACGTAAAAAGTCGATGGTAGGTATAAATCTTAATTCTAGAGATAGCAAAAAATGAGTTACTCAATATTTAACATAAAATGTCAATGGGAGTTGTCCATCTCAAATTTCTGTCTACATATATTCTAAGAATCTTAGTTAATTCAGATGATGAGATAGTGTTGTCTCCATATTTAACGTTCAGGGTAAAATATGGAGACAAAATTATTCCATTAAAAAAATAAAATGTTCCATTACCCTTCAGACAAAAATGTACATAAACAGTTTTATCAACGTTCACCACCATCAAATTGTTCAATCGAAAAAATTCACAAACTCTTTCACAATGCATGCGCATACCTCCAGAAGTTCCTCACGAGTTTTGCCTGAAAAAGCACCGATGAATCATGGGCCGAAGTGTTCGGTGAATCGGGACAACTTCGCAGGCAGACCATTTATGAATAATATGAATAATAGGGGTCCGAATACAGAGCCTTGTAACCTTCAAGACCAAAACTAAAGCCGAGACTAAAACAAAATTTCATTAAGAAGGCACATATTCAAAGGCTAAAGTCACTGTCAACATGCAAACATTTGGAACTATATAGTAAAATGAACATTTTAGTTTTCACAAATGATCTCTGTGGTTCTTTTACTGTTTTCTAGCATTGTGCATAAAGCATATCATATATAATATATTCTGTGGTGTTTTGCGAATGATATAGTGTTGTAACGGATATTTTTTAGGGTGTAGCATATTATTTTCAAACCAAAAATTTGATGTAGCTACAACCTGATAGATCATTTCACTTGAATATCGCAAAGTTTTTCCCTGCATCATTTTCGAAATCTATCTTCGAATATAAACCAATTAACGCTTTCAAACCTTTAAGCTTTGTTATATTTTCTTTTGACATCTCTGTTTCAACAATGACCGCCATCTATACGTCGATTTAGGTATTTCTCGATTATTCTTGTATAAAACCATAATATAACATAATATAAATTTGAGATGTCGTCTGCCATTTTGCATTCATAACTTACGTAAGTGGTTCCGTACGAAACTCTCGCTAAATGGAAATTATGTCGCGGTAGCCGTGCTCACTACGCCACGGTTTTTGGCACGAAAGCTTCTAACAGGTTGAATTTCCAGCTTTCGGACCGCTCGGTCTGCTAGTCTGTAGTACGCTCGCGTTCATTTCACCCGTACGGAAGTCCCTCTTGACAGACGCGTTTTCTGAATATTTTCACTGTAAGGGCATTCCCGTTTAGTTGAGGATATTCCTCAACACACCGAGGTTCTGAAATACTACGGATATTCAGCTTGAAGAAAGTGAAAGTTGTATACTTTTCCTTTTATTTTGCGTGAGTTTCTTTCGTACGTGTTCGTTTTTTCGATATTTTTTAAGTGCACTGATCCCTTGAATGGGGTGAGTTGTAGACAATTTGTATTCACAATTTTAAACATTTGATAGTATTCAATTGATACGATAGAATATATTGATAATATTTCAGTTATCACGAAAAATTTAATATCAATTTTGAATTGTAGAAAGCGTAAAAAAATTTGACATTTGTTTTATTTAAACTCAATATAATGAATAACTTAACAAACCCAAGATAAGATGATTACAGAAGTAACTATTAATCTATTTACAAAAAGATATTTTTTGAAGTGGTGTAATTTTCACAGCTCAAAGTTTGTTGACATAAGGAAGTAAATTTAATGAACGCTTGGTCAATACTTCCTGTCTTTTTTAAAATTTGTTCCTTTAAACTTTTTCCCGTTTTCGTAACTCAAAATTTCGTTGTCATTTTGAAAGACACAAATCGTTATTTCAAATGTTCTAATCTATGGAATATTAAATAGGAGTTGTCGTTTTGTAACATAAAAAATATACAAGTATAATGTTTCTTCATACAATGAACTATTAAGCTTTCTATTTTCTAATTTTATTACCAAATTTATTATTGGTTTTTTTCGTTTTTTGTCGAATTTATTACTCATTCTGTTGCTCAATTATAAAATAATGAATAATAATAATTTACAAATTACAATAGTTTATTCTTATTCTATTTCCATTATTTTTTCATTTTGGAATTTCAATATTAGCAAGACTTTTCTTATTTTTTCTGTGAACAAAATTAAAATTAGGCCTCAATTTCAGGAAAAATATTGAAAAATTTTATTGATCTTTTGGGTAATATTAGATAATTGTTTTCTTCAGTTTTTTAAATAATATCGTATCTTTAAAATATGGAATTTATAGGGAAATTTCGAACAATATTTCACTATTTTTTCGACTCCTCTTCAATTTCTGTTATTTTTTTCTTTTGGAATGTCAGCTATTAGCAAGACTTTTCTCATTTTTGCTGTGAACAAAATTGAAATTGAGCCTCAACTTCAAGAAAAAGATTGAAAAATTAAAGTGATCTTTTGGGTAATATTAGATAATAGTTTTCTTCAGTTTTTTAAAGTACAGTCAAAAAATACAATTTATAGGGAAATTTTAAACAATATTTTACTATTTTTTGTTTCCTCTTCTATTTCTATTATTTTTTCTTTTGGAATTTCAACTATTAGCAAGACTTTTCTTATTTTAGCTATGAACAAAATTGAAATTAAGCCTCTTCAGGAAAAATATTGAAAAATTGAAGTGATCTTTTGGGTAATATTAGATAATTGTTTTCTTCAGTTTCTTAAGGAATATTGTACCTTCAAAATAAACAATTTATAGGTGAATTTTAAACTATATTTTACTATTTTCTTATTGTTCGTAGAAATTATTGAGGTAATAATTTTTCAATCAAGAGTCTTCAAAGACTAAATATTTGATGGACTGCCGTAACAAATAAATTTTTGTTGTTATGCAACATCTGTAATTTAACGAAATAATCCGTAAGTACATTCCGTCAGTACCTACAGTTGAATAGGGTGTATATCGTCTTGATGTTGACATAAAGTTTATTGCCTGGTCCCTGTGTTAACACTTCATGTTCAATCGATTTTCGAGCTAACGTCTGTACTTTTGGAAAGTTTGTACCATGACTGCGAAAAAGCTTCTTATATTGATTTCAACAAGAACATGGGAAAGAAAATACAGCTTTCTAGATTTACATAATCTCAATTCACATCTGTCTTCATTTAATATGAGTCAATTTTGTAAACACTAATTATATAGCACATGAAAACCTAACTGAAGCTTTACACAGTTCTCTATGCCTTTCACGCTGTTATACTTGTTTATATCATCAGCATACAGCAATAATTTGTACTATTTCGTCGAATATCGTTTATGATGATATTGAACAACATTGGCCCTAACACCGGCCTCTGCAGAATCCCCGAGGTAACTGAGAATGACAAATGAAGGAGGTCATGAAAAAGCATCGATATAGTGACACATACGTCACAAAATTGTGACGTTAATTTGTTAACTTTGTCGAATAAAAATGTGTAAATCTAAAAGAACGTAGTTTTTTCCATTTCATCGTTTGAATTAGACGTTACATATTGTAGTTTTAAAGTAAATTTTTCCTCAAAATAAACAGCATTAAAATTTATCAGTAACGCTCGAAGCTTAAACGTGAAATCGAATACCTATTCTGCAAGGGCCAATCCTTACCTCATTGCTAATACGTAGTTATTTTTATGAATTCACATAGGACAATGTTGAAAAATACGAGAAATTAGTTGCAGACTCTCAAATTGACCGGTATTATATGGATAATAAGATGCGATACTTTTTGTACAGATGAGGAAAAAACACTTAACTAAACTAACTTGACACTTAAACTGAGAAAACGTATTTCAAACAAACAATGAAGTTGAGGTTAAGTTTTGTTAGATTTTATTCAAACACGGTTATTAGCACTTGAGATAAAATTTTGTTTTGTATATAATAAAAACTGAAACATTTTGCGTGCTTTGTAAATCTTTAAGATTTGTGAAGCTCTTCTTCAATCTCTTTTACGATAAGGCTTGATTATTAAAGTTTGAAATGGATAAATAACTAATATCATAATAATAAGTTAAAACCTATACAGGACAAAATCAATGTGATAAAAAGCAATTGATTTTTGTGAAACAATCTTCATAGCCTTAAAAGGTAATAGTGACTATTTCTTTGTTAATAGACAATGTAGACTAAAGTTTTATTGAAAGATTCAATTGATACCTCATTTATATTCGAGAAACGATGCATATATTATGGACATGGAATGTGATTAAAGAATGAAGCAAAATATTTATACTTATATGGAGTCGTTTCTTGTATAATTCAGAATAGAATGATGTCTGAAACGCATAAATGATTATGTATTTTGTTCTCCATATATGAACAATAAAGAAGATAAACACTTGGATATTTATTAGCTATTGAAATTATTCAAACGAAATTAAATTCGAAAAAGGTCGGTTTAGGAATGTTCGAGATATACGAGGGTGGGGTGGAAAGTTTCCGGCCTAACCAAGAGATGGCGCCACTAGGTCTACTTTTAGAGCGGCGTCCTACAGTACCATTCACACTGAGCTTGTAGAAAAGTGCTGTCATCAAATACTTTTATTTGAAAGGTTTTATACCAAAACAAATGAAAGAAGAGATTTATTCAAGAGGATTCCTCCACATCATATTCAACTATTGAGCATGGGTTTCTATTTAAGCAAATTAATTATGGGTTTCTGAATACAAAATTGGTAGTATGAGCACCTCTGACGAGCGTGGCTCAGGACGTCCCGAACTTCAGAAATGATTGAGGAGATCCATCAAATAATTTTGGAAGACCGCAGATTGAAAGTGCATGAGATGGCTGAGACCTGTAGGATGTCAGCTGAACGTGTGCGAAATATTTTGCACAATCATGACCAAAAACCATGACCAGTTTTTGGTCGAGCGTCAGCTCGATTATTCATCGATTTAATCATTAGATTTGAAAAAACATTTCTACCGAAAATTTGGCGCTGCATAAGGGTAATTCAAACTCACCAGGTGTAGTGGTGAACCCAGACTTGGGTTCACCACTAAAATCCTGAAAATAAAGAACAGTTAAAACAGTGGGCGCAAAAAGGGGAACCAACTCCAAAGAACACAAAAACATTTTATCGGCAAACAAGGTTATGACTAGAGTTTTTTTAGGATGACAAAGGAATTATATACATTGAGTATCTTGAAAAGGGTAAGTCTATCACTTTTCAATATTACGCAGACTTATTGCAACGTTTGAAGGACCAGGTGCAAATTATACGACCTCATTTGGAGAAGAAGAAATTTTGTTTCATCACGATAACGCACCAGCGCATTTGTCGATTGTTGCATTGTCCAAAATCCACGAATTGAAGTTTAAATTGAATTCGCATCTTCCCTACTTTACAGATTTAGCCTTAGTAAAATATTTTAGAGCAACTAAAGAGTTATCGAAACTAAAAATCAGTATTTTGAGGAGCTTGACGAATATACGTTTAAAACTGGTATAACTAAATTAGAACACCGTTATGAGGAACGCATCAGTATTGATGGAGATTATGTTGAAAAATAAAGCAAAAAAACAATTTTAAAACATCTTTTTCCTTGGTCAGGCCGGAAACTTTTCACCCCAACCTCGTAAAGCTTCCACTATTCCTCGAGTGATAATGTGAGAGAATATTGAAATCAATACCGATTCCAATATTGAAATCGATACCGATTCTAATATTCTCAAGGAAAACTATTTCGCTGTGATCCTTTGGAATGTAACGAGGTTCGGAGTTTCCCTCATAAGCCTCTTCGCCTTTGTTTTTGCTTTTCTTCGGCAATATTGTGGAGAGAATTTCAGAGAAATGGTCTTCCTGGTTTAGTATCGTGGAAAAACATTGTTATTTTATCCAGAAAACATTTATTATCAACTTCGGGCAGATAATGTTTACGCGTTGTTTTTCTTCTTCATGTTGTTTTATTTCTCTTTCTTTGTTGTTGGATTCTTCTCCTTTGTTGTCAGTGTCATATTATCAGTGATTAGTTTCCTCTTCTGTCGTCGATGGGCCGTCTAGGAATGCACCACGATGAAGTGTCCCACTCTCGATAATCTCGAAGTCGCTAATAAGCTGATAATGACTCAAAAAATGAAACTGACAAGTAATGCATACACCACAGTGACATCTATAGGAATCAATAGAAAACAAATTTCAGATAATAGAATATGACTAGACAACTATATATTTGAAAGCAACGTCTATGCTCATATTAACATTTCTTCAAAATTCTTAGATAACAAATTTTATTTGCTCGATATTAAAGAATGTTTCGGAGACATAAACACATCCATACACATGTTCATTAAAAATATGTCGTTGTTTTCAGCGTTTTCACTGAAGTATATTACATTTATTATCCCAATGGGCGGTACAACGAGATAAAGACTTTTTTCGTTTTTCCCGTATCGAAGTTATTATTTTCTCTGGATTCTCATACTCGCCCTTTATTAGGGTTGGGAATTTATGTTTTTGAGGGAAAATTCTCTTTGGGAGTTTCATGGAAGAAAACAGAGCGCCATGATGACACAAAATCAACTCGAGATATTTCAATTATATTTGTGAATTTATGGATAACGAATGGACTTTTTTGGAAAACTTGAAATATGAGAATTACTTCATGGATTTCACAGATAATATCTTAATTCTCTACTTAGTGAATTTATATTCTCATATGAAAGTTGATAGACTTTGTCATTGACTGAATTTGGGTCATACTACTATCTTTTGGACATTTGATTTATAAGCTCGATTTCTATTTCATTGAAAATGTATTTTCTCAAGCCACGTTTTGAAAATTTTACGGTGAAAAAAATTCAAATTGACTTAAATTACTTTTTCTCAATTGACTACCACGTTTTGAAAATTTTACGGTGAAAAAAAATGCTATAGAAGAAAATCAGAGTGTTTAATTTAAGTTATATTAATTATAATTACATCAAGTAAACGCCAACACTATTAAATAGATAAAAACAAAGTAATTATTACTTCCTAGATTTTTATATCCAGGTTTTTTTATTTATTGTATATATCCATATATATATATATATATATATATATATATATATAACTGAATAAAAAGGTGGGTTCTCGGCAAAGGTAAGGCTGGATGATTAAAAGACAACACTGGTCGATTTACATCGATATTTCGGTCCTATATTGGGTCATTCTTTAGGGATGCTAAAACATTACAACGAAGTAGTACTCAGGCATTCTTATTATAATTAACAATTCAATTGTTGTTAATTACTTACATATGAATTTGTTGTACATAATACGTCTTTGAGGGCACAAGCATTATATTTACACTGAAGAACAGAACACCTTTTTATCAATTATTTAAAATTTATATATATATATTATATACCCGTTATATATATATAACGGGTGTTTTTTTTAGAGGTATAGAACTTTGAGTTGGCATAACTGTTGAAGATGGCGACCGATTTTACAGCTGAGAAGTGATTTATTCTCAGTTTGGTTTGGCAATTCATCATGAATAGACTCACGCCTGAACAACGCTTGCAAATAGTGCAATTTCATTTCGAAAATAACGGTTCTGTGCGGAATACGTATCGCGCACTACGTTTATTTTATCGTCGACAAAATCGTCCATCAGAGCAGTTAATTTGATTAACTATGGAACGTTTTCGCACCACGTTTACTCTTATTGATAACTCGCATCCCCAGAGACGCCGTACGGTGCGTACAGAAGAAGCTATTGCTACTGTAGAGCGTAGCATTGAGGAAGATCCGAATGAGTCCATCCGTCATCGAGCACAGGAATTGGATCTGTGTTCATCCACTTTATGGAAGATTTTGCGGAAGGATCTTGGTTTGCGTGCTTACAAAATCCAACTCGTGCAAGAATTGAAGCCAAACGATCATCAAGCAAGGCGTAGATTCGTCGAATGGGCCCAAAACGAGATTGCCGTTGTTCCCGATTTTCATAAGCGAATTTGTTTAGCGATGAGCGCACTTCTGGTTGAACGTCAACAAACAAAACTGCCGCATTTGGAGTGAAGATAATCCTCGAGTATATGTCAAAACACCGTTACATCACCGTTGCTTTATGGGCTGGTGGAATCATTGGTCCGTACTTCTTCAAAAACGATGATGCCAGAACGTTACAGTCAATGGTGATCGGTATAGAGCCATGATTACTAACTTTTTCATTCCTGAATTGAACAACCATGATGTCCAGGAGTTTTGGTTTCAACAAGACGGCGCAACATGTCACACAGCTCGTGCCACAATTGATTTATTGAAAGACACGTTTGGTGACCGCCTAATTTCAAGTTTTGGACGTGTGAATTGGCCTCCGAGATCTTGTGATTTAACACCGCTAGACTACTTTCTGTGGGGCTATGTAAAGTCATTGGTCTATGCGGATGAGCCACAAACGCTTGACCATTTGCAAGACAATATTCGCCGTGTTATTGCCGATATAAGGCCACAAATGTTGAAAAAAGTCATCAAGAATTGGACGTCCAGATTGGATTACAACCGAGCCAGCCGAGGCGGTCATATGTCAGGAATCATATTTTAAATGTAATGCCACAAGATTATCTTTCGAATAAAAAAAAATTATTGTCAATCGAATGAACCATCGTTGTTTTATTGCAATTTAAAGTTGTATACCTCTAAAAAAACACCAATATATATATATATATATATATATATATATATATATATATATATATATATAATAATTACTCTTGGTAAACTGATAGACTCTCTCTGTATATGAAACCACAGAAGCGGCTCAGTTGGTAATGTTCGGAATCTTGTTCACCCGAAGTCTGGTCGTGACATTAATTTTCCCTTTATAGACCAATCCAATCAATATAGCTTAAAGTGAACGTACCTAAATGTTTTGCCGATTGCAATCTTTTGGTGAATTATAATATAAGCACAATAGAGATTGGAAATTACCTCATTAATATTGTTGTTTACTTGATTGAAAAGAAATTTATCTCAAAACATTCAACAAAAGCTCAAACAAAAACAAATCAGAGGTTTTTTTCCATAGTCCTATCGATGACGCATATGAATGAAACATTTTACTGATATTGCAACGAATTTTCCTGTATGTGTCAACCAAAAAGGACCACTTTATTAGTCAACTTTTCATAATTAATTTGTGAACTCCTCAATAGTACGTGGGACACTTCGGAATTTTCTGAACTAATTGATTGGAATTCAGTAATCTTGAAATATTCTGGTCCATTAACCCCTTTGTAATTTAATCTAAGATGATGGCGTTTCTTTGAAATGCTAGAAAGCCATCGTATATTTATAAAAATCACAATGACAAGAGGTTAAAAATCAACTAAAAAATCCGAAAATTTATGAGAAAAAAATTAACTAATCGATTGTTTGAAGACGATTTGTTTGAAGACGAATAAATGGCAATGCTTTCCTCGAATTCTTTCATTGGACCTTGAAATTATTTTGAGTGTCACAGTTAATTTTTTTGAGGAATACACGCAAAATTTGATGAAGTTCTCTGAAATGTTTCTATCTGTTCAATTGTAATCTAATCAATCAAATGTAACCAGGCCGTAATTTTATTTTGAGTATGATAATTAAATTTTGTGCTTAATACACGTAATATTTTAAAGAATTCTCTGAAATATTTCAATAACGTTCGATATATGAATGTTTTGATGCAAATTTGTCTATTTGTGTCTCAAAATCTGAACTTTGGGGACTCGCTTATGCAAATTGATTTGAAAATAATTTCATATATATGATACACACGAATAAGTTTTCGAAATAAGTGAGGATTCAAATAATTTTCGAATAACCCCGGTACATATAAAGAATAATTTCTCGAATTGAATTGTATTGGTCTTGAGAACAGACAAAAAGCTTACATATAAGTAGAATAACAATTATTCAATAATTTCCAATAATTAATACAGAAGAAGAAAATATAAAATTTATGAAAATTATTTGGAAAATTTTTGAAAGTACAGTGAAAAATTCAAAACTTTCTAAGAACGAACCAGATACTTATTAGCTTGATAAAGAGCATATAAACAATTTGTAATAACAATAAGAAGAATTAGGAAACCAATTCAAACTGAAAATAATAATGGCCTACAACATATCTTTTACTTTTCGGTCAGGTTTGTAGCAAATAACAGAATCAGCCAGACCCTGCTCTAAGCTTAACGGTAAACTCGGCTTTGCCTGAATTTTCACAGTCCTAATCTTTATCCTCTATCTGAACTCTGATTTCAGGTTACTCGTAGTGAATGTTATAGTGGCTCCCCCTGGTGGTAGACTAGAGCGCATTTTCATCTTAATTCATAGGATAAAGCGAAATGCCGGACGAAATATAAAGTGAGGCACGATTGGTTTCCCGTTTCTCATCTCTATATCATTTTCTGCTGGCGTAAATTCAATTTTCCTTTATAGAAACATGAAAAATGAAAATTTATCCTAAATTGTGCATTTTTATCATCAGGATGTCCTTTGAAGTACAATGATGAGAAGGGAGAATAAAGGCTTCAATCGTTTTAATAATATCATGGAATTTATTATTTTTTGGTAATTTTGGACCGTACAATACTTCATAAACGAAAATAATAGGTTTAGTGAAGTATTCTAAAACTATTCTCAATATTTAGACCCTTTTGTGCCATCTTGAGGAGAAAACGAATATTAGAGTCAAGAAATGATGATCATAGAACTGAAACTAACATAATTCAACTAAAAACCCATTATTTAACTTCACTAAATACACTACATATAATATCACTTTAAGTTTCAGTAATATGAGTGAGAGTGTATATAATACTAAAATAGGGGAAAAATAAATGAGAAACTTATGAGTTTTGACTCTGACACTGTTCTCATTTCTGGTTTGAGAAATAATAGCAATTACTTGATTGTTTTAATAATACCCACTTGAGATAATTGAATATAATTCTAATATCACTAGAACTACTGTCGGTAAAAAGCAGCTTGGCTTGTTGAGTAATTGAAACCTCATACAAATAAAAATTCGAACTGAATAACGTGAATTTTTAACACTGACATCTGAACAAAAATATACGAGCTTAATGAACTAATAATAATTAAGCAAAGCTATGTCTGTAGGATATAAATATTTGTAGAAAATAGCAATTATTATTGTAAAATATCAACAAAATATGAATTTGGCGTCTTTGAAAGTACTACTTCTACGTATGCTGAGAATTTAGTATCTGCTCTTTGTGAATTACGAATTACAACTTGCTTCTCTTTTGATTAAGTGTTCAGACTTTTGTGTAAAATACGAATTTAATTTCGTAATATACCTAAGAACTAGACGGCAAATAAAAGTTTTTTCTAAAATTTCTACGATAGGAGGCTTTTGAAATGGAACATTCACGTATATCTACAGATTTTATTTGATTTTTATTTTTTCGCGAGAGTTGTGGCTTTTTCAAAAGGTTTTTTTGCATTTGACTTTCAATGTTTTTTATGAACAGCTAGCTATGATAACGACTTTCAGAGTATTTGTCAATATTTAAAATTATGGGGATAATTTGAGAAATTTCGAATAATATTGTTTGTATTATGATAGAATAAGGAATGAATGGTGTTAATTGAATCAATATTATGTAAACTGCAATTAATCTGTTGATTTCTCGTCTTTTTTTATAGTATTTCATAATTTTTCTCGAATGTGTAGTAATTCCAAAAAAATTTAACAACAATTACTTTTAAACAGACAATAACGCATATCAATATAATTCTAATTCCATAGAATTAATTGATATTCTAGAAATACCTATATAATTTGTGGTCCAGGTTATCTGTTATCTCTTTGAAACAAAACATCACAAATTCCTCATATTCCTCAAATTTTGTCTTGAAGATGCCAGGAATATTGTTGCGAAACGTCAACAAATCGATATCATTCATCACGGCGAAAAGAGACCTTCCATTTGGGCCTCTTTGTGCCGCATTTATTCTTTGTTATTATATCGAGTAGTTTCTTCAGTATTCTGGTTTGTTTCCTGTAGACATGTGCATAGAACTTTGCTCGTCGTTTTCTGATTTCTTACGTTATTGTTTTTATCCATTGGTAAAGTTCGTTTGAGGTCCTTTCATCCAGATTCTGTTTCTATTGATTGGCCTGTTAATCTTTCTGAGAATTTTTCGTTTATGTTTTTCTATTTCTCTGATTTTTGAATGGCCGTCAATAACCATTGTTTCAGCTGCGTAGATTGCTTCTGGAAGTAAAACCCTTAAAACCAATAAAAATGAGGATATAACTACAAAGATTAATGAACAAAAAATTAGAAGAGTAAAAACAGTAAAATATTTAGGCATTAAGTTAGACGAAAACTTTCTCTCATTTTTGATAAGAATAATAAGAATTTTGCTCAAGAATACGGTGGGAATCGAACCCACCAGCACCAGTAAGCCGTAGGATGTAAGTTGTGAGATCACCATATATTGCAGATACTGAGCCTCTAGTTGCTATTTTGTATATGATATGCTCTAACAGGCCCATTTTATTGGTAACTTTTTCTGTAAAACTCTAATTCTAAGCAGGTAATCAAGGGACAATATAGATTTTTACCTGAGCGAGCTTTTGTTCAAATTACTCATAATTTTTTTCTGGCACGTGTAAAGAACTATGATCTTTGAAGATTAAAAATGATACGCATAATTTGAATTGTTTATTCATTCTCAAGAGCAATGGAATCTGTATATATCTAACGTCATCTGGCCATAATCAGCTTGAAGATACTATATGCCAGGAATAAAGCTTTATTTTATTCAGATGGGGACCAATATCTGGTAAAAATATGAGCCTGAAACTACTTAAAATATAGTCTTTCATCATGAATACAACCACCTTGCTATGAGCTTTATATATCTGTTATTGCCGTCAAGAGTATACAAATGATTTTCACAAAGAAAATCTGTTGTTTAATATTTCAAACCATATGGCTTTTTGTTCAGAATTTCATGAAAGATCCACAAACTTTGAATTTATTTTCTGCTATAGCTTTTGTTCCATATATTCCAGAGATTTTCGTTAGTTGGGAGTTGATTTACCTCAAATAAATTTTCCGACATTATTTCCCGTATGCTTCGTAATTTTGTTTTGTGAAAACATGCTTTCATTTTTATACTGGCGCTTTTTGGTGTATCACACTGTCATATTTTGAATTTCCATTAACAAGAGTATACAAAAATATAACCCTTTGAAAAATCTGATTTTTTGTGGAGTGTTTGGAAACTTAAATAAATATCTATTTCTGGAATGATTGAAACGAAAGTTTAATGTGTTTTCCGCAATCAACTCGAATCATTTTCATAACTTTTTACTTGTTTTCATACATATTTTTGTTTACTTCGAAGTTATTCTATAACAGTTTTTTCTAAAAAGTCTGACCATGCGTTTATAACCCGAAATAAATGTCCTGTGTTTTAACTAATTTCTGTAGAATTTGACCAGTTTCTTAATTATAAAATACATTTTTCATTTTGTAATTCATTATATTTCTCCAAAAAATACGCTAATTATAGTTCAAACAGTTCTCACATTTCATTATCGTTTTATATTCAATCACTCTGATAACTCATATTTCACCGGAAAAAGACTGATGGTTGAATCTAGGAGCGATCCTGGTTTATCTACCCTTTACCTGAGGGAAAGCCAACCATACAAAAAATGAGACCGTGTCGCGGGACACGAGGTAGGCACGTTAGTTCTTTCAAGAATTACTATTCAGTTAATTATAAAAGAAGTAAATATTATCTATTCAATAAATAATAAATAAGTCGTCATAGTCCGATTCTACATTCCGATGACATGACCTGACCACATTCCAATCACTCATTTCTCGTCGTGACCCCCTCGCTCTGAACTAGAGGCGCGCCTTCTCGGCTCCCCCACTCTATTCGTGTTCCGTCACCTACATTCCGATGACATGACCTGACCACATTCCAATCACTCATTTCTCGTCGCGACCCCCTCTGTCTGACCTAAAGTAAGGAACTAAGGTTCCAAAAAGGCTAAGAATATTCCACGATTTTCGAAGCATTCTAAAGTGTTTTATAACGTTATAATTTTGTTCAATTATCATTTTTTCGTCAGAAAATATATGAAATTAAGTAGGTCGCATTGTCATGTAGTGTTGTTTGATGAAGATGACGGAAAGTCAACTTGACTGTTTCAAAAAAGTTGGCTGTTTTTTTGAAAAATGATTAGAAATTAACTATCATCAAGATTGAGACGTGTTGATACCTTCGTAAAATTATATACTTTTTTCTTTTGTTGAATTTTGCTTTGATGGATAGAATAAGTATCCAGTATTGGTATAATTTGATGGTCGTTGATTTCTTCTGGAATTTGTTCGTTATTTGGAAATTGTGAACAGAAGAAGTAACCTTTTGGGGATCATAGCACATGTTCTTGATACACATTAAACCGCACACTACATCTTTGCGTAAGTCGAGGTATTTTCCATTTAGTTTTGATTATTGTTTGATAGAGGTTTTTATGTTTCAGGGTTTTTATTTTCGCTTTTACTGTTTCTTTTTTTGGATTTCGCCGTTTTTGTGAGTACTGGAATTATTGAGAATTACCATTTTAAGAAGGTTTGGCAGAATAGATCTTTGATCCTAAAGCTGGAAGTTTGAGTACTCTTGGTGTGGTGAGAGTATTCCAGTACATTGTTTGAAGAGACATTATTGATATTTGACATTTTTTAATTTTATTAACCTTGAATTTATTTTCATTTGATAACTGTTCAATTTACATGCTGAAGATTCCTTTATATTTAAACATTCATTATATATTTTTTGTTGTGACGAATAAGTCCTCTTAGCTAAGAGATAATTAATTTATCTTTTATTTGTTTGATTTTTTTTGCATTTCACATTTTTAATTTTCTTTCATATTTAATATATATGTATATAAAAAATTATATCATCATTTATTGAACCAAAGGGATAATACTGTTAGGGAGAACTAAGATTAAGAACTGTTAGATCTGGAGGAGTTGTTGTTTGATCCACCAGAAAACCAATTGTATTGTACCGAGAACTTTCAAACCTCTGGCGCCTGGCATTTAATTTTTCGTACTCTAAACCCAATCCATCTTCACTGTAGCTAACTGTGGTGTGGTAAAATTCATTAACTTTGACTAAGCTGAGTTTCAACTTTCATTAATTTCTCACTTAGCAGTCACTCAGGTTTTGAACCAGAGGTTAATCGCAGGTATACATCTTGCGTCTGTGAGATTGTAGATGTATACAAATCTATAACTTAATAACAAAAGTAGGTTATAGTTTCAAAGTGTTCATATTGAATTGAATGAAACTCTTGGCTTAATGTTTCCCGATTATATTTAACAATATGAATTTGTCAGCATGTTTCGAGCGTGAGCTCATTTTCAAGACTAAAATACCAACATGTAACATGTAACCAACGCTCGAAACATGTTGACAAATTCATATTGTTAAATATAATCGTGAAACATTAAGCCAAGAGTTTAATTTAATTTAATATTTGATTATTTTTCATCAAGAGTATAATCAATCCATAAAGAGAATTCTCATAAGCGAGAATTTAATCTCAGTCATCAAAGTGTTCAATCTGGGATGTTCACAAATATTCTAGAATGTCCTGGTTTATTCTAAAATGTTGCAGAATTTTATCCAATAGGATAAATGAAATTTTTATAGCTCTCGCATTTGGAAAAATACGTTTTTTAGTGAGAATCGAAACGTTCCATATTGATGGGGGATAAATGTCTACCATACCATATAATTCCTTCAATATTACTGATGGTTATGTTTCAGTTTTAGTGGAACGCATATTGAACACTTTTTCGTCGTTCTGGATTATTCTTCTGAAACGTTTTTGTATTTGGGTTATTTGTCCTGGAAAGGATCTGCCAACAGGAAATCGAAGCTGCAATTAATTTGGATTGAATGAGGTAAACATAAAGTTTGGTTAAATCAATAATGAAACTATTTCCTTGAATCCAATTCACATCAGATTGATACCTCAATAAATTTCCATCTAATCTATTACGAACCCATTCTTTGTTCAATGCTCAACTGACTTTCGTTCAGGACTCTCAACTCCATCTAGGGATTTCATCATGACAGGATCTGTCCTCTAGTAAATTTATTACGGTCCGTTGGACATTATATTTCTTCATTATTTGCTTATGGTTTAGGGAATACCGCACATTCGTTTACGTTTCTATGAATAACAAGGTTGGGTTCAAATTTTCCCTTTCTCTCATTGACTCTGCTGCATACAGTTCGAGTGATGTTGACCTACATTTGTTTTGTGCGTGTTGTATGGATTTCTTGGCCCTACTTCACCATTTACAAAGTAAGACCCTTAGTGATCTCGTTTTATTGATTTTGCGAGATGAAAGGAAATTGAGGGGTTAGAAAAACAGTGGCAATTTCCGGGAAATGCGGTAAATTATTGAAAGGTTAGTGTCGATGCTTACATAACGATATTAAAGATATCGATTAGGAAACTCAAGAAATGAGATACTTAACTTAATTCTACGGATATCATATACATGTCGAAAATGTTTATATTTGTTTCATCATTTTAAATAATCGATGATAAATAGATGGGTTATATATTGATGTAAGTTACATAGCTCGGACTATCAAAACTATTCATTTTGCCTAGAATAGTCCTCCAAAGCAGTCAAATAGAGGAATGTTTCACTGAAGTGGCGCAGTCGGAGAACACTCGACTATGGTGCCGTAGAATTCAGATCCCAGTCCCAGTAAAGCCATGGGTGTTGGTGTTTGTCTATAATTTGATAAGTAATATATATGACAAATCAGTATATCATATAAATAATATATGATATACTTCAGAACTTGTTTGCTGATCACTTAAAGATTTTTTCATTATGTTTCGGCATTGGTGAATGTGAATGCATTGCCAGAAACTTGCGTAGTGTTTTAAATTGGTGTGATATCAACAAATTAACTTTCAACATCTCCAATGTCATGTTATGTCGTTCTCCATAAAATGTAATTCAATAAATTTCAACTATAAAATTGGTAATAATGTTTTGAGAAGAGCTTAAACGTTTATTGACCTTGGCGTAACCTTCGAACTTTCGAGCTTTGTGCCACAATCAATGCTACAGTTACCGCTGCCTCTAGAGTATATGGTTTCATTATTCACGTTGTTGAGGAATTTGGCAAATTATCAACTCTGAAAACATTGTTTTGTGCTTTCATAATATCAAAACTTGAATACGGATCAACAGTCTGGATTCCTGGTTATCAGTCACATATTGATCAACTGGAGTCTATTCAACGAAAGTTCCTTAAACTCTTGGAGCTTCAGAATAGATGGAAAATATCCACCTATAGGCATACAACAAAAACACAGGTCGATTTAATGTAGACACCCTCAATGTGCGAAGAAAATGCTACGCAATAATCTTCTGGCATAAAATAATTGACAATTAAGTTACGTGAAGTTGCCTTTAATAAGAGTTTCTTCCAGAAGCGAATTTACTTCCAACCTTCCAGCATGTAGAACGAATGTTCTAAAATTTTCTCCATTCCACACGATGTGTGAACAGTGTAATATTTTGATTAAATATTAAATTAAACTCTCGGTTTAATGTTTCATGGTTATAAATAACAACATCAATTAGTCAACATGTTTCGAGCGTGAGCTCATTCTCAAGACTTAGTCTTGACAAATTTATGTCTTATTTATTTATGTTTCTCTAAGAGTTAAGCGAGAATTCAATCTCAATCGTAATATTTTGGGATCCAAGGAGGTATATTCAACTGATCTGTTACTGATATTAAGGAAAGTTTCCTTGATCTGCATAATCTCTGCCAGAACAATTATATATATGTACATGATTCATATGCATGTATATTCACGCATATACTTGCATGTGTGTACTCGTGTTAATATGTGAATATATATGTATATATGTTTTTATGTGCATATATACATATGTATAAGTTTCGTCAGCATTTGAGTTTTTTATTCCTATAATTCTATTTCATTTTATCAGTTGTGGTTTCATATCACAAACTCCTTCTTTTAAAATTGAACTTTGTACTAAATTTTGAGCTATAGAACTTCTAATTGCAATAAAACAACGATGGATCATTCGATTGACAATAATTTTTTTTTATTCGAAAGATAATCTTGTAGTATTACATTTTGAATATACTTTCTGGAATATGACCACCACGGCTGGCTCGGATGTAGTCCAATCTGGACGTCCAATTTTCGATGACCTTTTCTGACATTTGTGGCCGTATATCGGCAACAACACGGCTTATAAATATTTAATAGTGTTGGCGTTTACTTGATGTAAATCCATTATAATTGAATATAACTTAAATTCAAACACTTGAACTTATGATTTACACTTTATTGACTACATAGCATGACGCGTTTCGTCGTTACAAACGACTTCTTCAGATGATTACAGAATAATAAATTATTATTCTGCCATTATTATTCTGTAAGCATCTGAAGAAGTCGTTTGTAACGACGAAACGCGTCATGCTATGTAGTCAATAAAGTGTAAATCATAAGTTCAAGTGTTTGAATTTAAGTTATATTCAACACGGCTTATATTGTCTTCCAAATGGTCAAGCGTTGTGGCTTATTCGCATAGACCAATGACTTTACATAGCCCCACAGAAAGAAGTCTAGCGGATTCAAATCAAAAGATCTTGGAGGCCAATTCACAGATCCAAAATGTGAAATTAGGTGATCACCAAACGTGTCTTTCATTAAATCGATTCTGGCACGGGCTGTGTGACATGTTGCGCCATCTGGTTGAAAGCACAGCTCCTGGACAACATGGTTGTTCAACTCAGGAATGAAAATGTTAGTAATCGTTGCTCTATACCGATCACCATTGGCTGTAACATTCTGGCCATCATCGTTTTTGCAGAAGTACGGGCCAATGATTCCACCAGACCATAAAGCGACCCAAACAGTCAGTTTTTCTGGATGTAACGGTGTTTTGACATACACTTGAGGATTAACTTCACTCCAAATGCGGCAGTTTTGTTTGTTGACGAAGCCATTCAACCAGAAATGCGCTTCATCGCTAAACAAAATTCGCTTATGAAAATCAGGAACAACGGCAATCTCGTTTTGGGCCCATTCGACGAATCTACGCCTTGCTTGATGATCGTTTGGCTTCAATTCTTGTACGAGTCGGATTTTGTAAGCACGCAAACCAAGATCCTTCTGCAAAATCTTCCATAAAGTGGATGGACACAGATCCAATTCCTATGCTCGATGGGGGATGGACTCATTCGGGTCTTCCTCAATGCTACGCTCTACAGTAGCAATAGCTTCTTCTGCATGCACCGTACGGCGTCTCTGGGGATGCGAGTTATCAATAAGAGTAAACGTGGTGCGAGTTATCAATAAGAGTAAACGTTCCATGGTTAATCGAATTAACTGCTCTGATGGACGATTTTGTCGACGATAAAATGGACGTAGTGCGCGATAAATATTCCGCACAGAACCATTATTTTCGAAATGAAATTGCATTATTTGCAAGCGTTGTTTAGGCGTGAGTCTATTCATGATGAATTGCCAAACCAAACTGAGAATAAATCACTCCTCCTCTGTTAAATCGGTCGCCATCTTCAACAGTAATGCCAACTTAAAGTTCTATACCTCTAAAAAAAAAACACCCGGTAAAAAATTGAAACTTTTGTACTTCAAATTTTGTTTTTAGTATCTGTTATCTTTCCTGTTTCGCAATTAGGACCTGTTCTGAACAACAGTATTTTACGTAAAATGTTTACGGAAGAGTAGTTTAAATAAATAAATAAATAGTTCGACACCATCAAAAGCATCAGTTTTGCCTAGAACAAGCATCTAGGACACTTAAATAGAGCCACGTGTCACTAAAGTGGAGCAGTCGGAAATCGCCTGACTATGGTTCGGTAGGATTTAGATTTGAGTCTTAGTAAAGACATACGTGTTTGTCTATAATTTGATAAGTAATATATGATGAATAATTATAATTATAAAGTATAATTAAAATATGATTGCATTCAGAACCTGCGTTATATTGTAGGTTCCCCTAGCTAAAATGAATAACGGCACATGTTATGTGTCCAAGGCTATCTAAAGAACATCATCCCTTCAAATCCATGCCTATGTTCTGCCCCAATATCGGCAGAATATTAGGGCAATCACAATAAACGCTGGATAGTTATATAAAACGAAAATAATGGACAAATTGGCCACGCGCGTTCAACTAAAAGAAGATCATGCGACTCCAATTTAATCAGAGCACACATTTGTAGACCTTACATAAGCCATATCTCATTACTTAATGAAAACGTGATCGCAAAATGTGAGGGAGCCTGCGTAAATATCGATTGAGTTAAATTCGCAGTCAAAATGGCTTTTTTGCGGATATAAACGTGAACCTTACTTCGTGCCTAGCATACTTATTATTTACTTTCTGGTTTATATATATTAATGCAAGATTTAATATTGAAATTCAATGAGATCGTTTCAAATAAAAGGCGGACAAAGGATTGAGAATATTCAATTGAAATATTAAGATTAAATTCAATGGACGATGAATTCACTCTGTGATAGTTCATATTCAAATGAGAGGTAATAATAAAAACTTGTCTAAAAATCACTGACTTAAAATTAGTCAATGATTTTTAGACATGTTTTTATTATTCCTCCCATTTAATATAAAGATTGATTTCAGTTGAGAAATTTCATAGATCCGTCATAATAATTATAATAATAAGTTCTTTATTCTTAACAGGTATAATATTCAATTACAGAAAATAATAAGATAATGTTGAATAATAACTAAATGAAAAGTTATTAACTCAAAATGAAAGAAATATAACAAAGAGCTCAATCTCATCTAAAAAAACTAAAATTGTGACTAATAAACAAATTATAGCATTTTATAGCATTCATGAAATATTATAAAGAACTCAATCTGAATCAAATAATTTCATTCAATTTCCTTTGTTCACACAGTAACTCCTAATATTAACCTCTATGAAGTCGAAGCTTGGCGGTGCCATATGTCAAATTCTAAAGCTTAAAGACGAAAAGTTAATTCAGAGTGCATTATTTTCAAATGTACACTCAAGTTGTATCTCATACTGTACCATTTCTTCTCTTCCAACTTCAACCATGTAGTGTGAGCAGCATCTACTGCTGACTGGGTTGTGTGGAACGATTTTTTCATGTATTCCGGAGTAACTTTGTGTTCCAGGCACCCTTTATTGAACCAAAGAGGTTCGATAAAGAGTACACATTGTGAACTTCAATAACATTCTTCGAAAGATAACAGCGCATTGCTTGCATTTTTAATAAATTGTACGAACATTTCGCTTATCTCTTGGTGAAACATTATGTTGACAACAATAAATTAAAATTAACACACTTGGCTTAAGTTTCACGAAATACATTAAAAACTCAATATATATTTCGAGTGGTATATTACTCATTATCAAGTAACTCAATATTTTCGTAATATTGTCTACTCTTTATAATGGGTTAACTACCGGAACGGAGTTTTCAATAAATTTAGTGAAACTTAAGTGAAAAACTATAAAATTAAAAATTAACACACTTGACTAGGTTTTACAGAATATGTTAAAAACTCTACATAGGTTCCTGGTGGTTAACCCATTAATAAGACTATACAATAATACTCAATATCTTCCTCGAATATCTACCCGAAACATATGTAGAGTTTTTAATATATTCTGTGAAATTTAGGTCAAGTGTCATTTATTAAAGTTTTAAGTTTCGACTTAAAAGTCAAGTGTGTCAATTTTAATTTATCTTTTTTTGTTTAAAATCACAGAATAAATTCATTCATTATTATTATATGCGATAATTTTTCTTCTGAACAACATTAAAAGTGTTGTGGGAGTAGTGAATTGACAGTAGAACAAATAGTTGACCAACCCTCGTACAGTCAAACGTAAACTGAACCACAATGAAATTCCAATTTATTGTTCATATATCTTCCAGATATTTTTTCAGCAGTTTTTCCATGTCATATTTCTACGTGCGAACACATTCTCTCAAGACAAATCTCGTGGAAAATCAATCAATAACCATCTATACGTTTGGGCATTACCGACACCGCACGACTTCCTCGAGTATTGGTTATGCTTATATATCCTGGCGCCCCAAGCGGAGCAGCTCGCATTTAAACTGCGGAAAAGTAATAAAACTTCAGATGCAGGCTTTCTGAGCAGCAGGATACACAACAAGAGGCCCCGGCAGGAAAACATGAATCTGCTCCCTTTATTACTTATGGGGCAGGGACCCTTTTGTCGATTCCTTAGAGTGGAGCACTTTTTTCACACTTTTAGGTAATGATGGATAGTAACCCGACATGCTTTTTATAACCCTTCATGAGCTTGAATATAAGCTTTTATTTGGATGACAAGTCAAAACAATCTTTGTTAGGGTTATTCTCCAGTTTTGTGCTGGATGCTCCTCGAGGGCTCTTAGAAAAATTGACTCTGACAGTCGGGTATTGACATTGACAAGATCTCTACACCGACTGAAGAATTTTATTTCAATGTTTACCATCTTATAAAATGAAAAATGAATGAAAATAATTGAACACTTCAATGGAATGATAAGGGCTGCTTCGAAATTAGAGCAAGATTTGAATATGTCACCATTTTTGCAGTATGGCAGATTGTGGCACGAGCTGTGAGACATGTTGCGCCGTCTTGTTGAAACCACAGCTCCTGGACATCATGGTTGTTCAATTCAGGAATGAAAAAGTTAGTAATCATGGCTCTATACCGATCACCATTGACTGTAACGTTCTGGCCATCATCGTTTTTGAAGAAGTACGGACCAATGATTCGACTAGCCCATAAAGCGCACCAAACAGTCAGTTTTTCTGGATGTAACAGTGTTTCGACATACACTTGAAGATTATCTTCACTCCAGATGTGGCAGTTTTGTTCGTTGACGTAGCCATTCAACCAGAAGTGCGCTTCATCGCTAAACAAAATATACGTAAAATATGAGCGATATGTATTTCGCACTGAACCATTATTTTCGAAATAAAATTGCACTATTTGCAAGCGTTGTTCAGGCGTGAGTCTATTCACGAGGAATTGCCAAACCAAATTGAGAATAAATCACTTCTCAGCTGTTAAATCGGCCGCCATCTTCAACAGTGATACCAACTTAAGGTTCTATACCTCAAAAAAAAACACCCGTTAAATTGATAACATATTTTCGTTGTACTCGTGTTGATGAAACATTTTATGAAAATCTATTTTGTCGAGAGCCCAAATGTTTGGGGCTCATGTAAATCTTCAATATCGAAGTGTGAGTATAATATCTCAATATTTTAATTATGTTGTCAGGTGAGAAATATGCTCTATTATTAGATTAGTTTGATTACTGAATTATTAAAACTCAATTCATCAATGTCAGGTTGTTGCAAAATGTTTTCTTATCAACAAAAAGTGATAGAAAAACATCATGACATATTGTAAACATTTCACTTTGAATTAGACCATTTACTTCAGCTGTGAGGAATTCGAGACGTTTATATATTGATTGATTGTTTCCTGGTTTCAAAGTCCAAATATCAATTTTATACAATTAGAACGTGTAATAAAACAGGGTGTTTCATGAGCTACTTACAATAATTTATAGTTTGCGAACCAGGCAGTATGACTTTCTAAAAGCTAAACTTGTTTCAATCTTTTAATTTTCCTTCAAACCAATTATAATTGTTCTGAAAAAAAGAACTTAATTTCTTGTGAGATAAGATAACTTGTAAGTTTATTCGAAATAATGTTCGGTTTATTAAATATTTTCTGCATTACGAACTTCATTTCGTAATGAATGCTTCGTAAAATGATAATATTGATACAAGCTGTCGCCTCTCTGAGGAGTTCTGTAATAAAGCTTACTGCTACAAAATCCTGTTTGTATATCATTACCAGAATTTCTGAGTTTTCACTGAGGATTTGGAGGGAATAGTTTATAAAGGTTAAAGGTTACTAGAAGCCACTTTAATCTCGTGATCCTCTATGATATAATAATATAATATCTCATGGTAACCAGACATTTGGGTGTTAAACAGTTGTTTATGTCGCTCTTAATCCACCACTACGTGAAAGAAAATCAAGAACAAATTTGAGACCCTTGCCCCTTGCTTTTTATGATGGAAAATTTCTTGGAAAAAAGTTGTTTAATTTTCAAACAACAAACTGTCGTACTGAAAAAATAATACTTTGTCCAGACCATTGACTGCAAAAAAAAGCAAAATATATCTCCCTCAGAAAAGAAGCATTTTTCCGAAAAAAAGTGACCTATGTGATACCATGCAGTTTTATTACCTTTTTGCCAATTCAGCTGTAATGATTGAGAAACATTTGACAATTGAATGATATACAATCTTCATAATTTTATCCCACTATTTATGAAATCTCATTCAAAATGATGAATAATAAACTCAGATAACACTGGGTAACAGCAATTTTGTTGTCTTAGATCTGTGAATTGTTTTTGACTGAATTTTGGTGTCTGAATTCGGAAATGTTGAGAATTTTTCTCGATCGTTACAAGTTTTTAAACTACAGGATACATTCTCTTTACCCTAAAAGTCATACAAAATGGGCATACAGATGAAAAGAAAGTGGGTCCTAACCAAACATATTAGAATATTTTATTCATACGAAGGTTATCATAATATTGAAAGTTAAATTGTGTTTATATAAAAAGTAAAAAAGATATTAGGGAAAAAATTTTCGCTTATAACTTTTCCTAGAATATCCAATCTGGAAACATTCTCTCTTGACGCTCCAACAGTAGTCAGCCATCATACTGACATCCCATCTACCTTGATACCTTGCCTCCATGACATTCAAATCTTGGTGGAATCGCTCATCCTGTTCATCACTAACAGCGCCAAAATTTGGCGCTGGAAAGTTAGCAAGATGACTATGTAAGAAATGCAGTTTGATACTCATGTTACAGCCAAGGTTTTAAAGCTTCCTAAGAGTTGTTAAACAATTTCGACGTAATTCTGGGCTCATGTGTTTCCAAGAAAGTTCTTGACAATACTTTTGAATGGCAACCAAGCATTCTTTTCAAGTCCGGAAACGTTCATCTTTAATAAGTTGCCGAATCTGTGACCCATCATAGACCCTAACCTTTATATTCTAATGAGGAAATGCTTAAATGATACACTTAAAACAGCCCCCTTTAGTACACTAAGCTTTATCAAATTGCTTCATGAAACCTATTTTTATATGCAAAGGCGGAAATATAATATTTTTTTCTGTGGACAAGAGGCTGATTTAGAATGTTTGGATCACCAGGTTTCAGGTCAGATCTTAGCGGCCACTTTGACTGCACCCAATGCTTTTCACGAGCTCTGCTGTCCCACATATATAGAAAACAGGGATATTTGGTATATCTAAGTTGCTATCTAAGTAGGAATCAAACCATTTTAAGGTCAACACAGATGATCCATTGGTGTAAGTTATATTGCAACAAGTCAATGAACTTTTTCATGTCTTCGTATTCTTCATGCAAAGAAACTGAATGACGTATTGGGACTGAACCATATAAATTTCCAAGTTTGAGGAGAACGCACTTCAAGCTACGTTTTGAGATATCTATGAACAATCGCCATTTAGTTGCGTTATAGTCTGAAATTCCAAATTCTTTCATCAAACCAGCTATGTTATGGCAATACACAAATCTATCAGCACTACGAAAGAACTACAGAAGTGCACTTTCCCTCGATCGAAAGTCGGTGACTTTAGCTCCTTCTTCTAACAAGTTTTTTTCGTGCAGTCTTGATTCTAAAAGTTCTGACGTATTTTTGGATAGTCCAAATTCTCGTACCAAGTCAGAGTTCAGAGCAACAATTACACCTGTTTACTACAGTGTCTCATGCGTAACTGACCAAATCAGTTTAGACAATACGAATCTAAACCTATTGCGCCGCGTGGTTATCCCCTCCAGTCGTTACTGGAAAAAGTTCCGCCGACAGTGCAGTAGAGCGTTCTGTAATTCTCGTTCAGTTTCGCGAAGAGTGATAGTACGTACAACAACTGTAGAAAAAAAACTGATGTGAAAGAAAAAACTGACGTGATAGAAAAAAAACTGATTAAAGTTTTGGAATCAGCATGTCAATTTACCTCGACAACAGCCTAAAAGTCCACAGAAATTATGTTACAAATTGTTCCTCAGTGTAATACTTGAAGCTTATTATATTGTGAGCAATTGTTTGAACTACAGAATGTACATTCTTGAAAATTCTTGAAAAACCAGAACAAAATTCTTATTTCATTTTGCTTTTTCATATTGAATTATTACTGATAGCTTTCTTTCTTTTTATATCCAATCTTTTTGGTATTCTTGAATATTGAAAAATCAAGGCTCATCACCACTGATGTTTGTATTTTATTGTATGTTCAAACACTGGAGTTTTCCAATTGTTTTGAGATTTTTCCATTATTCAAGAAAAAGAATGAACTACCATTAAGAAGACGATAAACCTATCAATTCAATTTTTTGTATTATCTAAGCCTTTGGGAGTTTTCTTGTCTACTAATTTTCAAACTGAAACTCATTGTTCTCAGCAAAAAACAGACATTAACAGTGAACAGAATTATTTTTTATAATATTTCAACAAAAATTTGAGAATGATGTTCACAATTAACAGTTCTACAATAATGGTTACAACGAGCTTACTCGTTCATATTATATTTTTTTCATTTAATTTTCATGCCTTTTCCAGCGATTGTGTATGAGAGACCAGTAAATTCAACGATAAAAACTGGGATTATAAAGGCATTAACATTGCAAATAACCTCTGCCATTTCCATCGTCAAGTTATTTCAAAAACGAGATGTTCTTTTCACGTTCATTTCAGCATGCGTAATTTTCTTCAGTATTTCTGCGTACGCTATTCAGTGGAAAATGAAAAGATATTCGGTCGGCTGAAATATGAAATCTTGATCCCGGAAAATCCGTACAAACTCACCTCCATTTAATTATCTCGACTTTGCAGACGGAATGATCTGAACTGCTCCCCAGATAATATTATACAGGGAAAATTGGCGGGTATCTTCTGGGAAATTTCGGGCGAAGAAACCTCAATTTGGCTTTCCATTTGTATAATAATGTTCGGATTTTATGGATCGCAGCCTAGTTTGATGTCCAACGACGGAAAATGGTAACAAAATTCAATCCTAATCACCCAAATTTTGTGCATAAATGGAATCTTTTTAGATGGGTGATTGACCCATAGAAAATATAATAATAATAAATTGCCCAGATAACTCAGACCATTGGGGGCGTCACTCTAGAAGCAATCTTCAGATCGCATAGTGCGGCTGGATACTTTTCCTTTATTATAATCTATTTATTTATTATTACTATTTTTTCATTATCTGATGTTTGGCATCAGTATCGGACCTGTTGTCCCTCACTGTTGTGGTTCTAACGATGTATTTAAGGTAATCAAGGGTTGGAATAACCTTGCCTTGAATAGCTAGAAGTGTGCTTTCAGTTTTCCGAAACTGAAGGCACACTATCAGTCTATTGTCAAGTTTCTCCAAAATTTTCGGGCTACTTCGAGCTATATATTCAAAGGTAATAATGTTTTTATATCAATAAATGACACGGAGGTTTCGCTTATCTCTTGGTGAAACATTTTGTTAAAAACTATAAAATTAAAAATTAACACACTTGACTTCAAAGTTGAAGTTTGAAGTTTCACTGAATATTCAGTGAAACTTATGTCAAGTGTGTTAATTTTTAATTTTATAGTTTTTATATCAAGCTGATATTTTTGTGGAGAGTCAGCATGTTTAAGTACTTGAAAAATAGATCAACGCAAACCGTAATATTCGAATTTTCAGAAAATATAATTAATATGATAGAAAATAACAATATGGCAGAGTTATCTGAAGGGAAAAAAATTTAAAATTAAGCCAACCCTGTTGAACATCATTCCTTCATTATCATTGTCTCAATAGTCAATTTTATGAGGAACTACGATAACCGAATGATGAAACGAAGATCAACAAAAATTCTTGATACAACTTGATACTTAAAAAGTTGTTTTGTGTAAGTTGATTAAATACAAAAAGCTAACCCTCTATATAATTAATTACGATTAAAACCTTTTGTTTTTCAGAATGTGAGGGAATAACGGTGAGGAATTTCATTCAAACCAAATAATCATTATGTCCTCCTAAAACTCTGATGATTGTCGATTGTCAGTAATAATGTGAAGGAACGATTTATTTTATAAGATACGTGTATATTTTCTTCAAAACATCAGGTTTTTATTTTATATTCCAAGTTAAGATTTTTTCATTTATCTATCATAATTTTCATTGAACAGTTTTAATACCAGAAGTTTCATAAAATTTTTCTGTTAGTTTTATGATATGAATGTGATTTAATTAATAGCACATAATGATTTAATGACTTTATAAATATTATGAAGGTGTATTTGTCCTTATATAAATATGTGGTGTCACAGTAATGACTGAAACTTCTAGTAGCAGTATTGTAGATTCAGAGGAAATTTACAAAGGAAGCCTTGTTTTCAAGATCAACTGAAAAATCATTTTGAAGAATCATATTGAATATTTTATGGAATAGAAAGGGAGTTATATAACCAGTCTCCTTATTTCATCACTGCACCTCGTAATTTAATAAATACTCCAGGAGACTTTCCCTCTTTCGAATTCGATTTTCAAACTGCGTATTTTTTTAGAATTTTACCCTGAACCTTCTAGTCACAGTAATGTAGATTCAAAAGAAATTTACAAAGGAAGCTGCGTTTCCAAGACCATTGAAAAAATCAGTGATTTTTGGGAATATTATTGAACTTTATGTATGAATCATATTGAATATTTTATATAATAGAAAGGGAGTTATATTACCAGTCTTCTTATTTTATGACTGCACCTCGTAATTTAATCAATACTTCAGAAGACTTTTCCTCTTTCGAATTCGATTTCACAAACTTCGAATTTTTCAGAACTTTACCCTATAAAAGGACAAATTGAGTAAATATTCGAAACTTTGTAGCGAATGCAAAGTTTTCTCGTTTTTGCTTGTTTAAGCAACACGTGACTATGGAGCAGAACACTTCAAAACTACTAATTGCTCCCTGTTTGTAATTCATCTCTTTTCTCGCATATAACGCAGAAAACGGGGCGGAAAATCGCTGTGTGCTGACTTAATTTTCTCAGAATTTTGCATCAATTCGTATGAAACAAAAACATTCGTAGGACAGACTTAAATTCGCCGAAAGCATAGTAGCAACCGTGAAACGTGACTGATGTCAAGGGCTTTATAATTCAAGTGGTTTATTCTTCGGGGAAACTCATAAAAATCGTTTTTCCTAAAGACGCTATCTTGCTTTGATTGAGCATAAAGTATTCATAAAATTTTATTGCACGCTTTTCCTTGGCATATATTGTTGTGCCCTTTATTGTGCTTTCGAAGGAATGGGCGTGTCATTTTTATATATTATGAAAAACCCTAGCTAGATTTAGACGTATTTTTGGGGCAGGAAATTTCACTGACGTACCTACTGTTTATCAGTGGTTAGCAAAAAGGTAATTTTTCATTCTCCATTCCAAAATGTGACAGTTTTTTAAATATTGAGGGGCATTTTTTATCTGAAAGAAAGTAGAAACACGACAAACATTACCTTTACTCCAAGAGTATGAAATGATAACCCTATTTTCAAGATACCGTCTTCCATTACGTAAAATTTTCATTTTCAATTATGGAAAAAATTCTGAAAATATATTTTCTGCGAATTGATAGCGAAATAAATATTTCTTCAAGACTAAGAAGAAAGTATAATGCATACTTATATGAAAATAACCTGAAATATCTTTATTGATCTAAATAAATGAAGAATGAAACAAAATAGTTAACTTTACACAACTGAAAGCTCGTGAATTTTTCGTGTTATAATTGTAGATTTTCCAAAATGAAAAGTGATTCCTGACATATATTCCTGACATATATATTCTTGACATTTAGCAACCTCTCTGTGAAAAAAGAGGGCAAAAATTAATGTCGACTCCAATATTGTGAAAAATGAAAATTTTTTTTAACAAAAACATGGATTGGTCTCAATAAAATGCATTTTCAGATTACTGTCTATTATTTTGTGAAATTTGGTAGAGATCTAGTCAGCCGTTCTGGCGGTATTAAGTGACAAACATCTATCCGAACCACAAAACAAAATTCAAATTAGATTTTTACCAAAAAATTGAGACGAAATCTTCAATTACCATTGCTGTATTCTATTTGCAAAAACAAGTTATTCGTTTCAATGCTGTTAATTGTAATGATTTTCGTAATATTCATACTTAACCTACATATGTTTAATTTGCAAACTGAATTACACGCTAAGTCCAATATTTGTCGACCTCCATCACACTTGTGTTATTAAATCGATCGATAGTAGTTTTGCTCATCTTAATTACCGAATTCCCTCAAAATCTATGTCTTACGCTCTGCCGAACCGTGAATTTATAATTCGAATCAATTCATGTTGTAGGACTTAATCCATATAGTTCTAACTGTCAAAATAATTAACTAGGGGATTCGTATTGACCCTCGGGCTCTCACGTATCTTCAAACCGTTGATTTATTGATTTCCACTACTGAGATTGGTATGTGTGGGTTGATTTACCTTGAAATTATATGTAATTCAATAAATAAACGATACCGTCTCTGTCCTCATATTTCTATAAATATTTCTAAAAATTTCTATCAAGGATTCGAATCTAGATCTCCCAAAAGTTTTCCCCTTGATCTCATCTTCTAAGCTAAGCAGTCGACATAGTTACGGTCATCTTGTATTGAAAAAATCCAGTTGAGAAAAAATGTAACATTCTCATGAGAAAATTATGACAATAATTAATTTGAGAAGGTATTCTGCATGAAATCCTTTGAATATAAATGTTTATATTGAATGGAGCCTGGCATTCCAAAAAAAAAAAAAACAATTCTAACAAAGAAATGCTACAAAGAAATCGGAAAACTATTAGTTCTTCTGGGCAATTCTTCAATTAACTGAAGAAAGTGCAAACATATCTTTAACTGATCTTGAATCTGTGCCTGCAGTAACTAAAGCAAGTACCAAGATACAAGTTCAGAATATGATAAGTAGAATCCTCAGGACCATTTGAGATAATGAAATGGATAACTGTAGAAAGTATGAAAACATGTTTATCTCATCCTGAATCTGTACCTGCAGCAACTAAAGCAATTACCAAGGTACAAATTCGAAAGATTATGGAATCACCAGGACAATTTGAGACTACGAAATGGAGAAGCAGCTGAACTAACTGAAGAAAGTGTGGAAATACGTTTAGTTGTACCTGAATCTCTACTTGCAGCAACTAAAGCAAGGATGAAGGTACAAATTCGAAATATTATGGAATCCCAAGGACAATTTGAGACAATGAAATGTAGAAGTAGTTGAGTTAACTGTAGAAAGTGTGAAAACATCTTTAACTCATCCTGAATCTGTACCTGCAGCAACTGAAGCAATTACCAAGGTACAAATTCGAAAGATAATGGAATCACCAGGACAATTTGAGACTATGAAATGGGGAAGCAGCTGAACTAACCGAAGAAAGTGTGGAAATACGTTTAGTTGTACCTGAATCTCTACTTGCAGCAACTGTTTCGTCGATAACATTTTGAGAAAAAGATTATATAATAAGTCCATTTCTCAAGTATATCCTGAAGTAACAGATAGTCATAAAAATTTCAGACTATTTAGGCAACCCTGTATCAAAAATCTCGAAGTTTTTATCTGATAGAAATTTAACTATAGCTTTCAAAACCCCGAATACCGTGGGTAGGTAAATCAGAAATGGGGAAGATTCGCCTGATGATAAATCGGTTATCTATGAGTTGAGTTGCGGTACTTTTCCCAAAGTATATGTTGGCCAAACTGGCAGGAATTTCAGACTTACAATATCTGTACACCAAAGCTGCTTTTCAAAAATAAAACCGATTCTACGTATGCAACACATCTTTTAGAAGAGAATCATGTCTTCGACAACAACTTTAAAATATTGCATTCCGAACATAAAGGTTATAAAGTAACCCTGTTAGAAGCCATGGAAATTAATAAGGAGAAGAAATCGAAGAGTTTATTAAATGATCAAGTTTTAATTAATAATTCTCTTTCATTAAATTTATTCCAGTAAACGACAATCGAAGAAAAGTATTCTATGGCCATCCCCAACAATTCAGAAGAAATATGTTCTATAGTCATTCCCCTACAAAAAAGACAAGTGTTGTATGGTCATTTCCACACACTTCGGACAAATACAAGCAGTTCACAATGTAATAGCTCAGTTTATCATCAACATCTGATGAAGCCACTGTGTTGACGAATCCATATTGTCATGTTTTTGAATTAACTATAGTGAAAATCAGAAAACTACTCAGTTTCATTCAAATTATGTATTTAGATTTTCATCAAGTATCGGTCCAATTGATTAATGATCATAAACGAACGTAATCATAATATGTCGATACTGAAATATTTATATATTATTACGCAACATATACAGTGTGGTGTAAGTTAAACTGAGTTTCCTAAACTAAGTTTCCAGTTAACTTTTGAAAATATGGTAACACCACGGAACATTGTCAAGTATTCATTATAAATTTTGTGAGACCAAGCCAAGTGTTTTTTCATTTAATATATTGAACAAAGTTTCACCAAGAGATCACCAAACATTCAAACAACTTCATTAAGAATATTCTTAATTCTGTGTTCTTACAACAATTCGAATTGAAGAGTGATATTTTTTTTCTAAAAAATAAAATACGAAATACTTCTTCGAAATAGGCATTGAAAAATTTGCTTTAATAATTGAAGATTTCCTTGAATTATTCATTATTTCAGGATAAAAAAGATTGAATCAGGATATCGAGCAGGCCATAACTGCTGTCCACTATCGCAAGTGTACTTGTATACATTATCAGAAATTTATGTTCGTGTATATCAAAATAATTTCGAAAAATCATAGTGAAAATGAATATTTGTGCTCGAAATAGCCCACAAAAAAAAACCTTTCAAAACGCCTTCTTGAAGATAAGTTAAATGAATTGAGAAGTTTAAATCGATAGAGAAACAATATTTTCGGAGTTGTTATCTACAGGTTTCTGTGAATTTCAAATCGTATTGATGATAGAGCATCATGTCTTCGTAAAATTTTTTGAATGCTGAAGCTGTTGACAGAAAGAACGCACACTCAAGTTGGTTAGAGAATCTCGAAGAATTCTCGGAAATCGAGGAGACAAGATGAAACCTCTCGAGAATGGTAGAGACTGTTTTTGACAATACTATTGCGTACTTCCATACAAATACGGCAGGCGGATTCTTTTCATGAACGCACTCTATCATAATCCAGAGAGTTTATTTTGTTTATTCGATAGAGGGAGCTGACGTGAGTAGCTCACTAGAAGTATCCTTCATTTTAAGAGATAGGGTCTTCGTATAGTTTTGAAAAACATCGATTGTTTGAATGCATTCCACTGATGATTTCCATAATAGAATGGAACAGTGCTGTATAGTATTTCGAGGTGCTTCGAAACGCATGAAAGATTCACTCTCTAAAGAGATGTATCGTGTTGGGGATGAGGATATCTGTTAATACCGTTTTATGAGGGTTTTTTTGAAATATTTCTATTGAAAACTACCTATAGTCTAACTATGTAGGATGTATGAATCTCGCAACTATATTCATAAAATTTTTGAGTTCTTTAGGTATGTAGGCACTATCCCTAGTTAACTGGATTATATAACAGAATTATTCGACGGAATATATGAATGGGTACCATCAGAATCTGAACACTTTGATGAAACAATGTCGACTAAGTGCACAGTGATGTGTTTCCGGAAAGAAAACTTACTGAACGGTGTTTATTGCCACAGGCGTTCCAGAAAATCGATGGAAAGGTAGACAGCGGACAGGGAAAGTGGCGCTATAAATACACTCCGACCCAAAGGGAATATTCGGGCTGTGACAGCACCCTTCGAATAGTCTAGTAATTATCGTAGGGTGAAATATTGTCCTTTGAAAATCTGCAACAGATGTTTCAATTAAAAATATCCCCACGGTGGAATAGCACGCTTGGAGTGAACACAGAGTAACGGTTACTTCGAAAAGAGAATGTAGGTGGCTCGTTGACCTCCAAAATCCGCATTTCCAACATCTTTTATTAAACTCAAATCCAATTAGATTGCTATTCATTTCCATTCCAATTGGCATGTCTTAATCAGAGGGTAGTGAAAGTGAGGAACACTGGAGGGTTAATGAAATATGTCTGTTCGAGGTTTTCTGCTTTTGATTCCAGTTTAATCCACCTCCATTCATGCAAATCATAAATACACTGTTCACAATATGTAGCACTTAATTAAATTTAGGAGACTGAAGAATTTCTAATTTCATATTATTATATGAAACATTCATTATATGATTCAATGTTATTGAAATTGAGAATTTCCTCTTCAATGCTAGCTTCTAGAACTTTGAAGGGATGATCTGAAAGAAGTGTTTCGTGGTTAAATCTGGCGATCTAGACGGCCAGTTTGAATCACCAAAGCGTTAGATCACTCCGTATAGCTGTATATTTAGTAATTGTGTCTAAATTATTTATTATATTGATTGATCATGATTATTTTCAAATTTGAAACACTATTCCTTCGATTTGAATTTTTCTTGAATTGATTAATTTATTTGATACGTTCTCCTCTTTTTCTTGACATGTTTTGTTTCATTGCAAATGATGCTTGGAAATTATTGAGTGCAAGTGAACTAGGATCATGTTTTTTTATTTATTTATTTATAACTGAAACAATGTTATGAATGTGTATTACAGTTTCGCATATGATTATCTGAACTATAATATTCTGCTGTGGAGTTCCTCCACAGAAATAAAAAGAGTGTTTATTTCCTAGGAGAGAATAGTTCGTTTAATATTCGATATTCATCAAAGAACATCTTGTAATCCTATCTTCATTAAAAATTATATACTCACCGTACTTTGTTTAGTAGCAGTAGTAATAATCTTTGTTGTAGAGAAAAGAAATGTCTTTAAAATAAAATTAAGATAAATTAGGGAATCGTATACAATAGTAGGTAAAGATACACTTAATCCTAGGTAAAACTAATGATTGAAGTCTAACAAGTATAAACTTAGTAAACTTAAATAATTAATTCACCATAAAACTGAAAAAAGAATACATATAATGCACAATGAATAACACACAAAAAGTAACACACAAAAGGATATGGTGACCATGTACATATAGAAGACTTTTCCTTGAAGTGCTCCGGATACTCTCTGACAAAATAGAAGCAAAATCTCAGAAGATCTTTCTTGTTGTTAATTTTGAATGTTTATATATTTATAGATGTTTATTATCTGTTGAAGAAAATGAAGAAAGGTTTATAAAATTGAATAGTAATCATGAGTATTCAACAAGAAACAGTGATGTGCTTGCTACTTATTTCCATGCATAAAACAGCGAAACTTGTGTACTCCCTCTATTATCGGAGTGTTTAAATCTACAAAAACTTACAGTCGAATTTGAAATTACTGAATGCTTATTTGTTCAAGTAAAGAATAAAGTTCTTGCTGTTAAAAAAGGCATACTAAAGTGTGGCAGAGTTCTTCGATGATTCGAATATATGCAGTAATGTATGAATCATTTTTTATCATACTTTTGTTTATTTTTTTCACTCTGACTATCCTTCACAATGTGAAAGTGTCTTGAAAGATTGATATTTTCAATGTAATTCTTCTTCTCTTTCAAATGTCTTTGTTTACTTTTGTGTATTCAATGTTAAATTGAAGCAATACTTTTGTTTCAGTACGGAATAGAAAATCAGGCTCAAAACTGAATTCTGTCCTTTTGTGAGCATTATTCTTAGTTGTTATTACTGTATTAATTGATGAAATGTAATATTTTTGTTTTTGTTTTTTTAAAAGTGTTGGCGTTTACTTGATGTAAATCCATTATAATTGAATATAAACTTAAATTCGAACACTTGAACCTATGATTTACACTTTATTTACTACATAGCATGACGCGTTTCGTCGTGACAAACTTCTTCAGATGCTTACAGAATAATAACGTTATTATTAGAATTATAGTTATTATTATAATTATTATTAGAATAATAGTTATTATTCTGTAAGCATCTGAAGAAGTCGTTTGTAACGACGAAACGCGTCATGCTATGTAGTCAATAAAGTGTAAATCATAAGTTCAAGTGTTTGAATTTAAGTTTATATTCGAAATGTAATAGTACAATATAAGCAATGTTTCATAATGAATAATAATGTAATTATCAAGAAATTCTTGATAATGCCGTAAAAAGCGAAACTAGTCGAATAAAGAATTGTTCAGTCAGTGTTTTTTAGACAAGTATTTATTATTACGTCTCATTTATTGATATATTACTTCACTGAATGTAGGTAGTTAATATTTCAATTAGTTAATGGCAATCCTATAAATGTATGAGTATTCTTTATTGTTTCTTCAAGTATCTCAATATTTTCCTCGTGAAAATCGTTGGTTTAATAACGTAAACCAGAATGCCTGGAAACAAATCAATTCAATTAGAGTGCTCTCTTTTTATAATCACAACTGTATAACAAAGGTGAGGGTTTGCAAACAAACAATTCAGTGAGTGGTTGTTTTGTCGAGAACAACTTGATCTCCTATTGGATGAGTTCAAAAAACACTAAGGTTTTGTTTTTATTAGTGGTAATGTCTTTTAGCCAGCAAAGGAAAAAAGTAGTGGAAGTTCACATTAAAACCTATCGATTATTATTATTTGCTGAATTACATAAAAATACAGAAATAATTCGTAGGTCTATAATTTAATTTAAATCATAAAACCGATGTTCGATATATCTTGTAACATTTCAGAAACAATAAAATAAAAATTGTAATAACTGTATTACAAGATAAGATGTACAAACTTGAATTGATAAATTGGAAACCATTTGAAATGTAGCATCCGAGGAATTAAAATACTATATGGTTGCAATTCCAAAAATATTCCGAAGATTTTACTTTTAAATCTTCTAGCTCTGGTTCAGTTCTCTCTCTAGGTGAGATATTATTGAAATATCTTATGAAGCTTTACTCTGGAGCATTTTCTGTGAGATTTTTTGTGCCTAGGATATTTCAAATATGCTCATCTCGTTCCAGTACTTTTTTTGGCTTTTTCTTGGAATAGATTTTGTTTTTGAAGACAAAGAGCAGACAATCTTGTATCTTAATCCTGTAGTTGAAACATTAAAACTCCATTTTCTCTAAATTTTGTCCTAAGACTCTTCATAATTGAGGCCTTTTCAAAGATTTTTCTGCAGTCTGAATGGTGTATCATAGCTTGTTGAATTACCACAAAATGAGCTGCCATATCGTAGTTTTACTTCGAACACTGCTTGATATCTTGTGAATGATGAGTTATGGTTGATATATCTTCGCAAAAAACTCAAGGAGTAACTACTTGACCTTAGTTTCTTGCTCAAATCCTTCAGATGTTTACCCTGGCTCAAAATTTCATCAATTAGCAAACCAAAAAACTTTGTTGATTTTCCAATTTAATCTCTCCATTTGGAATATTTATATAAGTAAAAGAATCTAAACCTGCATGTGTTGTTTTGAGTAGCACTGCCTTGGTGTTCTCTTCATTCATTTCTAGACTGTTGTTCTCAAATCATTAAGTTCCTCTAAGTGGTATCACTTTTGCAAGATTTGTTCTTCTGATAATGTAACTGCTATAACAAGACGGTTGATCATCGGCATCATTCAACATAAAAAAGTATAGAATTTCTATAAATCACAGCTATTGTAACAACTATTAGTGAAACCCTTCATATAGAAGAATTATTGGGGTATTTTTGAGTATTTTTGAGAATTTTTTGACTGTCAATATTCGAAGATTCTTACAATTGTAATATTTTCTCAATTAAATCAATATCAGCCTACATAAATAATAATATAACATGAATATATTGATTTTGTTTCCATCCCTTTGCTCAAAATGGTGAATGAGCCAGTTAATTTGATGAAGAATCTAATCAGAGAATTAACATCTTTTTCAGAAATTACATCGGTTTATTGTTTGTATAGTATTGAACTTTTAGAAAAAAATAGGGATGAAACCGTTTCTGACTGCATTGGTATCCTGTTATAATGGAATAATTCCAGATGCTGGAGAACAGGGAACAATTGGAAAAGTTTGAAAATATATTTCCTATGACATACGGAAAACGAATTCTACAGTAGGAAAGTTTTTTCATTTTCTGCATTGGATGATATTTGACTTTGACTTTGTTGTGGTGAAAAATTAATTTCATATTATATTCAATTAAATTCAAAACCGAAAGAAATATTCATCCTTTTTTTTCATTTCAGTTACCAGTTCTATTTCTGTAACTGTAAGTTCCAATTTCCTTCAATATTATGTATTTCTGAGTCAATTAACCCAGAAATTATTTGATACAGGTGAAGGTGGCGTTGATTTTTCAAAGTAATTTGAACTGCGAACAAAATAATCTCAAGGAGGGGATAGAGAGAGATCAATTGATACTAAGTAGAAACACAGGAAAATGTTGGGAAATCAATTTTTGTAAAAAAATAATACGTTCATTTCAGATAGATTCACATTGATTTATATGGAAGAATTGAGTACATAAATCAGCCATAAATACATGAGTAAGTGTCGGAGTAAATGATAAACACATCAAAGAAGGACATAATATAAAAAAATGGAATAAAATAGAAACAAATGCTCAATCCAATATTTACAAGATGAGTAAATGAAAATAGCATGATACCACATTGCGCTGTAGTAAATATCAAGCAAAACTACTGACAGTTCATCAAAATAGACACCAAAATACTCCATAAGGTCCGTAATTATACATAAGGTTGAAGAGAGCATGTTATATTACATTTGATCCGCAAAATTAGAATAAAAGTAATCATGGTGGATTGGATCTCTTTTCAGGAGATAATAAAACTTTACAGTAACTGATATTTAATTTTAGCACGTTGTTTGTACACAGAAAATTGATAGTTTCCAAGGAAATCTGTAATCTGACACAATCCTGACCATCTTTATTGATAGCTACCATTTTCAAATTATTTTATTATTTAATTTTTTATTATTTATATTTAATTTTATATTATATTTATTTTTTTTTTCAAAATTTTGTAGAGATAGGTTAAACACAAAAATAATAACGGTTTCAAATCAGATCCCTGTGGCACACCGAAAGAAGCGGAATACATTGCAGATTCACATCCTGCATAATTGACATATTGATAATGATCCAAAAAATATGTCTCCATCATTACTAAGTACTGATACGAAAATCCTACACATATTCTGGTCAAAGGTCTTCTGAATATTCATCTTAATAATATCTATCTGATTGTATAGTTGATCGATTCTTACTAAAAGCATTAACAGGACCTGAGAACGAGAAAGAAGTTTCTGAAAATGCAGATCGAGATTCTGAATGCTCATATAATTGAGATTCAGAGTAAGAACAACATTCTACTTGAAAATAGTGTTTGTTGAAAATGTATTAATCAAGATCCTGCGTTAGTAGGTATGAAACAGAAAAACTTAAAACAAAATGAAGAACAATTCTAATATTCAGTCGAAATATTATTGGCGACCATTTATCCTCCTCGAACAAATAATCGCAAAGGCGAAGCAATGACTAAATCTCCGAACCAGGAGAGTTCATGTGGAAGCGTAACAGTGGTGACATTATGTATATATAATGGGTGATTTTGATAAAACACTCAATTTGCATCACATATTCGAAAATTTTATTGAAATTGATAACTTGGCCTTTGCCATTTTCATTTTAAACATAACTTCATGTAAATGTTGTCCGCGGCTCCGAATCAAGTGGTCCATTCGGAAGGTCCAATTTTGCGTCACTTTTTCGAGCATTTCGGCCTGTATCCCACTAATTATGCGTGTTATATTATGCTGTAAGGCTTAAATCGTGTTCGCCTTGTCCACATACACTAACGACTTTACATAACTCCACAAGATATACTCCAGAAGCGTAAAATCGCATGCTCTTGGCAGGCAATTCACAGGGCCATTTCGAGAGATAAGCAGATCACCAAATTCATCCTTCAACATGTCCATTGTTTCACGAGCTGTGTGGCATGTGGCACCGTCTTGATGAAACCACATGTCAACCAAGTTCAACTCAGCCAACTGGGGCAAAAAAAAGTTGCGTATCATGACTCGATATCGTTCGCAGTTGACGGTAACGTTGCTTCCACGTTCGTCTTTGAAAAAAAATGAACCGATGATGCCACCAGCCCATAAACCACACCAAACTGTCGTTTTTTCGGGATGCACCGGTAATTACTGTATGGCATGTGGCTGTTTATCACTCCAGATGCGACAGTTTTTTTTATTTACATATCGGTTAAGCCAGAAATGAGCCTCATCGCTGAACACAATTTTTCGATAAAACAGCGCATTTTCATTCAAGCTGTTTCATTCCAAGGCCCATTCACCAAAAATTAGACGTTGTGGTAAGTCATTCGGCTTGAATTCTTGCAGAAGTAAAATTTTATGGACTTTCAAACCCATATCAACACGTAAAATTTTCCATCGGATTGAGTAACACATGCCTAATTGCTGAGAACGGCGACCAATTGACATTTCATGATCCTCATTAACACTGTACGCTACGGCTGCAATATTTCCTTCAGTACGCACTGTACGCATGCGAGACAATGGTTTAATGTCGAACAAAGTAAACTTGGTGCGAAATTTTGTGATAATAGCACGAATTGTTGATTCACCAGGTCGATTATGACGACCATAATATGGTCGTAACAAACGATACACATTTTACAACGATTGCAAATTTCACCAATTTGTAATCGTTGCTCGTTTGTAAGTCTTTCCATTATAAAATGGCAGAGTATACTGAAAACTCTTCACTTTGACAGATGACGTTTGGATGCCATTACCAACCAGTGCCGTCAACCTGAAAAACTTGAGTCTTAAAAAATCACACGTTGTATATAATACGTGAATCATATTCAGCTGATTTTCCATTTCAGCTCTTCATATTTTGCGTTCAGCAGCCATATGAATAATGCCCATAGATTATTTCTGCCTAACTTCCTTTACTGAAGATATTAAACATTAATTATGCCACTGATGAATTACGGACGTATTTGTTTTTGAATTTCGATATAACGAAAGTAAATTTTTCATCTTCGATTCGTTTCGAAACATTCATCATCTAAAGAAAGTCTCGTTTTGCTATGAGAAAGACAAACATAAATTTTAAAGCGAGTCTCTTTGATGTCTAAAATTGCGAAAGAAATGATCGAGCATCAGTGGAACTTAGCGATGAAAAGAAAGCTTCTGGTTCATTCCGTTGATATTAAAAGCGGGAATCTGAAGGGATTCTACTTTGATGGAATTAAAACGAATTTACATTCGGAAGAAGCTCATAAATACTTTACTTGAGGTGTATTTATTTTTCCATGTCGTTAAGTTTCTTTGTGTAACGTATAATAGTAAGTCGACTTTTTGGCGTTGTCATTTTAAATTTTGGGCGTATATTTATATAACTATATTCATCACTACTTAGTATGTGGACAAAGTCGCTTTCTCTGTTCCTATATCACTATGTATGCTTAAATCTTTATAACTACGCAACGGATTTTGATCCGGTTTTTTAAAATAGAGTGATTGAAGAGGAATGTTTATATGTGTAATAACATCCATTAAATAGTATAGAAATAGTGTTATTTTTGAGGTTTCTAATGTGATGTAAATAATTACATTTTTTCTGCTTACATTGCAAACGCAGGCTGAACCCTACGAGATTTATCAAAATAATGTACTAATTATTGTACACATTGAAAAGGTCTACAGAAAACTCCGCTATGGTATATGTCTATCTCTTATGGATATCCCACAATAACATTTTTTTGTCATTTACTTTTTACGACAAATAATTCCTAATTCTCGAAGCGATTTTAACCAATACTACATTAATCATTATACCTTAATACATTCTTGATTTAATACAGATTTATATGGCCCGTTACAGCATATGGTTTAAATGAATATTTGGGAAGATATAACAGATATACAGAGAAAGCAACTTTGTTCTATACTGTGTATAAAACAAATATTTCCTGCAACTGGGTTTTTTTACCTGTAGGAAAATAAAGACTTATTATTATTATATGTTGAATTTGTTCATACAGTTGAAAGCATTCTGACATAGAAACCTTTTGAGTACAAGAGTCAATCTTTTTCTGGATGTATATTCGTATACAATATGGGTTCATGAAAAATTGAATTGCAATTAGAATTTATTTCCGAAATGAATTAATATAACAGATAGAATATCTTGTTATCATCATGTTACGATTTCAGTATAATTTATAATATAAAGATGAATCGCAAAATATGTTGGTGAGCGCATAACTCAATAACTCCTGGACCAATTTTGCCAATTCTTTTTTAAAATGTTTGTTGAAGCCCAAGGATGATTTTTACGGCGAGTAAAAATTCGAATAATTGCCTGGAAAAACCAATAAACAGCCCTTAAGTTTACCCATTCAAACGTTTTCTAACGAAAATGTAGAGTCAATGGCTGGATCGATTTCACTATTTTTTTTGTTGTGTTTGTTATTGCCAGGGAAAAAATTTAGAAAATTGCGTGTAAAATTCAAAAATTTAATAATACTTAATTAATAATATAAGTAGGAAATAATTATTAATTCTCAAAAACGCCTAATTATCACGACACTATTAAAACTTAAATTTAATATCAAATTTTGGTAAGTTGAAATAGACTAACATACACGTTACTAACATAGCACGTGGTATATTTGATTATAAAGAAGAATACATAGTTTCTTTAATTTACAGTTGAAATTTCGTTTTTAAAAATGTTACTTATTATATGTACAAACTTAAGTCGCAGAACTCGCAATGCAGCAAGTCAAAGATATAAAAGAGCAAGTCAAACTGACGAGCAATGCAAAGCTCGGAATGAAGTTGAACGGAATCGATGAAATCGAAATTAACAATAAATGAAAAGGTTGCGTTTAGCTCCTGTCGACCTCAATTATAACGTTGAAATAGATTACAGTTCACATGAGATCGTTGCTATTCGACCAATGAACGTTGTGTGTCAATATTGGCAAAGTTTAATCGTTATTGATAAGAAAATACTACCAATGATGCAACAAAACATTGTGCGAATAGTTAATTCAAATAGACGCTATTGGTACAGCCACCAGAGCCACTATATTCATTAGTTTTCGGGAATGGACTAAATTCTAAACATTTTTTAACTTTTATCCGGCAAATATCTCATATAATGATGAGATATAAGGGACAAGTACTTGATTCGAAATTAGGAACATGCCGTGCAACTATAGAACGGACAGGTTAATAAGTTTTAATACATCAATCGTATCAATTTTTTTTGATAATTCGACTGATTTGAAATAACTGGAAGTATAGCAGTTCCTTTGTAATTGAGTAAGTAAGTTCCTGGCTCCACACGGGATAAATATTGAAAACGAGATAGTATAGCACAAATAGTAGAATATGTCCTTCCGGCTCTTTGAAAAATATTCAGATAAAAATAAATGAACGTACAAAGCTCGCCGGGTCAACTTGTTCTTGTAATAAAAATAATAAGCATTTACGTGATGAGGCCAATCTGCATGGCTGTTGTTGATTGCTGGTTGTTCAAAGCGAAGCTTCCTGCCTAATGCATTAATGATAAAAACGTATTCGCCGACTTTGACGATTCGGTATTTACACCGGCATTGAATTGAATGAATTCATTTTCAGAAACGTGCGTTTTGGGAATCTCAAAGTATTTAATGTATTATATGAGCTTGCAGAGTTTAATTACAGAATTACTTTGATAAGACCGTTTTGAGATTTTGAATAACTGCGACAGGCTGTAAAATCTACAATAAAGTGATTTCACTAGATGTGAAAAGGGTGTATCCTTTGTATGAATAATATCAAACGAAATGTTTTGTTTGAAGGGATTTAGGGTAAGTTACCTATTTAACGGTTTATTATTCCGTAAAATAGCTTTATTTCAAATCGAGAATGAAAAAAGGGGTGTCTCAGAATATTTTTCGTTTTCAGATGTTGAATAAAAATTAACAATATCAATTGAAACTCGTTTTATTTATTGTTAAATTAAAGAGCAGTTCTCGAAGTTTATTTACGAAAAACAACCGTTTGCAAATGCGCACCATTCGCTTCTTCACACTCATTTAACCTGGAGCTAAAACTTGCAATCACTTGCTGGAGCATCGCTCTTGGAATAGGGTTGATTTCTCCAGTGATTCTTTGCTTCAAAACATTCAGGTCAGATGGCAATGGATTGTAAACTTTGGTTTTTAGGTAGCCCCATAGGAAAAATCAGTAGGCGTTAAATCAGGGCTCCTCGGTGGCCAGTTGATGTCTCCTTGGTGGCTTATCACTCTTCCAGAGAATAAATCGTGAAGAGCAGCTGATGAGTGATTTGTAACATGAGGAGTGGCTCCATCTTGCTGTAAAAAGGTGCTGCGGTTGTAGTCATCCCGGTTTTGTATTTCTGTAGCTAAAGAAGTCCGAATCATGTGGCCGGCCATATGGATCAGAATTAACGTTCTGAGTTCGACCTTGGTCATCCTCAAAAAGATAAGGACCGATAATTGCTTAACTTGATATGGCAGCCCAAACAATAACTTTTGGCGAACAAAAGGGCTTCTGATGCAATTCTAGCTATTCTCGGAAGCCCAGTATCTGCAATTTTGTTTATTCACATGACCGTTGATGAGAAAATTCGATTCATCGGATAACCAGATGTTATTGAAACTCCTAGAACGGTTTTCTTCTGCAGAATTCGACCCCTGCTACCTGCAGTTGACGCTTAGTGGTCAATTCAAGAACGAAAAACATTCTGAGACACCGTTCAGTTAATTTGTGGATCGAATTTAACTTCAATTTTCATATTTTTGTATGAAAATTTTAATGGATTTATTATTTTTTGACGATTGTACTATGTTTAATGAAGCGTTTATATTTTGAATATCACATAGTTTTTTCCAAATAATTTCGTGGAAATAAATGCTGCTAATATGAGAGATTCATTCAATTTCTTCAAATTGTACGAGGTCTGTTCAAAGGAAAGGTGAATTTTGTATCCTCGCGGGCTGTGCACATCAGATTATCGAAATTTTTTTGTTATACACATACGTTTCTTATATATTGAAATCATCAGCAATTTTGGATTAGTAGTCGGTTTTTGACAACTGAAAATGCGAGTCAAGTTTCTTTGTGTTCATCGATTTTTTGATTTTGAAAAATATGGATCGAAAGAATCGGTATTAAATTCTGCGTTAAAGATGGAATAAAGTGCTTCAACGCACTTAAAATGTTGGCGATGACATTCGGCGAGTCTACTTAGTCTCAAAAAAATGTTTATAAGTGGTACAAGCGCTTTACAGAAGGCCGAGAAGATGACGATGAGCATCTACTTCAACAAGCAAAAAAAACATCGAAAGAGTGAAGAAAATGGTTTTGGAAAATCGTCGAAACACTATTAGAGAAGTTGCACAGGATGGCGGCATATCAATTGGCTCATGCTATGCAATTTTCTGGAATATTTTGGGCATGAAATGTGTGGCAGCGAAGTTTTGAGCATAAGCAACTTCTCTTAGGAGTTTTAGAAATTAGAATTACGTCAACGGCAATCCAGATTGGCTCAAAATGGTCATAATTTGTGACGGAACTTGAGTATATGGTGATGACGTCGAAATCAAGGCCTAATCCTCCCAATGGAAGCGTCCGGAAGAGCCAAGACCGAAAAAAGTTCGATCAAATGTGAACGTTTTGCTCATTGTTTTCTTCGATTACAACGGCGTGGTGCGCCATGAGTTCTTGTCAACAGGTCGTACGGTTAATGAGGAACACTACTGAGAAGTTATGCAATAGGAGAAGCAATACGGCTCACACCATCGTCATTGTGGAAAAACAAATCATGGATTCTGCATCACGATAAAGCACCAGCGTACACATCAATGCTTCATGTTCATGATTTTTTGGCCAAAACAACACCGTAATCATGGCTCCCACCGTATCCACCAGATTTGGCCTCCTGCATTTTTCTCTTACCCCAAAACTGAAGAGACCAATGAAAAAAAAGCGTTTTGCCACAATTGATGAGATAAAGTTGGAATCGAACAACGAGCTGATGGCCATAGCGGATTTCAGAACTGCTGTGAGGATGGGAGAAGTGCTAGCATTATATCTGCGGAGGATTACTTCGAAGGAGACAAAATGAATATTGATAAATAAATAAATACTTTCGAAAAAAATCAAAATTCATTTTTTCTTCCGAACAAACCTCGTACTTTGTCGAGGTATTTCAATTTCAAAATTCTTGTTACAGTCTTTTACGCTAATTGAGCATTAGACGCTCCACAAGGGAGGGTCATTTTCACTATTTTCGTGAGGGGAAAATTATGCAAACCCCAAAGAGGGTGTTCATAATAATTTCAGAAAGGCAAAAGTGGGGCATGACTCAGAAAAGGCTTGGAAACACTTCTACAGACTATGCTTTAATTTAAGGAAATTTACCTTTTTCATCATTGCAATAATTCAACTATATATTGCACTTTGATGGTTTTTTTTTATTCTTTCATAACTTATCTTCTATTAGGTGAACGGAGCCTCTCATTTTAGGCTTAACGCTACTTATATTCCTGAAACAATTTTTATTTTCACCTTTTCGATTCCATAAATAAACCCACCTACTCCTTAGTTTTTCACTTGGACAGTCTAATGAATGCTTGAGTTTTTCAGCTCCATCTTACGTATTTGACCCAGGAATAAAACAAATTATTTGGGATTCTTCCCGAGGCTATCTTATTGTCCAATTTCATCCAAGAATTCCGGAGTTTTTTAAATTTGATCATTTCTTGTATATATAACTGTCTGTAGGTATAGCTCACCCAGTTGTATTATTAGTTATATCGCTTCTGGTTATAGAAAACAGACTGGTTTGTTTTCAATTTGGTTTTCTCTTGTATGTGGAATTGAATTCATTTCTAAATATTGTTTTGGTTTCTGATTTTCTCTGATATTTCGGTTTGTGTTTTAGTAACAATTTTCGATATGCCACTGATGATAAAACGTGTGGATATGTAAAAAAACGATGTTTTAACGCTGTAAAAAACTTGATTAACGTTTTTCATGAAACCTTTCGCGCAATAACTTTTATTTGTTACTTTATATAGTAAGTTTCATGTGAATCCAATTACTGGAATATCTCTTTTTTCAGAAAATGAAAACAAAATGTGACGTCGTCGATCAATACAACAAGGGCCCGTTGTGATTGTGATATATAAAATCGCGTTATGGTTGACAAGATGACAGAGGATTCTGGCCCAAGTCACCCCCAACCACAAGCTGACACGTAAGTTGTTTTGAAAAACGTTTTACGAAATTTATCACAAAAATTGGGAAATTTAATTTTTTTCGGAAACATTTTAACCTACTCTGAAATATCGTCAAAAATTGTGGCATTTTATGTGCGAATCTTCTTCGAACTCGATGAGCTTTCAAAATGAAAAAAGATTAAATCATTCTGAAACTGAAATTCAGCTGAAAAAAAAATATTTCATGAAATTATTGATGACTGCTTTCTGATAAATGTATAGGATAAATTTGGATGAAGTAAATTTATTCCTATGTGAAATATTTTCATTATTATTGTCGAACAATAACATTCAAAAACCTTCGAACTTTCAAAAAATGTGCAAGGAATTATCAAAAGTTTTCTTATTACCTCTCATTTACTTGAACTTTTGATTTACTTTTTTATTGTATTGAATTGACGCCTTTCGTCGTTATAAACGAATTCTTCAGACGTTAATAAAACACTGACTAACGTGCCATGCTATGCATTTAATGAAAGTGTGTATCAAAAGTTCAAGTGTTTGAATTTTATTTTATATTTAATTCAGTACATTCATGACTTCAGTTATTGAAAATCCCCATTCTGATTGCAAGTTCAACATATTTTTGCAATTTTAGTTCCAATATGTATATAAAAAGCTTAAAACTCGTCTTCTTCTCAATTGATTTCTGAAAGAAGAAGGATAATATAAATGTGCTTCATGCTGAATAGAGAAAATTTGACTTTCGAAACTCCATTTTAGTATTTTGTACATTCAATTTCTAATTCAATTAACCAGTACATTGGAGAAAATTTTGACCTAAATTGCAATAGAACCTGAAATTGTTTTGTAATTGATCCATGATGAAATTTGACAGATGACCTTTTTCGTAAAAAATGCAATTGGAGATAAAAATCATTTCCCTCTTTCTCGATAATTAATATTGATATATTTTTTATCATATCTTTTATCAATGAAGAGATACAACTCATTAAAACAAACACAGTGTTTCAGAATATTCTATGATTCACTACTCTGTACTTTGCAGGATCAATGCAAAAACTACAGAAAGCTGTGGAGATTCACTCAGTTCGCAGAGGTGAGCCTATTTTTATTAAAACCTTTTCTCTGATGATTCTCTAGCGATTTTGCTTTGATGTTCGATTTTTTCGGGGTTGCCTTTCGATTGAACTCGTGATAGAATTTTTCCGGACGTAACGTCAAATGATAGCGAGTGAAAGCCTCGAGCTTTAGGATTGTAACATTAAGAGTTTTACGTGAAAAATATCCTTCGAAATGATTAATTGAGAGGAACAGAAAGCGATTGGTGAGTTGGCGCGTTTCGACACGAATTCTGACATCGTGTCAGGTTCTTTTCAAGTGATAGAATGATTGCATATTCAAGTGTGCAATAATTATTTCGATATATATATATATATATATATATATATATATATATATATATATAATAATAATAATAATAATATAATTTTATTGAGAAACATTCCTTACATAGTAAAATTACATTCATTTCAATTGATAAATAATTACAACTAAGAGAAATGCTCTCAAAAGGACCGAATTCAGTTTGGAGTCTGATCTTCCATTCAGCCCTCGAGCATAAAATATTGGTTCATACAAAAATCTTGGTTAAATTCATATTTACAGTAATATACAATTTTGATTGAAAAGAGATATGAATAGAGATATAACAGAGAAATAAAACATTTGAGACAATTTCACATGGTGAAGAACATTAGTGTTAAAAAGATATACAAATATATGATACAAAAAATTGATTTAAACATTATTGCCTACATCCGAATCATCGAAGTACTCTGACACACTATAGTACGCCTTTGTTAAGAGCAGAGATTCAACTCTCCACTTAAACAAATGAGCTTTCAGTACTTTCAAATTCGATGGTAAATGGTTGAAAATTTTAATGCTCTGACAATAGAGAGAGTGCTCAAATTTAGCTGTTCTATGCATAGGAATAAGTAGCACATCCCTGTTTCTTGTTGAATACTCATGATTACTATTCAATTTAATAAACCTATCTTCATTTTCTTTAACATATAACAAACATGTTATAATATAAGTAAACATATAATATATATATATATATATATATATATATATAAGTAAAAGATTGTTGGGTTATCGGCGATTTAGGCAGTTAAATTAATACAGGTGAAAAATACCTACATTTGACATAAGTTGTTAAACTTACAAAAAACAATACAGAAGTCATCCAATGTTAATTAAATAGAATGCAATAAAATTGTTTCAGAATGAGTATAACCATGTAAACATGAATAAAATAATAGTGACGTTTTTCATGACATAGGTTACTTTTTGAATGACACATAAGTTACGACGTTCTCTGTACGTGATGATAAGTGTCTGGCTGTTGGTCTTAGCCATTATTAATAATGCCAGTCTCATCTAAAGAGAGTAAATAGCTGTATATAGAACTAAGACTTTCAATGTCCGTTCTTTTATTAATGTTGTTGAAAGAAGAAGAAGCATGGCTTGCGAGTGCGCATATAAAGAAGAAGAAGCATGGCTTTGCGAGTGCATGCATATATTTCTAACGCTCGAAACATGTTGACTATACATAATATATATATATATATATATATATATATATATATATATATATATATATATATATATATATATATATATTTATATATATTGAAAGTTAATTTGAGGACAGTTTGATTTCATACGGTCTGATTAACTGTCAAGTTAACTTTGATGACGTCAATATTGTTTTCGTTATTCAAAATAGCATGAGAGCCCTTGAGGGATCGATCTTCACCCCTCTCAAAATCAGTTGAGTCCTTTTTTATGGTATGTTATTCATTTATGAACACATGTTTCGAGCGTGAGCTCATTTTCAAGACTAAAATACAGTAAGGAACGAACAACAAATTTATATCTACAAAATGGATGTAAGGAGGTCGGTTAATTGAAAATCTTAGTGTTCATTTACGATGTCTTCTTTTTTCTTCCAAGAACTGCATATTTCAATTGCCTAAAAAGGCATTTATCACCTGCGTGTAAGCACTTGGTTTTCTCAAAGTCTATAAAGTGGTTAGAGTTAATACAATGTTCTGAGAATCCAGTTTTATTAGCATTGTACAAAATCGACCTTTTATGTTCGTCAACCCGAGTTTTTATTTTTCTTCCTGTTTGGCCGATATAGAACGCTGGACATTAATTACAAAAAATTTTATAAATCCCGCTTTTGTCTTCAACATTTGTCATTTCTTTATTATTCACTAAAAGTGACTTAACATTTCTTTTGTAATGTACTAATTGTTCTTATCTCTTTTTTCTTTAATCTTTTGCGAAATTTTTCGCTGAGTTGAGGTATGAAATTAATAAAATGATATTTTTGTTCGCTTTTTATAATTTGAGATGGATAAATTGAATTTAAGAGAATTTTTCGTTGCTTTTTTCTTATAAGATTCAATTTATCAATAAAATTATTGTAAGATTTCATTTTTCCGCCATTTATGAGATCTAACAGAGTTTTTCTGCCGAAATTAGACGATATTGATGTTATCAACATGTGGTTTCAACAAGACAGTGACACATGCCATATCGCACATGAAACACTTCAATTGCTGCATGAGATATTTCCGGTGATCAGAATTGGCCCCTAGATCGTGTGATTTAACACCATTAGATTTTGTTTGGGTTTACTCAAAATCATAAATTCAAAGTTGGATCAACGAAATTCAGCCACATTTATACAGAATGGTCATGGAAAACTTCAACAAAAAAGGAGTGCTTAAGTGTATGCAACTCGATGTGTTATTCCATAAATAACCTTCATGTTTTTCATGGTTCAATAAAAAATCACGATCAAAAGACTTAAAACTGCGTTTTCTATCCATTCAAATGTTGCGTTAGTTTTGGAACACCCTATAGTTTGTAATGCGTTAGTATTTATCAAAATTTTATGGATGAACACAAACTACGAGACTGATATCTTTCATTTCATTCTATGAATACTCTAAAATATATAATTTTCTTTCATTTTCAGACGAAGAGATTTATCACACATTTGGTATTCTTATTGACGCATTAGAAAAAAAAAACATTGGATTATATTTGGAATTCTCCTCTTTCTTTAAGTACAGTTTTAATAATCCGACAGATATTGTGTTTGGAGTTCTTATAGCGTCTATTTTTTGGACATCAAAGTCGGCTTAATGTATCGGAAGTTTTCCGTCAGCATCTTGATGTCGTTTCGGCTATATCGGAAACTCATCACAATTCTCTATGTGTCCGTTTGTTCTTCGAGCTATAGATTTGATTGATTAGGTTGATAACGGAACATGGCCAGTTTGATGAGTTTAATCCCTGACTAAGCATATTTGTATTCTGGTCATCTCTGTGAAACTTACGATAACCATTGTTGTCGCGACGTATTCACAGTGACAAGTATTGGGCTTGTGTATGTTATTTGCGCTTGGACGGGCGCACGTGTTATACAGATATTCGATAATGATAGATATTGATTTATACAGCCTGGACCGTCGTATACTTTACGAAAACTGGAACAAGAACAATGAATTAGCATGCTGAAGCTGCTGCTAATAAAAAGACATTTTTGAATTGAACTGCTCGGTCGATTGAAGTCATGCGTAATAATTGGCGCTTCCGGTGAAACCGGAAACGACTGAAAGCTTTCGTCTTCGCTTTGAATGAGACCTCGGAATTTATATTGAGATTCATAGATTGCCATTCATGTTGCATATTTTCAAATTCAATTGAATTGTTTTGAATGGAATTGATTTCGTGGCAAAAATATGTAGTTATTCAGATTTATTTGATTGAGGGGTTATCTAGAAACTGAACTTATTTGAAGATGATAAAATTAGAAGCATTCATTCTTGAAATGAAGGCTTTAATTTTTTGTTGATAGTTTTTCTCTCTGCCAATATTTTCCCAGGAAAACGTTTTACGAGAAAAAATAGATACTAAAATTGGAAAAATATGTTTCTTGTTGCCACATGTCGAAACAAGTAGAAGCTGATATTGAATTCTCGTGGTGAAACATGAAACGGTCTAGGATTTGAACAAGTACAAGCTTTGCCAAAACTTTGAAATGGATTTTACTCAAGGGTTAATTTTATTATCATTTTCACTTTATTGAGTATTATTATATGCCATTTTTAAGTTTTAGTACAACTAATTTGTAGCGAAACATTCTTAACAAATACAACTTTCCATATTTACGTCTCTTATGGCAAACAATAATGTTTTTTTGTGATAATCCTATGTATATTACGAATATTGAAATCATCCCAACACTTTATGGAAATACAAGTCAGTAAATTGTTTTGTTTAACAAGGAACTCATCAGTTGTGCAAAATCCAACAAGCGAAAGGCGGTATATATCCTTTCGGAAGTGGCGCCATATTAAGTCCAACAAGTCTGAAGACCTGTATTAAAAAAATATAGCTACGGTTTTATATATATATTTTTATATATACAAGTTATATATATAGTCTTAAAATCATAGGAACTAAGAAATTAAACATTAAATGGAATTTCATTAAAAAAAAACTAAAAATAAAAACTAAACCCAAAATTTTGATTGTAAGTTAGTAAAATAATAACTAAACTTCATATTTTAAGGGTTCTCCAAAGAATCATAACAAAGGGGGCACCAAGCTTTTTGCGAAAGACATACAAATTTTTTACACTTCTGACAAAAAAATCTACTTTTTGAATCTTTTACGCAAAAGAAGCATCTTTTTGAGTTCCTGGAACAACTTCTTCTTGTGGTTGAATGTTAGCATTGTTAGCAGAAGTACCAGCATAATCTTGTCTTCGGTCCCGTACTGCTCGTGGTACATTTTGCTCCAAAGAACGCCGTTCTAAATGCTGCGCACTGAGCTCTAATGCCAAATTCTTCAAATATAATCTTCTTGTTACTGAATACTGTTTACTATTAACAGCGTAAATTATCTGCGAATACACTTCAGCCATGTTTAATAAGGCATAAAAAATTACCATCGGCCATCGTCTGGTGTTTCTTGCTACGTCAAAAGTGGCAGATAACTTATCCAAATTATCAACGCCGCCTTTAGTTCCATTGTAATAGGTAATTATTTCAGGCTTGAATTTTTCAGCAGTTTTCTCGTCAATTGCGTCGTCATGGTGTAAAGATGAAACTAAAAGTACGTTTTTATATTTTTTGGAACATCATCTGCATCCACTTGTTCCCACAGTAGACGTAGTTTTTCTTGTTCTTTTTACATTTCTTAAAATGAAACGAAAAGTAATTAGTTGATTTAAAATCAAATTACCAGTATCAAAGTCCAATAATAGTAATTGATAATAAAATTATTACTTACCTAAGTAAAACAAAACTATTATTAATCGGAAAATATATATCACAAGAAATGGCGCCAAGTCTCACAGACCTTTATTTGTAACTTCGTGAAACTAACAAACTCTCGCTTGTTACGGCAGTACTAGCCACAATTGAAGGTACATGAGCGTACGAGAAATTACGATAAATTGCCGAGACATGCCGAACGATTTTCGGGTAAAGAAATCCGAAAGGATAAATATATATATATATATATTTTTCAATGTTAAAACTAATAAATGAAAAAATAACGTTTTTCACATTAAAATAAGCCTGTTATTGCTGAAAACTTTGAAAATAAGCTATCTTAAACAGGCAATCATTCAATTTTATATATATATATATATATATATATATATATATATATATATATATATATATATATATATATATATATATATATATATATAATTTCTAGTCTTCCTTCTTCAATATCTTTATTCGATCATAAAATTAACCATAAAACTTCATGAAAAGAGCCAAACACTGCAATTATCTCAACAACAGAGCATTACCATCAATCAATTAAATATATAGCTAGACATTGAAGCACAATTCAAAGTTTCTACCACTTTTCCATTATAATTAAAACCTGACAACACCTGAATTTAAGCCATATTGGTCAATTACTTCTCTGTTATCCAACAATCATAATCCTAGTTTTATGAAACCAAGTAATGGAAAGTCGTTCGAATCAAACATTAATCTTCAGTAAAGTTAAAAACCTGAAAGGTTTTCAGTGTATATTGGACTTTAACGTCAAATCCTATGGGCTAGTTGTTTGTTTTCGTAATAGAGATTGATATTGAAATTTCTATCAATTTTTCTGTGAAAAACGCTTGCATCTAAGTACACACATCCCGGTCATGTTGTCGTAAAAATGGGATAATTGAGACATGCTTTGAATGAAATCGAGCAGAAGTGATTAGAAGAAGGAAATATATATACTGTAAACAACAACAATATACTTTCATTCAAATTTAGCTTCAATAAATTGAAATATTTGAAATCTCATTTCCAATGACTTTTTATGATTATTTGAAAGAACTCTACAGACGTTTCGAGTTGTAAACTCATTCTCATTTATCGTATGAACTAAATTCCAAAATATAAAGCATAAATACATCAAAGTAAACATAGATAGTAGTGTCAATTCTACTTCTATTGGAAATAGATATATGGTCGATTGATGAATGAATTATTCTGTAAGCATCTGAAGAAGTCGTTTGTAACGACGAAACGGGTCATGCTATGTAGCGCAAACTAAACAGCGCAATATTCTTCAACTTGGCAATACTCGTATCTCCCAATTCATGTGAATTTACTTCCCAGACAATTGATGTGTTCCACCAATGAACAACACGTTCTAAATTTTCTTCATTGCCGTAAAACATATTTATTGACTTTGAAAATAATTTGAGGTTAATAATAATAATGTTGAAATATAATTAAAATGTTGGTTAATAGTAATATAATGAATAATAGATGATAATAATATAAAGAATAAAATAATAATTAAATCACTTCAAGAATTAAAATCGAACAGATTGATTTTCTCATTAATAAGACAGACTGCAATTCTGTTACATTAAAAATTGAATTCCACCAGCAATATTCGTCAGACAAGCCATAAAAAAAGTCATCACTCACACTGCATGGAATTCTTAGAATTATGAGTTCTAAGAATAACGATCCGATGAAACAAAAAACTCAGTTGAAAGTGCAATGTTGTCATTCACTTTATATTGAACGCAGAATATCTATTGTTAACTATATTGCTGAAAAATGCAACACCGTATTAGATGCTCATCTTTTCAATTCGGTGTATTTTTTATCTTATGTCTACAAATTTACTTCAAACAGAAGGGATATATTCTGGAACAAAATGGAAAGATCGTTACTCTTCATTTTGAAGTGTGAAAACAAACTTTTACTCTTGCTGCGATAAAAATTATAAATCATTAGAAATTTAGAATGATAATCCGGAGAAATATTTTCTGTGAATCGGATGATTGTGATTGCATTGATAAAATATACATTTGTTGGAGTATTTGTGATGTGTTGGAAAGCTTTCATGGAATTTAGATGCAATGGAGTTGGGTATTTTTACAATTCTGTCTATATTTCCTCAGGTGAGTAGGTTCATCGATTCGAAAAAGTGTGAAGGATTTTCAAAACAATATTAAACTTAATGGACTTCCATTAAAAAACTTTGCGGTTACTCTTTAGACTGTACAAATTTTTTGAAGGAACATTTCTGGAATATTTATCAACTGAAATATTTGTTTCGTATTGGAGAATATGTTATCTCAGGTCACTTAAAAAGTGCCATATTGTGAGGAAAGTCAATAAATAATGAGGAATGAAATTTATACATTGATACCAGAAATTGTATCTTTCAATCCCAAGTAAATCAAAGTTTTTGAAGATTTGACGTAGATTTGGTGGGAGTACGTGATCTGTTTGCTAATTAGTCAAATTAATGAGATTGATTTTTGTGACAAATCTCATCGTTTCGAAAGAATATATAATAAATCATCAGATGTGAAGATATTGTAACTAATACATACATATTCACAAATTGCGTTGAGTCATCAATGTCAGATTTTTCATATATGTTTTGTCTTTTTGTATTCCTAAATTTGAGTGAAATTCCAGATGTTAACATTTATTTTCATTGTGAACCTTTTACGGCGCATATAATTTCAGTTGTTTTTAAAATTCGTTGCGCTGTTGTATTTATACTGTAATACTGAAATATCTGTAGTAAATTCTATACTATTCATTCTTTTAAATAGCAACGTTGTCGTTCCTGTGTTCGTTGTTTAATCCAACGAAAGAGACAATTATTTCTCACTCCTATTTAATATTTGGAATCGGGCTAGTGCTTCGTTTATTTCATGAATGCACATGCGCCTTCATTTGAATTAACAAAAGCAGATTTATTGAAGTTTGATTTGATGTAAGAAAGTTGTTTAATTTTTAAGTGTTGAGTAGATCAAATCTTGATTTGAGACTTTCATTCGAAGACTAAGAAAAGTGTGAAAAGTGATCGATTTGGTACGGTAATATTGCCATTATTTCCTGGGAGCCTGAATACGTTCATGAATTCGGAAAAATGACATTTTTCTCCTGTAAGTATCCTGACGCTGGATATTTCAAGTGCTGTGTGAAATCATAAATTTCAAAAAATAATTGAATCGATTTCAATATTGATTTTTAACTTGAGTTATATTCTCTGATATGAAGTACTAAATTTATATGTTGGTTGAATTTTGAATATTTTACATATAACCATATTTTATGATTAGCTTTTCTGAGAAGAAACTTATGTATTCATGTGAAAATTTGTATTGTCTTCAAGTTGATGAGTATTTGTGAATTTTTCCTCCTTCACTAGTCGTCCACCAATTATTTGAATTGAATCAAATTGAAAACGTATGAAACGCAAATGAATGCTTTTTGATTAATATACTCATTGGATATTATAAAACTTATTATGATCTGTCTAATGATTGACAGTGGATAATTTAACTGAGGAAAACAATCATTTACAGAAATTGTAAGTGCAAAATGTAAAGGTACATTTTCATTCATCACCGCTCAGAAAGTACATATTTTTACTAGTTAATAAGAGAGGGTTTATGATTTTTTATATATTTTATGGGTTCATATATTCATTACAGGTTCATTCGAATCTGTTTACATATTTCAAGAAGCTACAAGTCAAGTGAAAATTGACTTCTAAATAGTATAAATTCACAAAATCGGTGAACTGGTAATTTCTTCGAAAATTTATGTAATTGATTCCAAAATCAAAACATAAAGCCAGATTTCCAAAGTTTTTTCAAATTCAAACCATATTAGAATACACAAATTTCCAGAATTCGCCTTGCGAGCCACCAGGTAGCTCACGACAGGTGAATTGACGACTGCTGTTTTGGAGCATATATAGCCAAATATTTTCTACCTTCGTGGGCGAATTAATGAGGATAAAATCATTAGCTGCGCATCAAATTTCATTTTTTGTTTTATAATACCTGTGACATTTTCAACCTCCACATCGATATCTTACAAAAAAAGGATAACCGAAATAATTGAAATGTTCGTTATATATTCGTTACCTCGGTTTGAAAATCGACTATTGGCTAACTTGTTTACCTGGAGGGAGTTATAAATGTTACGCATGAACTAACAAATCAATTCATTAGGCGAATAGAATGTAAACATGTTGTAAATTTAATTGCGAATAGGAACATAAAACTAGGCGGCGTGGTAATAAGGATGACAAAGGAGGATTGTCACGCAAATTCTCAATTCTCGATTTTCAATGCCTTCTCGACAGTTTTTTATAATTAATATGCGAATGTTTCAAAACAATTTCTGTAATGAAAGGTGAATTTTTCCTAGGAATCCCGGAGAAAATAATAGAGTTGCAATATTCAAGTATATGAGCAAATTACAAATGAAGATTTTCACGTTAATATTGAGATAACAATATTTCCTAAGTAATATTTTTTCAAAGAAATAATCGCTTCAGTTTCTCTAGATATGAATAAGATGGGTCCCTATAAATAAACATGTACAAAAATGAAATTCTTCTGGAACACAGTTGTTATGAACCGAGGCTTCGAAAAAATTTTCTTTTCGTATTTTTCCTGTGAAATTATATTTTCTCTATCATTCCATCGATAAAAAACCGGTGCTGTTCATTTCATATTGTTTTATTTGTTGATGCTTTTCAAAGGTTAGGAAAATGAGAAACAAATTATTCTTCTTGATTTGAAAATAGAAAAAAGGCGGTATTGAACATTGATAATACCTTTTTTGCTGTAATTCTTGAATTTCAGTCTTCATTTCATATTTGTGAATGTTTTCATGGAAATGAGCAATATGTACTTCGAAAAGGTTCACAGTTAACAGACGAGAAGAGATTGGTATTTTATTTCGAGAAATTTGATCAAGAATTAATCATATCCTCTTTCGAAGTCTATTGTACATTTATATTTCACTGAATTCATTTCAGACCAAAGAAACTGATTAAAGTTTTCAGTGTAGCTCTGAAATTGAAAGCAATGCTTCTATTTCTCTCAATTATTATTGACTGTATGAAATCGAATATTTCGAATTGAACTTCAGTTTTCATTTTAATTAAATTGCGCTCCTTTTGATAATAACCACAGTTTCTTCACAATCAATGTGATAGTTCCAATAGAATAAATAGTTAATAAAAAGGAAGAAATGCCTAAAAGATAACATTTTATATACTAATATTGTTTTTAAAATCAATTCATGAAATTCTTCGCGAAAATTTATTAATTAGTAATGTAATATAATCATAATGTGAAGAATGAAGGCTGGAAAACGTAAAAGTATAACTTACTATATATGTATTAAAATGTAACTTAATATTTAGATATGTTTCAGGTAACGACGTTTGTCCTAACTTCGAAATATAAGTTATTATATAGTTTTCAAGTATTATAGTGTTTGAATAACAATTCATATAACATATAGCAACGTTTATATAACATATAGAACTATATTAAATAAAAAAACATTGGCTAGGTTTCACTAGGTTAAAATTAAATAAATACTAGGTTTATATTAAATAAATACTTGACAATTGCTTCGGTGTGTTACCACATTTTCAAAAAAAGACTCCAGTAGTCTAACTTTTGAAAATGGGATAGCACCCCCGAAACAATTGTTAAGTATGTATTTATATATTAAAAATTTTGTGAAACCTAGTCAAGTGTTTATTTAATATATTAAACAATGTTTCACCAAGAGATCAGCGAACACTCAGTCAAAATATAAAACTATGTTAAAGTTTTCGAAAAATGAAGTTTGTCGTAACTTAATTAGTTATTGTTATATAACTCCATGTATTATAGTTTTTGAATAACGAAGTTTGTCGTAACTTGAAATGTAACTCAATATTTAGATAGTTTTCAGGTAACAACGTTTGTCATAACTTTGAATATAAGTTAGTTAATTAACTAAGAATATAAGTTACGAAGTTTGTCGTAACTTGAAATGTAACTCAGTATTCAGATAGTTTTCAGGTAACATTTCTCATAACTTTGAATATAAATTAGTATATAGTTTTTAAGTAACGACAATTGTCGTAACAAATGACCTCTACAATTCATTTTGATTGATTTCATTTTGGTTATATGATTTTACTCATATTCCTCATTTGACGAGTATTTTCGATTTATTTTGAAGATTTTTGTTACTATTATATAATTTGGTATTCATTGAAGAGATTATTTTATGATAATAATTCATATTATCAGGTAGGATCTATCTACCTTATTGCCTATTTATTCAAAAATATAAACGAAAACAATGAACGTTTGATTAGAAAGTTACTCTTTACAACCAGTTTTGTTTCAAAAGAAAGACCGTTCAAATAAGAAACTGTTTGTATGAGAAAAATTCTTTCATAAATAACTATAGATGAGAATTTCTCTATTTCGTGAAAAAAGATTATTTTCAGTTGGGCTATTCCTAATTGAAAAAAGTGAAAAACGCAGCAAGGGATTTATTTATTGTGCAGGACAAATGGCCTTTGAAATTTCGTAAATTTTCTGTTTTTCCCATCATTCGGAGCCCTTGACCTTTTTCTCCATTGCTCTCATTTTCGAATCATTATCCGGAATTTTCCATTGAAACAGAAAGTTGAGACTCGACATAATCAAAGAGGGTCGTCCACAATCACCGAATCCAGAAACCGCATGCTCGTTAGGCTAATTGCTGGATATTCGTGGAGCCAATGAGAATCAACTCATGGAGAAAAAAATGTAAATGTGATAAGGTCACAAGGGGTGATCCAGTGTTTGGAAAATGTCGGTGGTACGAAATGGATATATGATTTATATAACTTGTTAAATGTCTAGTCATAAAATATCCACAAATCGATCAATATCACTCTGAGTAAACAAAAAAAAAAGTACTATCAATTGTTTCAGATGAGCATTTAGAACAGTTGATAGAAAAATTTTAAAAAAATGCGGTTTGGTGGAATGGCATTGAAATGTTTTGGGTTGTATCTGTGTAATAAAGCAAAGAAAGTGGAATTTGGACACATATTTTCAGAGTTAATGAAAACGTTATATGGGGTACCGCAAGGTTGTATGTTGGGTCCAGTGTCTTCTTATTATTCATGAAAGACTTGCATAGGGTGATGAAATATAGTGGAATATTTATTCATTTATTTAAAAATACACCACTCAACAGCTTGGGCCAATTACTGAGTGGAAAAATACAATATAGTTTACAACTTAAGAAAAAAAAAAAAAACTAGAAATAATATTAATAATGCACAAACAATCTACCTGAACGAAAGCTCTGTGGGCAAGCTGACATTGAAGCTCACCCACAAGATATAGGAAAAACTAATATTTGAAAAACTTATAACTAAAAAAAAAAAAAAAAACAATCAGGCGAGAGCTCGTCTGATATCGCCAGGCACGCATGTAAATATGTCGATGACGTCATGAAAAGGCTCAAAGTCACCACAAATTTTATGAAGTGGTGAAAAAGCCAGAACATTATTACGAGCCAGAGGTGGATAAAAAATGTTCATATCTCTACAAGAAATTCTCGGAACACGGAAATTTATGAGGGAAAGAAGAAAAGAACAATCAACAGAAAATCTTATCAGCTTGTATAGGAACATTATTCCCAAATATTTCCTACGTGTTTCAAGTGATGAGACATTAAATCTTGTAATAAGTAACTCATGATTTATACCTCGTTCTGGATACACACCGTCGCAGCAAAACCATAAATATTTCAAAAATCGTCTTTTCACGGATTCAAAATTTCTTATATTACACACGTATCCTGGATTCCAAACGACACTAGCATATTCTAGTTTTGAACGTATTAAGGTATTGTATAGGAGCATAGTTGATTCAGATTGAGAGAGCCATTTAGAATTTCTTATTACAAAACCTAATGTTCTGTAACATTTTGAAACAATGAAAACAATGAAAGTTACTCCTAAATCTCTGAATTCGGCACATCTATTGATTCTATTACTATTTACATTGTAGTCGAAATGAACGATAATGATTTTAAGAGAAAAAGACATTATGTTGCATTTAAAAAAATATCTCGAATTGTATTTGCTGACTATGCAATGATGTATATAACTGGTGATAATTTTGGAAACTTGTTCACTCAAATGAATGGGAATCTCTGTGAAATGAAATGAAATGAATGGGAAATGAATGGGAATGGGGACTGCACCCTTAGCTCTGTGATAAACTTTAATGAACGCAAATGTATGACAGTAGGCAATAGACTCGGAAAGTTCAAATTGAAATGTGACATCATAGCGATATATATTGAGGAATATAATCTGGAAATGGTGTAAGAATATAGATAATCAGGAGTAGTCTAAGATGAACGTTTCTACTACAAAGCAAACTGAATATATCAGACATATATCTGACATCTTCTGGAAAATATGTTTCCTGAGAAGACGGTAGACCGTTGAGTATTCTGTCAAGAAAAATAATATATTGGTCAATTAAACAGCCACATTTTGAATACTGCTCTACGTTTTTGTTCAACTCGTATCAAACTGAGTTAAGAAAGTTAGAGATATTGCAAAATCAGACAACTATATTGAGGTGACACCCGTCGACAAAGGTTATGTTGAAGACAAATCAATATTGTGTGTCTGGTCAATACTTTGAAATGCAAATTGTGTTGATTCGCCTACGTAGCAAAAAGATACATATCTCCTTGAGATAAAATCAAAAGAGAACAACATCGAGAACAAACTTCTTACCAGTAATGTTATGAATACCTACCAGATATTTAAATTTTCATTCTGCATAGTGTTGTTGAGTAGCGTGATATATCTTATGAATAATTCATTAGAAACAACAAATTTTAGCTTATCAACTTCCACTGGAAAGACTTCGCATCTGCAATATACATATAACAATAAAGATGACGCTTTAAAGGGGAAACTTCTTGAACTTACTCGCCTCTCGAAAATTATACCCAACTTTTGAAACAACTCGAAGAAGAAAGTTGAAATTTGCTGCTTTCATATATTTTGGCGATGAATACCACTGATATTAACTTGTCTGGGTGTACACTGGAACGATGAATCAAGGAATCATTCGTACACGCTATGACATCTGAGGTGTTCAAATGAAATGCTACAAAGCTTCCATTTTTGTGAACAAGATGATCTTGTCGCGTACGCACAGAAAATTAATTAATTTACTCGATAGAGGGAGTTCACGTGAATCTGTCACTGAATTCATCCAGTCTATTGAAGAGAAAGCGCTTTCAGAGGAAATATCAAAATGTTTGTATGCATGCCACTGACGATTCCGATAAAGTGATGAAACAGCACATATATGGTTTTTCCAACGCGTTCGATATTCTTTGGAATGTACTAAAAATTCACTCTCGAAAGTTGATATTTTGTGTTTTCGATGACAAATTGTGTATAGATCGTGTTAGATCGCCTTCTTTTAGGCTGTTAAAATCATGAAATGGTGCTAACTTTATTAGCTGGAAGTTCTTCAATAGACTGCGAGAGTTGGTGAAATGCCACTATTAACTTTTAAGATCGTTAAGAAGTTTTTAATAGACAAAATCATCTATTCTGTAGATGACTACTTTGAAATTGACTTTAACTCCATCTGATATTATATTTTGCTATTTTCGCGCTTGTTTCAGTCAGGGTTCCCAACAGTAATACAGTCTAAATTCCCAACAGTAGAACAAATGTTGGACTGAATGGTCCTGCTAATATGGCATGTAAAGTGTACAATAATTTGAGTGAGGACATCAGGTCAACGAAATGTTATTCCCACTTTTAAGAAAATGTAAGGCATGTCTGAATGCTTGATGATAAATATGTACCTGTTAAATTTAAGTTGATTTTTGATTTTAATTTTAATTATATTGGAAAAAATAATTAGTTTCATAAATCTTTAGGTCAGGGCCAAACAAAGTACTGATTTTAGATGGAAGGAATGGCTTTTTTATATAATTATAAAATGAATTATTTAATATAGATTTCATTTTCAGAAAAAAAAATGTTAGTGTTCTCTTTTTAATCATAAATATCTGTGATGTGTGGGGTTTTCCCCTTCCTCAGAATATTATTCTACATTGCGTGATATATTTTATATTCTGATTTCTTGACGTGTGTAAGACATTGTGATGTTTAACATTTTGTTTTATATTTTTATCCTTTTTACTGTTGTTCATCATACGTTTATAACATAAATGAACTTACTTACTATATATAAATATACATAATCTATAATCCCTATATAATCGCTATATAATCCCTAAAATACGAACCCTCAAGCAGTACAGCGACATGAATACTTTAAGAATGGTTTATTTTGCGCTTGTATTTCCGCACATAACATATGGCATGCTAGCATGGGGGGGTGTAACTAATAATCACTCGAAGAAACTAGAGACAGTACATAAATGGGTTATAAAAATAATTTGGAACAAATCATACCAGTACCCTTCCGACGAGCTCTACAAGGTATCCCAATTACTGGATATTAGGCAACTGTATTATATGGCACTAAGCAGATATCAAAGACAAAATATTTCTAATGCTTCTTTAAACATTCACAATCATGACACAAGGATTAGGGGACAATTGTTGAAGTATCCACCGATGACTAAGACAATTGGTCAACGATCATTTCAGTTTCTGGCTCCAAGAGTTTATAATACCATACCCAATGAAATAAAACAACTTAAAACACATAAATCATTCGCCAATAAATTGAGGAGATCAATATTGCTTAGACCACGAGCAGAAATTCATCAGATTGTGGATGTCAAAAATTCTTCGGTCAACTTCTAATCTACCAACATGTTTTTTTTTTCTTTTATGGGATATTTTGATTTTGGGTACATATATACATGGATATTCTACTAGACACGGATTGTCATCCCTAACACAAGGTTCTGTTGTGACTCCATTACAACTTTACCTTCGAGGTTATATATATATATATATATATATATATATATATATATATATATATATATATATATATATATTTATTTGCGTATGTGTGTCAGTATTTTTTCCGTATTAAAAGTTCGAATTTAGATATTTTGAATCAAATTGTATCGATGAAAGGAAGAGTGTAAGTAAAAGCAATAGTTTAAACTTTCCGAAGTGTTGCCAAAGTATCCGAAGATGAAATGGATATATACCTCTGAGCGATTTGGAAGGATGAACTTTAATAGCTGTAGTTTGAGTGAAACTTTTCCAGATTTGTTCCTCGAAGAAACTGCTCTCAATTTCATTGAAAGGCAGAACATTTGTGTGTGTATTGGTTTTAACCTAATTGTGCTATTTTCGAAATCTTCGAATAATTTTCTTTCATTTCATTGTTTCTTGATTTTTTCGCTATTATAATACATGCTCTTTGATAACAAATCAGTCAATTTTTATCGACTTCAATTAAGTGAACCCATTTAACTACATCATTAAAGTTGAGGATCAGTTTTACGAAAAAAATTTCATCCTCATCCTATAAAATCATAAACCACATAGGTAACACAAAATTGTTTTACACATTATTCAATTTATTTCAATAATTAGAAATTCACAGTCGGTTGTTATATCGAATTCATTCGTTATTACATTCAATCATTCGGTAGGAATTATAATCCGATTATAATATTTTAACAGCTGATCAGGTCGTTTCCCGTCATCCTTTTCCGTCGTCAAACAGAGAAACGTCGAAAATCCAGCTCATAAAGTGACAATAGTTCATTATTCGAATTTCTAGTCGATTTAATTCGAATTTAAATCTGAATAATGAAAGTCAATCCCCACTTTTCACACAGTTTCCACGGTAACCTGACGGCTTTCTCTGAATTGATTAAATTCGTGGAAATATAATCGAATTAATTCTACCCTAAAATGAAGAGATTTTTTATGTTGAGAATATCGAATGTGTGCTATGTATTGTGAATATTATTATTTTATTTAACATACACCATTTTACAGGAGAGCTCCTAATTACAGAACAGGAAACACAACATATACAAAAAACGAAATTGGTAGTACGAAAGTTTAAATTTTGTATTTTAATTTTAAATGAAAGAGTTTGTGATATGAATCACAACTGATGAAATCAAATATAATAATTATAGGAAAAAAAACACTCAAATGATGACCACACTTAAACATACATATAAATTTAAACACACAAATACATATACATTCACATATTAACACTTATACACACATAATTATATGAGTGAATATGAATTCTGTTCGTGAGTACATATGAATGATTGTTTTATTAGAGATTATGTATATCAAGGAAACTTGCCTTAATATCACTAACAGAACATAAGAAAATATCCACCTTGGCTCCAAAAATATTACACTGTTCACACATGGTGTACAATGGCGAAAATTTTGGAACATTCGTTCTAGCTGCTGGAAGGTAGAACGTGAATGCGCTTCTGGAAGAAACTCTTGGGACAATAAAATTAAGCTTTTGCAATAACTCCTGACATTTCACTTTATTGTTAGTTGTTTTATGCAAGAAGATCATTGCATGACATTTCCTTCGCGCACTGTGTGGGTCCATATTATGTCGACTTGTAAGCGTTTCATGTTGTATGCTTATAGGTGGATATATTCCATCAATTCTGAAGCTCAAAAGTTTCAGGAACTTTCGTTGTATAGACTCCAGTTCATCAATGTGTAACTGATAACCAGGATTCCAGACTGTTGATCCGTATTCGAGTTGAGAACTTACGAAAGCACAATACAATGTTTTCAGAGTTGATATATTGCTAAATTCCTTTCCAACACGAACAATGAAACCATATACTCTTCAGGCAGCGGTTACTGTACCATTGATATGTGGCACGAAAGTTAGTTGAGAATCAAAGGTTAGGCCAAGGTCAATAAATGTATTAGGTCTTCCCAAAATATCATCACCAATTTCATAGATGAAATTAATCAAATTATGTAGTTGTGGAGAACGACATTACTTGACATTTGGAGATGTTGAGGTTTAATTGGTTGAAATCACACCAATTTACAATACATATTACGAAAGTTTCTTGCAATGCGTCCAAAGTCACCGATGCTGGAAACATAATGAAAAATTTTAAAGTCATCTCGTCATTATTCCTGTTGACATTAGAGTTTGATGTCAGGTGCTGACAGGAGCAACTGAAAAAATAAATTGTTTTCACCCCATTATTTATTGCAGAAATACCAAATCCGTTTGAAGAATGTTTGTAATTTTGTCACGATCTTGTGCTGCTCTAAAAAGTGTGTCGACATCGAGAGCAATCCAATCGTTCATGTTTTCAACCCAGTTTCATTTTCCTTTCGTGGTCATGTTTTTCGAATGGGTATCCATGCTCTTAAATATCGAATCATTTATTTGAATAGCAGAACTCAAAAAGTAAGAATCAACAATTCTGTCTCATTGGTAAGGGAAAGTGTGCACGGTATTCCACAAGCGACAGTTCTTGGACCTCTTCTATTCGTTTCGTAAATTAATGATATTGCTAAGTATGTCAAGAATTGTGATATGTTCATATTGGCTGATGAGATGATGTTGTTGATATCATCGAGTCCCGTTTGGTTCAGAAAGATTTGTATTTCTGGTTATCTGATAACAATTCGAACTGATAAATGAATGACATAATGTGGATTTGAATTTGAATAACATTAGAATGAAGATCAACGAAAACATTATACTTACGAATGGAAAAGATGAAACATCTGGGTATTATTATCGCAAAACATCCAAATTTCGAAGCACATGCGGATTACATTGCAAAAAAGTCGAAGAAAGTTTTTCTTTTAATTCAGTGGACCTATAGTTTAATGCCGGTTCCGAACGGCCAATGGGCTTTTAATCAATGTATATTACCAATCTATTACCATTAAACTACTTAAATCACAGACAAACACATACACCCATGACTTCATCGGGGAGAGAATCCAAATCCGGCCGAACCATAGTCGGGTGTAGAAGAAAGATAATTTTATCACTGAAGTAAGACGTAGATTAGAAATAAATAGCACATTGTTCTTGTTTAAATTATAAGCTCTTCCTCACTTTGAATATTGCTCCATACTCTTGCTTAACCTTTGAAAATTGCATTGATTGGTTGCAAAAAATTCAAACTCGAAATGTTTTATACGAACAGAAATTGAAGTCATGTTGGTATTTCTACAGTTGAGCAGTGTCAGTTTGGGAATAGGTCCAGGATATTAAGCTATGTATTTTAGATGATAGAAAATGTTTTGAAATTATCGAATTATTTATAATGAACAATAATTAAATAAATTTATTGAGAAACATTCTTTACATTGTGAAATTACATTCATTTCAATAGATACAAATAATTGCAATTGAGAAGAATGCTCACAAAAGGACTTAATTTAGTTTTGAGTCTGATATTCCATTCAGCACTCGAGCAAAAAATATTGGTTAAATTTATATTTACAATAATATACAACTTCATTTGAAAAGAAAAGAAAAACATTACCTCAGAAATATTAAAAATCTGAGACAATTTCACATGGTGAAGAACATTTGTGTTCTTCAATCTAATCATACTCATGATTACTATTGAATTTAATAAACCTATCTTAATTTTCTTCAACATATAACAAACATCTCTAAATATATAAACACGGTAAGGTGAGTATGTTATTTATTAATGAAGATAGGTTTACAAGATGTTTGTAGATGAATATTGAATATTAATCGAAGTATTCGCTGTATTCGAAGTATTTGTGTAGTGAACACCCTATTTATTTCTGTAGAGCAGCTCCAATTATAATTTAGATGACTATATACAAGACTGTAATACACATTCATAACACAGTTTCTAGGTACGATGTTCTTAATTCTGGAGATTGCAAAAAATGAGTTACTCAATTTTTTCCATAAGACATCAATGTGTGATGTCCATCTCAAATTTCTGTCTACATATATTCCAAGAAACTTTATTGATTGGGATGACGATATAGTGTTGTCCCCATATTTAAGATCCAAAGTACTAATTCCATTGCCCTTCAGACAAAAAGGAACACATACAGTTTTGTCAACATTTTCCAAGTTTAAGAGGAAATGTTCATTTTCGTTAAGGAATCTCACGATCTCGAAACTAGATCGTAACGATTTTCGAGTGAGTAAGAATTTAATAGAATATTGTTCATTTCATGAAACAGTATTTCTAAAGCTAATTGCTAGATAAAGTTATCATCATCGGTTTTAGAGTGAACACGTCCCCATGCAGATCACAACTTTAATCAAACTATAAGATTGAATCAACTGATCCGTTACATCACGTTATTTTCGTCACGCGTATTCTAAATGCTTAAATTTCGTATTTCTGTGCATAAGGAAGACACGGAGTTGAAGGCGAAGTATTGAATCCAGATAAAAATAAAAAGTATTTCAGCATCGTTTCTGTCCATTCGTCTGTTATTTGCTGATTTTACTACCACTTTTTGCATACCTATATAAATTACTGAACATAAAGACTATCAACTCGAAAAACGAAATTGCTTAGTCTAACTTGCGCTCTGAATAATCAAGTCCATGGTTACAGCCATAAAATGTAACCAAAGAGAGAATTACAGTCTGTCCTAGCCACGTTAAACGTTAAAATTTCCTTCAAAAGAAAAAATATATGAAAATAACCTCCAAACATATCCTAGGTTGATAATATTCAAATGAACTTCGTGTATAGCTTTGTTTTTGTTTAGAAACATAAACACTGCGATGGGATATTATCTATAGCAATAATTCATTAAAATTTGAATAATATACCATTTTATATGGAATGAAACATAGGTTATATTGGGATTCTCTCGACTTTAAGTTATTGTGAAAATAAATTTCGATATTGACATTTCATGTCAAACATTTGATGAAATAAATTACGATTTTACGATCATATCTATATAAAATACAAACGTAGGTTAATGCGATGTGTTTTATGAACTGATATATTTTGACATTCAGGAAATTATGCAAATAATTTAAAATTCCAACGATATGATTTCTTAAATAATGATAATGCTTAACATTCTGAACTGTTTATAGTTGAAGGAAAGTTACGATGGTTTTTTGAATGTAAATGTTTTTCGGCGTTGCAATCGATAAATCAACATCTTCAAGGTTGCCGTTCTAGAAGCGTAATAACACTGAAATAAAAATAAGGTCACTAATACAATGGAGAAGGCGGAATAATTCTATCCTTTCTCCAATTTTTGTTGTCCACTTTCGTTAATTGTTGCTTTTTTCAGATAATTTCGTTTCAATTGAGATTGTGGTAAACCTTTCTTCCAAGAAAGAAAATGAAAGGACAGTAGAAGGAAACAATTCAATTTCTGTTGAAGAAAGGCTTTCATACCTTTCTGTAATTTTGTTGATTCAATTTACTTTCTGTTCCAGTTAAGAAGCTTCACATTCTCTAAAGTGTCTTGGACAGCATTCAGCCTTTTTTCTTGTTTCGAAATGGATGAATTATCGATAAGCACCATGATTAAAGTTATAAGTTAGAAGCACCAGTATAAATCATAAACCATCAATATCAATCATCAATCAGTTGTAGATCATTTTCACTGGTTGAAACTGGGAAAGGACAGTTTTCGGTTAATATTTTCATATTTATTGTTACAAATGTATTGAGTAGTTTTAGGCTAAGGCCCAAATTTCAAAATTAAACACTGTTTAGCATTTGAATCTTGAAATTTTGTATAAGTCTTTTTTATGTTCTTATTTCTTGTTGTCTCTGTTCTCAGATACCTTCATATACATATTTATCCTTCGAAATGAATAATAATTCAGTGTATAATTAATTGTTTTGTCTTTGACTCAATTCCTTCAATTGATTAAAAAAATGTTGTCAATAACTACATAAATGAATTCAAGTATTGAGTATTCCAAATTAAGGGTATAAAATTATTAACCATCATAAGTTAGGTTAGGTTTCGTTAGATTAGGTTAGGTTAGGTTGCAGTAGATTAGGTTAGGTAAGGTTGCAGTAGTTAAGGTTAGGTTATAGTAAATTAGGTTAGACTAGGTTTAACTGCGTTTGAATAGTTTAGGTTGCGCTAGCTTAAGTTAGGTGAGGTTGCGTTAGTTTAGGTTGAATTTCATTGGAATAGTTTAGGTGACGCTAGGTTAGGTTAGGTTGCGTTAGGTTAGGTTAAATTGCATTGAAATAAATTAGGTTATGCTAGGTAAGGTTAGGTTAGGTTAGGTTGCAGTAGATTAGGTTAGGTAAGGTTGCAGTAGTTTAGGTTAGGTTATAGTAAATTAGGTTAGGCTAGGTTTAACTGCGTTTGAATAGTTTAGGTTGCGCTAGCTTAAGTTAGGTGAGGTTGCGTTAGGTTAGGTTGAATTTCATTGGAATAGTTTAGGTGACGCCAGGTTAGGTTAGGTTGCGTTAGGTTAGGTTAAATTGCGTTGAAATAAATTAGGTTATGCTAGGTAAGGTTGGGTTAGGTTAAATTGCATCAGGTTAGGTTAGATTATTAATTTCCGAAAGTTAGGTAGACTTGAGTTGAGTAAGCTAAGGTAGGTTATACACCTAACGATTCATCGAAACCTTCAAAATAAAAATGGACTGTAAAATCCGTCAGCACAGTTTTATCGCTTAATTAATAATGCTGAAAATAAAGTAAACAATGAAATCCTACAGTTGATATAATAATTTCACTGAGTGCTGAAAATATCTCTTGCTTGGCAGTCCAAGGTAATTGCTGACGTAGGTAATCAAATGTTTCATCTAAGATTATCATTATCACCACCAGGAGTAAAAATTTGTCTTATTTTCATATGATTTATGTCAACGTTTTCAACCCTGCAAGATTATTTTAGTGAATGAAATTATGTGAATTTTTTCTGAAAATACAACCCCGTAACGTAATAAACTCATACTTTACATTTCCATAAATATTTAACAGAATTTTTTTCGCAGGGTATTCAAGAAATCGTCACCGAATGCAAAACTAACACTCTACCTAAGCTCGAGAGATCTAGTGGTGTCATCGGGCAAGATTGATCGCCTTCAGGGAGTTTTGCTTGTCGACCCAGAATTCGTGGAAAATCGCAAAGTTTACGGCCAAGTCACGCTTACTTTTCGGTAAGTAAAGACTTTAAAGACAAAAAACAGTCTTGTGAAAAAACTTCTCGTGAAAAACTCAACTCTTTTGATTACTTCCGCATGTTACGTATCAATCAAACAAGCTCGAAGAAAAGAGCAGCTCATTCTGGGAAATATATGCGAATAAGATGTCTGGTTTTTACTGGGATTCCCATGAAAGTCTTTGTTTTTACAGTGTAGTGCTTTCTGGTCGAAATAAACTCTCAGATAACCAGTGAAGAAATTTAGGAATTGTAGTAGAAAACCAGGTATTAGAATTATGTGAAAAATTTACTGTCATTTCTGCGTTTCAATCGGCATTCAAAAGAAATAGCTTAATTAGTCGCTTGTTCCCATATAATGAGCCATTGTTCACAATGCCCGGATATTATGAATAATGCCCTCAATAATCACTTGCTCTATGAAATATACAAGGAATTTAACTTCGTGATACTCAGAAAAACTGAATTTCACAATGAAATACTAATTGAAATAAATTTGTAGAAACATTTTGTTCAGTTGTACGATGCGCAAGATTTTAAACTGATTGAACCTCTTCATATAATTTAAACTTTCGTTCCATGATAACTGTATCAGTTTGAAAGCAATACAGTTGGAGTATGCACTGAACAATTACGAAATGCATGCCCTATCTTCGCGATCAGCCTCTATTATACATATTACGATTCTGCTGGGTTTTATGATGAAACTTACGAAAAAATGGACAGTTTATGTCACGGATATTATGAAGTCAAGACCTGGAACACCTTCCTCAACTACTATGAAAGTCGAGTTTAAATAGCCCCTAAGAATTTATTATCCCCCAGAGTACATTGGTGCTCTAAATGCTAGGGTTAAAAATAGAATCTAGTGTTATTATGCAGTATCTTGCGCTCTACGGGACTATAACACATAAAGATTTCAAAAATAATATTATAGTTAGAAATATTATGCACCTACATTTTCTACTGATCGTATGAACTTTAAGAAACGTAGTGAATAACAGTTAGAGTAGGTGGAGACTAACAAATTGTTATTTATGAGTTTATACTTATCAACGAACATATTTTCTGAATCGTTTATAATAGAATGAGTAAAATGATTGAATAGAATTAGTTAATAATGAAGTTCGTTATTAACAGCTCATAATTTTCATTAAATGACTCTCGACTATAAAATCCGATTTAGTTCAAAATAATTGGAATAATTGGAAATGAGCCGAAATGGGGAAAATCATGATGTGTTGTACAAATTACTCATTGGATTCCACCTTTTTCCAGAAAAGTATAGTGGAAACCACATTTTTACACTAAATCTTCCATCCACCATTTCAGTTTTTCTATCACTAATGATGACACAATAATTGAAAAAGATTATTTGCCTAAGAAGACTAAGACATCGAAAGAGGGATTATATATATAAAAAATGAAGATATTATTTGTATTGAGAAAATGAATATTTTGAAAAGACAAATGTATATTTTACAAGACAAATAAATAAAATGAAGAAGAAACATGTACGTTAAATATAATATAAGTACAAGATTTTAAAAAGTGAACCTAAAGACGAACCCAAATTTACGAAGTTATGGCTTATTGTAATCATTAGAGAAATTGAATAAAAATTTTACTGAGCATGTAACTTCAAACTATCTTCTCATGTTCATTGAAATATTTTTTTGATATTTTTATGTGGAGATCAAATTTTTTTTTGAAAAAACAGACAAAGACAATATAAAATAGATTGATAATTTGCTGAACTCTTGTTGGAGCACGGTTTAATACAAATTAAATAAGAAGCATCCGGCTTATTCACAAAATTTGTTGTTTGTTTGAAAAGTCACCTTTACTATTTTTGAAATATATATATATATATATATATATATATATATATATATATATATATATATATATATATAATAATATAACTGATTGATATAACTGCAAGTGGACTTCGATCAATACATACGGAAAATTTACCAACATTTTTGTTTCAGGTATGGTAGAGAAGACGAGGAAGTGATGGGCCTTAAATTTTGTAATGAGGCGATCATGTGTTTAGCTCAACTCTATCCACCCCATCCGAATTCTGAACCACCCGAAGGGAATACGCCGCTGCAGGTAACGTAAAGTACCCTCATGTAGTTTCAGCAACATTGATTTTCATCAGATATACGTTGGAGTAATTCGCGAGTCTGGGCCTTCTGGCGACTCGAGGTCTCTTCACATAGACTTTGTTGAATACTGGTAACCCACACTTTGTGTGTTCAGTTCATCTCTATTCTCCGGGATAATTTAGATCCATTTCTTCTTGTAGAAGGTTGAGTAACCCCTAGCAGTATTTCTTAATTTCAATTGCACCGAGTGTAAGTTTATACAGCTTACAGTTAGAGCCTGGAGTCTATCTTTTGAAAATGGGGTTACATCTCGAAACAATTGTCAAGTATTTATTTATTATAATAATAATAATAATTTTATTCGCTGCAATGAGCGTGTACATGTCATATAATATATAATAATAGATAAAATTATAATGAAAATATATGGTAGTAAACAATTGAATGTATAGACAGATACATTACACTCACACAAAAAGAAAACTATGACCAGAATTCACCTTTGTTGAATAGAATTCCTGAAGCGTATGAAATGCTCTACAAAATGAAAATAATTTTAGTTTTTTTTTTAACTTTTTTAGAGTACTGAAGTTAGTTAAATAAGCTGGTAATTTATTGTTAATGGGCACAGATACATACTTTGGACTCTTCTCATATAAGGCATTTTTGTGCTATGGGAAAAAGTAACTTGTTTCCATTTCTAGTGTTATATGATACCCCCAGTTTAACGAAATAGTAAAAATTTTGCCTCACATACATAGCTGCTTTGAGGATAAATATATAGGGCTAAGTCAGTATTTTATTTTCCATAAAATATTTCCTACAGGATTCAGTGGGATAGAGACGAAACAAAAACCTTATTACCCTCTTTTGCGCAATGGAAACTCTCTTCCAATCAGTAGAAATTCCCCATAATAGCGTATTATAGGTTAGATGTGTATGTTTGATTGAATACACCTATAAGATTATTCTGCGCAACACTACTCCTCAACTGGAGAAGAGCATAGTAGCCTCTACTCAGTTTTCTGCAGACATGGTCCACATGAGAGTCCCATCTTAACTCAGAGTCAAGAAAACATTCCAAATATTGGATTTCATGGTTATTGGTATTCACCAACATTATTATGAAACTGTAGCTGCACTGTTTTACCCTCATTGAGAATCAATCGATTGCGCTGACACCATGCCTCTACATGGTCTCATACTTTTTCGATTTTTACCTGAACTTCTTCAGTCGAGGATCCCCAGAGCACAACTGATATATCATCTGCATGCATAAAAGCAACACCCTCCCGAATATATTCAGACAGGTCGTTCATAAATAAAACAAACAATAGTGGTCCAAGTATCGACCCTTGCGGGATACCCAAAGCAGCCACATATTATATATTTTGTGAAACCTAGCCAAGTGTTCTTTATTCAATATATTGTAGGGGACAATATATGAGATAATTTTGAATTTATTGAGGCTTTCGCGACCAGTCGTTGAACTGGTGTTGTCCTGGTTCGGATCTAAGGGCCGTCGTCGGTTGGAATTTCTTCCTAACGTTTCGCTAGCACGAGTGGCGAGCTTCTCCAGAGGTCGTTCCATTCTACGAGCAGCTCGACGGAGTTGCAATGGGAAGTCCACTTATAGCCAACCTATTCATGGAACAGTTCGAAGAGAGCCATTGAAACGTCGCAGCACAAACCAACTACATGGTTCAGATATGTGGATGACACATTCGTGGTTTGGAGTGACGGTATTGACAAGATAAATGACTTTCTTCAGCACCTCAACAGCCAACATCCCAGTATCCAGTTTACCATGGAAACAGAAATGGATCAACAGCTACCTTTCCTGGACGTCCTAGTGAGGAAACGAGGAAACAAGTTAGGCTATACGGAGTACAGAAAACCTTCACATACGGACAGATACTTACACGCCTTATCTAACCATCATCAGAGGCAGGAATATGAAGTCATCAGAACCTTGACAGTGAAACTTGAGTGAAGTTTGTTAATTTCTAATTCATTATTTTCAAGATAATGTTTCACTAAGAGATAAACGAAATCTACGTGTCATTTATTAAATATATAAGAGAATATAAACTTAAATTCAGACACTTGAACTTATGATTTACACTTTATTGACTACATAGCATGACGCGTTTCGTCGTTACAAACGACTTCTTCAGATGCTTACAGAATAACCATACAATAACCATAAATTATTCTGTAAGCATCTGAAGAAGTCGTTTTTAACGACGAAACGCGTCATGCTATGTAGTCAATAAAGTGTAAATCATAAGTTCAAGTGTTTGAATTTAAGTTTATATTCAATTATAATGGGTTTACATCAAGTAAACGCCAACACTATTAAATATATAAGAGTTAGGCTGAGAAAGTATTGAGTTTAATTTGTCTTTAAAATTCTCGGAATTTCTCCAGAATTCTAAATATCGAGAATGGAGTGATGTTAATAAGTAGCAATGTTCACGAAATTCCAACGGAAAACCGTGTACGAAATTCCAAGTTATGTCAAGGGTAGCAAAGTTTACCATTTGCAATATAGCAGCTGGAAGTTAGGACAACTCTAATCCAATTACACTTGTTTGTAGAAGTATTCCATAATACAGATTACATTACCACATATTCGCTTCAGCGAAATGTCTTCATTTTGTACTAACTGCAAATCGAATTTTGGTATTGTACGAGCACATTAACTGCATTAAGACCTCGTAGAAATTCTAAATAAACGTGAACGTGTTTGAATGTTGAAGCATACGGATCAGAATTATCAAATAGGTACTTTAGGTATGAAAATGTTCAAAACAAATATCTTTCTTGTATTTAACAGTCTTGATACGTATTGAAATTAATATTGAAGATGAATTATTGATATTTTGACTCTCATAATATGCCTGAGGTATGAAAAAACAAAAATCGATATGATCTGTGTATATTTCGAATGATAGAGGTTGGTATAACTGGTTACTTTAAAACCACTCTCACTTAAATTCGACCATCAAAAATTGAATGGTATATAGAAGTGAATTAATACCGTAAAACCATTCTAACTTGAAATAGACCGAATAAATTTGAAGTGGTAGTGTTGAAAATTAATGACTGTTCAAAAACCACTCATCTTTGAAGGTTATATGATAAAATCGAACTGGATCAAATGAGACTAACGACAAATCGGTCAAAATTGACTAGATATATGAATTTTAAATGGTAACTCGACTATATGAACCATTCATAGTGTTAAAAAAAGAACACATCTTCATTGTTGAGAATGAATACCAGTTTTGAAACAACACTCATTTAAGTTTGAGAGTTGAAATTTGAGGTGGGTAACGTGGTTATAAATGACCGTCGTGAAACTAACCTCACTGGAAATTGATAACATAAATTTTAAGTGGTAGAGGTGGAATGAATGGTTTCTACACAACCACTCTCACATACATTTGGCTATATAAATTTAGAACCATTCTCAGTGTTGGAAACGAAATATATCTAAAGTGTTGAAACTGAATGACAGTTTTGAAGGCACCCTCCTTTGAATTTGGCAAATTATTTTCGAAGTGGGTTATGTAGTTTTAAATGCCGGATGTTGAACCAATTCCACTTGGAATTGACTATGTAAAATTAGAGTTGTAGAGGTGCAGATGAATGGCTGTTGTGGAATCACTTATATTTGACTATATAAACTGGAAGTGATAGGTGTGGAATTCGACACTTACATTTGAAGTGGTTGAGATATATTTGAATGTATGGTTTTGAAGTGGTATAGGTAGATATGAATGACTACTGCAGAACTAGTCTCAGTTACATTTGACTATATGAATTTAGAATCATTCTTAGTGTTGGAAACAAAACACTTCTTAAGTGTTGAAAAAGCCCATCTACTTCAAATCGGTTACTCTAAATTTGAAGTGGGCAAGTTGGATGTAAATAACGGATGTAAAACGACTATCACTCAAAATTGACAATATCAATTTTGAGTGATAGAGGAATGGGTGCTGCAGAAGCACTCTCAATTGTATATGATTAAATAAATTTGAAGAGGTAGAGGTGGAGGAAAATGACTACTAAAAACCACTCTTACTTAAATAGGACTAAATAATTTTGAAGTGGTGTCTGAAATTGATGACTGTTTAAAAACCCGTCACTTTCAAACTTAACAATATAATTTCAAGTGGTTGAATTTTAAAGTGTGCTAAATGGCGAATGATCTAAAACCAATGTCACTCCAGATTGACTGATAAATTTGAAGTGGTTGACTGCAACCACTATCACGTATATTTGACTATATGAATTTTAAAGGGTAGAGTTAGGGATGAATGACTGCTGTAGAACCACTCTCACTATAATTTGACCATTAAGAGTTCTAGTGTTAGACATGAATGGGTGATGAATAACCACTTTCACTTGAATTTCGCTGCATGAATTTGAATTCTGTGAGTGTGAACTATAAAACCATATAAATTAAATTTTAACCATATGAATTTGAATTGGTCGACGTGGAGATAAATGCCGGCTTCTAAACCACTCTCACTCTATAAAGTACTAACACATATATCTATGTCTTTGATGATTCATGTCCAATTGAAGATGAAGGCATAATGGAAACGATTTTCAAGAATTTCAGAACACTTCAATGATATGCTTATTGAAATGCTCGATTCGTCATGGAAAATCGGTATCTCATTCATTCTTTTTCTTCTATAGCTTTCCAAGACGTCAAACAGCCTGTGCACTGATTCGAAAAGTGGAAAAGTCTTAGTTTGTTACTTCGCTTCCATGATTGAACTTTTAATTATACCAACCATTCCTTTCCTCTATGTTGAAATCAAAATAGTTAGCTCTCGCCCGAAGTTATAATATATGTATACCTTGAATCAATTCAATTTGAATCATAAAATACTGAAATTGGATATCAACAATTTCAATTTCGGTATTGTGGTCGAATTCCAGTTCGAATATTCCAATGAAAATCAGAATGTATTTGATACGCCGACTATCATGATTCTATTTTATCCTAAATAGATAATAACTTTGTGAAATATTAGAATGAGAAGGAAAACGGGGGATCAGGTGATACGTGCTAAGTACCTGTGCTGAGTTCTTATCAAGTGTTATTTCAACAGAAGCAAGGAGATATTTACGAAAGTAGCTTCATAATGAAATTCCGATCTAGCCCTTAAAAATCGAAAGACTATGACGATGTGAAGTTTGGCTGGGTGAGTTTTCCTGACTTGTACGTTGTTTCAATCACATTGATTAATGATTGTTCTTCTTCGCTTCATGTTAAACTTTCATCTGTGAGTCTAGAGAATCACTTTTCAGGTAATTTCAGATAGGTAAAGGTGTATAAATGAGTATTGTGAGGCTGAAGGAACTTTTCCACCTTCTCGGTAATCAAAATTGATACCTTTGTGTTACTATCGAGAGGACAATTATATACTTACCTATCATCTGAATCGAACAAGAAACGGAACATAATAAAAAGAAGGGCTCCAAACTCCTTTCAAGTGAACTGACTATATGAGTTCCTTTACATCATATTAATCGGCAAACTGAGTCCACGGCACATCAGAACCGCTGAATAATATTAGCAAAACTAATTATTTTGCATTAATTCCACAGACATGACGTATTGTTCAACTTTATCACTGGCATAGTAAATTGAATGACCTACTTACAGCGTCAAGTTATCTGGCACAAATGTGACAGGCACAGCCAGAAGAGAACGTCGTGTTGCCTCAACGGAAGGAAGGGGTCGATGTTCTCCAACCCACATCGTTCGACCCTTCGCCCGATTGAAGGGCTCAAAGGATTTGAACATAATTAATCAAAGTGGGTCGCTAACAGAGAAACGGCATAATTTAAATAGAAATTGAAATTGGGAAAAATCGAAATTAGGAACTTCTTCGAGAGATCCCTTTCTCAAAGTCTAATTGGAAAGATATAATCCCTTTTCGGCAAAGATGTAATTATGAGCAATTGATGGAAACGTCTCTTTAAACATTGATGAAAAGCGTATCTAATTCAAATTTGATAGAGAAACTTGAGCTCCGCTGTTTCAGTATTTTATTGAAATGAATATTCAGTACAAAGGAATACAGAAGTTGATTTCGAGGACATTAAACTGCTTGTAATGAATAAAAACAAGTATGTCTCGAAATATTACATATATGTTATCTTTCTTTCTCTAAAATAGCCCAGTTTTGACTATAATTTGAGCTATCACGTCTCGTATTCAACGCTCTTGGCATCGACCTCTATTCTCAGCCGTTGGCCCGGCGGACCAACAGAGGTCCGAAGAGAAATTTTCTCAAGAGAACTCTGTTCTAGGTGGTCTGAATAGTCAGGTTGTTCTGGTCCCTCTTCTTCTTGATGTTGTTTCACTGGGTGGTACAACAACTCTTCTACTGATCGAGTTCTGAGAACTTTCATAACATTATAGTCATCTTCGTGTCTTTAGATATGACCGTAGCAGCGTAAACAACTCACTTCTGTATCTCTCACTTTCTCTATGATAGGAGCCACTTTCAAGAAACCTCTGATGTTCAGGAGGTCATCTTATTTATGTGTAGTTGTTGTTAGTAAGGCTGTTCGTACCACTGTTTTGTAAACCTTTTCCTTGATCTTGATGGGCATTTTGGGATCACATAGAACACCAGTTAATGAGCGCCATTTTAGCCATGCAGTATTTATTCGATGATTAACATCTTTGTCCACATTGTATCAGGTGTTATGACAGACCCAAGGTAGTTGAAGCTTTCTACTTTTGGAATTGGTGTACCGTTTATGCGGACAATTTTTTTCATACGTGAAAAAACAGAAAATGAATTTAATAAAATTTTTTGTTGAAAATATCACTGGTCCTCGAATTTTTTCACAAGTGCCACTGGTCCCCGAAAAAAATTGAGCAACGCTGCTCCAGATCAGTGGGTTCTTTTGATTGGAAATATTCATTCTTTTCTGATGCCTCTATGATTTGGTCTCCGATGGATAACAATTCTGAGGTCGACTTGCATGTTATTCGGAAAAAGATTTTCAAATATATTTTTCACACATGCTAGGGGCAGGACTCTGTGAAAGGCGTTGACCATTTCATCATCATCAGTAGTCTTAGAGAATGTACTGTGAAACTTCAGAGGTGAGCATTTTGGCCTTGCATTTGTACCTGAAATTTTGGACAGTTAAATTGACTAATCGCTTTTTTGAGGAAAACTGGAATATGCCTCTGTAATTTGGTCTCCTCCCTTGGTAATTTTGTGGTCGCCTTGGAGCTAGTTCGAAGAAAACTTTTGGAGTATGATATTTTGGATGTTATGGGCAGTACCATTTGGGGTCTTCGATCATTTCGTCCTTACCAGTAGACTTGGACTCATTGAAGTTCAGACCTCTGCTCATGGCTTTACATAGAAATTTGCACAATTAATTTTAACATTTCTTTTGAGCAGAAACAACGTCTGGTCTAAAACGGTCTTATATCCTTAATGTTGATTACAGCAAGTTGAATGCAATCTCGAGTAGTCCTATCAGCTTTATGTGGAATATGTGTTTTTGTTATTCCATTCAAATCTCTGCAGTGAGGTACCATGATCTTTTTATTTCTATGTATACATATATTGTGCACTAATATCTGTTTTTTCATTATATAAGTATGGCACATATTATATAGATGCAGTTTTTATGATTTTATAGTTTGTTAGCGTAAGGGTTTCCATAGATATTTTTCAATTTTGAATTCTTGTTGTTCTTGTTGTTGAGTGTTAACCTATTGAAAAAGAATGATTTATTATTAGTATAGTTGGGAGAGGAGACAATACCCTGTTTGATTGGGCTGCGATTTGAGTTCAGCTATTTCTTTTTAATACTTGGATGTAATTTTTTATTGAAAAAGCTAGTTGATGCTATTGTAGTACTGCTTCATATGAAATTTTTCACGACTGACTCAATTTCATCATTTTAAAAAATGCACGTTATTCGTATAAATTAACGTATAAGAAAATTTTATTTATTGTTTCGTTATAGATATTAATTTTTACCAAGCCTAATCAATTATTGAATTCGTCCATTTTGGAGTATTATATTTATTTTGAAAATTTTTTTTGAACTTTATAGTTATTTTCATTGAAGGAAATATAGTTGTTTTCAAATGTGTTGGATAATCGGGGGTTGTATGAAAATAACGCACAAATTCATTCGTAATATCTGAACCGAACGCATTAACCGTTTTATTCGTATCGGTGTATTATTCGAAATTAAAATTTCAGGTTTACGGGCTGTTGACACGAATTATGCTGATGCTGATTGGAAATGAATTGCAGCTTTGTCGATCGGTGATCAGTTTTGATTTATGGGCACGAAGCCGCAGTTGAAAACGAAATATATATGCGTGGTAGAATTAGCAATTATATCCTGATAAAATACGTTCGTCATCAAATGAACCAAGGGATATTGCGTGACATTTCACTACATTGAATGACGTATGATAATCAAGTTATTTGTAAAATATTGATCGGTTTGTGCTAATTGGTATAATGGATGTTGAAATTAACTGAAATTCGAATGAATATATTTGCGAATTTGATAAAAAACGAAAGGAATTTGATGAAGTTTGTAACGTTTTAACACTTGAAGAGATAATTGTTAAGATCGCATCGCATTAAAAAATAATCTTAGTGTCAAATGCACCGATGTAAATATGCAAGATATTCCGGTCAAAGATTCATGCCGATATTGCATTCTGGTATCGAGTGTTGCGACTGATACGTTTTTACGATTGTTAAAACCACTCTCACTCAAAATTGACAATATAAATTTTAAGTGATAGAGGAATGGCTGCTGCAGAACACACTTGTGATTGCTAATTGATGAGGCCGATACTTTAGGCCGAAAATTAATATCCATAATAAAAAAATATTCAGAATTTTCTCATAATTTAATATAAATACGCATGACGACGAAGTACTACTTCTTTATCAAATGCTGGATTAATACTTTTTGTAATTTTACAAAGTCAATACTTATAGCTATTTTAACAGAACATACGAGGTATGTTCTATGACTAACTTGGAATGAGGACCATAGAATACACTGATATTTAACAAAAGGATCGTATACCTAGAGATGGACACAGAAAATCAATTTCTTAAGTCATGTGTTCCAACTAAATGTAGGAAAGATACAAATACACAACTTAGTTGTATAATTGTATCTTTCCTACATTGTTTTAAACTTGTAATTGATTAAATGAATTTGAAGTGGTAGAGGTGGGGGGAAATGACTACTAAAAACCACTCCTACTTAAAAAGGACTAAATAATTTTGAAGTGGTGTTGGAAATTGGTAACTGTTTAAACATCAGTCACTTTCAAACTTAACAATATAGTTTTAAGTGGTTGAATTTAAAAGTGTGCTAAATGGTGGATGACGTGAAACCAATGTCACTCTAGATTGATAAATTGAAGTGGTAGATGGAAGACTGCTTTACAACCACTATCACGTATATTTGACTATATAAACTTTAAATGGTAGAGTTAGGGATAAAAGACTATTGTAGAACCACTGTCACCATAATTTGACCATAAGAAGTTCTAGTGTTAGACATTTATGCCTGTTAAATAATCGGTGTTATTTCAATTTAGCTGCATAAATTTGAACTCTGTAATTATGGAGATGAGTGACTACTATGGAACCATTCTAATGTTGGAACAATTAAATCAATTTTAACCATATGAATTCAAATTGGTAGATAAATGTGTGCTTCAAAACCACTCTCACTTTATAAAGTATTGCGGATAAGTTTTTCCGGTTGTTGAATATATCAAGTGAATAAATTAAAATCAAATGTGCAAAATACAAAAGGAATGATAATTGGAAACGACAAACTTATAAACTCAAATGATAAATATGTTTCTATAAAAATAGGTGGTGAATGTATTGAATTAGTAGAAAAAATAAAATACCTAGGGGGTAATAATAGACAGAAACCTTGAATTTAATGAATACATGAATTATGTCTGCGAAAAAATAGCTAAGAAAATAGGAATACTATATTGCTGTGGGTGGTACCTTTCTATGGAAACTAGAAAAAATGTATATAATACAATAGTAATGCCTCACTTCAATTTTGCGGCCACCGTCTTATATTTGTGAAAACCATGAGATATACAAAGATTTCAAATCCTTCAAAATAGAGCGATGAGAGTAATCTTACAGGTAAACAGAGAGACAAGTACAAGGCAAATGTTAAAGGCACTAAAATGGATGATTATGGTCAGTGTGTTAATATTCATACATAAAATTAGCTTGCACCAAACTATTTGCGCAATAAATTAAAGACTTTTAGTGAAACCGATGAGTATAGTACACGAAACAGAGACAGATTTATATTAGATTATAAAAAGACAAAGGCATCTCAAAATTCGGTGTTTTTTAAGGCTTTGATTGCATTTAAGAAATTGCTATTATAAACATATACGGAATCTAGACTTGAAAGAACTTTAAAGTGAAAGTTAGGAGTTTATTATATTTGAGTAAACAGGACTAGTAAGAATTGAAAAAACAATATAGACTTTTACATGTTCTTACATTAAAATGTTAGAATGTAATTAGTTTATTATGTAGCATCTTTGGTAAATAAAGTTCTTATCATTATATTATTATTATCATATATTTTATCGTTGTGAATTTTGAGTGCGCTTATAAGCGCTATATCCCCTAGAGTTGAAATATAATTTAAATTTGAGACTGGACTACCCCCTGAAGTTGAAACGACAGTTTCAATTTGAGGCTACGCTATATCCCTGGATTTTTAAATTAGGACTTCAGCATATCTCGTGGACTATTAATCGATTGGGCCGATACTTGATGAACATATAAATATTTAATTTATATAAAACTAGTAGTTTTCTCAATTTCACTATAATTAATTCAGAACATGACAATATTGTTTCGCCAACACAGTGGCTTCATCAGACGTTGAGGATAAACTGAGCTATTACATTGTGGACTGCTTGCATTTATCTTGAAGTGTTTGGGAATGAGCATAAAACACTGTTCTTTTTAAGTAGGGGGGAATGACTATAAAACATATTTCTTAGAAGTGTAGAATAGGGAAGATCTTAGAATACTTTTTTTTTTTCGATTGCCTTTTACTGGAATAAATATAATGAAGGAGAATTATTAATTGAAACTTGATTGTTCAATAAATTATTTGATTTCTTCCTCTTATTAATTTCCATGGCTTCTAACGGGGTAGTTTATAACCTTTTCGTTCCGTATGCAATATTTTGAAGTTGTTGTTGAAGACATGGTTCTCTTCCATTAGATATGTTGCATACATAGAATCGGTTTTATTTTTTTCAAAGCATCTTTGGTGTTCATATACTCTAAGTCTGAAATTTCTGCCATTTTGACTAACATATACTTTGGGACAATTATAGGATTATAAAAACCTGTGATAACACCTAGTGCTATCATAGGATTTTTTACTTTTCAAAATAGAATATTGGTATTTTTGAAACAGTTGTATCGAACGCCTGATAATGGGTTGGTTGCACCAAACATGAATCTAATGTATTGAACATGGTTTAAACAATTTTTGTGTTTTTTGTGAACAATGTTTTTGAATTGTGATACATTTTACTATTTGGCAATATTTCGTTCTACTTTTCCTGAAGAATTTGAAATCGATACTGAACGAGTTCTGAAAATTGTTTTATTATGTCTGAATAATAGCAACGATGATTTTTGCGTGGGACATGGAAAACTTTGAAAATCTTGAAGCGAATGAAAGCGGGAACAGATCGTGATGTTTCCTTCGAGGAAATGCAGTCGGAATATGAAATATATCCTAGTTGGCTTTGCCGTTTCTTTGTCTTCAAGATTACTAGATTAAGGAAAACAGCGGTACGTGCAACGAATGAAATAGCTCAATTAAATTTTGAGAAACGACGTTGAAACCTTTTGTTAAGACTAACAAAAGGCGGTAGAGACGATATTGAATGAGATTTATGTCCTGGAAACGTATGAAAGCACCTGCGGAAGTTCAAATATTTATAGCATATAGTAGAAGTTGTCAACATGTACTCACCTTGGTAGCAATACTCAAAATACGAATTTGTAACGAGGACAAAAAGCATGTCAAGTTTTCCTCTTTACTATATGTATAATATTTATAGTAAAAATTGCCTTTTTGTGCAACACTTTATGTGTATGGTAATATGTATTTATATAGTTCACAGTTTGGGAACAGAAATATTCAATTTCAAAAAAATGTTGCATAAATATAAACGTAGATATTTCTATTATAAATTGGATCTTCAAGAAATTAGTGATACTAGAAGAAAATTTATTGAGTTACATAGACATTAGCAAGTGCAGACGAATATTTCTAATCATTTCTTCTTTAATTTCAATATTTTCCCAATGATATTATAATATAATTAGTACTAGTACTAATCGAATAATGCTAGTACTATTACTACTAGTATTAGTACTACTAATACTAAAATAATATTAGGAAAGTGAACTAGTATTAATTCAACAGTATTGGAGGATAATCCGATTTATTTCCTTTTCAAATAGAAAGTTCTTCAATGAGAAGTTTATTAAAAAAAACTAAAATACAACTTGGAAAATTAAAAATTATCAATCTAGATAATAACTTTTAGAGGAATTAATTGATGAATGTTTATTGAAAAAAAAAAAAATACAATCCTATAATCATAGGATAGATATCAACAACACCCCTTTTTCAAATACATTTGAATATAATTCGAAGCAGAAAAGATTACCGCTCTCACCCTGTTACGAGTGTCAGTGATGAGTCATCACTCCACTTTAATCTCCAGTCATAATTGTTCATTGTTTTTCATCAACGATTTTGGTTGGTTTCTCTGGAAGATATATATTTTTTGTTACTTCACCAATGTCAGAGCTTCGGCTAAAGCGTCGAATTTTTTTTTGCTGATATCTACTTTTTAAGATGAATATTGTATTTTGATATTCAATATCCTGTTCCAAACGAAGACAAATCCAGAAACACAGAAATCGTGAAGATCGGACTATCCTTTCTTAAGTTATAAATGGTGTAACGTGTAACTAACACGTCTTTGTTTTATATATTTAAAATATATAAAAGGCGATGACCTCATTTATTTTGAATTCATGATTTTTGTTGATATGATCGTTGATCGGGGTTGCAAATTATTGAATTACTAATATCGTTATTGAAAAATAGTGGTTGGTGGTGGAAGGGTGAAATTTAGACTTATATGTATTTTGTAATACCACATCATGAACAATTGAAAAATATTACTTTTGCTCAAAAACTGAAGAAACAATTTTGAGGGTGAACCACACTTATTGCTTAGGGGTATGAAAAATAGATAACAACTGATTATTATCAGATCTACCAAGTATACATATAAAATTTCAATATAATCGGTTACAATATTCAGTTGGGCTTTTTATCATAATGTCCTGAAAGTAAATTGAAGTAGTCGTAGGAAGGAAAACTTTTTATTCATTGTTCAAACGTTACACTAAGTCATTAAATATACAAGTTATCAACTTAATAACCTTCGTTAGTCCAGGTTACGTTATAATCATTATATTTAGTCTTCAGGATGTTAACGGCGACTTCATGATCAGCTTTTCCATAACCCTGAAAGCATGAACAAATTGTTACTCATTCGTTTTTCAGTATAAAGGTATCATACAAATATGAATCGAAGAAATTTGTTCATATTATTAGAATTGATCAATATATGAAAATCTTGGTGAATATTTCGACTTATAAAACCACCATTATCAAAATAATAAGAAATAAGAATAGAAAAAAGAATTAGAATAATTTTATTGTCAATACATCATTCTTCAAATCATTCAGCAAAATGCAAACTGTTACAACAAATATGACAACAAAACTGTTAAATGCTTAGTAATCCTTAACTAAAAACAATACAATATGATACAAAGCATAAATACATACAACTTCTAACCCCAAATTGATTAATTAAAAATTGACAGTACCTCAATATAGAAGCTTCGAATTATCTGAATAATATGATGAAAATATTTTTTTTTTCGAAAATATATTTTTATAGATACAGATATAGATAGAGTTTACTTTTATGAAAATAGACTCTAATTTTGAATCTCGAATGTTTTTGAATTGCTTTTATTTACAATTGTGATGTATATTTCACCATAACGACGCCTTCTTCAAACTGTCGAAATATTTCATACATTTCTCAAATTTGAAGTACATATCCAGATACGTCGTCACTTCGAAAAAACCAATGCCGTGGCGAAATTTACGTCCTGATTGTCGAATAAAAGCGTGTAAATCTGAAAAATAGTGTATTATTTTTCTTTTTACATTTCGTGTTGTACATATATATGCATATATGGCGCTAAATTATTAGAGGATGAAACCATTCAATTTCTTATTTGTCATGCGCTCGAAGTCATTTTTATGCGCCCAGTAGAGAATTTTCTAGGGTGTAATATAATCCAATAATGGCCACTCGCTTAAATTGTAGTATAATTCGTGAATTTGTTATCTTAATGATGAGAAAACAAAGTTTTGTTATGTTTTCATTCTCTAGAATTATCCCATAGCAACCTCAAACTTGGTAACTATTCAAGATATACCAACACGAAATGAAATGTTGTGTTATTTTCTCATTAACAAGACCCTAATAGACAGTTCTTAAATGGTATATTATAGATAATTTAATCAAGCATATCTCAAATATTTTTCGTTCCTTCCATGTGAAATACGAGGGTGGTGTGACAAGTTTCCGGCCTTACCAAGAGATGACGCCACTAGGTCTAGTTTTGGAGCGGTGTCCTACAATACCATTCCTACTGAGCTTGTATGTAAAGTTTCAGCCAAACCATTACATTAATTTGCGTTTGAGAACACATTCCGCGAGACGTTTCCGTTGTTTTCGTGAAAATGGAAAAATTGGAGAAACGTGCTTGTCATCAAATACTTCTATTTGAACGCTTTGATACAAAAAAAAAAATAGAAGAAGAGATGGATACAACACTAGGAGGAGACTTCTGCCTATCATATTCAACTATCAAACAATGGGCTTCTGAATTCAAAATGGATCGTGTGAGCACCTCTGACGAGCTACGCCCAGGACGACCCGCTGAGGCCACAACTTCAGAAATGATGGAGAAATTCCATCAAATACTATTGGATGACCGCAGATTGAAAGTGCATGAGATAGCTGAAACCTGTAGGATGTCAGCTGAACGTGTGCGAAATGTTTTGCACAACAATTTGATCATGGAAAAGCTGTGTGCAAGATGGGTGCCACGTTTGCTAACGCTCGACGAAAAACTGATTCGACAAAACATTTCTACCGAAAATTTGGCGCTATATAGGGGTAATCCAAACGAAGTTTTTCGTCCGTTCATAACTTTTGATGAGACTTGGGGTCACCACCACACTCCTGAAAATAATGAACAGTCAAAAGAGTTTGTTGGAAAGGTGAAATCAGCTCCAAAGAAGGCAAAAACAATTTAGTCGGCAAACAAGGTTATGGCTACTGTTTTTTGGGACGAGGGAGGAATTATATACACTAATCATCTTGAAAAGAGTAAGACTATCAGTGGTCAATACTACGCAGACTTATTGCAACGTTTGAATGACGAGTTGCAAATTGAACGAGCTCATTTGGCGGAGATCACGATAACGCACCAGCACATTCGTCGAATTGAGCGTGCTTATAGCGTAGATGATCAGGTTTTTTCTCGTTCTGATAAGGTGAGAGATCTTGGTGTAGTCTTCGACCAGAAGCTTTCCTTTGTCCCAGACATCACCGAACTTATTTAATTTACCTCGAAACCTATGGATTCCTTATACAAAATGGCAAATATTTCAATAACTCCTCAACATTCATAGGACTGCTTTATGCCCTAATCCTTAGCAAGTTGCAGTATGGCAACATGATCTGGCATCCTATTTACACTTGCCATCAAAGCCATCTTGAGGCCATTCAGATATAGTTCTTGAAAAAAAATTAGATTGGAGGGAGGCTAAAGTTTTATAGAGTAGTCAATCATAACGAATTATTGAGTCGATTTAGTTTAATCTCATTACAGGGCAGGAGAGAAACTTTATCACTAGAATTTTATCACAAATTACTGCACAACAGTATTGACTGTCCTCCTCTTTTGTCCACTTTGAAATTTCGTGTTCCTTGGCAAAGTTCTTTCAATACAGAATTATTCCACCTAGAGACTGCAACTCGATAATAGAATCCCCTATTTGGTTTTTGGAGTTATTTGGTTTATTCAATAGAGTTGCTAATAAATGTAACATTCACTTTGAGTCCAGAGAAGTTATTATTAGGAGTTATGTGAACAAAGTAAATTGACTAAATGAATTGCTTTAGATTGAGTTCTTTGTAATATTTCATTCGATTCTATTATGTAGTTATTAGTTACTTTTTTAGTTTTTTTATATTAGATTGAGCTCTCTTTATATTTCTTTCATTTTATTCATTTAGTTATTATCCAATATTAGGTCGTTATTTTCTATAATTGGGTATATATACCTGTAGAGAATAAAGAACTTATAATTATTATAATATTATAACAGATTTTTATAATTCAAAAAAAACTTGAACAGTTTTAAATAATAAATTACTTTTAGGCATGGTGTTGTTTTTGGTAACTTTTTTCGAAAACGTAGTTATACTGACATAACTACAATAGTTAGACTTATGGTACCTCGAAGTTTCTATAAGAATTGATCTGTTCTTTAATATTGTAATATATTTTTTTGTCTTGCCAATAATAGTTGAAAGCCATTTTATGGCAAGTTTTTTCATACCTAGGTTTACATTATTGCAGTTTTAGTAGGGACTCTGATTTTTTCTGATAAAATATATAGCCTATGTCACTCACAGTTGACGTGGCTTTCTATTGGTTAAAGAATTTTCAATATAGTTTTAGAAAATCTAGAGGTTACCCCTACAACGTCACAAACTAACGAACTTCACCCCTTTATAACACCATCATAGATTTAATCAGAAATTGCTATAATCAATGTATATTATATTCGAATAATTTATGAGTTTGGAAAGATTTTATGTAACAAGTGTAAGATTCCTTGATTACCTACACTTGTTTAAAAGTTCAATGTTCAATGAATAATAATAATATTAATAATCTTTATTTAAGGTTCTCGTAATACAATTATATAGGTGAAACATTAGTATTCTAATTTTAAAATCTATCTTGTTAATTTTGTTGTCTAAAGAAAGATAATACATTTTCCCACAAAGACCGTAGCCTGTGGTGAGTGAAAGTTTGTAGTTTAAAAAAGTTAAATCAAATTGGAAATTAATTAAATTTGAAGTAATTCGTTGTATATCTGTATTCACCCCTTTCTTCGCATCTACTTTGTACGACGTAATTTCATTTACTGGAAAAAATACAATAAAAACCAATTTCTGCTAATGTTGTCCCAGATGTAGAAACTAACTTCAAAATTGGATGAAAAGTTCAAAATTGAGTTTTATGAGTTTGACATTACGATTTCTAGAATTGTACCTACTCTTCTAGTCCTTAGAGATTTTTGATTGGAAAAGTTTGATGCGTTGAAGTTGTTTATGGAAAATACTATTTTTGATTTACATTACTCCAGTTAATTCAACCAATCGACAATACGAGAATGAACGCCAACTAGAATGAGATTTGTTGATGACAATGCATCGTTCAAAACAAGAAATTTCATTAAATTGTGCGATAACAAAATAACATTGAGAAGTATGTCATGGATCGTCAATTTTCCAAATTGAAAAGTACAGCGAGAAATTAATTTTCATCTTTTGATCACGCACAAAGCAATAAATGAAATAACTTTGTTGTTGTAGAAATTGCTTCTTGTAATTTAATCACATAGGCGATAAAACTTTCAATAATTTCCAGTCACTCTGAAAATAATATCTTTCTCAATGTTTCTCAGTTCGAATTTAATGAAAGAACCTCATCAGTACTGTCCGATTACACTGCAACAAAGTCCTCAAATTTATTTCTGTTTTTAGTTACGATGAAAATCAGCGATACAAAAATCGCAGCGCCATCTCTGAAGCGGTAGTAATTTACTTATATTTATCAAAATGGGAGGAATAATATGATTAGATGCAGTCTTCATTCTTTAGCACACTCGTTAAATCGCTGAAATTTATATTATTACTATTCAGTAATTAATTCTGATATCAAATGTAATTTAAGAACCTACGATCTAAACATAGTAACACTATCTGTTTTCGCTTCGAATATTGAATTTTCATTTAAAATTATACCCTATTGATGAACTAATGATTTTTTTCATGTATTTTCAGAGATAATAGAGTACTTTTTTGTATTTCTTCTTTTCATATTTTATATTTCAGAATTAACAAATATTTTTATTGCAGAACGAGAAGATGATATTGAATGTGACAAAAATTCAGATTTATTGAATTCACAAGTACCTATTACATTATTCTCTTTGTTTTCGAGCTATTTAACCTTGCAAATTTTATGTATTTACGTATTCTGCTTCCATAGAAACGATATCAATTCGTGCCATTTTGTAATTTCGATTAAAATGTATAATTTTTGATATGTGGGTTATGAGATTGTGGCGAAGTTATAAAAACTTGTAAGCACCAAAATTTCCCTTATCAGACGCATAATTCTTCGTTCTATTTGAATAACGAATTATTTCTATAAACGTACACTCAACCGTGAAAAATTCAGCATAAATGTTTCTATTTGAGGCTTGATGAAAGTTGATAATGAATATTCGAGTGAAGTTTCAGAATATTTCAACTTCGAAAAGCTACTTAATTCGAGTAAGTGAAAACACACCTCTCTGTTCGTTACGTTTTCAAAAAAATAACGAATGCTCTCCCCAAATAACACCATGACATATTCATTTTCCCTAAGATTCAAATGGAGAAGTAAAGGAATTACAAAAACATCTTGACGCTTATTGCTAATTCTCCTAAAGGTTAAAGTAACTTTACAGATGTCACTTTAAAAATGCAAAATTTATCTTTTCTTTCAACCATAGAGTCTTACACATATTACTCAAACGATTGGTGATAGCATTGAAACACAGAAAACTATTCCATTAGTTGAATATTACACGCAGTTGATTGCTGCATTCGATGATAGGTGAAGATGATTATTCGTTGATCGAATAAAGTCAATAAAGCACTGAAAATATATGGGAATTAAAATTACTTACTGCTACTTCTGTTATTGAGAAATCTCTGATATTAGAAAAGTTTAAATACATTATGAAATTATATGCAGTTCAAGGTGAGTTTTTCACGTCTCATATTGTCCTACAAACTATGTGAATTATGCGTAATAATACATCGTCAAATACCTCTTAACTAGGAGAGATATTCATATAATGGGTGATTTTTCAAGCATAATTTATTTTTAAACCGAATAAAACACTCAATTTGCATCATATATTCAAAATTTTTACTAAAATTGATAACTTGGCCTTTACCATTTACATTTTGAAGATAACTTCATGTAAATGTTGTCCGCGGCTCCGTATCAAATGGTCCATTCGGAAGGTCAAATTTTGCGTCCTTTTTTCGAGTATTTCGGCCTGCATCCCACGAATTACGCGTGTTATGTTATCCTGTAAGGCTTCAATCGTGTTGGGCTTGTCCACATACACTAACGACTTAACATAATCACAAAAAATGATCCAGAGGCGTCAAATCGCATGATCTTGGCGGTCAATTCACAGGGCCATTTCCAGAGATAAGCTGCTCACCAAATTCATCCTTTAACATGTTCATTGTTTCATGAGCTGTGTGACATGTGGCACCGTCTGATGAAACTAAAATGTCAACCAAGTTCAACTCGGCCTCCTAGGGCAAAAAAAAGTTGCGTATCAAGGCTCGATATCGATCGCCGTTGACGGTAACGTCTCTTTCGCGGTCGTGTCTGAAGAAAAATGGACCGATGATGCCACCAGTCCATTAACCACATACCAAACCGTCGTTTTATCGGGATGAATCAACAATTCTTGTATGGCATGCGTCTGTTCATCACTCCAGATGCGACGGTTCTGTTTATTTACGGATCCGTTAAGCCAGAAATGATCCTCATCGCTGAACACAATTTCTAGATAAAACAGCGGATTTTCATTAAGCTGTTCTATGGCCCATTCACCAAAAATTAGACGTTGTGGTAGGTCATTCGGCTTCAATTCTTGCAGAAGTTGAATTTTATAGGCTTTCAAACCCAAATCAATACGTAAAATTTTCCATGTGGTTGAGTAACACATGCCCAATTGCTGAGAACGGCGCCGAATTGACATTTCACGATCCCCATTATCACTGTACGCTACGGCTGCATTATTCTCTTCAGTACGCACTGTACGCATGCGAGACAATGGTTTAATGTCCAACATTACGACCATAATATGGTCGTAACAAACGATACAAATTTTTCACAGAGCACCAATTTTGATAGTAAATCGTTACTCGTTTGTAAGTCTTTCCATGATGAAATGGTAGAGTATACTGAAAACTTTTCACTTTGACAGATAACGTTTGGATGCCATTACCAACCAGTGCCGCCAACACAAAAAACTAAACTCTTGGAAAATCACCCTATACTTATAAACACGATAATAGAACTCGCTTCTGAAAAAATTTTGTGAACAATTCAGCAATATCAATCAACAGAGGGGCATAGTAGTATAGTCTTGGAAGGATGCTCAGTTTGCATTTTGCTTATAGTTATTATATTTTTTTAAATGAAGGAAATTATATAATTGGGAAGAATTAATTTGAAAATTATTGAAACATATTAGAAGAACTTTAAATACTGTTCAACAAAAGTTCAATCGAATCTCTACTAGAATTTCATAGTTTAACAAAGTCAAAAGAATTTGCTTTTCACATTTTTTCATTCAGTGCTAACACGGAATGAATAGTTCAAGTATTTAAAGCTGGATAAGTCTCGAAATCTTATTCATGAAACAATAATGACATTGCAATCTCATCGTAAAATACAGTAGGTATGTTCGATAAGAGGACAGGCGTAAAAAATAAGCTGTTCTGAACAAATTAACTGTTTGGCTTGGCTTAATGAATGAACTACCTGAAATTGTCTCCGGAATTTTAATTAAACGCCTTCTTTCATTAAAAGTCTGAACTTTCAATACCGAAATCGTTTCCATTCAAATCGATACAAGGTATAGCATACAAATCGTTCTAAATTTTCGCGAAACGAACTCTGATACAACAAAAACATCTGCCGGGCTCATATATATTATTACGGAAAGAAAAGAATGTAAAAACTCACTTGAGAATAACCGTAGACTTTAATTAATTTTCCATCGGGGTCGTGTTCGATTCTGCCACCCCCTAGGACTTTTGTTCTCCAGTCGCGGATGATTTTTTCCATTTTCAATTTCTGAAGTTCGCTCGTGACTTTATCGTTGATGTCGGCTGAAATGAGAGAAAATCTAATAATAAGACAAAAAGTTATCGTCAAAGTTCTCGATTATACTCGTAGCTATAATTTAAAAGTGAAATGGAGATGATTCAGAGATTCCAACGTTGTGATAAGATAAATAAGAACCAGGTTTCAACTAGAGACATTGTCATGATAGCATAAATACGTAGTTCAAGTATAGGCATTGTCATAAAAAAACCTATCGACATTGCGATAAGAGAATTAAAAGTTAGTTGAACTATAGGCATTGTCATTATAGCATAAAAACTTAGTTCAACTATACAAATTGTCATAAAACAAATGAAAACTTGGGTTAACTATAGGCATTCCCATGAAAGAAATAAAAACTTTGTTTAACTATAGCCATTGTCATAAAATAAATGAAATATTTGTTCAACTATAGACATTGCGATAAGGGATTTGAAAGTTAGTTGAGCTATAGGCATTGTCATGATAGCATGAAAAGTTAGGCTACAGGAATTTTCATAAGAGAAATAAAAACTTAGTTCAATTATAGGCATTGTCATGAAAGAAATAAAAACTTTGTGCAACTATCGACATTGCGATAAGAGAATTAAAAGTTAGTTGAATCAAAGGAATTGTCATTATAGCATAAAAATTTAGTTCAACTATACAAATTGTCATAGAACAAATGAAAAGTTGGGTTAACTATAGGAATTTCCATGAAAGAAATAAAAACTTAGTTTAACTATAGCCATTGTCATAAAATAAATAAAATCTTTGTTCAACTATAGATATTGCGATAAGAGAATTAAAGTTAGTTTAACTATAGGCATTGCCATGATAGCGTGAAAACTTAGGCTACAGGCACTTTCATTAACTTAGTTTAATTATAGGCATTGTCATGAAAGAAATAAAAACTTTGTTCAACTATAGACCTTGCGATAAAATATTTGAAATGAGTTTAACTATAGGTATTGCCATAAAAAAGTTAAATTAACTTCAACTACAAGCATTGTAATAGAAGAGTGAAAACTTACTTTAACTATAGGCATTGACCGAAAAAAATAAACATTTAGTTGAATTCTAAGTATTTGAATATAAAATTGAAGAAAGTGGCTGTAATTAATAATACAAAGACAGTAGCAATGAGAATTTTGTTCAAATTGTATTGAGTTATTGACTTCTCTATTTCAAGTAATAGGAAGTATTTATAGGAAGAAATTACCTGCCAAACAGATACCTTTTTCGGAAAGGATACATTGTGTTAGCGCATTCGCCATTTTACTCCATAGAGGGGTTAATTAACATGGGGCAGAACTTTGCCTATTTTAGGATTATTTCGTCCTATAATGATTTTCAAATAGTCCTTCTTCTAATAAATACAAGACGAAGAAATATTGTAATGTGTTTTATTTTTAATGGCGACCCTCCCTCTTGAATGCACGTAATTTTTTAACAGCCAAATGTAATTATCGATGAATTGGTCGAGAAAAGATACACGCATGGCCTGCTTGATCCCCAGACTTGAACCACTACAATTTTTTCTTCTAGTAATCACGGAAGTAATAGAATTTCGTTAATTAAGTGAAGTATTTGGGCAATTTTGGAATGGATTGGCACTCAATAGCAGTAAGGTTTGAGGAAGCATTTTGAACATTTATTGCCGATACAGAAAATGTTTTTGGGGATGAATTCTTACGGAAGCACGTTTTGTTAACCATGAGCTTCTAAAGTAGGCGGTTTTCCGAAAATCATAATAGGAAGAATATTCTTGAAATACGCCAAGGAATGAATTCCTTAATGTTTTCCGACAGATTTACCTCGTACCCTCTATAGTGTTTTTTCATGCAAACAAAACTAAGTACAATTTATTTGAATTCTTGAGATCTGTATAAGTTAAATTGGTTTCTTCATTAGAATATAGATGAAAACAGTTCATCATAAAACTGATTCAAAATGACTTTTTCTCTGAGTTATTTCATATTTTATTCCTCGAACAAGAAATGAAATCTCTTGGAAACTCCATTACACCCTGTAGAATGAATTCAATGCAACGTATTTCGAGACAATGGTCCAGTCGAGGCATGCTACCAATGCATTTCCATTTGTTCACTACAAACTGTGCTATCTACGCTGTAAGTTTCAATTTTCAATGTTACAAACAATGTAGCGAGTCGGTTACCGAGAGGGAACCATTTATAACACACGAGGAAAATCCAACGGCGATTTATACGATGATGTGAACGGAACATGTCAAAAAGTCATATTAATTGCTGCCATTGTTTTCTCGTTATACCACGTCGAAACTAGAAATTCGTTGAAATGATTCGTTTCCATGAAAATAATATCGAACACACGGTTGATAAAAATTTAATAATTGAAATAATTCAAGGGGAACTCATTGAATTAGATATCGTTTAATTCGAAGCACTCATTTATATCAGAGAAACATTGTTTAAGATTGTTAAAAACATTTTTTCGGATTGCTGACCCATAATCAAAAGTTAAATACACCGCACATAAAACATAAGGAATTACATTGACCACTTGATAATGGATAAGCAGTTCGAAACATATGTTGGGGGTTGTAAAGAATTTTGTGAAAATGAGCTACGCGATTTTGGAATAGGAGAAATCGATTAAAAACATTGATGTATATTTTCTGGTGATTATAAACGAACGATATTATTTCTTTAAAGCTCAGATGATATATTCAGAACTTATTTCTGAAAACTTGATGAAAAATTATTCGGTAAGAATGTTATCATATCTGAAATTTAACTTTGTACAAAATTGATATTTAATATTCCTAAGACTTTTACGTAATCTCGTTCGAGATTTTTGATTAATTATTCGAACAGAAATGGAGCTCCTACTTGACATATTTACGTAAAGGCAAAAATATAATAGTGTAATTCAAAAACTTTGAAAATACCAAAAAAATTATTAATACATTTTAATATGTTTCAAACGGTTTACTTTGTTTTTGAGATATAGTTAAGTCTATAAGACGCATCAAATAAGTATTTGAACTGCAGAGAAAATATAGATACAATTATACCCTTATACTTTCATAGAGGTCATTCAAATGAATATCGGCCGTATACCAATATGACTTTTCAATTATTTATTAACGAAGCCAAATTCACTCACTGATAAGTTCACTTGCGATGGTCAAACAAAGTAAGAAAAAAATTGCTTTTTATGTGAATATTTCTCACAAAATCCACCAGACCGCTTCTACTTGAAATTCTCGAACAAATTCTTCTTCAATATAAGAGTTTATGGCCTTTTTATGTAAATCTGGAGACATAAATTCTATAAACTTTTATTTCTTTTTAAACTGAAACACTATGTCAGTGTTGTTATGGGAAATTATTGTTACTGCTTCAAAATTGGTTCGTGCTATGAGATAGAGTAAAATAAAAGGCAATGTAATGATAATTTACGATTCAAAAAGAAAGGGACAATATACATTATCCATGGTATTTATGCCGGAGAAATATATTTAAAAATTCCACGGTTGCAACTTCGAACAAGCATTGAAGCTCACAATAAAGTCGCATAGGACATATTTCAATATATTTATCTCACAGAAAATTGATAGTATGACACAGTGAAATTCATGAAATTAGGACTCTATATTCCACAGAAAATTCTCATACGGCAATTCTTGATAATTATAATTCTACTTTATCATCTTTATCAAAGGCACATCCTGGAAAGTCGAACTACACGAACTAAACATTTCTGGGATAGTTCTTAGTTTTTCCAGAATATGCAGCAGTGTGGTGAAATGCTGCAAACGCTAAGCAGGTGGATGTCACAATGAACAAACAACACGCATTATATCAGGATGCTTTAAACCCATCCGAAAATATTAACTCTATATACTCATTGAAATAGTATTCTCATCCCAAAAATTGTCGCTGCTCAAATTGAACGACCCAATGACAGCCGAAAGTAACCACTGCACGATCATCAAAAATAACCATTCAGACTAATGCCTTAAGCAAAATTTAATTGAAATAATTGAAGAGATAACAATTCCAGTAAGAGTTAGGCGACTCGGTCTATGGAGGAAAAAACAACTTACAGCGATGGAAGAAAAAGACGAAGGATCTGAAAATCGGTCAGGTTTTCAGCTTATTTTTGTTACATAAAAGATCCTAAACTGACTTAGATTGTATCAAAGTGTGAAAAAGGTCGAAAATTTCAAGAAAACCTTCTTCGGAAAAAGAGTTTCTTCTAATTATACACAAATTACAGAGAGAAGCAAAAAGGAATAATTTGGAATAATCAGAACGGAGAACTTCTATGCTTCAGACGATCGAGGCTGTACTATGACCCTCATGGTACAGAATTAGATAAAATAGTGAACTTCCATTGTTTGTAGAACGGATCATTTCGCATTTCATGGGACGTTCGAACCGCAATTTGAGCCAGATATGCCTTAAAATTTGGCTAGTTTGCAATTAATTTCACGAGCTCTGATTGGTTGAAGAGATTGTAAGAGATTCTCGACCTTAATGACTTTGGTAAACGCTGCAATTGATTTTTGTTAGAGAATTAATTTTTGGAGTTAGACAACGGGATTTAAGAAGACAACTTTCTTGCAGAGTGTCTTTGTTCTTTTATGCTTGCTTTCCCTTTCTATGTTCGGTATGATAAATATATTATTTTGAAAATGTGGAGACAAATCAAAATGACTGACTGAAATGATTTTATTATTGGAGGAATGTTCATGAAAAAACTCATTATCATTTGAGTAACAGAAAATTAACCAACAAAGATAAGGATAATATCTACTTCATTGTTGCTGCGAATAAAACATACAAACCCTGCTCTGTATTCATTAGACAAGAGACAGTAGTGTCTTATCAATTATGGATTATACCTCCAGTCTGCAAATATAATTAAACAATAATGCAATTATCCTCCATTTTCACGTCTACTAGCAGCTATCAACGCTGGCTCTGACATAATAACATAGATCTATCTGCATTGCCTCATCCTATTACGTAAGCATCTGAAGGAACACATTCTAAATTCATTTATGGAGGTTTCGCGCCAATTTGTCATTTCACTTTCAGCCCTAACTTTATAAGCGCGATGTCGTTTGCGTGGTATTCGTAGTCTTTTTCCACAATTGTCTCGCTCGCAGACATTTAGGTCTTGCGATATTTCAAAGAAATTCAACCAACTTCGTGAAGAAATTGCTCTCTACTGAATTCCGAAATGAAGAATCCTTTGTATTTGAGTATGTTGTCTTTTAATTTTGAGACGATATCAGATCGACAATTGTCTTCCGAAATGAATATCTTCTCTTTGAAGTCCACCCGAGACTTCAGCAGTCTGATAAAGAAATTGGAAAAGTAAAAAATATTCAGGCATTAGGTTAGATAAAAATTGAGTTTCAATGATCATGTTGCTTTCATATCGTCTAACATATCTAAAAAAATAATTTTTTTTGACCATAATAGGAAAACTATGTCGAAATATGTAAAGTTATTGTTGTTGTAATCAATAATATTGCTACATTTTGAATATTGCTCCAGTTTGTTATTCGGTTTAACTGAGGAAAGACTCAAAATCACAAAAATTAAATATAAGGGTTCTACTAAGGTCTACTTTTGGAAGTCTGTATTTTGAGACCTTTGAAATACTTCTGTTTGAAAGTTTTGCACCAAAACAAATAAAAGAAGAGATGGATTCAACACTAGGAGAGTCCTCCCTCTCATATTCAACTATTGAGCAGTGAGTTTCTGAATTCAAAATGGGTCGTGTGAGCACCTCTGACGAACCTTGCTACGGATGGCCCGTTGAGGTCACAACTTCAGAAATGATTGAAAAAATCCATCAAATAGTATCGAAAGACCGCAGATTGAAAGTGCATGAGATAGCTGAGACTTGTAGGATGTCAGCTGAACTTGTGCGAAATGTTTTGCACAACAATTTGATCATGGAAAAGCTGGGTGAAAGATGGGTGCCGCGATGGGTGCCTCGACCAAAAACTGATTCGAAAAAACATTTTTACCGAAAATTTGGCGCTGATAGGCGTAATCCAAACGAATTTTTGCGTCGATTTATAACTGTTGATGAGACTTGGGTACACCACTACACTCCTGGTAATAAAGAACAGTGAAAACAGTGGGTTAGAAAGAGAGAATCAACGCCAAAGAAGACAAAAACAATTTTATCGGCAAACAAGGTTATGGTTACTGTTTTTTGGGATGCGAGAGAAGTTATCTACATTGATTATCTTGAAAAGGGTAAGACTATTACTGGTCAATACTACGCAGACTTATTGCAACGTTTGAAGGACGAGGTGTAAATTGAAAGATCTCATTTGGCTAACAAAAAAATTTTGTTTCTTCACGATAACGCACCAGCGCATTCATCGATTGTTGGCATGTCCAAAATCCACGATTTGAAGTTGAATTGATGCCGCATCCTCCCTACTGTCCCGACTTAGCCTCCAGCACTATTACTTGTTTCCTAACCTCAAAAAATGGCTTGGTGGTAAAAGATCTGACAGCAACGAACAAGTTATCGAAACTATAAATCAGTATTTTGAGGAGTTTGACGAATCTATGTTTAAAACTGGTATATCTAAATTAGAACACCGTTATGAGAAATGTATCAGTGTTGATGGATATTATGTTGAAAAAGAAAGCAAAAAAATTCTAAAACATCGTTTTTCTTAGTTAGACAGGAAACATTTCGCCCCACCCTCGTATTTTAGATAACGAGATAGACCTGTAATTCATAATTGACTTCTGAAAATATGTAACTTTTCGTATAGCTTTTGTTAATAAATATATTTTATCGTTGACAGATGCCTATATTTCCAACAGTTCCGGTATGAAACAACTCCAACTATTATAAATTTCTCGTTTACATGCAAATTTCGGAACGAAAAATTCTACTAAAACCGATGAAAACTTTGTATTCCGAAACGAGTCAGTGATAATTTCGACATTGTTCGACATATTCCGATACAAAAAAACGACGAGATAAGCGAACACACAACGTATCGTATTCAGTGAGTTTTTGCTAGTGTATTCGTTTTTATTGTCGATGTTTCCTGCATTATTTGACCTATTTATGATACCGACCGAAAAGTTTGACCTGGTGGGAATTGTTCACGATTTTCTCGTAAGATATAAGGCGTATATCCCCAGAAAATCTATTCAAAAATTTGGCATGATACATAACCTTGCGTTGGGAAATAAAACGAGGATTTAGAGCGGAAACATTTTATGAGGTTAATATCAAATTATAATACGAACACTCACCAAACGTACTTCATTGAAAATCGAATATAAAATTCGAATTGATTTTCTTGATTCGAATATCAACAAATTTATGTTCAGTTGAATACATGATAAGTAAACACTATAAGTACAATAAGAATACGAGCATTTTCTTCATATTTCAAAAGATATAGCATGAAATTACGGAAGGAATAATATGTTCAGTAAAGAGTTAGAATAGTCATCAATCGATTGGCCCGATACTTGATGAAAATCTAAAAACATAATTCAAATAAAACTGAGCAGTTTTCTGATTTTCATTGTAATTAAGGTGAAACATGAAGTCAGCTGAGTTTATCATCTACATCACATGAAGTCACTATGTTGGCGAGACGTTATTGTCAAGTTTTAAATTAATTCTAGTGAAAATCAGAAAACTATTTAGTTTTATTCAAATTATATACATAGTTAGAATAGTTATTGATTCTACCATCTTTGAAGAAATTAACACAAAAATTTAAGGGTATTATAACCACCTTGAAGGGCGAATAGATGAATAAGGATGACTACAGAAAAATCACGAATAAAAAATTAAATGACCAAAACTAAAATTGAGAAAACACATAAAGAAGAACGTGATCATTTCTGATGTTACTTCCGTATATTTTTATTCTATATCAAACAGAACAGTCCCATGGCATTCGAATTATTGCGAGAAAATATGCAGAACTGAACGCGATAATAGAAAAACGTGGGTATAAATTTCCCGAAGCAGAAAACTCTACAAATAATCGATAATCTGGTTTTTTCTCTAGATCGAACGTTCACTTGCTTCTTCCGGATGATCTTTTCGAATTGAAAGAATGGCCCTCCGATTTCCCGCGGAGACGAATGTTTCGAAATATCCATGATTTTATTATGTCATTTTTTAACTCAATCTGCAACATTTTGTGTCGACGTGAATTGCAAACCCGTAGTTTTCGTAGTTCTGTGCGACGAAGACTCTGTATAATTCGAAATGTTCCTTTATTAGGTCAGAAGAAAACACATACATTTATAAGCTGTAAAAAGGTTATTTTGTGCTAGCATCAGTGCAATAAAATTCGATCGTACTTCGTGAGTTGTTAAACTTGTTTGTGGGTAATGAGTTTCGACAATGGAGTTCACCAAATGGGCATGTTAGCCATATTTTATTCAATAAAGGCGTAACGAAATTAATAGCACTACATTTCAGAGGAAACATTCCAGAGCAAACATTATGCTTTTCAATTAGGATATATATATATATATATATATATATATATATATATATATATATATATATATATATATATATATATATATATATATATATATATATATAGTTTAGATAAATAGTTCAGAGATTCATGGAGCAATTAGGATATATATATATATATATATATATATATATATATATATATATATATATATATATATATATATATATATATATTTAGATAAATAGTATGTCTACACAAATGCTGTCGACGAGAACGAACCTATCACTTTCGAGAGTGAATATTAAGTGCGCTTCGAAATATTTGTTTGAAATTCGCTTTATTTGAAATATTTCGATTTTTCGATTAAGAGTCTCAGTATTGACTGAGAATGAATGATTCGTGAATCTCGAAACTAGTTATATTTTTGCCTGCCTCGGTTTAATATGGAGCGATTAGGCATGGGACCATTCTTACAAATTACAGACAAAGCTTTGTTGTGTCTGAATAAAATGTCTACAAGGCCTATACGTACTCTCACTTATGTTGTCAGTAGCAGGAATCTCGAATGCTAGAGAGAGTTTATACGTCTTTTCTTCGATAGAGGGAGCTCACGTGATTAGTTCACGAATTAATGTTCTCCTCATTCGGATATTGGACCTGGACGCGTTCTGAAAGTCATCGATTCTTGATCGATTGCAGAAGACGGATGATTCCTGATGAGCATGAAACAATTGTATCTTATTATCATTCAACAAGTTCTATAATTTTCGAAGCGCACTTAATAGGTTTGCAGTAGGGATAGGTTTGTTTTCATAGACAACATTTGTGTAGACAGCTCCCGGAGAGTTTTACTTGAAATAGTTCGGTATTTCGATTAAGGAAGGGTCTTATTATTGACCACATATATAATAACGTGAAAAGAGGTTTAAAGTGGAAGAAAGTACAAGCAGAAGAAGGAGTTATCGGAAGAACCTATCAATCGGAAGCACCTGTTGACACGTGATTCGAGCTTGGAAGAACAAAAGAACACTCCTGTAAAAGAAGTCATCATTATAAGGCTTCCGCTTGAATTCACCGGGTTGGGAGATTTGGTCATTGTTTCGCCTGTGAGGTGACTGTATAACCTTAACGGAATTGCTGACGGAAATTGAATAAAAGTGATAAAAGTGAACCTAATAATCAGTAAGTCATTCAATATATTTTTTAGACATTAAAATGCAACACTCTTTAAATTTGCAATTTATTCTTCTTCTCTGATGAAAAATCATTGATTACTAAAGTTTTTAATGATAACCCCCAGAAAAATTTTTATGAATAAATAAGACGAGTGTTTCTAAAGGAACATCACATTTTCAGCACTAGTAAAAATTAAAAAATACCAGGGAAACAATAACTAAAAATTGGTTCTAAATGTAAATCACTGAATTACAAATGTTTAGAAATGTGGAGTGTTATGTACCCACAAGGAAAATTTCCCCTGACAAGGCCTCAATCTGCCTAGTCCTTGTCAGGGGTTGGTTCGAGGGTTATCCGGCTCAAGGACCTTGTATATAAATATGGGGTGCTAATTCCTAACCATAAATCTAAGAATGTTATTAAGGTATGAATATTAGTAATCCCCTATTCTCCCGATTTCTGGAAATCGGTATGAAAGGGGTTCGGTGCTGACAAGGCCTCAATCTGCCTACTCCTTGTCAGAGGGTGATCAGTTGCCGACTGATGGACAACCAATTTAAGGCCCAATTCTGCCGATTCCTGGAAATCGGTATGAAATGGTTTCGGTGCTGACAAAGCCTCAATCTGCCTACTCCTTGTCAGGGGGTGATTAGTTACCGACTGATGGACAACCAATTTAAGGCTCAATTCTGCCGATTCCTGGAAATCGGTATGAAAGAGTTTCGGTGCTGACAAGGCCTCAATCTGCCTACTCCTTGTCAGGTGAATGAGTTGACTACTGATGTAGAACTGATTTTATTGAGAAAATGTTAACGTATTTATACATAAAATAAAAACTGTTTACTCGCTAAAATAAGTTCATTACACTCATGCGAGTATGGTGAACCCATGGTATTCGCAATAGTTGCGTTAATCTAGACAAACAACAAATAACCACGATTTAGACAATTTCGAATTTCAAAACTTGAAAGAAAAAGCCTATATATCAATATCTTATGAAAGTAAACGTGCCCTGATATATGAACAACACTTAAAAGTGAAAAAGGAAAACAAACAATAAATTCTCCCAGGCACAAAACGGTCGGTTTTAGTGCTTCTTGAAGTTAGGTACAGTTTCAGTTTTTACGATTTAATAAGTCTCTACAAGTTTGCTTACCGAGCTTTCAACAATGAGCTTTCAGGAGGAGGACGATTTCTGGATTTGTCAATTTAGTTGAAACACTGCGAACGACGAAATCAACTGGCTCTATAAGTTGGAAATTCTCTGCAAGCATAGAAAGTTACACAAAAGCCCAACTGCTTTTGGCATGATAGGTATGTTCTATCACGATTTAGAGCTTCACGGTTTTACATCTTGAAAGTTACTTGAGTTTACATATTGATCCTGATTTACGAAATCCTACACAAGGAGATAGTAGCGATCACACAATGGGATATATAATGAAATCGGTGTTCCAATGAAATTTATTCTCAATAAAGATTTCACGAAGGTTTCATTATCACTAGGTGGAACAAAATGTTAATAATGGTTTGAAATTAAAACACTTGGCTTAAGTTTTACTGAGTATAATGATAATAATAATTTATTTAACTCAAAAATCAATTCTACATTGCAATATTTCTAGCAAAAATAGGATCAACATAAAGTCAAATCAATAAAAGAACAAAATTAACAAGAGAAAGTACTGCTCTTCGCTTTACAAAAAATCAGAAATTCATCAATTGAGTATGTTTCACACTCCATCAAAAATTTGAAAACTTTACTCCTGAAGTGCATTGAGTCAGTTATTAGCTGAATATGCCGAGGAGGAGAATTTAAGAGCCAAATTGCCTTGTATTGGCTTCCCTTCTCTCTCATAGTAGAGCAATGTATGGGATACAAATATTTACACATTCTCTGGATTGTGTTCTTACTTTTTAGTTTTTCAAAGTTATGAGACTGGGAATTAAGGAACATAAGCAACCGATAAACATACAGTCCATGCACTGTGAGAACAGAATATCTTCTGAACAGCCCTCTACATGATTGCCTGTACCGAAGCTTGGCAATTGTTTTCGAATCCTATTTCTGTGTTATGAAAATATTTTCTGTATATTGAGATCCTCCCCAAAAGATAATTCCATACATGATGGACCGAAAGTTCGCGCAATACAACATCTTCAGGATATGGAAATGTACTTGCTCTTTGAGCGCACAGAGTATAAATAACCCTGTTAAGCTTACTCCTAGGTACTCTACATGGTGTCTCCATTTTAGATGCATATCCACCATGACGGCAAGATATTTTACTGAATCTTTCACAGAAATAATATATTATCGCCACATATTTCTGTGAGGAATAAAATTTTCGACCTGTCAGTTTCTATAAAATATATACCCAATCTTTTGTGTCAATCGGCAGCCCATTGTCTGTACATCATTGTCCAACAGAACTCAGCACCCTTTAAGAGTCGACATTCATTGACCTCACTGAAAAATTTTTCATCTGCGTTCATGATGGGGTTACTGTTCACAACAGAGCAAGTCGTGGAGAGAGAATTGATATATACCACAAAGAGTAGAGGTCCCAACACACTACCCTGGGGATTTCCCCTTCACTCTCTGTTAAAAGAGTTAAGATTATATAAGTGTTCTTCTGTTGCTAAAATAACTTTCTATCAGTTTCAACTAGTTGTCCCTGACGCCACTACCTTCTAGCCATTTGAGCAATATGTGATGATCGACAGAATTGAATATTAACAACTTTACATATGTTTCCAGAGGTTAGCCGATTATCAAGAAAAATAAAAATACTAAGTGGTCACTTGATGTTATCTTGATAATAGGCTAACCACCCGAAACATGCGTTGAGTTGTTCATATACTCAGTGAAACTTGATGTTCCAATTAAATTCATTTTCAATTGGTCGCATTCTGAATTCATGAAGTCTATGAAGTTTGAAGACACTTCGATACTACAAACCTAACAATTCTTTAAAAACGAACGGAATATTGACGCAAGGGGTCTTTTGAGAAAAATAATGCTTATCGTTTCTTCTTTCTCACTTTTCAATTAAGAAATGAATATCAAATATTACAAGTACATTTCAAATCTGTTCAAATAATGAATTTTTAAAATCAATAGGTCCACAGAGTCGTTTTGTTTGACATTCTGTGCGTTGTAGAAATACAAAAAAAAATTTAAATTGGCAGGCATAAGGACTGCTGATAGAAGTTCTAGTGACGACTACAGCTTATTAAAATTTGAAATTTCATAATGTTTAAATTAAAATCATCAACATCATTCTGGTTTTTACATCTTCAATGAGAGTTTGAGCAAACGTTATGTGAAAAGTTATTATTCAAATATATTCGAGCTGTATAAAATAATCACAAAATAAAAATACAATTCCATTTGAAGAACAATTAATTTTCAATAATATTGAGTCGAAAAATCGATCTGCAATGCTCGGTTGAGTTGATATCGTTTCTTCGATAGAGGGAGCTCACGTGTTTAGTTCACGGATGAATGTTCGCTTCTTTTTGAAGATATGGCGTATGGAAAAGTATCGAAACTTGATTGTTCGGATGCATACCACTGAAGAATCCCATAATAGGACGAAAAAATTGTATAGTATTTCCAGTCAACAAGTTCGGTATTTTTTGAAAAGCATTTAATAATATTTACTCTCGAAAGTGATAGATTGTGTTTTCGTTGACATTTCTGAACACAGTTGCATGAAAAAATAATACAAAATGTATCTTTGAAATAAATTATTATATCAAAGAGTATCTTCGACAGCTTCAACGTCTTGGGATATTTATGAGAAAATTTCATGAAGATTCATTACATTGAATAAAATTGCAACAATGCATGAAGTCCATCTCGGAGAATTATAAATACTTTTCGCAGATCCTTTTGCAAGAAGAAAAACAACCTACTGAGCTGAAAATGCTTTCAGCCTTTCGAAGTGATTGATGATCTTACCAGAAATCTATAATACTATGACGAAACCAGCGTCTGCTTTTCTTTCGAGATAAGAATGGAAGGCGGAAGTGGACTGGATAAGTTCGCTTCTAGCAGGCTGCCCTATATCCTACAAATATTTTACATTAGCATTGATTCGAACTACAAGTTCGAAGCTCGCATTTCTTTGGTATATTCCAACTTGTTGATTGAAATTGATGGAAGAAAATGTTCATTTTTGTATCAAATGAATTTTCAGTTATGGAACTGAATTATAAACAGGAAATTGAGATTTTGATGGATTGTAAACATACATAAATAAAAATGAATAAAGTGAAAATACCTCATTCCTCTATTTGTTCCGGAATCATATAAATAAATGAATTCATTTTTCTCCTGGGCCTTTTCCTGAATTTTTCTCTCGAGCAAAGCAGAGTCAAACATAAACTAAATTTATGCTATATATTTCTGCGTAAACATAAATAAGCCTAATTAATGAAGTAATGTAACTTTGAATTTGACATAAATCCACTTTCTGTTCGTATCACAGCAAATATCAGAGTTAACTTCAAAAGGAACTGAAAAATGAATCATTCTGTTTCAATAAACGTAGGTACAGAATATGATGTATGTAATGTAACTAAATTGATTTCGATTGAACGTAATTGACCAAGCAATACCTCGAGAAAATTAGTATAAATAATGAAAGAGTATTGATAAATTTTTCACATCAAATTAAAGTAGGTGCCATAATAATAGACAAACAAAAATATGGAGTTCTGTATAGGTGGGCTATTTGGATGCTTATTAGTTTATATCTTAGTGGTTAATAATTGGGAAAACTTCTACAAGAAGATATACAAAGGAGTTGGATGCAACTGATTTGAATAATGACGATATTTTTATTTATAACTGTGAGTTTGAAATTCCATGTTTAAAATGGAATTTCCTGCCCACCTTTTCCGATAACCCAAAATATTTTGAAAGTCTTTATCATTACGGCAACACTCCTTAATATATATATATATATATATATATATATATATATATATATATATATATATATATATATATATATATATATATATATATATATATATATATACATAAGAAAATGAACACTAGAACATTCATTTGAAAAATTCAAATTAACCAAGAGAATGTTTTAGTGGAGCTAGATATGTGAACGTGTACGATGTGATGTCTCCATCATCCTTCAAGGGATAAATGTTAGAGAAATATTGAAATCGATGCCACAAACTGATGGAAGTGCGAGGCATATATGTTTCGTTCTGCAAGGAACTCGTCAGTCGCACCATGTCCATCGAAGTGAGGCAACGATTTCAACCCCCAAGCATCTTCTTGTGAGTCCAAGTGGAAGACCGTAGAGTAATGAATACTCAACAATTCCATCTATAGGAATCAGTAGAAAACACCTCTCAGATTACAGACACACCAAGCATCGAAATTCCACATATATTCTATACCCGTATATATCTAATATGGACGTGGTGCGACTGACGAGTTCCTTGCAGAACGAAACATATATGTCTCGCACTTCCATCAGGTGTGGCATCGATTTCAATATTTCTCTAACATTTATCCCTTGAAGGATGATGGAGACATTACATCGTACACGTTCACATATCTAGCTCTACTATAACATTCTCTTGGTTAATTTAAATTTTTCAAATGAATGTTCTAGTGTTCATTTACTTAAATATTTCATTCAGTGCCATAAGCACAACATAAGCTTATATATATATATATATATATATATATATATATATATATATATATATATATATATATATATATATATATATATATATATATATATATATATATATATATATATATATATATTTTAGATCTATATAAGGTGAATTGGATCAAAAATAAAAAGAAAACTAACTTTCTTGACTACGAGAACACCGATTAGGCTTTGAAACAAGCTTCGGAATGATGAAATCCGAGGAAAACAAGCAAGCAACGTCATTTGCATGCGAACACATCGTTTATTCAGAAAACTACAATTGCCTTTGACAGTTTTCCGCTGCTCCAATCGTTACAGACTTTAATACTGAATAATACACAAATGGAAATGAGTTTGTCGCTACTGCCTGATAGTTGACCATAATGAAACATTATTATGTTGGAAATTTGATAAATTGGACATTTTTAGGTGTTATTATCGATGAAACTCAGGATGTTTCTAATTCTGCACTAAAATGACGAATTTGAAATAGATGACAAGCAAGAAAAAGCCTGGATTATTTATGCTCTTGCTACGTAGATAGTACACGATTACTTGTAATATTTGAGTGAAAAAGAAATATATGGATTTAACTTCTTTACTCTACTTTCGGCATTTCTTTTTCATATCAGACATCGTTGTTGAACTGAATACAATACAGATGAATATTGTAGTATAAATAAATTCAACATGAAGATACGAAGATACATGAATTTGATGATAAACAATATATACTTGTGGTGATATTGAAGAATTATTGTTGTTGACAACGTAACAAATGGTGAAAAATTGTTGAAAAACATATATGAATATTTCCAGACGCCTAAATTGTACGAAAATTTGTTAGTCAACACGTTCTTTCGGTTCAATAATCTATTCTAAGTGTTCTATCAATTCTTGAAAATGGTGAAGGTTCAATATGTCGACGATATATTTTGTATATGGACTGGTATAGGCAATTAACTTCCTGTTTGAAATTTTTGATTCAATCTATCCTTCAATTAATTTTACTCTGAATCAGAAATTAACCAAAAAGCTATTAACTTTTTGGATTTCCCTAGTCTTCATTCCCTAGGTTTTGACATTCACAGAAAGCCAACTTTTTCAGACTCATTAATACACAACTCAAGTTGTAAGCCTCAAAAAATGAAAGTGAGTGCCTTTCATTCCATAGTTCATAGATGACTTTCACTTCCGTTGTCGGCTGATAATTTTAGAAAAGAAGTTTGTATAATGCAAACAATTGCTATTAACAATAGTTATGAACCCTTCCTTATTGATAAACCAATCAAAAATGAACAGGGAAAGATAATCTTACAAAGAATTTTTCCTATTCACTTAGGAAAACAACAGAAAATATTTCATTCAATTAATTATATACCTACCTTGAGCAATAAAGTTGTAGATTACATAAAAATAACGCGAATAATATATGCACCAACAAAGAGAATTTGGTTCATTGTTGTAAATAACAAGGACAAATTTGACTTATTTTCGAGTAGTGGCGTTTATAAAATATTTTGCAGTGAATATGATAGCTGTTACATAGGTCAAACTCAATGTTCTATACAAAAAAGAATCTTTAATTTAATAGTGTTGGCGTTTACTTGATGTAAATCCATTATAATTGAATATAAACTTAAATTCAAACACTTGAACTTATGATTTACACTTCATTGACTACATAGCATGACGCGTTTCGTCGTTACAAACGACTTCTTCAGATGCTTACAGAAGAATTCACGTTCATTATTCTATAAGCATCTGAAGAAGTCGTTTGTAACGACGAAACGCGTCATGCTATGTAGTCAATAAAGTGTAAATCATAAGTTCAAGTGTTTGAATTTAAGTTTATATTCAAGAAAGAATCGATGAACATAGAAGATCAATACTGTTGAATAAACCTGATACGGGTTTTTCTGAACACTGCGTTAAATATAATCATTTCTTGGATCCCACGAAGATCGAAATAGTACACTCAGATAGTAAGATCAAAAGATTAGATACCTTGAAGTCTTGGTAATTTCGATATCCAACAAGAAAAATTTACCTATTTGCAATGACCAGGTGGATTTTTCCGTGAAAGCAGTGTTAAATTCTGTGGTTTAGGATATATAAGTGAAAGCTGTACATTTTTAAATTCGGTAATATTGATACTCTTGATAATGGATTAACAAAACATTTGGAGAGTTGTTGATATATTCATTGAAACTAAAGTAAAGTGTGTTAATTTTCAATTAATTGTCTTGAAAATGGCTTGCAAACCCCTCAGCAATTTTGAATTATATTCTGATATGTTGAGTTTTTTGAGTCTGTATATTTATAGCTTGACTTTGACTTGCCAGACGAGTGCTCTTGTCAACATTGACTGAATTCTTTGAAAGAATAGATCGAAAGTGAGAACTGACCTATTTCAAATTAGAACACGTGATTGACAAACTGGGAAACAAGGAGAGAAAGATTCCCACAACAATCTGTCTCTTCCACCGAAATTCGTTGTTAATGCGAGAATTACATTTGTATCAATGAACGTATTAGTGAGCTAATTGAAAAACGATGTTATCAATCAAACCAGTTAATTTGTTAATGTCGCCCGTCCACTATCGAAATTCTGCTGAAATTGCCATAGTGGTTCGTCGGTCCGAATAAATGGATTCTTTTCAAAGTTTTACCAATTCAGAACTTATCTCGTCAGAGTTGATCATCAAAAATGGGTAATAAATCATGGATATTCAAATGAACTATTGAACTTTGAATACTTTTTAGTATTCAACATGTATATACTTCTATCGCAAATTCTGTAAGTGACACTGAACCATTGTTTCGTTATACAAAATCCATACCAGATGGATGAAAATAATGCAGTGGACAATATATACTTTTGGAATTCTTGAAAATATTGTGTTCAGTGTGTGAAATGAAATTTCATTAAGTATCTCCTGCCTCAATAGACTGTTGAACAAATTATTCGATTTTGAGTAATCGCTACCCTACTTATTCCTGTATATCTACAAAATATATTTTCTCCTTCAATGTGTTAAGTAGTGTGTCATCTCCAAATTTTTAGCAGACGAAATGAAACCGTTTTTCATGTGAAGGAAACGGTTGCTAAGAACAGTAAGTTTCAACTGGTTTGAGAACGAAACTGTAAGACTCCTAGAACATATCAGCACTTTCATCCAGTAAAAATTCTTCCCTGCATGCTTCCCTTACCCTTGAAGTATGAGTGAAGTTGATTTCATTCAGTCCAGACCGTTCGCTGGACGATCTCGATGAAAACACTTGCGGAAAACGGAAAATAAAATATTTAGAATTTTCTCATAATTTAATTCAAATACGACAACGACGATTGTCGACGTTTCGAACTTCCTTATCAAATGCTGAATTAATACTAATTAATATAATATAATTGAATATAAACTTACATTCAAACACTTAAACTTATGATTTACACTTTACTGACTACATAGCATGATGCGTTTCGTCGTTACAAACGACTTCTTCAGATGCTTACAGAATAATGAATCGTTTATAACGACGAAATAAAGCTATGTAGTCAATAAAGTGTAAATCGTAAGTTCAAGTGTTTGAATTTAAGATTTTATTCAATTATAATGGATTTACATCAAATAAACGCCAATAATATTAAATAATATAATATATAATAATAATATTAATGGTATTAATTCAGCATTCGATAAAGAAGTAGTACTTCGAAACGTCGTCATGCGTATTTGCATTAAATTATGGGAAAATTCTAAATATTTTTTTATTATAAAAAGTCATATTTTTGTCAGCTTATCGTAATCTCGTAATCTGAAGATATTTTAATGAATTCCTCTGTTTCTCATTTCGAATTCGACTTTAGATAAAAATTGTTTCTAGCTTTATAAACGTTCAGTTACTAGAATTTTATTTGAATATATTGTCCAGGGTATTTACAAAACTAAACGAAATTTTGACAGCGAATTATTGATGACATCAAACTGGATAGCAGCTGATCGACCCAGTGTTGATGTATGTTGTTATATTTTCGCTTTGAGATCTGCTGAATTCTGTAACCCAACAAAACCTACGGTTTGCTCTGGCAACGCGATCGATTATCGGTTGCGTTAATATTTATATGAGTAAATGAAATTCTATCCCACGCTCTCCTTGAAAATAATAATTTCACAGAATGTAAAAAATAATGAACCCGGAAAAACTGTTGACTTTCCATGAAAAATGTTCAGGATTTCATATACGCTCGAGATAGATCACAAAAACCAGCAAATTTATGAAATCTCGATAAAAAAAATCAATTTTTCCACTGTACAAATTTCTTAATCCGAATCCTAATTTGGAACAGAATATAAAAACAAATTAAAATTTGAAAATGAATTTGAGTTCGTGCTTCAACGAGTGATTTATAACCTCAAATTACGAAACTACGACTTGAAATTTACATAATTTGTTATCATCAAGCTGCGATAAGTCATTTTTCAAGCCGACTTTTCAAATATAAACGAATTCAACGTAATATAAATTATCAGAAATTCCTTTCGAGCTTTTTAAAATTAAATTGAACGGAGTTTTCAATAAAAATTGCATGATGAAAAAGTTGTAGACCACAGAGACATCGAAAATAAAAGTTCGCAACTTGTTCATGTTTCACAACTTTCGTTTTCTGTTGAATTTGTTTAATGAAGTTCTATTTTTCAGCGGTAGTCGCGAGTAAATTTAATTATCAAACTGCAACAAATTTTCGTGTGATGAAATATAATATACGGGAGCAAATTAGAAATAAATAATGAATCTTATAATTGAAAATATATATATAAACTCAAATTCTTGAAAAGGGTTACATACGTTTCGAGCTACTACCTCATCATCAAGATTTCAATATTAATTGTACAAATTCTCAAGTATCAGGCCACTATTGATACAAGTTGTTGTGAACTCTTGATAATGGGTTAGTCGCCCGAAATATATGTCAAGTGTGTTGGAGAATTTCGTGTAATTCAGTGAAATGATTCAAATTATACGCTGATATTTCAATATTGCTATCAAAACTTGCTTATGGATTCGATTAATTCAGAAAATTTCGAATAAAAGACATGAATTGATTCAGAGTTCAATCGACAATAATTAAAAATGAATTGAAGCAGATGAAATGACTACAACGGGTTGTGTACGAGCAAACAATCATGTCAAGAGGTTTAATCATCCATAAATATTTTCCAAATTACAAATGATAGTTCGAACCCAACGTTCTATGGACTGACATTAATATAATTGAATTCTCAATTGAGGAATTTTCATAATAAAAAAAAATTAATTCAACTGATACAAACCCTGTTTAACTTTCGAATATTTCTAGGAAGTAATACACAAACAATTCAATAAAAAAAAATTCAGAATAATTTCTGCAATAGAATAAATCATATACATTCAGTTTGAGGGATCAACCAAGTGACCACTCGACGTTTAAAATCATTCATAACATCATCTTCAGGAGTTCAAGAAACTTCAACTGCAATGATTTTTTTGAACTAAGACAGCTTCATTGCTTTCAGTCACTCGTACACTACTAAGAAAAATTAAGCAACAGACAATTGAAAATTGATTTCTGAATTTTAATTTCAGGATGCCCTTTTGAAACGTTTAGGTCCGAACGCCTACCCCTTCAGTATGGAAATAACCCATTTGGCTCCGCCGAGTGTCCAATTAGTGCCTGCTAAAGAATATAATGGAGCACCCATAGGAACCAGTTATGACGTGAGGGCTTATGTAGGTGAGTGGCATAACGTCTTTATCAACTTTGATTGAAATGACACAAAGAGAAATTCCAACAAACCTGAGTAAAACCTAAGGATTTTAATGTAACGAGTACATTCCTGTGAATGTCATAATTCATATTGATGTCATTATTATATTGATACTGTCATAATTTTTTGTAGTAATTTTCTTTAGAATCATCGAAGACAAACTAGTTTTTTTTTGCGTTTTCAGAAGCAACTCAATAATAATAATATTCATTGCGTAATAATGATATACATAAATATTACACAAATGTAAGAGTTCCGCTTTGCCGGTCTTTCACTCTACCTGAAAATACATACATGGTTATAAAGAAGAAACAGAAGAAATTTACACCCAACATATCAGACTTAAAGTAAAATATTGAAACAAAGAAGAACACAACAATAAAGTAACATCATGACATCACTGATTTAACAGTGACATCCTAACACCCTTTTTGAATGAACTGAACGGCAACGAGAGGAGATCAATCCAGCTGTTCAAAATATTCGGTGCAACGTATGCAAATTAATTTATTTGTGTGATGTTGAGGTATGGTAAAGCCATTTACTATTATGTTGACACCATGAACATCAGACCTTAAGGTAAGTATTTCGTGCAAATACTTTGGTATTTCACATCTCTGTATTTCACGCACTGTAGCAGTTTTCCATTTCCTTAGAGAGATATTCGCTGGGATATCTGATGTTAATCAAGAGATTTTTTGGGATTGCATAAGTGAACCCTAAGATGATTGGAACAGTCTTGAACTTTCATTAGCCACAGCTTCTGCATTCGCACTTTAAGTGCTAAACATTTTATCAGCATTCTTCCCAACTAGGTTGTTTGTATTTGGAATGGACACCTCGATAAAAGTAGTTTTATTGGTTCTTTCAACCAGGACAAGATTAGGCCTCTCTTGGGGAATTGTTTGACCAGTCAAGAAAGTGTGTTCTTCTTAAAAACTTATTCTTCAAAATTGACTCCGAAATGTGTTTGTAGTGGTCCCCTTTTCCTTCTGTAGAAGATTTAGTTCTAACGATGGTTCTTGATGCACAATCATTGTTTGATCAGTTAAGATAGTTGCAGATAGTTGTGATACACAGCAATCTGCTGTGTATCAGTAGATTTTCTATGGAAAAAGTCACGGACTGGTACAAACAGTTACCGATATTAGCCGGTCATCTACCGCCTTGATGTCCTGGTAGAGTAGTTTTTTCCACTGTGCTTTTTGGGTAGTGGTTATTATACTACTTTGTCAGTAGTGCCCAGGTTTTTCACTGCATGTAGTTTATACTAGTTGTGCTCTATTTTATACAGTTGAAGTGGTGATGATTATTATTGATGTTTACTCTATCCTGAGGGAAATTCGAACCGATTTATTAATTGTCATAAAAAAAGAACGCCCACCGTCTTCATTCATCGAACTTTGAAGTTTTCATTATGGAAATCGATCTCCGTCATCGACGTAGGAGTTGAATATATCGTTCGATTCCGAACGTATCCAATGAATTTCCACCTGAACTTCGAAACGCCAAAATCAATATTATTTCAGTTAATGAAGCGAACTTGGAATGAATAACGCCGCACGACTAAAGTGGGGGCAAAAGTTTTCGAAAAGAAGTGAAGATCGTTATTTTTTTTTCGACAAACGTTAAAAATGCCAGTCATAATATTTGAACAGCGCTTGGCGTGGGCTTCACTTCCATTAGAATGAATTTTGGTATTCGCAGTAGGAATCTTTCATCTTACAGTTCCGGTTCATTATCTATCCGAGATAATTTTCCATTCAAGTCGTGCTAGTGAACTCCGATGCATATTTCTAGATTGATTAAGCGTAATGAGTCAAGATGGTTATTTGAACAGAACGAGAATTAGATTTCCTTTTTCTTCAGTTAATTTCGAGAGATTGAATGCGTGATTTAAGACGTAATTTTTACGACGACATATTTTTGTATATCAGTAATGGAAATCTTTATGAATAGATTTCTATTGCCTAGGTGTTATGCATTTTAATACCGGTACTCGGATCAATTCGGAAAAAGATAACCTTATTTCATTACATTGAGTCTGAAAAATACGCTGAACAAAAATTCGTTTTAGTTTTTTGTCTCAAGTAACAACTCCATCGACTTTTCTGCATGAAAAAAAAAACAAGTTTTGACTTCTGATCTATGGGAAGCTTTTCTGACATCGCTGTTGTGAACCAGTCGTAGCTACAAGTCACGCAGAGTACAAGATTTTGATTCGTTTTTGTCACAGATCTACTGGCGGAGCTCGTATCCAAAAAGTCTAGGGCCAATAAAGTACTTTGTTTAGATCTTGATGAAAATACGAATTGAGTACCATTTAGAAATGAATGAATCACTGAGAGTTAGCAAATATAGTTTCTTCTACAAATCTGCTCAGCAATCTCTGCAACTTATTACTGTTTTAAAATTTATGGTACAATGACACAATATTCTTGGGAACCAAGCGATATTTTTGGAAATTGCGAATATTATTTATGTTTATACTGTTTAGCGGACATTTTAGAAGATAATGAAATACAGGGTAACGATGGTCGTTGGCACCTTAGACGTTTTCCGAAAACTGAACATAGAAGTCATCTGAAAATTTAGGAGAATCAATAGTTCGCTATGCTCTATCGATCTATATTGAAATATCGGCCGCGTTGCCATGTTGTCACTTATGTCGAAAAGTGACAACACTGTTCATACAAATGACACGGAGGTTTCGCTTATCTCTTGGTGAAACATTGTGTTAAAAACTAAAAATTAATGATTGATGACGCGGATACTTGGAGAAAATTAATATCCATAATGAAATATTCAGAATTTTCTCATAATTTAATACAAATACGCATGACGATATTTCGAAGTACTACTTCTTTATCAAATGCTGCATTAATAATTATTATTAATTCAGCATTTAATGAAAAAGTAGTACTTCGAAATATATATATTATAACAAAACGAATATATTAAAAACTCTACATATGTTTCGGGTGGTTAACCCATTATCAAAAGTATACAATATTACTAATATTGTATTTATTGTAATATTGTATACTCTTGATAATGGGTTAACCAACCGAAACAAATGTACAGTTTTTAATATATTCTGTGAAACTGATCATATTTCTAATGAGGAACCCTGTATTTTATTACAATTTCAGATCACAAAAACAAATTTATTGTATACAAATGGTTCTATGTAATAATAATTGATAGTTTGCGAGTTACCTATTCAATTTTTTCTGGAAAACTAGGCAGATGAGTTGAAATTTGTAGGAACCTATATATTTGCTGTTCGTCAATAAAAACAAAAAAAATTGTGCAATTCATCTCTAAATATTGCTTTTCAAGAAACACAACAGCTTCTATTTTTATCATCAGGGTGTTTGTAAAGCTCTTTAGATTTTCTGAATTGAAGTCAAGTCAGTATAAGTCGCTAATTCAAGCTGGACACCCTGTATTTTGTTGGCTCATCTAACAGCATAAGTAACCAGATTTCGTATGATATTAAGGTTTCCTATAGCTATTCTTTATATATTCCTATAGCGTTCTTGTAATATTTACACTTTTATCATTGTTGACTCATTCAAATTTGGTTATTCACTTTGCAGATTTATTTGCAATATACATTAATTATAATGGATATTGCAAATGTTATAAGCAATTATTATAACATTATAACACTTATAGTGTTATATATAACACTACTCAAGAAGGAGTAAAATATTAATAATTACAAATTAATCATTAATTGATCAAAAATATCGTTTTTCAGGATGTGAAATATGTTTGAATAAATTTTGAAAAAAGGGTAACACCCGAAACCATTGTTGAGATACAATATATTTATTAGAAACTAAGCCAACTGGTTTTTATTCAATATATGAATATTATGTATTTGGTGGAAAAAAATGAAACTCTTTCAAGACCTTCTCGATCTGCATTTCGAAGCGAAATGGATTCCCAAATATCAACTCATATCAAGATCAAATTATACTTGTTATTATCCAGGGACAGAACCTTGAATTTTAGTTTCCTGTTTAATGAAAACCCAGTCAAACACTCCCCAATAAGGATATCTATTTCACTGCGAATATAACTTCTCTATATCGAACCAATTCTGAAGATAATGTAACATCGGACGCGGATTTCCTATCGTGTCTTTGCACGAGGACACAGATATTTCCCGAACTTAAATGCTCAATCAGAAATCGATCACCAAAACATCCACGGTTCCTGTAATCGACTTCTAAAATTGGATATTCCCATCACAACCGTCATCAATTTTCCCGAGATTCTCGCTTCTTCCTGGTATTGAAACGATCGACTTACAGAAGAGAGCGAACTACATACGAAATATGTGTTAATAAAAGCCAACCACGTGCGTATCTACCCACATCACGGGTATGTGTCATGAACTGAGTAAATATTCAGTTTCTGCTTGAGATTTTGCTCATTCAATGCATAATCAACCTTAATTGTTTGCGAAAACAGCAAATGTTTGTGAGGAATATGTTGCTTATTCAGTTGCAACATTAACAACTCGTGTAATTTACAAATGATAGATGTTTTTACATTGTCTAGAGTTCAAAGACTGAAGACTCAGCAAGGAGAAGGGCCAATCACAGAAATCTAAACATGAAAACAACATGATTTACAATAATAGGAAGAAAAACTACTTCGAGAAGAAACTGCCTTCGAATTTTCTGAATTATCGATAAACATCAAAGTATATACTACACTTTTTAATTTGCTTGCTTTCGATTTCGTAACAACTACATACTGATACGTAGAATAGCTCACGATGGAGCATACTATTGACCTCTTTGATCTCCAGACTCAACATTCTTAGATTATTCGAACTTTATTGTCATACTATTTCAGCAAGTAATGTTGACAAAGATTTTCAATCGTAGTTAATCGCAATAATCTTGGTGCATACTCATTAATCGTGAAATGAGATACAATATTTATTGATAATGAAATTTTGTTCTACAAGAAAAAATATTCTTCTAAAAGTGCACAAAATATAAATCAATTCTCATATTTTTTCCGAATTTTCCTAAGTAGTCTGAACTGCTAATGCAGCATACAGGGTACTCAATTATTTCCATCCAATGAATATAATGTAGAATTCAATGTAAATACTTCGAAGGATACCAGCTAATATCTCATTTCCTTTACAGCTGAACGTGCAGATGAGAAGTTCCATCGAAGAGCAACTGTCAGAATGGGAATACGTGTTGTTCAGAGGGCGTTTGCGCCACCATCGCCTCAGCATTATGTTCCCGGAGGTATACAAAAGACGAATCGTGACAGAGCAAAAGAACACCGCAAAGCTTTACTAGGAGGAAGGGGTGGATTGGAAGTTAAATTCACGTCGAGGGAATCAGCATGTTCAACACCCACCAAAACGACAGGAGAAGACACTGAAGCGGTTATAGAAAACAGACATAACAACGAAAGACTACTAGAAAACGGACAAGAAGTACAGAACGGCTTGACTCCAGAACACGGTCAGTTGAACAATCTATCTAAAGAAGATAATTCAAATAAGTTCAGAAAAACTGTTCAATATTCTCGACATACTCTGTAATAACAATAATTCACTTTGTACCAAAGTATCTGGTTGTAATATTGATTTGAATTCTATAGTTACTTCTTCTCATCTCTGATTTTGTAGCAAGTTGATTTTTCTTTTTTATATTGAGGTTGATTCGGTCGCATTTAGGAGATAGATTCTTTTCAGTGAAGGTAGAGGAAACATATTTGAGATGTGTGATGGGAGATATCGGGGTTCTACAGGGTTCAGTACGTGGCCCTCTGCTCTAATGGTTTTCATTAACGATGTACCCATTGTATAGGCCTGAGGTCTTGATACAACTGTTTGTTCATGTCATAACTATATCTGTGTCCAATACTGAATTGTCTTGCTTAGGTTGGGTGAAATATAGATTTTAGTGTGGGTGAACGTTTCTCTGCGAACAAATTGAGGTTGAATGCCGACAGAACAATGGCACGTTCATTTCCTCATTTCCTTGAGACTTGATATTGATAATATCGATTCTAATGATTTCATCTAATTTTCTGGAGTTTCCATTCATGTTGTTTTAACTTGGAAGACACATGTGAGTCGGTTTTGTTCCTATGTTTTGAGAACAGCGTACTTCGCGTTGATTGAGTCACACATAAGATATGACAAACATATTTCTATGGGGCTGCTCTTCAGGAGCAAAGAGTAGTTTCGGATTTCAAAGGTGTTTCCGTTTATAGTAGATCGATCTTACTACCTGTATTTTCACAACCAGAAATCATGACTTCAGCTCGGCTTTATATCCACGAATGGCTAATTTATTGTCATATGCTGAAAAACTTTCAGATCGAATGCAGATTTTCACACATATGAAACAAGAGATAAACAAGACCAACGTGCAGACTGGAAAATCACAGGATGGTCATGATTTCTATTGTTTTAAATTATGTAACAAGTTACCTCTTCATGTGAGAGATGCTAATTCAGCCTAATTTAAGAGACATATTAAAGGGTTCTGTAATGGGGATTTTTCTTTCATTCTTTCAGTTTTTTCAAATTTAATTTTTTTTGTAGTTGTGCTAAAAATGAAACAATCTAAAATGCATTAATAAAACTATCTATCTACCACTGCATCAAGTATCACTGATCTTATGATCAATAATTTCGTTGGAACTTCGAATAATCTTCTTCATCTTAACTTTGATAACTTTTCAATAGTTACGTTAAGTCAAACTATCGCACATTATTTCAATAATAAATGACACGGAGGTTTCGCTTATCTCTTGATGAAACATTACGATAGAAACAATAAATTAAAATCAACACACTTGGCTTAAGCTTCCCTAAATATATTGAAAACTTTACATATGTTTCGGGTGGTTAACCCATTATCAAGAGTATACAAAGTTACTGGATGAGTATATCAAGAGTATACAATGTTACTGATGAGTACTAATGAGTAATATTGTGTACTCTTGATAATGGGTAAACCATCCGAAACATATGTAGAGTTTTCAATACATTTAGTGAAACTTAAGCCAAGTGTGATAGTTTTAATTTCTTAATGTTCGGATAAAACAATTTTTTAAAAAGTTTCACCACATTCACATATAATGAAATGGTTATTTCAATTTATATGATTCTTTTTCTGAAAATTTATATAGGAAGTTCAAAATTTGAAGCCCTGCGATGAGAACGCAATAGTTTTCTTGAGTCAGGATTTTGTTAGTTGAAAGCATGTATAATCTTCAGAAGCCCATTATGTATGATTTTTACTATAACAATGCTTCTGAAGCTCCTTTTTCGATAGATCTTACTTTTCGAGATACCTAATCCAAATTTAACGACGTTTGGACTTACCAAAAGGAACAAATAAAGAACACAAAAGAACCGAAGTTCTTACACCTACGTACGTACCAAAACGAATACGGTTCAATGAGCAAAAACCCCAAATAGAATACAAAATACGTGCAAGTTACTTCAGCTAAGGAAATGAGACGTCGCCGTCGCTTCGTGAGCTCTACGTTTATATCTACATCAACAGACTGATCGAAATGTCGTATTGCATTTCAAAATTTCGCTGATTCAACTGATAAAATTGAGTTTACTCGTGATGATACCGACGGAGACTTATTTGTTGTAGGTGTTTGTGACGTATAGAATGATGTCAAATAAATTCCGATGCCGAATGTAGACAGAGTTCAATATTGAATAAGAACGATACGAGAAAGAAAAACGAATGACGACAATAAAAAATCTGACGTCGTAGGAATTGCTGGTAGGAGGAAAACGTTTCAACTTTCACAGGAATACGATGAAAGAACTTCAAATACGTGTTTTAGTAGAATATAATAGAGGGAGAGTCAATGACGAATTTTGATTTGGAGTTTTGAAAGTCGCTAAAACTTACCATCTGAATATTCAATACTTGTTTGATGATAAAAATCATTTCTGGCAATACGCAATGACCGCAATAGACTACCCTGATATTTTCAAAAGAGAAGGAAAAAGATTTAATTTTGTTATATTGTGTCGCAAAACATAAGGGAATTATTTCGAATAATATCTTGGATCCATAAAAAATTGCCAGAATTGTTTCGTTGCTAATAAGTTACATTTGGATGTCAAATTAGAAATTAAAAGAGACAGTTCATTTTTTACATCTGAAAGAAAACATTTATATACAATGAAACCATATCGAGAATTATTCAGAAAATTTTTCTAACGGATTGAGAGTATGAAACTCTTCAAAAAAGCTGTGTGGCTTTCAAAATATTCGAAAAAGTCAGAGAGCTGAGTCATATGCTAGCCTATCTCGGTCGCACTAGTTTGGTAATGTTTTCGATCTGGCAGATGGTTAGTAATATAAATTATTTCTGGCATTATACAGCTCGATTTACAGATACATTTTTTACATTGCCTTCAAATTTAAAGACTACAAAAATTACAAAAGTACAGCTATTTGTAATAAATATTTATAACGTTCTGGCAACAACTAGAAGAGAAAAAAAAGCTCTGGCGATTTTTTTATGGATTCAAAATATTATATGAAATAATTCACCAAAGTTTTTTGACTTATGGTATAACAAGATTAAATATTTTTCTAACCCTTTTCGAAAGTAGTCTACCCCTGTCATCGTGGACTGCCAGGCATTTTATTATCAAACAAGTGTCTATTGAATAATGAGTAGGTAAGTGAAATGACAACTCAAAATTGATAATTGGCTCTTGGTTTATAAAAGTTTTATTCCGGAAATGATAGGAGTCATTGGTCGTTAAAAATTAATCCTTATAACGGGTGATATTTTAAGGGTAAAGTTTTTCAGGTTGACGGCACTGGTTGGTAATGGCATCCAAACGTCATCTGTCAAAGTGAAAAGTGTTCAGTATACTCTGCCATTTCATCATGGAAAGATTTACAAACGAGCAACGATTGCAAATTGTTGAAATTTACTATCAAAATTCGAGCTTTGTAGAAAATGTGTATCGTTTGTTACGACCATATTATGGTCGTCATAATCGACCTGATGAATCAACAATTCATGCTTGGTGCCAAATTTCGCACCAAGTTTACTTACCATGTTAGACATTAAACCATTGTCTCGCATGCGTACAGTGCGTACTGAAGAGAATATTGCAGCCGTAGCGTACAGTGTTAATGAGGATCGTGAAATGTCAATTCGTCGCCGTTCTCAGCAATTGGGAATGTGTTACTCAACCACATGGAAAATTTTACGTGTTGATTTGGGTTTGAAAGCCTATAAAATTCAACTTCTGCAAGAATTGAAGCCGAATGACCTACCACAACGTCTAATTTTTGGTGAATGGGTCTTAGAACAGCTTAATGAGAATCCGCTGTTTCATCGAAAAATTGAGAAATTGTGTTCAGCGATGAGGCTCATTTCTGGCTTAACGAATACGTAAATAATCAAAACTGTCACATCTGGAGTGATGAACAGCCACATGCCAAGAATTACCGATGCATCCCGAAAAAACGACAGTTTGGTGTGGTTTATGGGCTGGTAGCATCATCGGTCCATTTTTCTCCAAATACGACCGTGGAAGAAACGTTACCGTCAACGGCGAACGATATCGAGCCATGATACGGAACTTTTTTTGGCCCAGTTGGCCGAGTTGAACTTGGTTGACATGTGGTTTAATCAAGACGGTGCCACAAGCCACACAACTCGTGAAACAATGGACATGTTGAAGGATGAATTTGGTGAGCAGCTTATCTCTCGAAATGGCCCTGTGAATTGGCCGCCAAGATCATGCGATTTCGCCTCTGGATTATTTCTTGTGGGGTTATGTAAAGTCGTTAGTGTATGTGGACAAGCCGAAACGATTGAATCCTTACAGGATAATATAACACGTGTAATTCGTGGGATACATGCCGAAATGCTCGAAAAAGTGACGTAAAATTAGACCTTCCGAATGGAGCATTTGATACGGAGCCGCGGACAACATTTACATGAGCTATCTTCAAAATGTAAATGGCAAAGCCCAAGTTATCAATTTCAATCAAAATTTTGAATATATAATGCAAATTGAGTAAAACACTCAATTTGTAAACACTCATTTTGTTAAAACACTCATTTTTTTTCAAATCGGATAACATCCGATTTGAAAAAAAGTACTCTTAAAAAATCACCCATTACAATGTGTCCCATTCAAGATCAAGACACCTACATATTTCACTTATTTAAAGGAAATCAGATTTGAATTTTCCAACAGTCATGAATGCTGATGGTCATATTTTTAAGATACCTAACTAAACTGTGAACTTCATTTTATACTGAATGGTCTGAAAAATTATGAAAATATTTTTCATTACTTTTGGTACTGCGTAGCAAAATCGTCAGTGACAGTTTCATTAACCGCCTCGAAGTCAAACTTTATTACAACTGCTCTTATTCTACCTGGAAGCTGGAAAGGCAGAAGTGTACAACTATAAACAAAATTTGTACCACCGCATAACTTGTTGACAGAAGGAAATTTTCAAACTACCTTCGGCAGTATACAAATTCATAAACTAAAAGGTAAAGAGGGTTAATGGAATTGCTTTGCGGGGCAAGTTCATACATATTATTCTCGTATTATGTTTCTTGTCAGTTGAGAAACGTTGGAGAACTTGGCGAAGTTTACCTGAAGATGAAGGTTTTTTCATTCGGAATGAAAATTGCAAATTTTAGGTCGTGGTCTGAAAAGGATTAATTCAGATTCATCAGGACGTACATTCTTAGAGTGGGCCCAAATAGAGTAGAAAGTTTCTAGATTATTTATTATTCAGTGACATATTTATTAGGGAAATATAGTAAAATTCACTGAGATAGAAAATTCATTTCAGAACATCTTCACTATCTCGTCAATTATTCCAAAAATTCGAAGGAATATCTCAGATTAATTTAAACGGAAAAAATTCTACGAAAGGGGAATATTTTCAGAACAAATAATGAAAATACTTCGTTCCGCTCTCACATAAAGACGTATCGAAAAGTTCAAGATGGAAAAAAATATTTTATGGAGTATAAAAATGAAAAAATACGAAAATTTATGTTTTTATGAGATTATTCTATAACTTACTCAAAAAAATCGAAATATTCAATAGTGTAAACTTAGTATATGATTATTGTGAATATTTTGGATGTTTCGGTATAATTTTGTGTTTGCTGGGTATCGACTACTTATTGATTGTATTTACTATCTTATTGTCAACATATTGATAGTAGTTACTAGTTGATTATTACTTTATTATTTACTTTACTGATTTAATCATTAATATTGATTATTTTATCAGGTTTTCTTTTGTTATAACGCGTAAAAACCAGTTTTTATATAACGATGTCTCATTTTTTGGTGATAATGATAAATTTTGATTCCTGTATTTTTCTCTGTATTTTTAGTTTTGCATTTCCATGCTGTAGTTTTTTTTGGAAAAAATATCTGAAGTACTTCACCGCCTTTCTGGGCAGGTTTATAATACAGAATGATTTTTTTCTGTGGACCTTCTGGCGTTTGAATAACAAAAAATTCAACTATTCCTCTCAAAGCATTGACCATGAAGGTTTTTCCAATGTCTTAAAACTTTGAGAACATTTTATTGAACTGCTATTTTTCAATCATAAAGTATCTGTTGAAAAATTTGAATTACAAAGTGGAATTTCTGCAGAAATATTTTATAAAAATACGGTGCCTACAGATTTGTAGCAAAATTAAGTATTGAAACATAAGTGTTTTCTTAATTCAAGCAATACCTTCGACAAGGCTTCTTCAGTTACATTTTTCGCTTCGATCTTGATAAACGTTACAGATTACGTTGATTGAAACAGTTTAGCTTCTGAAAAGAGGGTATGTAACTTGTCAAGAAACAACATAGCATCATATCATTCGATATGATGTAGAAAATATCATCTTTTCGGTTTAATCCTTCAAAATCAAATGTGTTTATTGTTTTCAGCTGCAAAGAATACCAAGGCATTTGAATTTCATTGAAATTCCGATTATTCGTTTTTTCAACGTCTGGAAACTTTGAAATGCTATCTCCTAGCGAAAGATTGAATATCGCTCAGTATAGTCGAGTAAGGTCCTGATTCTCACGACTTTTCTTTCACAACACCTAGACGTCCCGAACGACGACCCGAAATTTGAGTTACGTCGAGATTCTAGTAAACACGATTTTACTGTGTACACAAATCTTCTGCTATCTGTAAAAGCTTTAACAATCATTTAATGTTGTATTATTTGTGAAGTACCACCTAAAGCACCAGTTAGAATTCCCAAAGATTTATTGAATTTTCATGCTTATACTTATTTACAAATCAACAGTATCTGAATTCTCTTCAATTCTGGAATGAGAAAATCCCAGAATTTTTTCAAGATTCTTTTTCAAGTTTTCGAATGCAGATTAGAATAAATACGAGAAGAATTAACAATTTGAAAGATAACCAGAATATACAACATAATACTGAAATACTCGTATAATGACGTTTAAAATTTTGAAAATTGAGAAGGGAAATAAATATTTATATTTATATATACAAATGTAAAATTGTAATTTGTTGTTTTGAACACTTCATTTCGATTTAAATGCTCAAATACCGTAGACAGCAATAATAAATTGGAATAAATTCGAAAATATTGAAGGCACTAAAGATTTTGTCCTTTTGACTTTCGAAGTTATTTCATGCTGATGTAAGATAATCATTCGAATGGAAAACTATGGAAATTTATCGGTAAAACTGTGATGTTTTATTCATTTGGATATGCGAACTTGTTTTTTATGAATTGAATATTCTTGATGAGAATAACACCTTGAAAGTCCATGAATCTCTTTTCTCTATGCTAGGTGTTAACATCAGATAAAAACAGATTTGTTGTACATAAAAAATAATATTATCATCGAAGTTCCGGCCAAAATTTTGTCAAGAATGAACTCTACCATAGTGGGAAATATTTACCTTGTTTCTTCGACAGAGGGAGCTCACAAGAGTATGTCACTGGCTTTATTCATCGTTTCGAAAAGATGTTGCCTTGGAGCGTTTGGAAAGAACATCGAAACTTGATTTTTGGATGCATGCCACTGATGATTCTGATAATAGGATGAAACAGCGCTGTATCGTATTTCCAAGAGTTCGATATTTTTTATAATATACTGAATATTCACTCTCGAAAATTGATAGTTCGTGTTCTCGCTGACAACATTTGTATAGTCAACTCCACGAGAGTTTTTTCCAATTATTTCGAATCAAAATTTCACGATTTAATATTCTTTGCACTCGGTGAAAGTGTGAAGTAAAATATCTTGAATATTATATTCATGGTATTTTTAATAAATTCGATTCAAATCTCCGAAGAAATGAATTAAAAGCAATATATCCACAACAATGTAAGTTATCATAATTTTGAGATCGATGAATTCATTCGAGATAATTCCATAAGAGACGATTTTTCTCTTCTTGGCAAAATAGAATAAGAAATAACAGTCCCGATTTTTTATTCAGAAACGCGCAACAAGAGGGAGCATTCTCCAGAGCAACCCAGACTGAACGTGACATTCAAACATCTGACAAACGGGCGCCAGGCGGACTCCACCGATCCGGAAAATCCAAACAGGGAAGAAGAGCCACCTGATGATGGTCGAAAAGCTGCGGACACATGCTCGTATAGAGCCGAAGAAACTGGATCTCAGCTTAGGGATGAGGAATACGAGGTGAGAGCCGTTTAGATGTTTAGTTTTGGAATGAAAATGTACATATAATGAATGTAATGAATTTTATTTAGCACCAGCTTTCACAAAATTGAACATCTTGAGAGTCAACATTTGAATTTGATATTTATGCTTTATTTATCTTCTATTATTCATCTCATTCTTTTTTTTATTATTCTTTAGTTATACTGAAATGAAATCAACTAATTAACGCTTTAACAACTTGATGCTAGTTAGAGTTTGTATAGAATTTTACAATTTATTGTATACATTAAATTCTACATAAAAAATACTGTTTCCAAATTCTAAAAACCTACAAACTTGCATGTAAGAGCTATCAAATGAAACATTGAGAATATGAGTGTAGCATGAAGTTTTCTCTGTTTAACTAATATAAGTTTTAAGTAATTGAACATTGTTTAGATTGAAGTATATCTTTACATTTAAGAATTGTTTCCATAGTCATATTCTGCAACTTTTGTTTTGGAGTTTTTTCATTGCTCAAACCGAATAACAGAAAACAAAGTGTGGGATTTTTATTCGAATAGCAATAACTTCACACACGTAAGATTTGTTTCCTCTTCGTTTTCGAAAAGGTTTTCTTAAGGTTTTCGACGATATGAAGTCAACGTGATCATTAAAACATATTGTAATCGAGTGTTGATGGAGGTGATAGTTATAATGAGGGCAGTTGGGTTAACATGCTGCAAAAATTGAAGGAGGGCATTCATTGATCCATATAAGGAATATTTTGTCTTATTATACGTTTTGACAAGCTCCTTTGTTGAGAATATACTTGGCGAATGACAACTAAGAAAGTAATAGTAAATTATAGAAACTACATGCAAGCATTGTCAATCTTCAGTAAAAGATTGTACAACTTCATCTAGCCTATATTTAAATCCCAGGAGAAATAACCAGGGGGTTTAAGTCTGCTTGTCGAGTAGGCCGTGCTAATTCAGGCCAACTGCAACTATTTCAGGCATTTTTGTATATTGAAATATCATGAGCAAACATACTGAAATGAGATTCTGCACTGTCGTACCTAAACCACACTTCAAATCTTGTTGCGTATAGTACATCCTCCAGAAATTACGGCAGTATTGCTTTGAAGAGGCTGCGATACATCGTCTGTAACTTTGAAAAGGAAAAATTCGTCCAATTATATACTCTCCCACAAATATCCAACCAGTATTGAGTTGCAAACGATCTCATATATCTCTTGAGAATTTTCATGAGCCCACACATGGTTATTTAATATGGTTGTCTTATTTTTTGTTCATCTTGTATATAAGAAGCTAGAGAATTTCTCGAAAATCAGCATAGAAAAAACGAAATTCAACATATGAGTATCTATCTAATATATATCTTAGAAAAGACTCCCTGACATTTTATCGCATTTTAACGTAACACCCTGACATATAAAAATTCATTGAATATTTTCAGTAAAAATTATTTCTCTGAAACGAATTTCCCGGAATGATAAATTGCTATTTCCACCTTCCCCGTCGCGAACAGTTCCTGATTGAGCCTACGAAAAGAGATCGCCAAGAACACAATATGTTCCAGAAATAGGAAATTCCATTTTAGTGGGATAACATATCGGAATCTGACGGTATCGCCACTGAATTTCATATCAGTTTCATCTTCCAAGATTTTTCCCCATTGGCAGATCAGGAAGAATTTCGAACGAAACTTATATGTAGGTTACAAAATGAACTAGTGACAATTATAAAGATTGAATATAAACTTAAATTCAAACACTTGAACTTATGATTTACAGTTCATTCACTACATAGCATGACACGTTTCGTCGTTACAAACGACGTCTGCAGATGCTTACAGAATAATTGCTTACAGAATAATATGAAGTCGTTTGTAACGACGAAACGCGTCATGCTATGTAGTGAATAAAGTGTAAATCATAAGTTCAAGTGTTTGAATTTGAGTTTATATTCAATTATAATGGATTTACATCAAGTAAACGCCAACACTATCAAATACAAATTATAAAGATTTTGAAGGAGTCGTGAAATATGATCAATTAGTATGAAGAAACTGCAGTTCACCGAAACATACGCCAGGCAACATTATTAAGTCACTGTAATTCCACTTGCGCTTCAATATGTTTATCAATTAATAAGAGATTAGTTGCTATACTTCGTATTGGTAATGTTGAGTTCTGATCTCTCATTCTTTCGAAATCGAAATGCTTCTTCATGTTCCTTTTATGCAGTCACGAAATTGGTCTCTATGAAATCACATTCATTAGGGGAAATGTTCATAAAAATTGAATAGCAGAGTGAATTATATCGTAACATATCAAGTGTCGTGCAACTTGTCTTATAACATCTGAGAACACATTAAATTATCTTTAGATAAGAAATAAAATTGTTGTTTCATGTTAGGTAACAGAAAATGTGGGGTAAATGCGTGGTTGGCCGAATATACCATGGTTCAAGACTGCTGCAGATTCAAGTATTACTCTAATTGCTATATGTATGAACCTATATTTGATCTATTATTTGCGTTGATCTATATTCTAGAGAGATTACCTGAAGACACCTTGAACTATCAATAGCTTGTAGTCGATACGAGGTGTCACAAACAAATGAAATCATTCAAAACGCTTGGTGATTGAAGTGATGAAAATCTTGAATATTGCCAAACTGAATGCTATGTCTACGAATCTCTGTGAATTTCTCGAATGGCCAGCTCGTGATCTCTCAAGAGTAACGTACCATATCAACTGAAATCCCAAAAGCCAATCTACCTTTGATTAGTACATCTCAGATTCGTTGCATCCTCGTAGTAGTCTGGAAAAATATAAGCCTTCTTTCAAGACACCGTGTAATGATAATATTATACTTTTTCTTGTGCCTTATCCTCAGTGGACGTTGGCGATTGCTATGGCTCATATTATTCTATTTGCTGCAGCCCGAAATAGATTTCTAGATGTCATTCCTGTCCACTGTCTTAAATTTCTCAGCTACATTTGTCTCCTTCCAGGATCTCTTTTGCCGTTAAGCTTACCCTGCATGATATGCTTGAGTAGGTTATATTTCTAGTGTTCCATAATATGTACGAAGTATGAAAGTTTGAGTCCTTGTTCTTGACAGATATTGTCACATATTATCGCCGATTTGTTTATAAGTTTGCTATATAGCGAGACCTCTTCACAAACTGACGGAACAACTTTCCAGTGGAGTAGATATTGCGAAGCATGATAGCGACAACAAAAAGCTTCACTTTGCTCCAGCTCTACGCTTTGTTATCCTCAGACTGATGGATTATTTGTGTTGGACACTGATGCACAATTTGGTCATTGGATCTGTCTTTCCCAAGTACAAGACGGTGAGGTCATCGAATATTATAGCAAAACTTTCAGTAAGCCAGAAAGGAATTATTGTGTGATACGTAAGGAATTATTAGCTCTAGTGAAATCTATGAAGAATTTCCATAAGTACCTTTACGCAAAGAGATTTTCAGTTTGGACCGACCATGCAGCACTTTAGTGGTTACTTCAGATGAAGAGTCCTGAAGGTCAAATAGCAAGGTGGATTGAGAGACTGCAACATTATGACTTCAATATCGAACATCGTCGTGGCAGAATACCAAACAATGCTGTTGTTTTGTCCAGAAGACCTTGCAAGAAAACAAAACATCCCTTTGTTTTCTCATATGATGTAGAATGGCTTTGTTGATTATGTAGTTAATCTATGATATTCTAAGCATGCGTCTGTAGCACCACATCTTGAATGCTTCCGGACGTTTACATGGAGCATCGGTCAGAGTCCAAGCTTCCATCCCATATCTTAGTCATCAGAAATCGTAGCATCCAAGTAAATTCTCTGAGGAGGAAATCTTTATTTAGCCGTGAATTTCACTGCACGCTTCTCATGCGATTAGACCCTGTTCTACTCTTCCCAATTTGAATTTTAAATAATAATATATCGGTTATTACCGAGAGAAATTGTTAATTATCGATGAAGTAACGCATGTAATCGATACATAATTCCAATTTCCGATAGGAGCCATAGCTTTGGAGGCACCGGAACAAAGAGAATCCGATTTTGTTTGATTCGCACTCGGGGTGCTGCCTTCAAGGCGACAACTGAACAAACACGTGCTCAACCAGACGCGATATTTGTTCTACCGCCCACCGAAAATTTGCGACTTGCCGAAGAAGGTTCAGTTAATTATTGATGCCAAATCCATCACTTATACAAAGACGGCTCATTTCGCCTCCGTAATAAACCTATAAGGCCTAGGGAGTTAAAGAGATGGAGGAAGCCGAGTATTCAATCGGCGTTCACGACAGGATGGGCAAAAACCGCAAAACCGTGATCGAGGGTTGTGCTTGCTAAATAATTAATGAGGATTTAATAGCGCTAGGGGTTTTGCGGTGAAACAAACAGATGGAGCAAGGCAACGTAGCCAATATTAACGTACATATACTGGCTGAATTTTCAATAAGTCATAGTTTGCGACCGGCCCCCTAATGGGGGTAAAAAGCCGACACAAGATGGAAAAAGTGCCTGCTGTTCAGCTTGTACTGGCATTTTTATTCTCAAATACAGAAAATGTTGCATCAAATTTGATAAATTATGGAAAAATTGAAAAATTCAGTAAAATGATCCGCGATAATTGATTTCATCAATTTTTTAATATACATAAAGAATAACACTTTCTGAAGTCACTAGATTTCCAACACAAAAATCAGTGGAACATTGTGAAATACTATAATGATAGAATTCAAATTACGCAGTTTTATTTCAAGAATTACCTGTATGTTCAATTCACTAGACATACTTTGGTCTGCTAACCCAATGTCAATAGCTGATAATTGGTAACAATCTTTTCGTTTCAATTATACAATTGATTTATGAGTTCCAAAATAGTTTCTTTCGCTACTTAACATGGAAGAAATACTTCATGAAGATCTTGATCTCCTTTGGAGAAGAAAAATATGAGCATTAGGACTCTTTGAATTGGGCATATTCAACAATTGATATATTTGAATATTTATCGCTTCGAGAAACTTACATTGGTAATCGTTGAAGCACCCAATAATTCATAATTCAGGAATTAGAACATATAGTATCGTGAAATACAAACTTCTCTGTAGACAGTTGAGCCTCTGTTTATACAGTTGATTGTTGAGACACTTTGGCTCTATTCTTTGCTATTCACGTTGTTTTCTGACTGTCTCACTGCTGATCAATTTCTGAAAATAAGTTGATTATCTCCGCCGAAAAAAAATAATTCCATAATGGCTACTAAAGAAGTTAATCCTGAAAAGCCTGGACAAGAACAATTCTATGCCGTATATATCCATCATATAAGAAAAACAATAACACCCTTAGTGTTCAATCTCTTGAGAAAATTTGTGCCGATTTGAGCGAAGCTGCAAAGAAGTAGACATTTAAGGACAAGGGCCCAGTACAAATGCCCACTAAAATCTTACGTATTACTCCACGTAAAACTCCTTGTGGAGAAGGTTCGAAGACTTTAGATAGATTCCAGATAATAATTCATAGGAAAGTTAGTAATCTTTATTCTCCATCAAAAATTGTAAAATAATTAACTTCAATTAACATTAAACCAGGTATAGAAGTTATGGTATAATTTTTTGATCTATTAGTTTTGAAACGAACTCAAAATTTGGAGAGCAAAGTAGTATGCAGGAAATGTTGTCATCGATTTCTATCGTGAAAACGTCTTGCACAGTGAACGTTTGGGCCCAAGTAGTGCTTTGGAGCACTACTTGGGCGAAGATCGTTTACTGTGTGGTCGAAATTATGCTAGTTTGGCGCTTCATTATAATTATTTCACTCAGATGACGCAGCAAGCAAACATTCCTTTCATTTGGAAAGAGACAAAAATTCAAAAAGACCGGTGTAACGTTGCAAAACCAAAATCTGGGCACCTTAGCTTATCAAGACTGGCAGAAAATTGAGCCTTTGATTTCAGAAGCGATTTAAATGACCAGATGTCATCACAATATCGCATTGTGCAGAAAACTCTAAAGTTGCACCTCTATATGAGTCAGTTGAAGTAAGAATTGAATCTCCTATACTTAACTTCAAAAAAAAAAGATGACTTCAACTGACCTCCAAGTCGCCCTGATTCAACCCCTATGGACTTTTCCTGTGAGACAATATCAAATAAAATCGTACAAAAATAACAGACGTCTGTCGCAACTGAAAGAGAACATTCGTAGCTAAATGGGAGATGGGACTGCGGAGTCGTCATCACTTTTAGAGAATTTTGCTAGAATGAATGTTGTGTATTACATCTTGGAGAAATATGCTCCAAATGTTACACTTTACTTTATCGAATTAATAAGTATAAACTTGGTATGACACCTGTCATGATAAATGGATGAAACTGTAAAAGGAACAAATGGGAACAAGTCTGATGCATCTTCACTGTATTCCCTCGCGTTTCTTAATAAATATTTCAAGGCGAATCCCTCCAATGCGCCATAAAAAACAGTCTGAACACCTCATAAACACGTATTCAGGACCGGCCGTTTCGGTGTTGGTCGTCATGGCCGTCGCAGTGTCACTTTATTATTGCATAGCTCTCTCGGGAGTCCTATTCATACGTAACTAGTGCCATTGTTAGCAGTAGAGGGTGTTTTTAGATTCGACGTTAAATATATTCATCGCCACTTCTAACGTGATGCGATTTTGTAAAAAGTCGATGAAAAAGGAACCACTTGAACATTTCTATTACAAATTATTGATTTTATACACTGTTCCTCGATAGTTGATATCGAAGATCGAAGGAACAAAGAGTTTATTAATAAACTTCGAACACAAATGAGTTTCCGAACCTCCTAAGGATTTTGCCGTGAACGTTGTTATGGTTGAAATTTAGTAGAATGCGGTGGCTTAGTTGCCGGAGACATTAAATTGACGTTTGCGGAATTGCAGATTACTGTAATACATTGTGATTGCTTTTGCCGGGAAGTTACTTTAAGTGTCATAGTGTAGAGAGGTCGATAGTCGTTCCACTTATACTCTTGAGTAGTATCGATTTGGTTTAATCCCAAACTCAAAAAACCAATCTGATATTCTCGTTCAATAACTGAGATTGAATTCTCGCTTACCTTTTGGTGAAACATGATTGAATAAAAATTTGAATCAAACTGTTGGCTTAATGTTTGACAAATATATTGAATAATAAAATAAAATTACAACGTTGCGTTGACATGTTTCGAGCTGTCAGCTTATTATATAGACTAACTACAGAAACAGAACATAGCAAATTTATAACAGATATCAATCAAAACGAGTTATAGCCAAACGCCAGATTTTATAACTAAAGTGTTGTGTTGTAAAGCCGTTATTTGTTGGCAATAGTTGATGAGTACCTCGTTGAGTACCAAACAATTGTTACGCTACGGAGTTACGATAAGAAATTTTGTTTCATGTGTGTACACACCTTTATAAATAAATTTCTCTATTTTCAAAATTCACTTGAATGATTCAATGAAAATCAGTATTTAAATCAGTATAAGCTAAAGTAGATATTCCCACCAATACAATTCGAAACGATTTTCTTGTTCTGAGTGAAACGATAATAAGTTAAAATTAGAAAGTATACGTTGTTTCGACGACAGGGATGGTAACTTTTTATCGATCGTCAGATCATTCCAGTTCAAATTGAGATATAAAACGACACCGTAATATTACGACCGAAACAGGCCTGTTTACTGATGAAAAATTTTCATTTGCCAGCGTTCGGTTGTCAATTCTATTCCGCCGAATCCGTCAGAAGAAAAATGAGGCGTATAACGAAAATTGAAGCCATACACGCACTATCCTGATGTCATTTCGAAGGGAGGATCACTGATTGGCTATTAAACGGACTGTCATCATTACAGGCAATTATTTATAGGTTACTGCACGAATTGATTTCTAGATAGAATCTGTGTTCCAGTGGTTTGCAATATCCACCGAAGGATGCGATTTCCTGTATAATACAATACACTATCTACCAGTGGCGTCTCCTGGATCTCAAAGAAGGGGTTTTTCTATATCATTAGAAATATTTCAGATTCAGATTTGTGAAAAATCCTTGAATAATGATAACAGAATAACTTGTGGAGTCTTCGCATTTATCGCTTCAGTGAAAACTAATGTGCAGTTTAGTGAATTACTGGTCGTTTATCAAGTATTGATGATAATGATAACTAGTTAATGTAGCAATGAGCTATAAAAATAATAAGTAGACAGTTATCACATTCATATAACATTTCAAAGAAAGATAATAAAATAAAAATTTCTCCTATACACAACTTTCTTTTCTAAATTTTCAATTGTCTACTTCTGCGCACTTTTTTCTCAGTTCACTTCAAAAAAGCATTGAATGAGCTTTCAATTTCCAGAACGAAGAAATGCACTATAGGTCTCTATGTGGCAGCAAACGACCAAGTTTGGCAGCCTATCTGGCGGGTGTCCCGGCGCCACATGCAGCCGTCGAAAAACCGTTTCTGCTGAGCGACGGACGGGTGCAACTAACGGCCTCATTGAACAAAGGCATCTACTCGCATGGAGAAGAAATAGCAGTGAATGTACACGTCCACAACGGCAGTAACAAAACAATTAGAAGGATTAAGGTGGGTTGCCTAATGAAAAATTTAAATTAATAATTAAAATACATATAGGGAACTTGAAATCGTAAAAAAAACTTTTTGAACAGACGTTCTTTTTCGGAATTTTGGAGAAGTTAACATCTCTAACAAAATCTGCCCGAGAAAATATATATATTTGATTACAAGAACTATTATTCCTGAACTTTAGAATTAAGTTGAATGCTTCCAATAATTGAATAAATAATTGAAACTGCTGCTCCAAATTAAAAAAATATGTTATATGAATATGAAATAAAATCTGACTTTCTTTTACAAAAAACTTCAGTAACTAACATTTAACTTAGAAAATACGATATATTTTATTAACACAGATAATATTATAATGCACATTGAAGGCAAAATCGAATGAATTCAAATCAAATTGAAAATCTGAAGAAAAGTAATCTATGAAGAAATACTTGTTAAGTTGTGGAAAATTATATATTGAACAAACATCGCAAAATTCGGAAGAAGGAACACAAATTTTCCACAATACAAAATATAACAATTACAAATACAAAAGTATATAAAGATGTATTCATCATAGAAATATTGCCTAATCATAATTTCAATTATTGAAAAACGAAAACTGACAAAATTGAAAAGATTAAAAACTCAGAAGTTGCCGAAACGAAACGTACACAATAAAACCATCAAGTTAAAATGACACTAAATAATTTGAGTCTCAATTCAATAAATACCATTCAGTACAAAATAACGATAATAAAAAATATTAATTTCAAAATTTGTCAAATTCATGGTTTCATACCTGAAAACTTTTTCCAATAATAATCGAAATAGATAATTCTCATATCCACGAAAAACAAATATTCTCGAAATTCATCACAAAATTTTCAATATAGTTTCCTATTTTTAACAATCGCATTGTTTTAGAAATGTCAACTTCATAAAATTATAACATAGAGAATCTGTTCTAAAACAATTTTCTAATAAATATGGTTTTAGGGAAACAAGCAGCCAAATTTGAAGGGTCTATACTGAAAAAATTTTGTCCTATGACGATTTCAAAAAATCCTTTTGTTTTTGCAACAGATGGCGTTAAAGTTTGCTACCACTATTCCAGTTTTGTTCATGATTCACACACGCGTGGCCTGCGTGATCCCCAGATTTAAACCACCTAGAATATTTCTTGTAAAGACATTTGTATCCATGAGATTACACTACTTCTTAGAAGGATCATAAGTATTAGCGAAAGTAGATAAGTACTGGTTGTAAGTCAATTTAAAAGGGTACTGGTGGGTTTGGAACGGTTTGGAAGTCAAAGACGAGACGATTTAAGTGTTGTATCCAGAGTGGAGAAAGTAATTTGAAATATTTATTTTAGATCGAGCAACTCTACATAAACGTTCTGATAAGACATTGTTGTTACTGTTGCTAGTTTTTTTCGTTCTGCATCTTTGAAATGAAGGGGTTGTTCTAATATCATCATTGGACAAAATATTGTGTGAATAGACCAAAAATCACGCCTATTTTTTGGTTCATATATTTAACTGAAGTTTCTGTAGTAACTTTGAAAGCTGAAATAATTTTTGGTTTTCATGATCTATCAACTGGCAAAATAACATGACGTTGTTATTCCAATTTATTGTTTTATTCATGTTTATTAATTTCACTAATGATGTTGTTCAATTGTAATACGAATTGGCCAAACACGTTATTAATTATTTACCTACCCTCTCATTAATTAACCCTCTTACGAATTAATTGTCATCTGGATCTCGAACTGATTATCTCGAATTTGATTACATGCTGCAGATATATTTATTCGGGTCGAATAAGGCTATGAAGACGTCGGAGCCATCCAATTCGTCTTCGTAACATTCAATATCAAGCGGTATAGAAATCTACCTCCAACCCCTGGCGTTTTGTTCGAGCGGCGTTATCTTATTCAGATATTAAACCCCACAATACAATTTAATATTGTTCCTTCTGCAAATAATGTCGGTTGGTACACGAGCAAAATAGATGGGAATAAGAAGTTTGAAACGGGGTCGACATTGAGCCTTTGTTTCAACGAATTCCGTTCGATAAAAGATTGAGAAACTCGATATATAAATGGGATGAAGATTACATTGTAAATAGATGAAACCACCGGTTGTTCCGAGTTTTCAACTTGTATCTATATAAGAACACGTGTTTCGTTTTTCTCGTAATTTAGTATGAGAGAGAAGGATTGAGGTTACGACTAGAGAAAGAGCGCATGAGTCTTCAATGTTTATTGAGGAGAGTTTCTGTATCGTAATCGTATAAGTAGAATATGTAGAAAGTGGACTATATTTTAATTTAAGGAGAAGCTAATTCGTCAACAAGAACTGAGAGTACATATGTTTAGATGAAAAGTAATAGAATGCAATGAATAAAACAAAGTAAAGAAATAAAACAATATAATTCATGTATACACAACACTCCACTTATCCTGGGGTTGTTCAGGAAAGGGATAGAGACTTGCAAGGGCAACTAGGACGATGTGGAAGTATCAGTTGTGTCATATTTCTGGTCCAAATGAAGTATTCAGGATGGTAGTATGGTAAACAATGGAACGGGGTTGAGTATAATGTGTATGCATGATTTAATGTAATAATGAAAATGAAGTAAACTAAAGATATTATATTCCGTCCATCATCAACAATCATTCATAACAATTAGTAAAGACGAACCAGTTTCATTCCACTGTATCGCGTTTTGTCATTAAACTGGCTTGGGAGGCTAGATGGATCACTACATGTGCTCAACAAAATGTCTTTGCAGACCTATCACGATCTATGTTATTTAATTTCCGAGTAATAATCCTGGAACAACCGAATGTTTGTTGAGAATTCACTGGGACTCACTGTTCTCCAGTTCTTTTCTTTATACCCTTATACTCCTTGCTTGTGGTCACTACAAGCATGACATGATGGTGTCAAATTCAAGTAATATGATGAATTTTGTTGAATACCACCAAGGGCGTCTTGGAGGAGCTTCTGTTGACGTGAATAGCGAGCAGAGTTATGTCTTTAGAACCAGATGAAAGGCAGTTTACTCTTCAATCAAATAGAGTGGCATTAAACAATCAATCTTCTTTAATTATTACATTATCTGAATCTTCTGACTCCTAGTCAGCAGATTCAGCAAAAAAGATTCTCGATTTACGTAATTAGGTTGAGCTCTTGACTAAAGGCGTGTCGTAAGTTATTGTTTCCTTATATAATCGTAGACCATTTGCATTTGTTAATCATTCACACAATCAGAGAACATTATCCGAGATTATTTGCTATCCTACATGTTGCTTTTCCAACCATTTGAATTGAAGAATTCCTATTCTATTCATCAAATATGGAGTACTACCCTGCCATATAGTCACAAACAGGAAACCAATCAATGCTACTGGCATTTTTCCATCCCATGTTCTCGAAATATTAAATTATTTCTCAAACAACTTCTACATCTGATAATGAAATGTTTATAGCTCCTGAATTCTAATAATAAACAATAGTCGCCGTGGTATTGCCGATATACGGCCACAAATGTTGGAAAATGTCATCGAAAATTGGACGTCCAGATTGGACTACATCCGAGCCAGCCGTGGCGGTCATATGCCAGAAATCATATTTGAAATGTAATGCCACAAGATTATCTTTCGAATAAAAAAAAATTCTTGTTTTAATGCAATTTAAAGTTCTATACCTCTAAAAAAAACAACCTTTTATAAATATACCCTACTATAATCGTTGTTTTATTGCATGTGATTCATCGTTGTTTTATTGCAATTTGAAGTTCTATACCTCTAAAAGAACACCCTTTTATAAATAACACCCTACTATAAATAAGTAGCAAATAATAAAGATACAAAGATACTAAAGATAGTAAATGAAAAATCCTAGGTGCTAATGATTATTAATATTAACTGAAATATATTAACTTAATCAATTCAAATAATTCATTCTTGGTAAAAATAAAATGTAGTTGATAGTTTTTCCACACTTTCCAAATTTCTGATTATCAACTCTCACAATGTTAGATGTTAATACAATTCGAATACTTTTAGAGGCGTGAAAGTTGATAATAGTTGATATTCAAAGTAGCGTATCAAACGAATTTTTCGTAATGATATTAAGTGATCTAATTTCTACAACTCTACTTGAAGAAAAGTTAAAAAGTTCGAAATTTGTGTCATTCCTACGGAAGATGTTCGTTGCCTTTTTGCTAATCTTGTTACTTTCCGCTGGGCAAATTTTACGTTTAGTACCGAATAGCAAAAAGGGATGCTCGAAACTTACGAAAGAAGTAATCCAATTTAAAGGGAGTGAGAATTTTCTTTTCTGAATGCGACCTGCAAATAGTGCATTGTTAAAACGTGAACGCTCCCATAAAGTTTCCACCTTTACAAGTAAATTGGTCGCGAAAAAAACAATTTAGTCTCTGAAATGAAATCAAATTAGCCGAAAGTCATTCGACTTTCCACTAAAATTTCATATAAATGAAATAATAATGCGCAGATTCTAATTTCGTGAATATTGAACCTTACATTTCTCAGTGATTATTCGAAATGGAAAGGTAACTGTAGGAGTTCCAGATTATGTTGAAATGCTGTTGAATATTTGTATGTGAATTGATTTTTTGTATTCTTCTGCGGTTTGCATTGTTTCCTTGTAAAGGGTGTTTTTTAGAGGTATAGAACTTTAAATTGCAATAAAACAACGATGGATCATTCGATTGACAAGAATTTTCTTTATTCAGAAGATAATCTTGTGGCATTACATTTTAAATTTGATTTCTGGCATATGACCGCCACGGCAGGCTCGGATGTAGTCCAATCTGGAGGTCCAATTTTCGATGACTTCTTCCAACATTTGTGGCCGTATATCGGCAATAACACGGCGAATATTGCCTTCCAAATGGTCAAGCGTTTGTGGCTTTTCCGCATAGACCAATGACTTTACATAGCCCCACAGAAAGTAGTCTAACGGTGTTAAATCATAAAATCTTGTAGACCAATTCACAGGTCCAAAACGTGAAATTAGGCGGTCACCAAACGTGTCTTTCAATAAATCGATTGTGGCACGAGCTGTGTGACATGTTGCGCCGTCTTGTTGAAACCACAACTCCTGGACATCATGGTTGTTCAATTCAGGAATGAAAAAGTTTGTAATCATGGCTCTATACCGATCACCATTGACTGTAACGTTCTGGCCATCATCGTTTTTGAAGAAGTACGGACCAATGATTCCTCCAGCCCATAATGCGCACCAAACAGTCAGTTTTTCTGGATGTAACGGTGTTTTGATATACACTTGAGGATTATCTTCACTCCAAATGCGGCAGTTTTGTTTGTTGACGTAGCCATTCAACCAGAAGTGCGCTTCATCGCTAAACAAAATTGGCTTATGAAAATCGGGAACAACGGCAATCTCGTTTTGGGCCCATTCGACGAATCTACGCCTTGCTTGATGATCGTTTGGCTTCAATTCTTGCACGAACTGGATTTTTTAAGCACGTAAACCAAGATTCTTCTGCAAAATCGTCCATAAAGTGGATGGACACAGATCCAATTCCTGTGCTCGATGGCGGATGAACTCATTCGGGTCTTCCTCAATGCTACGCTCTACAGTAGCAATAGCTTCTTCTGTACGCACCGTACGGCGTCTCTGGGAATGCGAGTTATCAATAAGAGTAAACGTGGCGCGAAAACGTTCGATGGTTAATCGAATTAACTGCTCTGATGGACGATTTTGTCGACGATAAAATGGACGTAGTGCGCGATACGTATTCCGCAGAGAACCATCATTTTCGAAATAAAATTGCACTATTTGCAAGCGTTGTTCAGGCGTGAGTCTATTCATGATGAATTGTCGAACCAAACTGAGAATAAATCACTTCTCAGCTGTTAAATTGGTCGCCATCTTCAACAGTAATGCCAACTTAAAGTTCTATACCTCTAAAAAAACACCCGTTATTTCATCTACGAACTCTATAATGTCTCTTTGTTTCTCGTAGTATATTTCCAATAACTATATATATTGTTTCCTTTTTGAAAGTTTCTTGGTGTGATAAAACACGAATAATTGTTTTAACACAAATCGTAAATATAAATACATTTAATGAGTGACATAAATATCTGCACACGTACATATACATAAAAAACACAAAGTAGGTCCTGCATTTGGAGAAATCTATGGAAAAAACTTCATTTATTATAACTTTTCTCTTATAATATCTTCCACTTGTGATCTGAACTATTTTATTGTGAAGTTTTCCTTAAGTAAAGAGGATTTACTTCTAGAGTGAGGATTTTTTGAAGAAAATCATCAAAAATTTCCAACACCGGACGGTGTGGGACATGCTCAGTCGTGTAATTCGGTCTAATATTAGACCTGTTATCGTAGTGGTAAATATGTACTATCACTCGTAGATCTGGAGTCTGCCCGGGTACACGTTTAATAAACAAACAAAAAATATAAACCTGGTTAAAATAGTATGCATGATTCTAATGCAATTATTTCTCCAACAAGCCTTTTATTCTGGTTCCAAGATAACTCAAACTGGGATTTTGTTTCTCAATATTACCTCTCTAGCTCCAAAACAATGACCGCATACAACAATGCATATCAGAGCAATGAATAAAAGAAGGATTCTGTTCTGATACACCCAACTCAGGTCTGACCAAACTACAAATCACTAATATGTTTTTACTGAGCTTAACAGTCTCCAGGTAGGCTAGGCCAAAGAACTTGGTGTCATCAGCCATATCGTAAAATTTTAAGCTGAAAATCATGCACTTCGTCATCATCACTTTTACAAGGTACGTTACTAGTGAACCAACATAACTATTTTGTTCAACGTATGTCTATTCGTTTTGGATTTGTTAGGGACAAAGAAGACAATTTGGGCTTCACCGATTGCTCTTCTAATTAATTCTAGTGTATATAGAAAAAGCTGGTTTTTTCACAAGCAGATTCTAAGCCTGCAAAACCTTCTTCAATTGGAATCAGTTTCCTGAAACATCAACTACAGATGAACATCTTTCCTCCTAGTACTTTTCTTTTTGGTTCTCGTTGCATATCCGAAATATTCTGAGTTGCATGTTAAAATTACTTTTGATGATCAACCGATAAACCTTTCGGTTAGAAATATTGGTGACAAGCAAGACAATTTGTACTTTATTTTCCACACTTCGAAACAGTTGTGACAGAAGTATTGACAGAAGAAAGTATGTTCTAAGGTGCTTCAAAAAGTAAATTCTGAGCTTTTAGAATATTCTTTTGGCTGAACCAGTTGGCTGAAATATTAATGCCAGAAAAAAGTCTATTTTCCTAGTGTATAGTCCACATAATTATTCAGGTTATTTGTAGACTTACTCAAGAAATTCGGCACAACACAAAAGTTGATAGTTTCTTTGTGGACGTTCCAGTATTCGGCATCGTACTGCAGCCCAAATAAGCCTGTTTCGTGTTTTTTCTATGGAACTTTCCTTCAGTTTCACAAATGGAAGATTCGCGGAACCCGGATGATTATTATATATACTGATTACCATAAAGTATTCTTGATATTAAATTGCAATCGAAGCTCAGAGTTGGAATTCATAAAACTATTCATCCAATTCTGGAAACCCTCCAGAGTATCAGCAAATACAACAATAAAGTCCGTCCACGTATATTATTGAGTCTTGCCGCTAATTAGTACTCTCTCCTTTATGGACTCGAATACCTGGATAAATATATGTATACTGAGATTACTTCAATCCTATCGATTCTATGGATTAATCCGTTTTCGCGGAAATGATAATTATCTTGATATTTATCATTTATAAGCTAAATTGTTTTTCTCGGTGTGCTTTCAGGCAATCAGAACATTGAATTAGTTAAGCTGGCTCTTATAGCATCGATTATATGCAATTATGCATCAAGTAACTCGACCAATAACAATCTCTACAGATATTCCAATGATAATATCAACCAAAAGCTTTGTGCATTGTGATTGATCAATCTAAACGCAACGTAAAATTTCGTAATTTTCAAGGTACTATTCAGAATTATGAGATTTGAAGGTAAATCCTTGCACATATGTTATGTTATGTTATGTTAACGAAAGGAACTATTTTTGATGATAACTCAAACAACATGAGAATGAATAAGTTAGACAATTCGAATACGAGAGATATAATATAACAAAGAGGTTAATAGAATGATTTGTTAGTCCTACAACAGTTGAATGTTTTTAGATACCCGAAACGCAAGAAACCGAACAAGAAAGTAGTAAGAGGCACTTTGAAAAAAGTAATAAATCTGTTCGTCCAATAATGTCAGATAGCAATATCAGCAAATTCTATACGTACTACAAGATTAATATAATATATCATCATATACACTAAAAACTTGTTTACGATGTTAGTCGTCAGAGTGAACTTTAAATCTGACAGGTATTCTGTCAAACTGACAGTTATTCTGTTAAACTGACAGTTATTCTATTAAACTGACAGTTATTCTGTTAAACTGACAGTTATTCTGTTAAAGTGACAGTTATCTTGTCAAACTGCCATTATTCAGTTGATTGAACTGTCAAACTGACATTGTTTGTAATTATGCAAAATGTTTTCGGTGTATCACTGATGATTGATTAGAATGCACCGATTAAACAATCAATATTTCTGAGATTGAATTCTCGCTTGACTCTTGATGAAACATAATTAGATATTATATTACATCAAACTCTTGGTTCAATGTTTCACGATTATATTTAACAACATGAATTTGTCAACTTGACATGAGAGTCTCGAAAATGAAAATGAAGAAAGACTTTCAGTCTTGAAAATGAGCTCACGCTCGAAACATGTTGACAAATTCATGTTGTTGAATATAATCGTGAAACATTAAGCCAAGAGTTTAATTTAATTTAATAATCAATATTTCAGTCAATTTGGACCTAAACAAAATCACATTACACTAAATTTAAGTCGCGAAAAAGCTGAAACGTAGAATTCAAGTTCAGTATACCCGAAAAAAATTTTTCAATGCCGACGTGTTGGACTCAATAAGCGATAGGGGTTCAATGAGGATAATTTCTATTAACTACGTACTCGTAAGAGTATCGAACCCAACATACAAAACGACTGGCTCAACATAACCTAATAACTTTTTACCTCGATCAAACACGCAACGTGTCTCATAATTATTATATCAACCAATGGATTACGGCACCATTCAACAGCGAAAAGGGCGGTATTTTTGAACCCCGTTCTACGTTATGAGCTCGTCTAATTTGTGCTTGAATAAGAAGTCGATTCCCTAAACAGGGTTATTAGATCCGAGCTTGAAACGCGGACGTTTTGCAAGGTTTATAATTAACGGAGCCGTAACCTAACCTTCTAGTCGTTATAATTGCGAAAGTCAGAAGGCAACATTTGGATGGGGCATATCAAATTAATTTCGACAACCAGCCGATAACTCGAAAAGGTCTTCACGTCGAAACTAATGACCATTTTATCTATTGTTTCATGACATTCATTAAGTTCACAATTAGTAAAAATTTGAAGGTTAGTTTCGGAAATAAATACGACAATATGTTCACAAAGTTCTTGGAATTATACTGTAATTGAATACGCAAAAATTATAGGCAATATTGTTGGTACCAGATAAGTCTAGACATTTTAGTGGAACTATCTAGTCTCCTCTACTTCAGGAGTTTGACTTATATGGAGTGGTATTTTTTTACCATGAAAGACGTAGCAGAACATCGAAGAGCGATTTTTTTTTTATGGAAAAGAATGTTTCAAATTATTCGAAATTCTTCCGCTCATGTGAGGCATATTTGGTGAATCTCTAGTATCCAAAAATATTGTTTTAGAACCGGTAGAACGCCACTAGAATACGAGCTTCCCAGTGGGTGTCCAATCAGGTTGATACATGAAAGAAAAATTAGTGAGATCGTTTACACTCATTCGTGTGCCTTCTCACTCAATGACATCCTGTATGATAGTTAAGTCGTTAACAAGGTTTCATACCGCTGGATGCAACGTTGTTGGAGACCAGAACAGGACCTCAGTAGGTCTGATGCCTTCATAAACTTCAAGAGTTACGAAGTTGACGAAGACCCGAAGTCGTCACCATAAGAAGTTGAACTTCTTATGGTGACGACTTTTGGCCACGTATTATAACCTATAAAAAACGTGGATCTCTTATTTCAACCTTGAGATCAAAAGTCCATCCGAAGAATGGCGCGAAACTTTAGGAAGCCTCGACTTGGGGGACATGCAGTTCCGTCTATTGCAGAGGTATCTTTTGCTGTATTCTGGGTTTGGGAAGCACTTCTTGTGGATCATTTGGCGACGAGTTCTTTAACTAACGTTATATATCATTCCAATTTTCATATGAACCATTGAGGATTCCAATTGTCAAAAAACAGCAGAAAACCCATTGTTGTATAAGTCCCCGAATTGAGACATTTTGGTCATTATAATTCAGAAAATGCTGAGAATTCCTGTGTCCAAAATGTGGCCCAGATCTGCTCATATTGATCGAAGACCAGATAAGTACCTTTCAAGTATTTGAAGGTTCAACTCAGATTGTTCCAAATCAGCACAAAATATACCTATGTAACAAGTAGAAAGGAGCAGAAGAATCAATTAAAATGAAAATGAAAGTGAGAAATATTTTTTCCTCTGAGAAATTTCGAACATTTGAAAATATATGACCTATTTAAAGGTTAAACGTAAATTGTTACAAAGTAGTGAAAATAATTACGGAACAACTAGAAACGAAATGAAGATTCAATTGAAAAATAAGTTTTGAAAATTTCATTTATTTGCTTCGAAAATATATGCCGGTGAATTGATAACAACCCAAAAAACGGTCAGTGTCCAAACTTAGCTTCATACCAGCATAAATACTAAATTTTCAGATGCAAAATTGTTGATGCAAAGAGTACAAAACTAGTCTGAATATCCACGTACTTATATACTATGTACGTACAAGCAGTAACCCTTCGAAATATCCAATAATCAACAATGCCCGAACTTCGTAAAAAAACAAATTGAACAACATGGCAAGATTGCTTGTTATTTCTCACAACTATATGTAACGTTGATTGATTTTACGTGTCATTTTTTAATGCCTCACACTGCAACGAAGTAAAATATCGAATGTATTTTTAAAAAAGATTACGACACGTAGCAACTGCACTTGTCTGATTCATAATGGCTTCGACAATATAAAATATTAAAACAAACAAGCTACAAATACTTTCAAAACAACGCCGTTAAAAACATAAAATTCATAGAAAACGATCGCAATGTTTGAAAGGTTGAAGAAGCGAAGAAGAAACGACGCTTTAAATTGAAAGTGGGTATTTCTTTTCAATATATGGTAGAATCCATATTTGCGAAAACGAAAATGTTTCCCCAATGTTTGCTGGCTTAATAATCGCACCTGGCATCTTAAAACTTTTATAGAACTTCCAAATAGGGGAACTGGCAACGTTTCGTGTATATGGCACTCAAGAAAATTATTATCTCCAGAGCTCAGAAATGAAATTACAAAATGTATTCGATAATTCACCTGATAACTTTATTAGTCTACATATTCAATCAGTTCATTCGTTTTTTTCGTTTACTTTCTATTATACTTTTCCTCGTATAATAGTTCTTTTCAATTATCGCATCATACAATTTCAAATTATTTTGTGATAGATCGTCTGAATATGAAAAATTATTTATATTTGATCGACAAAATAGGAAAAGAAACCTTTGTTTATAAGATAGAAAGCAGTTTATTATATCAGATAATACTCTGTTATATAGGATAAGCCCTAATAACAAAACAGGAAAGAAAACTATATCAAATAAAAACGAAAACACTTGGCTTGGTTCCACAAAATTTTTAATAAATACTTGACAATTGTTTCGAATTGTTTCGTATGACAATACTTGACATTTTCAAAAGTTAAACCTCAGTTACCCTAGTTGAGTTCCACTTTTGAAAATGGGGTTACATTTTCTGACAATTGTTTTACCCGAAACAATTGTCAAGTATTCATTATGAATTTTGTGAAACCAAGTGTTTTTGTTTTTCTTTAATATATTGAAAAATTATTCACCAAGACATCAGCGAATATTCAATCAACTTTCTTTGGAAAGAAAACTAGCAAAAGAAAACAAAATTCAAAGTACAAAAGTCAGTCGGAATTATATTCTATAAATAGTTTAATAATATCAATATAGCAATAGTTATTGCATAATTAGAAAAGAGTAAAAGTTTTGAAACTTTTATTGATATTTCTTTAAATAAAGTGCTCCATTCAACTCCATCCAATCATCTCCAAGGATTGCAATTTTCAATTTGATTGGAATTTAATTAAAGGAGAATCTCATGCTCTTCTGAGACATTTCAATCAGTGAAATTCTTATAATAGTGCACTCGTTCATATCCCTAACACAAAATGACAGAACTTCTACGTTTAAACGAATTTCAAGTCTTGGAAATTCGATGCATTTCATTCAAAAACCGTGAGGAATGTTATCCAACAAAAGAGCGGGAATAAATACGTCTGCACCGTTGCAAATACCTCTCGAATAACAAGATCGACGACATTAGGCAGTGAAATTGAATTTTCCTTTGGAAAGGTCGTCCTGTTTAGCGGAATCAATATATTTCCTTCGAGTAGGATAAGTGTACGGGGGTTGTCGGACAAGAACCCACCATAAGGTGCAGATGGAGCCACTAGTTTCGATGGTTACATTTAGCAAAGAAAGAGTTGTTGAAAGTAGAGGATTTTTGTGTTGATGATGTATTCGTTTCAACTTTCACCTGAAGAGTAAACAACTAACATTTGAAAGGAAAGTAATTACATGGAAAGTAGAAAAAATTTGAAACTTAGCCGAAATAAAGATACAAGTGTTGAAGGGCATTTTATTTATAAAAATAGTGTGGATTGTCATGTTCCATAATTTTCATAACTTATAAGTTAGTTACTTCATGTCTCCTACTTACTTTTTAATAATAATAATAATAATATTAAGCATTTATTTTCAACAGATAACTACCCAATTAGGGGAAAATACATAATAAATAAATATGGTTACTGAAAATATCGATAACAACAGAGATATACAATATTAAGAAATAATTATAATAATAAAAAGTATTAAATTAAATGAAACTCTTGGCTTAATGTTTCACGATTATATTTTAAAATATGCGTTAATATTGTCATATATTGCCATATGCGTCATATTGTTAAATATTGTCGTAAAACATTAAGCAAAGAGTTTCATTTAATTTAATATTCAATTATGTTTTATTAAGAGTTAAGCGAGAATGCAATCTCAGTCAATAATGAAAAGCATTATCAAATATCTAAATCTATGATGTCAATATCTAAATGTTCAATCATAATAATAATCAAGAAAACAAATCACTCAGAATTCAATTCGGAAGAAATCAAGATACGTCACTGTTAAGATTCAAATAGACATTTATGATAGAAACAAGCGAGTCGCAGTGCAAATCACAGCACAGCTTGATACTTGGTTAGCAGTACAACATGCGAAGCTCAGCGGAGATTGGTTCTCTGAGTTTTTGAGTAAAATGTCTGGCTTATTCTAGTACATATTGGAGGAACGAAGAAATTAAGTTTACCCAGAAGCTCAGGACAGTCGAGATTACCATTGAGCCAATTGAATGAAAATTTCAATGCATTCAAACTTCTCCTGGTGAGGAGGCTCCTAGTGTCAAACCTCGATATCAAACAAGAGTAATCACAAAGATGGTGGATATACAACATCCTCTCGAAATGAGAACCATTTCAAGAACTTACTCTGCAGTGCCTCCACGCGGTTTATGTGATAATTATATATTGGTCGCCAAACAAGACAGCCATACTCACGTTTGCTTCTCACTAGGACATGCTCGAAAACAATCTAGCATTGCGAACGATGAAATCATAAACTTTGCTACATGATAAAATTAATTGGTTGATATGAGGTACGAATAAAAATTTTTGATCAAATACTAGACCGAGATTCTTAACCTCCAGAAGTCGAGTCAGAAATCGATTTCATGACATACAAGTGTAAACAATTACTATTACACCACAGGCTGATATCATTCATGTCACTTTGTAGCCTCAAACAATCATGCATAGATGACACGCTCTTATAAAATTTAATATAGTCCGCTTAAGCCACCTTCGTGCCGTCCACCATCTCTAAGAGATCGTTAACAAACAGGACAAATAGTAGGGGTCCAAGATTGGATGGACCCCTGCGAAATTTTGATGAAAGTATACAACTCAAGTTATACAAATGTTATACAAGTCAACAATTCAGTCTTATTTGTGTAATAATTGATTCAGTTGCTACTTAGAGAGATACAAGTAACTGATAAATCTTTCCCGATATCTTAAATAATAGAAAATCTATTTTCCGAAGGTATTGTTCTAGGCTTTTCGGACTCTCCTTTTCGTAACTCACGGAGCGGCTCTTCTATTACCAAATCGAAAACGGACCTAGCATGTCGTGAAAATACCAGTAGTTCCCAAGGGGACAAACCTAAGAAAACGAAATTCTCGATGGAAGTGGCAATCCTGTTATAAAATGGAACGGTCCCGTATAATCTTTCAATTTACTGCGTTCCGAGTGTATTCTTTTTGTGGGAATGTAAATGCGGATATTGTTTTGATGTAGAGCATCGAAATATTCGTTTAAAGTAATTTTGTATTCTACAAGAGCTGAAGAAAAGCGTCTGCATTACAAGTGATCTAGTTACTTATTTCTGTGCACGTAATATGTAAATCTTGAGTTTTCACTCACAGATTGTTTTATGCATTGTTCTATGTTCAATTGGAAAAGGAAAAATGGAAGAAGCACACAGAAATTCAACATGTTACAAAATAATAACTCAAGCTTCTAGAATTATCAATACGAGTTGAAATTACAATATATCTATTTTGGGGACCCTACGTATTTCGATTATCTTTTACTCTAAGGTAGAAATGAATAAATGGTCCTGCTGAAAGTTGTTCATATAATTCGTAGTTCATTCTTAATAATATTATAAACTTTTCAAAAATCCGTTATTCGTTATTCCGAACATAAAAATTCAAAACAGTAAATATTTTCCTATAAGAACCTGGCAGGCTATGATTTATTTAGTAGAAACACAAAGCAAACGTCAAAAATCTGACTTATTATTTTGTTAGTTTTCGTAAAATTGTTCTGTAGTTACAATTTGTTATTTATCATTATTTAGTATGTGACCTTATATATGACCTAACCTGACCTAACATAACCTCAAATAACCTGGCAGTATATGATTCATTAAGAATTAGCACAAAACAAACGTCAAACATTTTCTGACTTATTATTTTGTTAGTTTTCGTAAAATTGTTTTGTAGTTACAAATTGTTGTTTATCATGATTTAATATGTGACCTTATGATATGTTTCACCTAACCTGACCTTATCTAACCTAACCTCGAAGAATTTGGCAGTATCTGATTTATTAAGTAGTAGCACAAAGCAAACGTCAAACATTTTCTAACTTTTTATTTTGTTAGGATTCCTAAAATTTTATTGTTGCAGTGTTGTTCATTTTTCTCTTTGTTTATGTTTTCATTACAATGGAACTACGTGCTTTCTCTATTGTCATTCTCTATTTTCAAAATTGAGAAGATTCATTTAAAAGTGTGAACGTTTGACAGTTTTACAGTATAATTTGCATTATTTGAGAGTTAAAAAATATTTTCACGAATATATAAGGATTGATACATTGTAAAAACAATAAATTAAAATTAGTACATTTGGATACTATAAGAAAAACTCTACATATGTTTCGGGTGGTTAACCCTTATCAAGAGTATACAATGTTAATGACGTAAAAGTTAAGAAATGGGTTCACCACCCGAAGCATATGTAAAGTTTTTGATATATTTAGTGAATCTTAAGCCAAGTGTGTTAATTTTAATTTTTTATTTTTAACATAATGTTTCACCAAGATATATGCGAAACCTCCGTGTCATTCATTAATACATTGTAGGTCAATTCTCAGTAGGTTTATCTTCTTAGTAGTACAAGTGTATTAGTTTTTTTTTTAAGTTAAGAAATCAGCGATTTATATTGTACATCGTGTCCTTGAAATCAATAATGTTGTGCCGTTTTTGAATGAAAAGATTTCTATATATCCCCGGAAGAAATTTGAGTAATTTTCAAAATGTTAAAACTTGGATTTTTACGGTGGACTTTCAAAGCAGTGTGTGATACTTTACACTAATAGCCTCTAATTTCGCGAACGCCCGTAAGCGACGTTTCCATTTACGAGGCGCGGAAAATCGGTCTCGAATTTTCACGCCTCGCCAGATTAATCCATCGCCCGGTTCAATATCGAACTCCCAACTGAATGCCGACGCGTTCTACGCGCTAGACCGACGTTAAAATGACGTAATTCCATTGATACGTTCCCTTCAAGTGATTTACTTTCGCTTTTTCCAGAGAGAGTAAAACTCTCTGAAGTTATTTTCTCAGAAATCAGAAATCTCAATTCCTTAGGGATGGAAAAAACTAACCAGATTCTACCAGACGAACAATTTAGTACAAAAAGGAACGTTTCACATAGAAGCCATTTCGATACTGGAAAAATATAACATAGAACAATGCACGAATTTAGCTTGGAACAAGTAGATTGTATTGATATTCTTTGATAGAATTTTACTGACAGAACTTGAAGAAAGATTTATAATAACAGCTCCACAAGATGTGTTAACAAATCATCCAAATACAATTGAAGTAGAATCATCTAATAGGTATGAATCTTTCCAAACTAAATTTTGTACCGGTACACCTTACATAGAATATTGAAAAATACGGTTACGTTACTCTTCTTATAATACGGGCATTTGTAATGTTGGTTGCATACCAATCTAGAAAAAAAATTATTTCCGTTTCTTTTCAGGTCGTTGAAACATTCATTTAGTCCAATATACAAAGTACAATATATTCAAAAACACTTAAATTCGTTAAAATTATGATAAGAAGTTTGACATTCTAATATGATTCTTTGTTTCAGGTATTCATAGTACAACATGTAGATGTCTGCATGTTTTCAAATGGTAAGTTTAAAAACGTAGTAGCCATAATCAATACCAAAGACGACTGTCCAATTCAACCTGGCAGCATATTCGAGAAAACCTTCACTCTTCTGCCACTCAAAAGCTCCACAAAGAACTGGATAGCTCTGGAGGACTCCTACACCAAAAGCGGAACAAGCCTGTCGTCCACCGTAACATGTGGTGACAATCCAGACGAACGCAACGTTTTCGCCATCTATGTTTCGTATTACGTAAAAGTCAAACTGATGGTTAGCGTCATGGGCGGCCAGGTATCACTGAAACTACCGTTTACGCTTATGCACACTTGCAACGATATGGATCACACAGAAAGCCTACCCAAAATCTCTAAATCCGAGGACGCGTTCAAGCTGAAAGCGCCATCTATTACCGAAGACGTGAAGCCGGAGAAGGATGGAACGTGAGATAAGGAAAAAGTTGTCGTTGAAATTAACCGTACAGAGTCTAATACAATCGATAATTCGTTCAAGGACTATAATTCCGATCGAATAATTTTAAGAAACACTTCACAATCTTTAGGCGATAATCCGTGCAAAGAACTTGAACAAGATGAGGGCGTGCTGAAAACGCAGAAAGCTTGCTATGATGAGATCACAACGATGAATAAGCAGGAAGACGATTTGCGCGATACTATTATTACAAGACGAAGTGACAGCAAATCTTCTGTTAGAGAAAAAGAGGACAAAACCAAGAGCGTGTTTAGCATAAATCGAGCGTGGTGTTGTTTAAAAAATAGACGAACAAGTACATCTTAACCTTATGTGTGTTGTTTCAGTTGTATAAAAACTGTGAAAATAATTATTTGTAAATGGGTATCCGAATTTGCACCAATTAATTTAATGTACGCACTTGTAGCCATAAAGCCTATACGAACAGATATTTCAACAAAACACTGAAATTAGTTTAAAGAATCTGAATCAAAATTATCAAATTAGTTTTGAAACTATAAATACATTTCATGATATAAAACACGTTTTTTCACATTGATTATATAAATGAATATAATGAGAAATTGCTTCTGTCTTCATTAGATTAGATTAGGTTAGGTAACTACAAAGGAATTACGGTGAAAAAGAGGTTTGGATAATTTATATGTGAAACAGATATACAGGGTTTGAATCCCAGCTTAGAATTGAACCTTCTATCCTAGAATTGAACCGTCTATGGGTTTTGTGATTGAAAAATGAAGATATATATACATATATATTCTTAACACACAAATATTAGGCAGCGAAATAAACGAGAAAAAATCTAATACTATTACTCATTATTTATATGAGAATTTAGACTTATTTGATTATATAGTATTTATTATACTGAATTATTGGACACTTAATTCAATACTCTTCAATTTATGTTGAAGGTTCAAAGTTGAATTTCAAACATTCCTAGTTAATTGAGTAAAATAACTAATTTGATGTGGTAATACAGTCTGACGTAGACATGCAGCATTGGAATATTGATCATATATTCATAAATATTGCTGAAATTGAGTTTTTAAAACGTGTTTTATATTTATGAGGTTTATTAATATCCAAAATAAAGAATGGCACAAACAGTTTGGCTTTTTAGTAAACTTCCTATCTGTGTTAATACTGAAGTAATCTTAAAAAAATTAATCAAACGATAATATAAAGAATTTGTAATACTGATTAAAATCATTTCAAATCCGGTCTAAATTATGAATGTTGTAATTTTATTTATATTGATTCGCCGCGAGAATAGCCTAAGCAAATTTATGAAGCTTTGAATTTATTTAATCTCAATAAATTTCAGAATATTTTACCAAATGTCTTTATTTTTAGAAACCAAACCCTCATTTTATATCTGCAAATAAATGTCTGGGATAAATTTAATGAAGTCCTCTGGATCAACTTACTTTGGCAGCCTTTGAATAGTTTTGACAAAAGAGTTGCCAAAGGACAAGATATACAAATAATAATAAAGAAAAGAAATGTATAACTTTATAAAATTTACAGTGGTTTCTAAAGATCCTACATATTATTTTGAAACTCTAATGACAAAATTGACGAGGGACTATTTCTGTTGAAATTTTTCTCTATTTCATAGAGGTTCAAAAATTTTCAAAATCCTAACAAGCTTTTAAAAAAATGAGAAACTAATTGAAATTTCATACTTACTTCATTCATTCACAAAATACCACATTACATTAGTAACTATTTGCAGATTGAATGGATAATACAATGTAAAAATAATGACGATACTCACCATGATATGGACATTCTGCGTAGCCTCTTACAATGAGTTTGTCCTCAATTTCTCCATTCGCATTGGGACTTGTGACTTTGATCAGAATATACTTAAACACTCCTTTGGCGTCAATATCAACATCAGCAACTTGAGGAATCTTCGAAGTGGAAGCCATTCTTTTGAATAGTGAGAGAACACTTCTACTCATCAACTCAATTGCTATAAAATAAAAAAAATTTCACTTTCAACAAAAACAAAAATAATAATTTATATCAAGTGGTAGAGGCAATGAGATCTATGTCATATATTAGAATCACAAATGAAGTAAATACAAAAGTTCTTCATTATATTTAAGGTATACACTCAAATCGATTGACAGACATTCAAATGATTGAATGTTTTGCATGACTGAGATCCACTGAATTTTGATGAGGTCCGGAATAAAAATTCCATATGACTCTTCGTCGTCGATTTGTACCGATGTTCTACATATTACAATTTTGCCCCCATTATCCTTCTAGGGATAATTGTTAAGGGCAAGGCGTAGGCACTTTCTGCTTGGCTGATGACGTTCACACAGCGTCCGGCAGATCATGCCGACGATGTCGATGTTTTGCATGACTGTGATCTTTTCATTTTGATGAGGTCCGGAATTTCTTCCATACGACTTATCTTGTTTTTCCCTTTTTTACTACTGCGTTTGAGAGTTTTGCATGATAGTGAAGAGGTATTGTTACGAAAATAACTGAGGTCAACTCTGTAATTTTTGTATTGATCAATCGTCGGCCCTCTACATTCTACAGATAAAACTTTCACAAATGAAGCATTCTAGAAAACTACTCAGCTATATAAGGAAGCTGTCCTTCTAAGACGATACAAATAACAGTTATCTGCAATGATGCCTAAAGAATATAAACGCACCTAGGATATTCAAATATGATAGTTATGACTAAAGAGTTCAACCTATTTCTTGTTGTAAATTAAAGATAAATTATTGTATTGGAAATAGTTATTGCAACTGATCTGACGAACCCTAAAATCATATTGCTTTAATTAGGCCATCTTAAATAAATATGCTATAAACGGAAAAAAACTGAAGAAATGCTCATCATAATGAACAAAAATTTCATATAATAATAACATTCATTGAGAAACATTCCTTACATTGTAAAAATACATTCATTCTATACACTAATTACAACTAGAAGAATGCTCACAAGAGGACTGAATTCAGCTTTGAGTCTGATCTTCCATTCAGCCTTCGAACAAAAATATTGTATGCACTTGCATTAACAATACGAAATTAATGTCAGAATAGGTATATTGCAACTATTGATACATCATCAAACGATATCTAAGTATCGATATAATTGCCTCTGGATCAATAATTATCGAAAACCTGGATTATGAATGAAAGCAGAAATGTTGTTTTAGTGGATTGAAAGGTAAATATCCCATTATTTTTATAGTAATCACTGAAAAAATTATGGGAATCGAGATGTTATCTAATTGGTCTAATAAAACATGCTAAAGTGGCCAACACATAGATATTTTATGTAAGAAGATGAAAATCATAAGTCAACCTAACCTTACACTCCGTGAGATGTTATAACAAAACAATATAAACAAAATATCACTGATATCGAACGTGAGTTGAAACCAACGCAATAAAAACTGAAATTATGCTTGTGAAGGATGCTCGAATTATTTGGAACTCACTCAAAGGTATAATATGTGTTTACAAACCGGCCGATGTAAAATGTAGTCATGTACGACATGCAATCCTATACAAAATATGTTCAGGTATGTGATGCACACGATAAACTTCTTATTTTATTAGGAGGAATATTTCCATTAGTTATCTATTTTTACCTTTAAGGTTGATATCTTCGAATACTGCACAAATTACACTGACCACAAACTATATATAACCTAGTTAGATTTTTTAAGGCACAATAAATATAGCCATTCTATGCGCCATCTATGGCGGCATTTTTGAATATTTTTTTTGTAGGACTCAATGACATGCAATGTAGGCCTCCTATCGATCGTGTAGAAATATTAGGTGAGGCAACAGGAAATTTGCAGTCAAAGTTTTACCTGACTTGGCAGACCATGTCAATGTTGTAGGTCCAAGGTATCAACTAGAAGATTTACATTGCAGTTGGGCAAACTATTTAGGCACACATACTAGTGGAGTATTGTGTAAGTATTTTTGCCAAATTCAAAGTACATTCATATGAGAAAGCAATTTCCATAATATCGTTATTGTCAACGGTACAGTGAAACAAAGACATATTTATTCCATAATATCGTTATTGTCAACGGTACAGTGAAACAAAGACATATTTATTCATAGAGTAATTTTCACAACTACCAATTATTGTATGAATGATACTCAACAATGCACACACACATGTATGTATATAATACTATATATATTAAGGTATTTTAATTTTCGCAAATATCAAGTTACTAAAATATAGTTACTTGTCTTCTTGCTGCTGACGTTTTGATATGTATTGTTAGTTTGTTAAAAAATGTTTCAGTACTTGGGTTAAGAACTGCGACAAAGATGGCAAAATATATAAGAGAAAATAAACCTACAAGGGCATACAGAGTCAAGGGTGTATTGGGCAGTGCTACTGATACTGCATACAAAGATGGTAAAACTGTTGAACGTACAACTTGGAAGCATGTTAAATATGTCCATATAGAAACTTTACTATCATCAATGCAAGCATCACATCAAAGAAAAATGTTTGAGTAAGTAGCAAGATATATATGTACTATTAAGAAAGCTTATCTTCTATCAACAGTATACAAAATATTTCTATTTAAAGTAATTGTAGAGAGAAAAATAAAGAAACTTCAATATACTGTCATGTGCAACTATTTCTTGGCTAGTGAGAATAAGGATATTGTACAATTAGGCTTAGTTTCAGACAAATAATATTTCTAAAATATATTATAATTTCAGATTATGTGGTGTCGATATAAGGTCACAAACAGCTTATGAATTGGCTATTCAAGGACCAATTAGACCAACAAACTCAAAAATTCCAGTTCTCTATGGCATTAAATGTGTTCATTTCGAACCTCCAGATTTTACCTTAGGTAGGTTTCATATAAAATTTTAAACTTTTTGTGATATTTTCAGTAGCTTGTGTTTAAAGCTTTGTGTTAGATATTTTCGTTATTGTTGAGTATTTCAAATGAGACAATACTTGACAGTATTCACTTAACAGTTCTACTAGTAGATTATGTTTTACTATTGGTTTTGAATTTGAAGTGTTCAAAAAACTCGTTTATAACAAAGTTATTAAATAACTCAAAACCAAGGAATCGTAATCTAATTCTTCCTTAATTTATGAATACTTGTATAAGTTTTTCAAAGATGCCTTAGTGCCGCCATCTAGTGGAAACATGATATTCTTCATCTTTTTAAAAAGAGAAAACTACTTTTAGAAGTCAGAAATTCTGTTAGGTGGCGCTTCTTCAATTACCAATGTTTCACACCATGACTAAGAATGTAACTACATAGATTGTACAATTTTATGACATTTTTAATTGTTGTTTTTTCTAGAAATCCAATGTATCAATGAGAATGAAATGTACCTAAAAAGTATTATACACGAAATTGGAATGAAATTGCATTCTAGTGCCCATTGTACAGGGTTACAGTGCATACGTCACAGTTGTTTCAGCCTTGATGATGCATTACTGAGAAAACACTGGACATTGCAAGATATTGTGACAAACATGGAGCGATGCAATAAAATAATCAAAGAAAATAAGATGGATAAGAAACAGGAATATGCATCCTTGCAGAAAATTAGAACAGTCCAATGAACAAATATAATTGAATTTTTAGTAACTGTGATAAAATTGTCCAGCAGATCAATCATTTTAATGATGAAAATTGCGGCAGAAGATAGCAAAGAGAGAGAGAAGCAGTGTTTTTGCAAAATTAAATTAACTCAATAATATTTCATAATGTTGTATTTTTGTTTCAAAGTCAATGAATGGAGATCAAGTTTTCAACATAAACAATGGAATAAATAATTTAAATGTTCTGTTATGAATTAGCATTTGCAATAATATCACTTACTTCAGTGTATAGTTTAAATATTTTATATTTATACTGTACTTTAACAATTCACTACTTTTGTTACATTTTACCATTATATTTTACATACTTGCCACATATCTATTACCAAGAAATTGTGATACTGTTCTGTTCTGTTGTACAAATTAACTTTTTTCAAATCAATTCACAATATCTTCAAGATTTCTAAAAAGAATAAATAATAATTTTGTGACTGATGAATAAAACAATAATTTTATGGTTACCTAAGAAAGCATAATATCTTAACATTGAAATATAGAAATGTTGCTTTCAAAGATCATTTTATCAATTTTAAGGATGAGTTATTGTCCAAGTGTTTCAAATCAAGTCACTCTAAACCTACTTTTTTCGAATTTTTGTATGAGGTTTTCCACATATTTTATACCTTTAAGGTTTTGTTTATGACTTCCGAATTATAAGTTGAAATTGTGGATTTAGTTTCAATGAATATTTGTTTGTTGATTGCCCATGCAATGGAAGGCTCCCAATTCAAAGCTAACTTTTTGATTCAAGGAAGTCACTTTCTAGGCAGACAACAAATCTGAGAATTTCACTTTATCCTTTCCTGGGGAAAATCTAAGGACTCATTAAAAAATGTCCACTTCTTTTTTTACAATAGAACCTTTCATTCATTTAGCAATGTATTGAATAGTATAGTTTTTATTAATCTAGTCAGTCAGAAATACTATACTCAAGAGTTCGAAGTCAACTTTAAGTGCCCACTAGAAGTATTATTTGTTGCTTAAATATATCAATTTGAAACTTGTGAAATGTCTCGGGTATGTATGGGAGGTAGTGGATTGAAAAAGGCTCTCCGGCGCGATACCCTTTTACAAGGTATCTCGCCTGTGTTACTATAATGTAACTGTTGTAAAGTTACTGATCCTGGGGATGTCCCAGGATCCATCACCCTACGTTGTACGATGTATATAAAGTAAACTAGAATAAACCAGAGCCTCTTTCAATCCACTACCTCCCATATATACCCTAGACATTTCATGGCGATCCTGCCAGGATCGCCATGAAATGTCTCGGGTATGTATGGAGGATAGTTAGATTTCAGATGTCTCCGGCGCGATACCCTTTTACAAGGTATCTCGCCTGTGTTACTATAATGTAACTGTTGTAAAGTTACTGATCCTGGGTATGTCCCAGGATCCATCACCCTACGTTGTACGATGTATATAAAGTAAACTAGAATAAACCAGAGCCTCTTTCAATCCACTACCTCCCATACATACCCGAGACATTTCACTTGATGGATAATAATAGGGATTGATGAGATAATTAGTGCGTCAAAAAAATCTGAATAAAATGTACACATGCATTTGTAATCAAGATTGATTCTTTCAAATTCTAAAAAAGTAGTTCATTCAGAAGCTCGGTAGTGGTATAGTCACTATAACGCGTTCTTACTGGTGCAGGTGGGTTCGATTTCCACCTTATTCTTAGGCGGTTCCAATTTAATTAAAATTAATTTAATGGAAATTGCCTGTTAATCATTCTATATTTTATTTCTGAATTTCTATATGTTTGTTATTTCAACTCGAATTGAACCACGGGTTATTCTAATCTTCAGGAATAAGTTTAATTGGGTCTAATTTTTTTTAAGTCGCTCTATTATAGGGGGCGGGATCTTTTCAGTATGGAGAAATCAGGGTGAGCACCTGAGCCTTCCTTCTTCTCTTTGGAGCTAGCTGGGGGGCATTGAAGATCTATATTCTATTGTCTATGAGTTTTGAAGATCTTATTATACCCTGATTCATTATAAAAATTTTCAAGATCAATTTAGTGTATAATTTTAATTTTAAGAAAGGTTTCAATTCAACTCTAATAGAATCACAGATTGAATTCTCGCTTAACTCTTGCTAAAACATATTTAAATTAAACATGTAGCTTAATGTTTTCCGATTATAAGTTATGTATGCAAGGATTCATAATCGTCAAAAATGCTTAGTGTCTTGAAATATAATCGAGGATTTATAATATTGGAATAACATTAAGTGAACATTGGTAAAACATTAAGTCAACTGAGAGGTAATAATAAATACCTACTTGTCTAAAAATCACTGACGGAACAATTCACATTTTACGGCATTATCAAGGATGGTATTATTACCTCTCATTTAAATATGAACTATCACAGAGTTGATTCATCGTCCATTGAATTTATTAAGACAACTGTTTAATTTAATTTAATATCTAATAGAATCAGTGTGTAGAATAACAGAAGGCGACCTTTTAAGTTTCATCGATGATACCTAGACCTTTACAATTTGATAGCAACGTATTATATACATATACGTGGGCAGCAGTAGCTACAAATTACTCAATGTTCCTCCAATCGATCACCAAAACTCCGTCTCAATTTCAATTCATTTAAACGAGCCGGCAGATAATTTATTCAATCCTCGATAATCCTGAAATCCGACTACTGACAATTTTCCATGATGCTTTGTTTTGTTTTCCTTCCTTCGCAGAGATAAACCCGAAAAAGTTTTATACACTCTGCATTGTTTTCGATCTAAACTACAAACTCCGAATTGATTTTAATGAGCTCCCTCCTGTTTCAAATACTTGGAAATTCCATCAGTCTTCTGTTTGACTTCGTTTCCAGAAAGATGCGGGTGGTTAGTTTACTAGTCTTAGTCATATCGATATTTGCAGCACAAATTTATGGTATTGAGATAGTTGCTAAAATATTTGGAGGTATAAATGTAGCTAAGAAAATTGCTGGTGAAACTGGATATTATTTTGTAGGTCCAGTAAGTATAAAAGTTTTTACATTGAACCTAATTTTATATTAAACATTTTTTTTAATATTTCAAAATTTTGTTATCCACTTAAAATCGATTTATTAGTAAAAATAGTAAAGAACATAGATGTTTGAAAAGAATTATTTCGCAGAGTCAGAAGATGAGTGATCATGTTTTTGAATTGGATTGTTTTTTAATTTCTTCTGAGAAAATACGTTCGACTGTCGAGAAGATATTTTTATTTCACTAAAGAAGTGGGATGATACATTCATCTTAATAGTTATTCATAGAAAAATTCTGAATGCTCATCAGATATTATAGTTTTGATGTGAAATGCTTGTGGTTAAAGCTGGCGTTTGTTCAACGTTAAAAGATCGATCAAAATAGTGTATTGTCTTAGTAAATCGATGGTTTTTAGGGCACTTAAATTCCAAGCTTATTTCACACTAATTTATATCTCCATTTTGTAGAGAATGGTTTGAAGAAAGAGAATCTGAATAAAGTCTAATGCAAAAAGAGTATCCATCCAATTTCTATGCTAATTCACTTCTCTTCGCGTATAGACGTTGGTGGAATATTTATAAGAGTTGTATATCGTCCAAGGCCATTTAACGTGTATTGTGCCAGCACTATTTATATGAAATAGGTTCGAAGAATTCCCTTGATGCACTTGTTTGGTTTGGATAAATCTTATGTTTTTCCGTAAAGATTGCCTTCAAAAATGTATTGATTCGAACTCAAAAGTTCTCACTAAACTAACTCAACAATTAAATTTGAAGTTTTTATGACCCCTGGGTAATATAATAATTTATAAGTTAGTGTTTGAATAGTCTGCTGAATTTGAAAGCTGCTTCGCCATCAGGCATCCTTTCTGATGCAATTATATTCCATTCATCGCTTAGTGTGTTCATGAATGGGAAATTCTCCTTGAAGAACTCCAAGGCAAAAAGTGTGCTTGTTTTCTTCGTAAATTGTTCATTTCAGCGTTGTGTTTCCAATGGTAATTTCCGAAATTACGGTTTTTCATCTCTTATTGTTTTTCTAACGTGTTCCGTTAATAAGTGCTTTTGTTCTTCAATCTGTTATTAGTTGATTAATAACATATGTTATAAGAAATGTATCTTGAGGCTACAAAGGACTGAAGAGCACATAGAATTTCAAAAATATCGGTGCTCGTTTCTATGGTTTATTGAATATAAGCACAAACTAATGTTTGGGAGATATATTTGCATATTTCTTAAAGCTCAAATTATTTGTTGAAGAATATACATTTTGCATATCCACTGAATGATCTTGAAAATAAATCACACTGATTCCATCTTGATGGAACACAATATTCCTAATTTCAGGTTTATACTGGGAAAGAGTGTAAATAAATGTGACCCATTCAATCAAACACAAACGTTGTTTGTTTGATTAAACAAACGCAAACGTAGTTTGTTTAAACAATAAATAAACAACGATGGACGAAATACAGGAAATAAAAATTAGTTATTAGGGATTTCGTGAAATATCTGATGAGTGTGTTTACAGGGATGAAAATATTTTAGTTCAATACAATGTTTCCTTCAATTTAATTACAAAAAGAATTTAATAAAATAAGTTATAATGATATGATGTATTATAATATAATGTAAGGTACATTATGTTATAATAACATAATGTACCTTATTATAGTCCACAGTTTATTTTTGAGAAAGATTAGGAATACTATTCACAGAATTATATTGTTGTTTGACAATAATGTTAAACTGAATATAATTCTTTGAATTAAAGACAAGAGTTTTTTAATTCAGTGGACCTACAGTTTAACGCCGGCTCCGATGGACGTGTAATAGTAATAGCTTGTAAGAGTTTTTAGTTAATATATTAAACTATTTTTCTAGAGAACAACGAATATTGAATGAAATGTATGTAACAATATTTTTTCAGTTGATGATTGAAGAGGCCGATACTTGGAGAAAATTAATATCCATAATCAGACAATGTATAATAAATGACACGGAGGTTTCGCTTATCTTTTGGTGAAACATTATGTTAAAAACTATAAAATTAAAAATTAACACACTTGACTAAGTTTTACTGAATATATTAAAAACTCTACATATGTTTCGAGTGGTTAACCCATTATCAACAGTATCTAATATTGTATACTCTTGATAATGGGTTAACCACCCGAAACATATGTAGAGTTTTTATTATATTCAGTGAAACTTAAGTCAAGTGTGTTAATTTTCAATTTTATAGTTTGAAACAATATTTAGAATTTTCTCATAATTTCAATTACAAATACGCATGACAACGTTTCGAAGTACTACTTTTTAATCAAATGCTGGATTAATACTGTATGTAGTTTTAATACTGTAGTATTAATCAAGCATTTGATAAAGAAGTAGTACTTCGAAACGTCGTCATGCGTATTTGTATTAAAATTATGAAAAAATTCTAAATATTGTTTCATATTCTTTGAAATTGATCAATACCTATTGTTCAATTTATACCTATTTGTATTACTATTTTGTTGTAGCTGAAAGCGAGTAACATAGTTACATTTAAATCTTGAAAGTTTACAATTAGTAGGTGAAACATTTAATTACGTTAGAAAAACAATTCATCTTAGACTTAATGCTTTAACACTCTGTCTTGTAATATGTAATTTGTAATCTAGAGAATTGCAAATATACCTACTCCATTCTATTTATGAAATTGTTTTCAATTTATTCGTCCCTTTATTCAATTCGAAAAAACGCACTTCAAAAAACATTATAACTCGAAGAATACGTCATAAAGCTCTGTACTACCATTTTAAATGGATGCAACTGAATTGAACGATATATTAGGAATAAAGTTGCATTAGTATTCTAAATATACCTACTAACGATCTAGTTGAACTTATAGGACGGCTCCCTACCCACATGTGTGCCGTTGGTCACACTTTCCTAGCCAGGTGTTGCCCATATGAGCACGCGTTTGGTGGGGTCCCCTATCTAATTGCTCTGAATCCATTTCAGATTTTATAACATTCCCCCTTCTCTTTCCTGATGAGCTATAAACATGTGCGATACCAAGTTCGATTATTCATAAGGGATGTCTAATAAGTACGAAGAAATATCGATATTTTTATAAATGAGAACGATATATTAAAAGTAAAAATTAGATGACGCATGGTTTTGACAGTTGAATTTGCATTGTTTTATCAATATCAAAATACTGCATCATTAATGAATTATTTCAGTAATTTGAGATTAATGAATACTTCGAAAAAAGATGAAGCATATCTAATCGATATAGGTAGCTAAATTTGAAAACATATGTTCAGTGGGGAAGTATACCTATATATGTTCATATGGGAAGCTGGGAAAATACTTTGAGAATGAAAATATCTTACTAGTTTTCAATTTCAAGAATTCAGTGACGGAAAGATAATCTAATGTAAGTTGTGATTCCTGTATTTCAGAAAGATTTCGATTCTGTGAACAGGTTACTTTTGCTCCTTTTAGAAAAATTGAAAAGGAACTGTTGGAATGTGAGCTATGATGTTTCACTACATATTTGAATAACAGATCTAAGGAAGTTGAATTCAACAGTTATTTCTCGTCGGAAAAAGATAATAAGCACGGTATTCCGCAAGGGACAGTCTTTGCACCGCTCCTATTAATTCTATATCGATGATATTTTAAAGTAAATACGCCAGGAATTGTGAGATGATTTTATTTGTCGATGACACGATATTCTTCATATCTGGTGATGATATCGGGCTGTTTTTCAGGTACAGTTCAGGAAGAGATGAATGAACTTTTTATGAAGTTATCTGAAAGATCTTATTAATAGTAATAATAAAAAGTAATATTGTAGAAACGCAATACATGATCCTGAACATTGAAAATAAATTGCGGAATGAGAATTTGAATGACATCAAGATGAAAATCAATGAAGACATAATTTGTCTTCTTCTTTCTTTAGTGCTCTGCAATAAGGATGGATAAAACTTGAATACATCATTGCTTTCGTTCATATCACTAGCTTTTCCTCACGTTGATTAATTATTGTTCCTGCCTTGTTCAATCTGTGAAAAAACAGTATTGATTCCGAAAAATCCGAAATCGAGGAAGCAGTGATTCTGAATTGTTGTAAACAAACACCAATCAAAACCATGATGAAGTTTTACACCTGATGAATGTAAATAAGAGAAAGTTTGTTAACTGACTATTGAAAAGAAAATCGATTTTTGCTTCAATCGGTGTAAGTACTGTGGGAATTATAGAACTTTTGGAAAATCTCTGATACTTTATATTTTAGAAAACTCTTCTCGAAATTTAATGTGAATGTGAATATTTTTTTTAATTTCTAATATATCATTACTGAATAAAGTCATCACCATTTTCGATTCGACATTTGTTTTGATGTGAATATTATGAGAAACATCTCCATATAGAAATATTCTCTCGATATATCGAATATTTCGACATCCCTACAATTTATTTTACTGAATTAATGCGGCACGTGCCGTACCGTTTCTGATTGTTTATGTGGGGGGTTGCCCCCTTGTAATTGTATCTATTTTTAGGGGTGGCGCGTGTTCGATGCACCCACATATCTACCTTCTCCTGTTTTCCTGGTAGCAGGCGTCGATGTGCTCGCGGTAGCGGCACGGGGAGTTCGTAAAAGTACGCCAATCGATGGCTTTGATAAGCGGGCGTCGCGAAAACGTCGGGGTGGGAGAAGCGGCGTCGTGACGTCACGGGACGTCGACGCCGGAGTTTGAACGATGACGATATTAATGGTGGGGATTAGTTTTGTGTATTCATATCTGCCATGGTATATTGATGTGTCAATTGAAAATGTATTACGTGTTACAAGGGTGGAATTATTATTTTGTCATTGTTTGCATTGAAAACATCAATAATGTGTACGATATTCTGAGCATCATATTTTGAATATGATAAAATATGTCTCAACTACTAAAAATTCAAATAGTATAATAATTTTTCCCTATTACACTATTATAAAGTGTGAATGACATTTATAATCAATAATAATGTTCAATGATCAATATTGACTTAGTAATAAACGATACTAGTTATGGATATACATTTTCAGTTTTATTATAACGAAAATTCATTTGAATTCGTTTTAGTTCGAAATATTTTTCAGGATTTGGAATGGGAAATATTTCACTGTCCTATTTCTCATTATGATAGATAGTTCAATTGTACTCATTTTCTTTAATTTTTATTTCATATTAAGTTCATTGGTTCATCACTCACTCGATACATACTTCATATTTTGAGTTTGTGGGTAAAATAGATGGAAGAAAAGTGAAAATTAAAAACATCTTTTCAATTGTGAATGATGATATTTTGATTGCAATTTTCATTTCAGGATGTTTCATCTTAAGGCTATTGAAATAGTCGTTAATTACATCTAACAACAAACTTCTTTCTTCTGTTTTTCGTTTAAAAACGTAAAAAATTCGAAATGATTCGAATTTTAAATCAATTTTTTAATATTTCTTATTTTTTTATTTTTCATTCAAGGGCTGACTCAACAAACAGTTCAAACTGTCCTATTATAGAATAACACATATTACAAATATTAATAACAAAATAAAAACTAAAGTGTGTCTGATATATACATCTTATAGAAATTTTTCATACAATCTTTATCTGATCGAAATAAAGTTTTCGATCCATTGACTTATTAAATCTTTTCATCTGCAAAATACTTAGTTCTACTAAAAAACATTATAGAAATTATAGAGAAAATATAGCATTAATATAATTCGTAAAACTCAGGATTTTATAACTGCTGAAAAAATTCATTGTCTTCTTATATTTCTTATAATGTGAATTTGAAAATCCAATATTTCTTCTTATATTCAGTTAATACCATTGAAAATACAAAATCTTGTGAAATGATATGTAATTTTCATCTATTCTCTTCATTCTTATTCTTAATTAACACTTTTTTATCCTTACTTGGAGGACAATTAATGTTATTAGTTTGTCATTCTCAAAAAATTAATTGAATATCAGGTATTTTTTTCAGAATTCGAGAAATATTCTCAATTCATCATATATTCGGTATAGTACAGGCCCAATTTTGTTTCAGTGTAATGTTTTCTATAATTGCTATTTTTTCAGAATGTTCCCCCCTCAAAATTATTTACCAGTATTTAACATTTATAACATTCTCTTGGAGATACTAAAAATCCATACGAAAAAATTGATAAAAATTCAAAAGAAATATTTTTATACTTTTTTTTGCTACTTACTGATAAAATAAATTTCTTTACTTTTTCGAAAATAGCTTCATAAAATTCGGTTGAAATTTTTCTCTTTCTCAAGAATAATGCCTTGATGCCATAGGCAGAAACGCACTGTTTTGTAAAGCATCTAGGTAGTATTCTTTCTTATTGCTTCCCAAGTTGATTATTCCTCACTTTTTTCAAGGAGATAAAATAATGAATTCATTTTTAGGTCAAGGGTTTTCGGGACACATATATATTCAACTATGATTCGAATACACATCCCGTTCATCGAAAAAGAAACTCTGCTTTGTTTAATCAACAGGATGGAAGGGTAAGAGAAAATATTTTGTAGCAATCAACTAATTTCTGACTATAATTAATTTACTTTTCGCAGTTAGATGTATTCAATTGATGATAATATAAATAGCTTATTCATTAAAAATCAAATTATTTCGTACATAAAAAACACTTCAAATTCGGAATACATAGAGACAGTTTTCCACTTTTTCGACTAGTACATAAATGTTTCATTTAGGTCATTTGGGTAGAGGAACAACACGGGAAAAAGAGAGAGAAGCGAGATTTATTGCCAATTTTTGACGTTCTGCATGGTGATTTAAGAAGAGATGATAATTTTCTGACAATGGAGGATCTTCAGTCACAAGTAATGCGTAATGAAGAAGAGAATGTTTTACATACATTGTCAGAAATTGAAAATAATGAAATTTTCAATGACGAACTATGGGATAAAGAATGGTACCTGGTAAATTAAATTTTTTTCTTTTTCAGTTAGTTTGGAATGAATGTTATCAGTCAAAAAACTTACAACTGTTTTGGTGTTTCTCTGTCTCAAACTATTCCTCAAATTTTATATTTTAATGACAGAATTTTTAGTGTGTTTTAGAATACAGAGTGTTCTAGGTAACATTCGAATTACTTAATATTCGTCATTCAAAACGGTGAAGAATTTTGAACTCTTTGGGAATAGCATAAAGCAACGTTTCATCGTTTTTGGTATCCCAAAAATAGAGTTTCGATGTTATTTCCAAACACATCAAAGTCCTCAGGGGGTAAAATAAAGCGAATTTTAACACACATGTGATCTACCTCTTTCAAAGAAACAAGATGAATTATCTCCAGTATGGTAATATGCATTCGGGACAAAATTTTGTGCGTTCTTCCATACAAAAATGAATGGTTTTACTCCAATTATTTCGAATGAATTTTATTTATGCATATAATTTACTCATATTCTCAATAATTTTCAATATATTCAAGAAAGATACGAGGACTAACAGCGACTTACCGAAATTGGATCTAAATGTGTTGAAAGTATATGAAGCAGGAATTACAGGAAGAGGCATCAGAATAAGTGTACTTGACGATGGTTTGGAGCATACACATGAAGATTTGATAGGCAATTATGTAAGTGAAACAATACTTTGAACTAAATAACAATACTATTGATCTCGATGAATTATCTAAGGAAGGGTTCAACTTAAACGATTATTGATAGTTGATGAGGCCGATACTTGGAGGAAATTAATATCCATAATACACAATATTTAGAATTTTCTCATAATTTAATATAAAATACGCATGACGACGTTTCGAAGTACTACTCCTTTATCAAATGATGGATTAATACTATGTGTAATCTTACAAAGTCAGTACTTATAGCTATTTTCACAGAACAAACCAGGTATGTTCTATGACCAACTTGGAGTGGGGACCATAGAATACACTGATATTTAACAAAAGGGTTGTATACCTGGAGATGAACACAGAAAATCAATTTCTTAAGATAGGAATTCCAACGAAATGTAGGAAATATACAAATATACAACTAAGATTTCTAATTACGAATAAAGGAAATTTAATTTTTTTTGTGAACATAAACATAAAATTGAATGTAAATGAACTAAAAGCTAGTTAATCAATCTGATCTGCTAACTGGAATATTCTTATTGAACATATTGAGTAGAGGGCTAGTGTTCACCTCTATTGGCTATTGAGTATAATTACTCAATAGCCAGTTAGATATTAGTTCCTACATTTCGTTGGAATACCTGTCTTAAGAAATTGATTTTCTGTGTTCATCTCCAGGTATACAACCCTTTTGTTAAATATCAGTGTATTCTATGTTCCCCACTCCAAGTTAGTCATAGAACATACCTGATATGTTCTGTGAAAATATCTATAAGTACTGACACGACCACCTTTAATACTATATTATTAATATATATTTTTACTATAACTATAGTATTAAAGGTGGTCGTGGTACTGACTTTGTAAGATTACACATAGTATTAATCCAGCATTTGATAAAGAAGTAGTACTTCGAAACGTCGTCATGCGTATTTTATATTAAATTATGGGAAAATTCTGAATATTGTGTATTATACGATTATATTTCGATAGATTGGCATTAAAATAAAGGAATTTTTGTAGGATTCTGAAATAAGCTACGATTGTAATGAAGAAGATGACGATCCCACACCACGCTACGACGAAGATGGAACTAATAACCACGGTACAAGATGTGCCGGTGAGATAGCTATGATGGCAAACAACAAGAAATGTGGAGTTGGTGTTGCTTACAATGCCAATATTGGAGGTGATGTTTACCGCTACTGTAAATCAATGTTAAGTGGAGATAAAGATTTTGCGCATCATCAGTTTCCTACGAAACTAGAGCTTCAATTCAATTGAGAAATTAAGATTTCACTTATTTTTGTGAAAATGAATAATGTCGAAAACGTTATACAAATTTGTTACAGCAGTTTTCATTTTGAAAAATGTTCATGAAGAATTGAAGAAAAGGAGAGTTTGACATCTGATTCTTACGAATTACATCTTTTTCTTCTTATAAATTAACAGAAATATAATGATTTTATTACCTATTTCATCAACTGAACATAACATCTCTGCGTTTTGCATAAATTCAAAATATATAAAGAAATGGAGAAATCCTCGAAATCAACTGTAGGAGAATAATTTTCATTGAATTAAAAGTTTCTAGGTATAAAAGTTCTCGACGGTTTGGTCACAGATCGCTTAGAAGGTACAGCACTGAGTTTCGGAACTGAATTAATAGACATCTACAGCGCATCATGGGGACCGCCTGATGATGGAGTTACGGTAGATGGGCCTGGAAGATTAGCACAAGAGGCCTTTCGACGAGGTACTCGAATGGTAATTCTTTTGTACTATAACATTGAAGAAATCTAAATGGTTTTATTTTGTATTTTTTGAGAATAATTAGACCCTTGATGATATTCGCTGCTTTCTATTGGTATAAAAAATATATTTATTAATATTCATAAAGTATATTTATTTCAACTTGGAAACAAGATTCAACATTTTCAACGACTAGCGTGGTCTTCTATTCATTGTGCCGTGAAGGAGTTACGTAGATATTTCCATAGCAAATAATACAAGAGGTTGAATTACAGGCTTTTGAATTGAGATCTTTTTCTATCTATACAGCAATATTTGAATGGTTGTAATGACGAATTAGAGCAATCAAATTAAAGAGTGGTGCGTCCTATATTACTGCATAAACCTGAAGTATAAAAATGATTTAAATACAGATAAATCGTGGTTTATAACGGTATCTCCATCAGAAGGTCAACTTAAATATTCAACATAATGCTCTGTCAATGTTACTTGATATCATGGTTGAATCTTGAGTTACGTCTTCTTCTTGGTTCTTTATTCCTCATAAATGTCACATTGTGACTCAAGGTTATCACCCATTGCCCTTTTCATGATCTATAGCCCGAGTCAATTGTCTCATGGGCTCCCTTGTTATTCCTGCTATATTAAGATCCACTGGGCTTTGTACCACCTGCAGTCTTCTAATATCACCGCAGTTGAGGATCCAGGTTTGACTTGCATATTGAATGAAATCAATGCAGTCCATAGTACCCTCAAACTTCAGCAAATTGATGGTAGAAGAAATCTGGAACTGTATACTAGTTGCCCAATTTATATGCAGAAATTTTTCTCCTATCTGAGTGTACATAACACTCTTAAGAGTGTGATGTAACCAGCAACATACATATGTGTGTATTGTATTTTTAAGGGACGTCAAGGCAAAGGAAGTATATACGTGTGGGCTTCAGGTAACGGAGGTGGAAAAGACGACAATTGCAATTGCGATGGTTATTTAAACAGTATATTCACCATCTCAATAGGAAGTGCAAGTGAAAGAGGAATTTTTCCATGGTATGGTGAAGCTTGTTCATCTTTAATGGCAGTTACTTATTCTTCTGGAGCCTACAGTGATCAAATGATTGTGAGTTTTGGTAAAAATATTCGAATAAGTTATGTTTTGGTACAAAATATGAATTAGTTAGTACTGAATAATTAGTCTGGTTGGTAAGAAAGTCTCGTGACTATTTCGATATTGCAGGTAACAACTGACCTCCATAATAACTGCACTGTAAAGCATACAGGAACTTCTGCTTCTGCACCACTGGCAGCTGGGATATTAGCTCTTGCATTAGAAGTCAAGTAAGCGAACACCTAACAGGATTTCATTATTTTTTCGAATTCAATTTTTGAAAATTTGATCAGTAATCTTTTAGGTTCTTTTCATTTTAATATTTGCTATGTAACATTTCTGACCTTATTCAAACAGGCTATATACATATATGTTTCACAATGCAGATCTTTTATTAAGATTTCAATATATTTCTGACTATTTTCACTAATATTATATCAAATTAGCTGCAAAACTCTGGTCTGGTATATTCGATGGATATTATCAATAGAATACCATCTATTTGTGTGTTTGTTTCATAGAAAATTTCGAAATTTGTTCGTAGTTCGATTTAAGTATAAATAATTACCAATACAAAAATGTGATTTTTTTTAATAGTCCCTCGTTGACTTGGCGTGATATTCAACATCTCATTGTATGGACTTCAGAGTTCTTGCCTCTCATTCACAATTCTGGATGGCACAGAAATGGCATTGGATTGTGGTTTAACAATAAATTTGGATTTGGGTTGCTTAACGCCTTTCGACTTGTTCAAACTGCTGTAAACTGGATGGAAGTTCCAGAAAAGGATATATGCATAGTTGAATTAGTAAGGTTAGTTCATATTATCTTTCATGAACAACAATATTTCTTTATTGGTTTTTTTTGTACGTATTTTGTTAAATTTCTGTTTGGTATCTGTCACGAATCATTCATACTAGTAAATACTGAGAGTCTCAATCGCAATATCAAAATATTTCAAATAAAACTATCAGGGAACTGTCTACACATATATTGTCAACGAGAATGAATCTATCACTTTCGAGAGTGAATATTAAGTGCGCTTCGAAATTTACTAGTATGAATGATTCGTGAATCTTGAAACTAGCTATCATTTTGCCCGCCGGGCCGTGATCTGGTGCGATTAGGCATGGAACCATTCTTACACATTGCAGACAGATTTACGTGGTGTTCGTATGAAATGCCTACAAAGCCTCACGCACTCGCATTGATGTGAACCAGTAGGCGTTTTGAAAGTCAACGAATCTTGATTGACTGATTGAATGCGGACTGATGATTCATAATAATGATGAAACAATTGTATCCTATTATCATATCATAAGATCGATGATTCTTTCGAAGCGCACTTAATATTCACTCTCGAAAGTGAGTGAATATTAAGAGTTCGTTCTCGTTGACATTTGTGTAGCCAACTCCATGAGAGTTTCATTTGAAATATTTCGATTAAGAGTCTCAGTATTATATATATATATACATATATATATATATATATATATATATATATATATATATATATATATATATATATATATATATATATATATATATATATATATAGTTATCAATATATTTTCCATATCTTGAGGATTTTCTGTCTCATGCTTTTTGGATTTTGTCGGTAGCTATTTAAATTAAAAACCGATATTCTTGATAATATGATGAAGCAAATGACTCACTGTAAAAGTAGACACGTTACTAAATAGAGAACCTTTGTCTAAACTTTAAAATGAATGATTCACATCAAATGACAGTATTAAAAAAAAACGATTCATGAAATAGTGGATTTTTTTTCATCAAAATTGTGATGAACTAGACAGAGCTACAATCGATAGAGAAACGTTAACAATAAATAATTTTTCTTATTTTGAGTCTGTTATTTTCTGAGAATATCAATTTTCATGCCATATATTCATATAAATAGTGTTTTCAGAGTAACATGAACTATTTCTTATGGCGATTTGCCATTCAATTTTCAGACGAAAGGTTTTATTTTGATGAATAGTTTCCATAAGTCTTCTCGTTGATAAAGTTTAGGATGTTGATTATGTAATAAACGAGGTCTTACTTTAAGAACATCCTCATTCTAAGTGGTTAAGTGGTGTTTGAAATATTGACAATTGAAATGTGACCATATTTGTTTGTGATTCTGCAATTTTTTTTATATAAGACATAAATTTATATTCGAAAAATATTCGTCTTATTGTATAGGTAGATCCATAGCAGATATAGAAACCTGTTTAGAATCAATTTTCTTGGTTAGGGGCTTTTTTCTTCCAGAAAATCAATGAAACTTCAAGCCCATCATCCCCTGTCAGTCTCAATTTCCACAGCAGGATGTGAGATGAGCGAAAGTGAGATAAATTATTTAGAACATGTCGAAATAAGAACGACTATAAAATATTCTAGTAGGGGATCTCTGGAGGTTCACCTGACTTCTCCATTAGGTGACCGCGAATCGATCTTTACTGTTGCTAAACTTACTTATAATTAATTTACATTTTTAGGAACCGTTGTGCAACTTTTAGCAACTAGGAAACTCGACCACAGCACGGACGGCTTCGTCAATTGGTCTTTTATGTCGGTTATGACGTGGGGGGAGAACCCAAGGGGAGTTTGGACTCTAACTGTAGAGGATAAGGTAATATGAAATATTCGTACGAAAACGTAGAACATGAAGGAAAAAATGTACAATTCCATTGAATCTTTTATTCCACCTTCATAAAAGTTGGGTATACATTAAGATGAAATTTTCTCTACGATACATAACCTGTGTAATAGGTTCAACGGGGAAGTAGATTTCGATGTGTTGAACACTCCGATTCTTAGTTTTTGATGTATGTTGCTGCCTATGAACTCAATGTATAGAAGATTGTGTTGTTTCTTTTCAGTTTTTCTTTTATTTCATATTTTTGTGTCTTATTTTATGTATGTGTATATTATATTTCATCACCTAATTCGTTTAAATATTTAGGTATCTCTTGATTGAGTAGTGTTTGATTTAGTTTCTCATTGATTTTCCTTCTGGACTCTCCTCCATTTTTGTGTACTTGTTTACTGTATGTTGTCACCTAAATTGTTTCTAGTATTTTTCAGTTCCATTTATATTTATCATTTATACATGTGAAGGCATTTGTTTATTTTAGTATAACCTAGTTTTTGAGTTTTCATCACTATCTTTTCAATCATATTTCAATTTTTTTTATTGTTCTATTACACATCACAATCATACTTATACTACTGTGATTCTTTTCTGCTTTTTTGTGAAGGATATTCTTCTAGTTTTTCCAAGGATGCTATTTTTAACTCATTTTATGTAATTCAGAAGGTAGGATTAGTTATTTTTTAAATATTTATCCTTACTTTCCTATAATTAAATGTTATAGGACATATGTCATTTGAATACATTATATTGATAATATCTGTGAAAGTTGAACGATTGTGTCTTATTATAATTCTGAAAACAGGTTTTCATTAAGGACATGTAATATCCATAAATACGAGAACAAAACGTGAAATAAATACATGTTTTAGCAAAATGTGAGGTTATCATTCTCATGAAATGAAATTGAAGAGAAATTTAATGTTCATTTTTTGATGTTCTCGAACGCAATAAGTGAATACAGCGCAAACATCATCTAGTACCTGAGCTTGATAACCTCCCTCCACTTTCTGTGTTCCTCATGAGATTAAATTATGAAATTTTTGGCTCTAAACTGAGCGTGAAGAAACGAACGTGACGTTAAGATATCAGAAGAATATTACCTCTGCTTTTCTACCTGTGCAATTCTATAGAAGTGAAGTCACTTCCAAATTAAATCTTTCGTCAAATCCTGAAAAATTAAGCTTGTCAAAATTCAAAACAGAAATCTGCTGAATTCTCGAATTAATGAAAATTAAGGTATTTTCTAGAAATATAAGTTGAAATCCGATGTTTTTCGAAATTCTAAGAATCATTTAATATTTTCACGACAATTTTTTGTTCGTTCTTTCAATTAAGTTGAAAAAAATTAATTTAATTCAATTTTTATTTCATTTTTATGTCACAATTTAACGCCGGATCCGAACGGCCAATAGGCACGTTCGAATTGTATTGTAGTCAATGTACATTACTCTACAATTGTTATCATTAAACTACTTAAATCATAGATAAACACATACACCCATGCCTTCATTGGGTTCGAACCTTATCGCACCATAGGGTTCGAGATTTTCTATCCTTCGAGATTTTGATGGCATGCTGTCACAGGTCAGTTCTCATCAGTACAGGGGTTCCTCAGGGATCCATACTCGGACCCGTGTTGTTTATTCTGTATGTGAATGATATGGGGTCACGGTTGGATTGCGACTTTTCATTGTATGCGGATGATAAGGGACGAAAACATCCAGGCTGTACAAATGAGGGCCAATGAAATGCTTGGGGTGCTGGGGGAATGGTTTCATCGGAATTCCTTGTATCTCAATATTTCTGAAACGTGGCTTGTTAGATACGAAACTATAACGGTTCTAATTCGGATGCTGATGTTGACGAATATTTCAATGGTAATAATATACACAGGGTGAATTCTGTGAAGTTTCTAGGTTTAAGTTTGGACGTGAACCTTAATTGGAAGAGCCACTGTCAGACATTAACTTCTGAGATAAATTCAGTATACTACCTGATACGAAATCTTCGTGATGATCTGACGAGGAACCAGATAATATCCGTTTATTATTCTCAGGTGGTGTCTAGATTGCGATATGGCTTTGGACTATAGGGCTCTTCCTCTTCGGCTTCTGATGTTTTTATTGCTCAGAAGAGGATCATCCGGTGCATGGTGGAAGCGTCATACAGAGAATCTTGCCGTGATATTTTTAAAGATCTTAGAGTTTTAACTCTTTGTGGCTTGTTCATATTCGAGTTATGTTTGTACATATACAAAAATAGAATGAATTACAATTTGAACAAAAATATACATAATTATTTTACTCGTGGTAGAGATGAGTTCAGAATTCCTTTTCATCGATGTAGGGTTGGTTGTGTATCGCCTGGTACACTTGGTCTGAAACTATTTAATTTGTTGACTTCTGATATCAAGTCATCTTCTAGTATTAGTGTATTTGAAATAAAACTAAAAATTTTTCTGGTGGATAAGTGTTACTATAATTTGAGTGAGTTTTTGTGAAACGGTAATTGATTGTCATTTATTGTTCTCTGTTTGACTTTACCTGTTTGATCCTTGACATTTTCCATAATACTGTAGTATTTTCAGGAAATAAAGCATTATTATAGGTGGGTGTTTTCGCGATTAAGCTACGCGAGGCTTGCACACAACGAATATATTCTGATTTATAATAAAATATTTTTTTCTTGAATAATAATGTGAATGTTGGGTTTATTGAATTAAATTGTCTACAGGTGGGAGCCGAAGGAAATAATGGATATTTAAAAGCTACGCAACTGGTTTTACATGGCACGAAATCCATACCATCGCATATGAAAATTGCAAAAGCTTTTAACGAAAAAATGCAAAACATCCAGCTCAGAAGAACTAACAACATAGAAGTATTCAAATAATGAACATGATGTCAGAATAACATCTTGAATCCTTATTGAAATATTATTTATATATATATATATATATATATATATATATATATATATATATATATATATATATATATAAAAATTTATCATATGGATATAAGAAATTAAAAAATTAAAATTATGTACAATTTCCTTGTATGCTAATAAATTCAATGAAAAACGATAATGACTTTAATATTTTATTATCAATGATTGACACATCAAAACAAAAGCGTTTCAATAACAAAATCGTAGACATTTGAGTATAAGTAATTAATAATAATTTCACTAGGACAGAATGACTATTTGGCAGAATATACAATTTATCTTCTTTATAAGTACTTAACTATATTATTAAATTGAATAAAATTATAAATTGTAATAGAACTGAGATGAGAGATTTTGAGCAAATATTATGAATACATAAAATTGAGAGTATACAGTGTGGCACACTCAAATGTTGTATAATTTTATTTCCAGATATATATATATATATATATATATATATATATATATATATATATATATATATATATATATATATATATATACAGGTGCTATCGAGAAAGTCACGAAATGTGGTATTTGATGAAACTCTTCATTGAAAATTATCTTTCAGTCATATTCATGCCAAGCTTCAGGTTATAAAAAATTCTCATTTCTTTTTAAGTGAAATCGTGGCATCAAGTTACCTACATCTTTTTTTTCAATCTAAACTATCGAAACGCAAAAGTTCATCTTATAAACAAAATAATCGACTGTCTATAATAAAACGTGATGGTCAAACTCCGGAACAGATAATTCCTGATTAGTTTTATTGAATTATGAGCAAATTTGAAGAAAACTTTAGGAAATTTGAAGAAAATACAAATAAAGAAACTTTTCAGTGTTATTCAGTTTTCAGTGTTAATGAAATTTCAGGTTAGCCAGGAATCTGACATTACATTGACGTAAGTGTGGTTCTTCCTTCTTGTCTTTATGATCACCAATGATGTCAATAAAATTTCAGTGCATTTCATAGATGTTTTGTTCATCTGTATGAAGATTTGAGATGTTAGAACAACCATTATTTTCAATGGCCGCGCAGAAATCTTTTAAGTTTTCACGATAGTATCTGCTATCTTAAATTTAACAATTGATACTTTCATATTCGTTTAATTAGATTGACATCGATATACAGAGGTGTAAAAGGCTATGAACTTTTGTGCCATCAAGGTTATTTCAATATACATACGTAAATATACATATTTGCATTTAGGTAAAAAGTATTTTATACATATAATTTCTCTACCAGTAAATTGACTATAAATATTGGACCACTAATAATATGATAAGTTTCGATATTTGTTAAAGATTATTCATACAAAATTTCATTTTCGAAAATCAAATCGTTTAATGAAATCGTAATTAGAATATTAAAATTTAGTAGCTATTTAAGTTTTTTTCTTGAACTGTATAGATACTTTTATGAAACATAGATTTTCCCCTTTTTAGGTACATTTAATACCAGTTGTACATCATAAAATCTCAATTAGTTTCAAATTTTCCTCCCAATACCTCACTTAGAAACGACGAAAAATATTTAAATCCAATATTGAACATTTTTCGTTTTTCAACTTTGTTGAAAGTATCGAATGAAATTATTAGAATAAGTAGAAAAATGATCTAATTCATGAATACTGGCTCTTTCTTATATTCAAATAAGACCATTCCAACATCACACCATAGAAAAGAAATGCAATATTTTCTTTCCTTCACATAGGTCAGGATGTCTAGATATGTTACTGGCACAGAACGAAAGGTGTATTCTGTTGTTACTGGTACACAGTGCTACAGAAGGATCCATTTCACTTGGGTAGAAATATACTAGTATATGCCTACTTGATATAGAAGGCTGGTTAGTATATTCTGTTTGTTCTTTAGATGTTAACGTCATTGGAAAGATAAACACATTATTTTTCTCTAGTAATTGATAGAGACATTTTGAAATTATTCCATATTTCGGATGAAATTTCGTTGAATTAATTCCTAAAGCAAAAATAGACCTGAATATTCAATATAAATGGATTTTTCCTCATCTCGCAAACATTTTACGAATAAAAAATATTACATTGTGCTCATTTCGCGTCGTTTCATAGAAAACAGATAATCTGAATGAAACTTATTGAAAAAAATTTTGTTGATACTATGCGAAATTTATTCCTGATGATCTCAGTGCGTTTCTAATTTTATTAATAATAGATCGGACAGTCTTGATAGAATATTTGAAATGATAATCTAGATATTTTAACATTGGGATTTCGGCGATTATATAATAAGAAGTTTTTTAACTGATTGAACAGCTTGAACATCTTCTTCTATTCCCTTTCCTCTTTGCTTCTATTTCTTGGTCGATCTTTCTTCTTAGCGAATCTGAAATTGAAAAAAAAATTCAAACAAAATTATCAATTTAACAAATATTTCTCTAAAATTCCATAAATAATAGAAGTACTATAAATTAGAAACACATAGCTTAATTTCACAAATGTTGACTTATAATTCGAACTATTAACTCATCATCAGGAGATTCATATTAGGTATATTATATTAGGTATACCAAAAAAGTAATGATTAATCGATTACCATTGAGGTCAAAAGTTTATGGCAAAAATATTGTCCTCAATTTTGAAATAAATATTATGAATTAATTTTTCGTTTTCACCATTTCGAATTAGCTATATTGAACTCTTGACAATGGTTTAGTAGCCCGAAACATACGCCTATGTCATTGAACAATTTCTGTAGAATTTAAACAAATCATTTCAATTGAATGACTTATTCAACAATGTTACAAAAAGTGTTATGCAAAACTTCAATTGACGATATTAAAACATGAATTAACAATTATATAATTGAAAATATTCGGTTATAATTCCGTGTATTTTTCATATTAACTAACACGTATGGTTGTCACATATTTCGATTGTATTAACACCCGAAATATTTTTCGGGCTGTTCCACTATTTTCAAGAGTTCAATACAACTAGTTCGAAAAAGTGGAATCTATTTATAATATCGACTTCACAATTTTATGTTCGAACTTTTATGTTTGGATTGAAAGTTTCCGAATCTGTGATATTGTTAATATATTGTTATTTGTTAAACAGTTGTACTGAACTCTTGAAACTAACTCGAAACAAGTGAAAATTATGCGATGCATTACAACAATGTAGCACAAATTACATTCTTAAGACATTAACGATATATGAAAGTTCAACCTTCTTTATGTAAAAATTGGGTGACTCTTTAGGGCCTTTTCAACAAAATTTCGAGAGGAAAATGTCTTTTGTTACTTTGAGCCAATCAAACATTGTTGAATATAGATGGAAATTTGGAGAATTGTATATTTATTAGGTTTAAAAAAAAGATTCAATACCTCAAGATTCTGCTCAAGATAAATCGAATATTTTAGACTGGAGCTAATACTGGCAATGTGTATAATGTATAAACCACTGACCTCCAATTCAGGAAACGTACGAATCTATCCCGAAAGTCCTCAAATTTAGTTTACGTACTCCATAAAAGCCACCAAAGAATACACGTGAAATCCAGGCTATATACTATAGAAGTGTCTAATTTATTTTTGATTGACGTTCCTACACAAAATGTTCGAATGTATCCCACTAAATTTTCGTAATATCTCCGTAATTATAGTTTTATATAGAAAAAATATGGTAAGTTTTCGAAAATTTTGATTCCAAATTCAAAATATGAATATCAGAATACCAACGTCTTTTCTAAAATATTTCTGAAGATATTCATTCAGAATCGAACATATTATGAAATTGAAAATAGTTTGATAAAGATATTATGGAGAATTTTCTGACGCTCTGCATATTTTTCCTGAAAATTTAACAATCATTTAAACGTAAAAAGAACCGTACGTATTTTATCTTTATACTGAAATATCGGAATGCATCAATTCTTCTAACTACTTCAAAGATAAGACGACGGGATGATTTAGATAGTCTGAAATAAATAATTCCTCGAAAAAAAGTCTTCGTTTATCTCACTTCTCATACCAATAAATTCGCGTTTTCATTTTTAAACTGAATTGAGAGTGGATAAAATTTGTAGTAGGTTTCTTTCGTCTTGAAAACTTCTCACACATTAACGAATTTAGTATTATCGAAATGTCCCAATTGACAATTATAACACTTGACAAGTTTTCAAGTTCTTTTTGACCGAAAATCGAAAAATACTACAGTTTTTAAAAACATTTTGAGCAGTGAATATCTTTCTGAAATTTTTGTGAAACTCACAAAAAATATATGAAAGAATAAAAATAAATTCAATCGAAACAAAAAAAAGTGAAATATTTGTAGTCAAATATATCTGATGATGTTCGAAATATAATTTTCATTAATATTTAATGCTTTTTTCTATTCAATAAACCTATTTCTATTATATTATCCATATGATAGATATTATTAGTATTTCAATTTTATATTATATATTAATTTAGTTCTAGTCACTATTTGATAAAATGAATTCTGTTTTTAATCAATGTATGTCATGTACATTCATTTACCTGCTAGCGGTCTTTTTCCTATGGCTGTCAAGGATTCATATATTTCTTTTATAGGATTGACCTCGGGCCCTAATCCATACGCCCAAATTAAAAGCATACGAAATCCGTGCTCTTTATAACTTGATGGGCCTGAAAATATAGAATAATTCAGAGAACGCAAAAGATGAAGTGAAAAGGAACTGCGAGAAATAATTTTTTCGAAGCATTCTAATTTTTCTTTCGTACAAAATTTCAACGATATTTATTTCATAGCATTTAAGGGGAAAATAAAATATGAACCTGTAGTTTTGCACAGTGTATTTTCGGAAATAACAACAAATTAATGAATATGTAAAATTTTTCGTGTTTTTGAGATACCAGCTTTTCTGAAGCCATTTTTTGTCTCAAAAATGACTTCAGAAAAAAGTCGTTCAAAAAGTCGGAATTACGAAATTCGAATCTGCAGCAGAATCTGTGTAATTTTCATTGGACCGAAAAATATTGAAAATTAGTCGTAAAATTACATTGAGAAATATCTGGATTCTCTGTGTGGAAAAAATTGAAAAAAATTATTGGATATCATATAAGTTTATTAAATATATGTCGTAAATCGGTGTAGATGAAGAAACTTCAATCGTCTTCAAAACCCGTATTTTTGTTGAATGTCCCATCCCATTTCCTTCATTTTCTCATTTGATTCAGGAATTGGAGATTTTCCAGACGTCTTTCTCAGTTCGGACCACGAAATCGTTCTCTTTTTATCGAGTTGAGCATGAAATTCGATACTCACCATCCTTTCATTACCTTTCCAAGTTTTCAAATTTGAAAACTTTCTTTCATCAAGAATTCATTCTTTCATCGACAGAGTAAGTAAATATAGGTCCAAAGCAGACTGAAGAGTAAACAAGATTCGAGATCTCTATTTTCCTAAAACGAATAATATTGTTCTCCCTATACTTATCGTCGTTTAATTAAAAGGCTAATTGCCATGTCTTGTAGACTTTACGGGAAAAGAAGGAGTATTGCGGTTAGTAAAAAACTCTTAGCATAATTAAGATTTTCCTTTCTCTGAAAATGTTTTTAAGGTTTGTTTCATGTTGGTTTATTACAAAAGAACGTCCTTTGAAGTAGCTATCTTATCAACTCACTGAAAATTGAACATCGTGCTTAGAGAGCCTCCTACGTAGATTTGAGTTGGCTACGGAAATGGACTAATTAGTTTTTAATATTTCATTCTAGTTTCTTCGCTGGAGTTTTTAAGATGACAGCGAATATGAATATTGCTGAAGACAATCATGAACGAAAAGAATCATATATATCTATACACTCTAATTCGTGATTTTCATTCGAAATGTTTTAATAATTGAATGAAACTCTCTAAAAGCTGTATACACAAATGTTGTCAATGAACACCGAGTCTATCATATTTTGAGATTGAATATTTAGTGCATTCCAAGAAACATCAAAGTCGTCATATTTTGAGATTGAATATTCCAAGAAACATCAAAGTCGTTGGAAACACCATAAAATTCTGTTTGACCGTTTTTTGGGAATCATCAGTGGCATGTATTTAATCAATCAAGTTCCGATGCTCCTCTGAGATCCACTGAATTTTAATGAGGTCCGGAATTATCTTCCATATGCCTCTTCGTCGTCGATTTGTACTTTGTTCTACTTTTTACAATTTTGCCCCCATTATCCTTCTAGGGATAATTGTTAAGGGCAAGGCGTCGGCAATTTCTGCTTGGCTGATCACGTTCACACAGCGTCCGGCAGATCATGCCTACGGATCCCCATGTGCCGATGCTCCTGGGTGTCTGCATTGGTTTTGATGAGGACTGAATTTGGATCCTTTGCCTCTTCGTATTCGTTTCGCCTTTCTTCTATTATGATGGTTTGTGATTTCTCATATGTCGTTGTTTAGTGCTTTATTAGCACTTCCTCTTTTTATTCGTTGGAGATGTTTGTTCGTTCGCCGATCTTTTCCACTGGGTTAGCGATGTTCTGCCTCCTGTTGTTCTGGGCTCTATTTCTGTTGTTTTTCGTATGAGGATATTCTTGTGTGCTGCCATTTTTTCCATTATCTTTGTCCTTCTTTTTCGTATGCTGTCAGAGATTTTGTCTAGTTTAAGTTCCTCGTAGAGTTGCGTGTTGGGCATGTATCTTGGTGCCCCTACTGCCATTCTCACTATTCTGTTGAGAGTACCTTGAAGCTTCTCGACTCGTGCGGAGTTGTCTATTTCCCAGATTTCATTTTACATTTCCCTTTTCATTTTGTTCTCGATTGACATCCTGCTCTCTTCGTTCAGAAGAGGGTACAGGTAGGCCTGCATTTGTCTGGCTTTCTTGACGTTTTCGGAGATTTGAGTTCGGAATTTCAAGTTGCCGTCTATGATTACTCATAAGTACTTTGTTTTCTTCTCCCACGCAATGGGGTGGCCTTTGTAGATCACTTCAGGTGGTTTTCGTTCTCTATTTCTGTGATGAAAGTAAACCCCTACTGTTTTGTTAGGGTTCACTTCGATTTTCCATGATTCAAAATACTTTCGAATTCTCTGCAGGTCTTCTTGTGATCCCTTCCGAATCCCTTTGTCATCGGCGAACAGGGCTAACTTGCACTTGTCGGGGGTTGGGATGTCTGCCGTGTAGTTGTTGTATAGAAGTAGGCCGACTACTGATCCTTGGGGCACTCCTGCACTGACTTTCTTCTCTTTAGACAGTTTGTCTCCCATTCTTACTCTAAAAGTCCTTTCATGCAGATATGTTTGGATTATGTTCACCAACTTCCTAGGGAATTGTTCTCTCTTAAGTTTATATATCAAACCGTGATGCCATATGTCATCAATGCTCCTCAAATAGACCAGATCCCTATATATTCAAAAGACGGAAACAAGCGTATTATTACTTAGGTGTCTCCATATGTCGAAGAAACTAGATAAACACACTCAAAAGTGGTAAATGATTGAATTTCAATGCGTACTTACGTAGAAAGAAGGTAGGCTCTGTGAATTTCATGTAAACAGATCGGGAATTTCTGTAGTATCCGAATTGTCCCTTTGCCTTATCGCCCGTACTATAGTGGGCAAACATTTAATATATAAACAAATATATGAACGTTTCATTACTAATTGGAAAGATTTCAAGTATTGAACTATGAGCTCGAGGTTTGAAAATACGAGTGCCATGAATACGGCGCCCTCTATCAATTGTATGTCTGAAGTTTCAAAGGTTCAATTGATTAGTGTACAGTGCTTTGAAACTATTCGATTTTTTCATGTCATACTTGGTTAGAAGTAAACTTACTATACGCCCTATCAAATTGTGTTCAAAGAACGATTATGTGTACCACCAGAGACGTACAACAGAGGAAAGTGAGGTCATTCCTTGTTATATTCTACGCCACTGGCGGAATCGCAATTTTATCATAAATTTTCGAATCCAGATCATTTTCTTGCTGAATACGATAAAAGCAACATTTTCTTGATAGTTCCATCCACATAACACACCCATCATAGTTCGTTCTGTAGTTCAAACCACGTTCTTCAATGTTCAGTGCGTTGACACTTTTGTCATTTTGTCTAAACCTCACGCCTACGTGCTGCCACCTAGTGATGAAAATCGGCTATCTAATATACATAGTAGGAAACAATGAAATATGCCGACAGTGAGTATCATGAAATATTGAAAGCATTAAACTTTATTTGTTCTGAATTATTCTCAATAATGAACGTCACAATTACATTCAGTAAGGAAGTAAAAACTGATTGCAAAATCAATTTTCCGGACTCCGTTTTGACCCTAAACGACAATAAAAATTGATTTATTAGAAATCTATAGGAGCGTCTATATTGATATATCATTAAGTCTTTTCTATCACATTTTCAAGTTTAGTTATAAAATTCAATTGTATTCAATGACGAAAAGTAATTCGACAATTTCACTCGAAGGATGAAAACGCATTTTGTTCCTGAATTATTCAAGAAAATCGTGGAAAATATCAGAATTACTTTGCTCATTACAAAAGTGTTATGTTCGATTAAGCTGATGATTTTCTTCTATTCTGAAGCGAAATTTATCACATTTTTGGACTATTTCACAGAATATGTTACGCATAAAATATAAGAATCTGACAATATTCAATTTTCCACATGAAGAATTAGGAATTAATGAGCAATTCATAGAGAATTAATGAGGTATACATACCATTATATTGGTGCTCTATGGCTTTAATCTGGTCATCAGTAAAAGCCCAATGTTGGGCCAATTTCTTCCATTCACCAGGAGCTAGTTGCTTATACGCCAATTTGTACAATATTTCTCTAAGTCTTTCAGATTCTCTAAGTCGCCCTTCATCTCTTGACGATCTACAAGAAAATTTTCGTCTTATCGAAGCCCTGCCTATTCTTCCTCTGCCCTGTCTTTCCTTGTTGATACCACCATTATTCTGGTCATCCTGAAAATTAGAATTCGAGTTCACCAATTCTCAACATGAATTTTCAATTTCAAAATATTTGTCACAACGAAATTGATGAGGTTGAAAAGACTTGGGAGGATTTGAAATATAATGATGGAATGAGGAATTCCAGATTGTTGAAAAGATTTTTTTAGTCTGTACACGACATCAAGGATGTTGCTCCTTCATATGTGTTGAGTCATGTCTATAGATGACCTTCATTTCCACCTATTAAAAGTGTCTATTTTGAAAAAGCTTCTGTAAATAACTTGTCAGTGGTAACAGTGACCAAAAGAAGATCATTCAAAGTTGATACGAACTATTAGTGATATCGTGACTTCACTGATATCGTCATTTTCAGACTATTTAACTCATCACATATTCAACACATACAATTCATGTTGAGGTATAATTAGACCTCAAAAAAATAATGAATTACATATTGTATTTCTTACATATGTAATTAATTGTTCAAATCAAGTAACCATAAATGCAGATTGGCACCTCCGTTTTGAGGAGTTAAGATGTCAGCGATATGATTTAACATTATGTCAAAACTCTGTCACAGATTGATAAGTGTCGTTCATCTGTGACCTTCGAGTTTATATATTCTATGAACGAATTTTGATAAATTAAATAAAACTAAGTAGCGTTTTGATTTTCAAAGTGGCTTACGACAGCATGATACACATAATGATAAACTTGGCTTTATCAACAGATAATTACACTAAATAATTGATATCATCATTGTTTCAACGAAAACATTTGGAAGAAAAAATTATTTAACGAGGCCATTTCTCAAGTATATGTAAAAGTAAAAGATAGTCAACAATTTCAAATCACTAACGTATTTAACACTATATCAAAAATCTTGAACTTTTTATGTGATAGAAATTTAACGATAGTTTTCAAACCCCTGAATACCGTGGGTAGGTTCATCAGAAATGCGAAAGATAAAATTGCGCCTGATGATAAATCGGGTATCTATGAGTTGAGTTGCGGTACTTGTCCCGCAACTCAAACTCATTTCAGACTTAGAATATCTGAACACGAAAATGCTTTGAAAAAACGATTCGACGTATGCAGTACACCTTATAGAAGAGGACCATTCAGAATATTGCATACGGAAAAAAAGGTTATAAACTAACTTCAGTTAGAAGCCATGGAGATTAATAAGAGGAAGAAATCAAATAGTTTATTGAATAACCAACTTTCAATGAATACTTCTCCGTTATAATTGATAGTGTTGGCGTAGATTTCAGTACAGGCTGGACATTTCAAAATCTTTTTTTTTGCAGTTTCTCTGGCATTTTAAAAGGTTTTTTGGGCATTTTAGAAGGATTTTTCGGTACATTATTTGATACTTTTATTATATGTTTTATTTTTATTATATATATATATATATATATATATATATATATATATATATATATATATATGAATATATATATATATATATATATATATATATATATAAATGAATATATTTATATATATATATATATATATATATATATATATATATATATATATATATATATATAGAGGGTGTTTTTTTTTAGAGGTATAGAACTTTAGGTTGGCATTATTGTTGAAGATGGCAACCGATTTAACAGCTGAAAAGTGATTTATTCTCAGTTTGGTTTGGCAATTCATTGAATGGTTACGTCAACAAACAAAACTGCCGCATTTGGAGTGAAGATAATCCTCAAGTGTATGTCAAAACACCGTTACATCCAGAAAAACTGACAGTTTGGTGCGCTTTATGGGCAGGTGGAATCATGGGTCCGTACTTCTTCAAAAACGATGATGGCCAGAAAGTTACAGTCAATGGTGACCGGTATAGAGCCATGATTACTAACTTTTTCATTCCTGAATTGAACAACCATGATGGGCAGTTGGCTGTGGTAACATGTCACACAGCTCGTGCCACAATCGATTTATTGAAAGACACGTTTGGTGACCGCCTAATTTAACGTTTTGGACCTGTGAATTGGCCTCCAAGATCTTGTGATTTAACACCGCTAGACTACTGTCTGTGGGGCTATGTGAAGTCATCGGTCTATGCGGATAAGCCACAAACCGTTGACCATTTGAAAGACAATATTCGCCGTGTTATTGCTGATATACGGCCACAAATGTTGGAAAAAGTCATCGAAAATTGGACGTCCAGATTGGACTACATCCGAGCCAGCCGTGGCGGTCATATGCCAGAAATCATATTTAAAATGTAATGTCCCAAGATTATCTTTCAAATTAAAAAAAATTCTTATCAATCGAATGATCCATCGTTGTTTTATTGCAATTTGAAGTTCTATACCTCTAAAAAAACACCCTTTACATAAATATATATATATATATATATATATATATATATATATATATATATATATATATATATATATATATATATATATATATATATATATATATATATATATATATATATATTATATGTATATATAATATATCTTATGTATAGGTACATAACTGCGTACTCATACACACAATAGCCAAATGTGTGTTGACAGGAACTTTTGCTCGCTGTATGCGTTAGGCATCCTCTTTGAAAACTCTACAGTTCACTTAGTTTTTACAAAATAATTGCATTCTTGACTTGAAAATACTTCAAATATGGTGAAAATATTCAATCTTTTCAGTTAAAATCTTTAAAATTAACACAGTTGACAACAAAATACGATTGAAGTTAGCCGCGCATCGTAAAGAACTTTTGTTGCGTAATCTTATCGGATGACCAGTACTAGTTCAGACCAGATTACTAGTAAATACTGAGACTCTTAATCGAAATATCGAAATATTTCTAGAGAGTATTTCACTCTCTAGAATTTCTCTCAATTTGGTATGGGACCTATGTTCGTTTTGAAAGTCATCGATTCTTGATTGATAGATTAAATATGGACTGATTATATATATATATATATATATATATATATATATATATATATATATATATATATATATATATATATATATATGCAGTAGTTATGAAATAACTGCTGCATGCTTCGAATAATTCAAGTTCAGAAACATCAGAGAATAATGTTCATTAATTTGAAACGACAAATAGAACACTCTCCATTAAAATATCGATATTCGATTAAATAATATGATTGTGAATTTACTGAAGAGAAAATTCACATTAATCTGACATTGCGACAATAAAAACAACATTACGAATATTCATGAAAAATCAATAATTTTAATATTCGATTCTTTTTTCTTCATTGAATATAGTTGACTTCTGAATCATGTTCGTTTTTGGGGGGATTTGAGTGGTAAAGGAAATGAAAATTAAATTTTGAATAAGTTTTGTTTTAATGACATTTCCATTAAATCATATTTTATATATTTTTCAGAAGAACTATTAATATTACATGATCTATATTGAAAAACATATACATTAAACAAATAATATTTTTTGAGAACAATAAAAAAGTGACTCATTGAGATTTGGATTTAAAAAATTTGATACACAAAACCGGAAAATACAAACTAAGTATAGGCCAGTTATTTTTATTATGATTATGAGTTCGGTAACAAATTTAAAACAAAGGAACTACGGAACATTTGCTAGTTTGTGTATAATATTAGCATAGATAATGATACCTTCCATAAAAGTCTGGACGCCCAAGTGTTCATCAGGACCTTGAGATAAAAATGGTGTTTTAATAATAGGAGAAAAATTAAAACAAGGGATACCACGTATTCGTAAATAACAACTATCACTGCAATTCAAGCCGTTGTGAATTTTCAATTTCAAATTCATGCCTTCAACTGCATCCCTGAATGCAATCCAGAAAGTATTATCAATTTCTAATTTCGTTTCAGGTGTTGGCAGCTGTTTTATATGAAATTCGAGGGTACAACCCATTCCAGCACCTCGGCACCATCCATTCAATATTTCCTCGAACATGTTTAGGTCATGCGACCATGGTATTAGGCAGTTAAAAGTTGCAGTCAATTCTCTGGGTAAGTACATTTGTTGATTATTACCTCCACCGACTTTAGTACAATTGATTACGACAACACCTTCTAGAGTATTTCCTTCCTGTATAATATTGGCTTGTTGTTGACGAAACTCATGTGCCTTTTTCATTATATACGCCAATTGTTCCCCTGGTGTGTGAGCTATAAGCAAACTATTATGACAAAGCGAACCTCTGCAGTGGACGGTAAATTGCCAGCAGATTTTATCGCTAGTAAATAAAAGAAAGTCATCAGTTGCACTTGCCCGACCTGCATCTAAACAAACACCAACTTTCATAGATAGGAATTCGTTTGTATCAATAAACGATGCCATTGCTTGGCATCCTACTCCTCCCTCTGGAAGAAAACAAACGTGAATATTTCGTAAGCATGTTTTCGAGTCACTAATCAAATTTCGTATAGCTTCTAAATACTGAATTCCGATACATTTCATGTCTTGGGCACCTCGACCATAGATTTTGCCATCTTTTGTTTGACCTCCAAATGGATCTTCGGTCCATTCTTCCGGGTTTACTGGTGCGACGTCCATGTGACTGAGTAAGAGAACAGATGGAAGTTTCGGCTTTCTTCCTGTCCAGGTAGCAACGAAAACAGGAGTGTTAGGCCTTATATTTACCGCAGAAACCGTTAGATTCATTGCGGTAGCTATATTATATAAGAATTTGATGCAATCATTATAGTTATCATTGGGATGAACCGTTGGAAGTTTAAGATATTTTTTGAAATTCGTCAAGGCTACTTCATTCAATTGAATCATTTTGTTTTGGAATGGCTATTCTTCAGTTACAATTGAATCATTTTGTTTTGGAATGTGTCTTGGAAAATTCTATGCTGAAATGTTATAAGTTTTCAAGAAAGTTGAAATTACTTTTTCAAAATGAAAGCAGGAAATAAATGGATAGGTTATTTCATCATAAGATCTTTTAAATATATATTTCTTGATTGAATATATGAAATATTATATAAATATAAATAATATCAACATTTGATTCAATAAAGTGAATTTATATAGATATATAAGTGAATGATAATAATATATTCCTTGATATAAATGACATATTTCTTCATATGTTGTGACATAATGCAACGAATATATTGAGAACGAAAAGCAAACGCTCTATAAATGAAACCTATAAGTATTTATCTATCTCTTTTAGTACATATCATTCAAAGTTATTTATTTCTCGATTCCATTATTTATTTAATTTAGCGATAAATCTACAAGTGTAAGAAGCAGATGAACAGTCATTACAATACCGTTTGAGATTAATCTTGATATTCTTCATCGTATCAACAATTTGATGTAGTCGATAATTTTTTATTGAAAATTCTCTCAATTTGAATTTTTTGATATTTTCTTACTAAAAATTTCTGGATAATAAAAATATTGACCGAAAAATATTGAAAATGAAGAGACAGAAATGGAAAGATTCAGTTATTGTTGAAATATCGATAAAAGTTTCAATTTAATGAAAATTAAAATGATAATTTTCACTGATTGGCAGTATTGAAATAATATTAATAATGCTACAATTTGTAACGAAACAATGATTCGATAACAGGAAATGAATTTCTCAATTTTCTAAGAACAGTTATGTGTTCAAAATCTAGAAAGAAATAAATGCCCCAGAACAAGCACATGCGAGTATATATGAATTTTGAAATTGAAAATGTTTTTGTGGTGAAAGACCTCAAAATGAAGATTATCAATTCTCATTTTCGTTTCGCTTAAAATTCTAGCTTTGTCGACACTTTTGCTACTAACGTTTCATCTTCGATAAAGCTTCAATTTACAATCAAAAATAATATTGCCAAAAATATTCATTCTCAGTTGAAATATACACAGATAAAAACTTCTAAGAAAAAGTTTATATATGAAAAAAATCATCGATTCTGACAGAGTTACAATTCGCAACAGAAACTCAATTGAAATGAAGCTTTTTCAGTTGAAAATTCTTGAAAAAACTGTATAAATTCTTCCGATTATCTTAAAACTTACCTAAATCAACACAAGACGATTGTTATGCAGTTAACGTTTGAATACCAGAAGGCAGTTCGCATTTGAATGACAGAAAATGTGTTTGCACAAGAATTCAGTATGTTTATACACTTTTTCAATTTGATTAAAACAAACAAGTGGATACCACAGAACCTGAATAGTTCAGATGTGCGACTGGTGAATATAAAATTAGCAATAAAATGATTTCAATGAACTTGGTAGGTACTCCGTCCCTCAATCGAAGGGAGAAGAAACAGAGTAACCTTGAATTATTTAGTAGATCTGTCGTCGGAAGATTTTATTTCCGATTTCTGTTCTTTCTTTAGCAATGAAACGGAAACACACATCGTTTTAGCCTTGTTGATGCTAGTTTCTCGATATTTTTCATTCAAAAACGGGACGATTTTTTGTTTTCAAAGTTATCTCAAGTTTCCAATCGATATCTGAATAGTTTGGTTCTTAGTCTCTCTTCAGTTAATTTGTTATTCTTAAATATATTCCGAGTTGTTAAAATATTTCTCTAACATTTATCCCTTGAAGGATAATGGAGACATCACATCGTACACGTTCACATATCTAGCTCTACTATAACATTCACTTGATTAATTTCAATTTATATATATTATATATATATATATATATATATATATATATATATATATATATATATATATATATATATAATGGTGTATTGGTCAAATTTTACAATTCATTGCCAGAAAGTCTCAAATTGTATCTGAGGAATATAAATTCGATAAGCCTTTTTAGAAATAAATTTGAGTTTTATTTAAGCTCTATTGATAGAACGGCGGTTCATGATTTTTTTGTTCTATAAGAAGGAAATAATTATTTAGTTTTGTTGGTTTCTTACTAAATTTTATAGAAAATTGTTCAAATTAAGCTCAAATTTAGTTTAAATTAAATTAATTAAACTCGTATGAGGGACCAGCTTACACACATCCATTTTGGACATACGAAGCTTTTCTCTCAAAAATGATGAGTGATTTGTACATTTTGGAAAACAAATATTGTAATTGTGTAACCTTTGAACTGAATAAAGATTATTATCATTATATATCGTTCGGGCTACTAAAGTATTGTCGAGAGTCTATTCAACTGGATCAAAAAGTTACAACCCATCTCTTTCCAATATTGAATAATAAACTGTTTTTGGTAATTCCTGCTCAAACTGTGGTTCTATTAAATCGAAACAAGTGAGGTACAAAGAGACTAAACTAATTTTAGTCTCGAAGATGAGCTCACTCTCGAAACATGTTGACTATTTGATATTGTTAAATAAATCGTGAAACATTAAGCCAAGTGTTTAATTTAATTTAATATATTCATTTTTGGGAGGATTTGAGTTGCAAAGGAAATGAAAATTAAATTCCGAATAAGTTGTCCTTTAATGACATTTCCATCAAATTATATATTATATATTTTTCAAAAAAAATATTAACACACCATTATCTACATTGAAAAACATATGCATTAAACAAATAAAATTTGAATATTTATCGAGAGCAATAGAAAAGTGACTAACTGAGATTTGGATGAAATATAACAAAAGTACTCCTTAAAAACAATTTTTATACATACCAAAAAGTGGAACAAGAACTAGGTATAAGGGCTGTTCATTTTATTATAGAGTTCGGTAACAAATTTGAAGCATAGAAACTACCAAGCATTTGCTAATTTGAGTATAATGTTAGAGTAGATATTGATACCTCGCAAAAAGGTTTCTACGCTCAAGTGTTCATCAGGACCTTGAGAAAAACTTCGTGTTCCATTAATAGGAGAAAAATTAAAACAAGGGATACCACGTGCTCGTAAATGTCTACAATCACTGTTGTTCCAACCTTTGTGAATTTTCAATTTCAAATTCATGCCTTCAACTGCATCCCTGAATGCAATCCAGAAAGGATTATCACTGGCTAATTTCGTTTCAGGTGTTGGGTGCTGTTTCAGATGAATTTTGAGAGTACAATTTGATCCAGCTTCTTGGCACCATCCATTCAACATTTCCTCGAACGTTTCTAGGTCATACGAGCATGGTATTAGGCAATCAAAAGTTACAGTAAATTCTGTGGGTATGAAAATCTCTTGATTACCTCCACCGACTTGAGTGCAATTGATTACGACCACATCATCTGGATTATTTTGTTCCTGTAGGATATTGGCTTGTTGTTCACGAAACTCGCTTGCTTTTTTCAGTATAAACGTCAATTGTTCCGCTGCTGTGTTACCTATAAGCAAAGTATTATGACCAACTGAACCTCTGCAGGTGAAGGTAAATTGCCAGCTCATTTTATCGCCAGTAAATAAGAAATACTCATCAGTTACACTTGGCCAACCTGCATCTAAACAAACACCAACTTTCAATTCTCGGTATTCGTCTGTATTAACAAACGATGCCATTGCTTGGCATCCTACTTCTCCGTCTGGAAGAAAACAAACGTGAATATTTTGTAAACATACTTTCGACTCAGATTTCAATTTTCGTATAGCTTCTAAATACTGAATTCCGATACATTTCGAGTCTTGGGCACCTCGTCCATAGATTTTGCCATCTTTCAATTCACCTCCAAATGGATCTTCGGTCCAATCTTCCGGGATTACTGGTGCAACGTCCATGTGACTAACTAAGAGAACAGATGGAACTTGCGGATGTGTTCCTATCCAGGTAATGAGGAGAACAGGAGTTTCAGGCATTATATTTACCGAAACAACCTTTAGCTCCATTGAGTAAGCTATACGTAATAAGTATCTTCTACAATCAAGATATTTATTATTGGGATGAACAGTTGGAAATTTCAGATAGTTCCTGAAATTTGTTATTGCTTTATCGTGCAATGCAATCATTTTGCTTTGCAAAATGTCTATGCTGAAATGAAAAGAGGAAATTATTTTTCCGAATCGATTTTCACGAACAAATCAACATATATTCGAACTGCCAATGAATTCGCTAAATATTCCTCTCATTGAAATATATTTATCATTACTCTTTTTTTTGGATAAAAATGAATAAACAAATTATCTCTCTTCTATGTAAAAAGTTGTTCCAATATTATCAAGTTATAAGTTTTCAAGAGCAAATCAAATTCTGTGAAACATGTTGAAATGATCTTCCGGGCTGATTGGCCGTGGTCAACTGATGCATCATCATCAGTTGCTCCAGAGTCGTCGCCCAGTACACCACTACGTCGAAGCACTCGCCGCCACTGAAGATGTCTCTCGCAGTTAGGGACGAAACGTCTGGAAGAGGAGGAGTTGACCACGGCAATCAGCCCGGAAGATCATTTCACCATGTTTCACAATGGACACCGCCCGTGAAAGCCTACACGATTTCAAATCAAATTCTATTCGCCTTTTAGTTCTCAATATTTCGCATATTTTTTTGACTTCGTCGGGATTTATGTACGAACGAATACAAAATAAATCAATAGGTAGTTAGGTTATTCATAAAAAAAGTTTTATTTGAACAGTTTTTATAATTTAGTGTACGTATGTAGATATCTCTTGATCAAGTCATTGAAATTTGACGAAATATTCAGGATTGAGTATTTGATATTGTTAAATATGATCGTGAAACATTAGGACAAGTGTTTACTTTAATTTAATAGTTAAGTAAGTTTCACCAGGAGTTAAGCGAAAATTCAATATGAGCATTTGTCTTTCTATTTTTTTGAATAAATATCATTTGAAGTTATTTATTTCTCGATTGAATTATTCATTTATATAAGCAATAAATCTAAAATTGTAAAAAGCAGTTAAAGAGTCATTGAGGTTTAATCTTGATATTCTTCACCTTATCAACATATTTGACGCAGTCGATAATTTTTTATTGAAAATTCTTTTAATTTTTTTATTGATATTTTCTCACTGGAAATTTCGAGATAATTGATGAAAAATATAGAAAATGAAGTGACAGAGGTGAAAAGATTCAGTTATTATTGAAATATCGCTAAAAGTTTCAATTTCATGCAAACCAAAATGATAATTTTCACTGATTGGCAGTACTAAGGTATTGAAATAATATCCACAATGCTACAGTTTGTCAAGAAACTATACGATATCAGGACATAGATTTTTCAATTTTCTAAGAACGATGGTTTGTGTTCAAAATGTAGACAAAAAAATATTGCAGAAAAAAATACATACGAATTCTTAAACTCAAGATAGTTTGAGGTGAAAACCTCAAGATAAAAAAAATTCATTTTCATTTTCGTTTCGCTTCAAATTGTAGCTTTGTCGACAATTTTGTGATCATCTTCGATAAAGATAAATAACCGAAAATAATATTGCTAACAATCTTCATTCTCAGGTGAAATATACAAAGATAAAAACTTTCAAGAAAAAGTTTATATATGAAAAAAATCATCGATTCTGACTGAGTTACAATTTGCAAAGAAAACTCAACTGAAATGAAGATTTTTCAGTAGAAAATCCTTGGAAAAACTGTATAAATTCTTCCGATTATCTTAAAACTTACCTAAATCAACACAGGACGATTATTATGAAGTTGAGGTTTGAATAACAGAAGGCAGTTCGTATTTGAATACCAAATATGTGTTTGCACAGGAATTCAATATGTTTATACACTTTTTCAATTTGATCAAAACAAACAAGTGTACACCGTAAAACCTGAATATTTCAGATGTGCGACTGGTGAATATGAAAATAACAATAAAATGATTTCAATGAACTAGGTAGGTACTCCGTCACTCAATTTCACGAAGGGAGAAGAATCAGAGTAACCTTGCTGGTCTCCGTAGCTTAGTCCGACTATGGTGCGGTAAAACTCGTGTTCAAGCCCCGCTGAAGACATGGGTGTTTGTGCTCATTAATGATTTAAGTAGTTTATTGGCCATTCGGAACCGGCGTTGAACTGTAGGTCCACTGAATTAAAAAAAGGGTAACCTTAGTGGATTTGTTATCGGAAGATTTCAATTCCGATGTATGTGCCTTCTGTAGCAATGAAACGGAAAGTTTTATTGTTTTAGCTAGGTTTTAGCCTTGCTGATGCTAGTTTCTCGAGATTCTTCATTCAAAAACGGAACGAGTTTTTGTTTACAAATTTATCTCAAGTTTTCAATCGATATCTGAACTATTTAGTTCATGGTTCTCTCTGATGGAATTAACTAACTGCGTAATTGTGAAATGAAAAGGGAAGATTGATACCCACTGCTAGAAGTCTCAACTCGAGAGCAAACTTTATTTATCAACCAGTTACAAACCGTATTTCGGCGGAAGTAGATGGCGCTACAAATGTAACCGCGTAATTTAAATAGGATGATGTACTTTTCAACACTCTCTTCATTTAATTTTGTTATTTTTAAACATATTCAGAGTTTTTTTCCCTTTATTGGCAAAGAGCCCAAATGGCCTTGACGTAAGTCATTAGCCAACAGAGATCTTGATTTGACTTTTTTCTTTTATTTGTTGAAATTGAAAAGTAAAATTCTAAATGTACACCACAAGGGGAATATACACTGGGACTTCATACGCATACATATTTGAGCCACGTAAAGAAAGGTTTTTATACAGGAGGAAATATTAAACACAGGAAACAACGTTGCAAATATCTTGACACCAGCAGAAATAAAAAAATCGAATATCAATAAATAAATTAAACTCTTGGCTTGATGTTTCACGATTTATTTAACAATATGTATAGTCAACATGTTTCGAGCGTTAGCTCATTTTCAAGACTCTTCAAGTCTTGAAAACCACGAATCAAAGTAATATAATTTTTTCAATTAAAATCAGAATGGTAATCAGAATTGAATATTGTACTCTTGGATTATCTATTCTTATCATTATTTCTTATTCGAAATTAACTTACGTTTTTATTTTATTTTCATTTACTGAATTATTCTTTTTAAAATGTTATGTTTTCTTCCTCTTGAATATCTTGTTTTTGTTATTAATTCTCGCTTCTTTTTGCTTTTAATTTATTGGTAATTTCATGTATTATTTTGATATATAGAGGTTAAGTTGAGTAGCTTTTAACCAGACTTCGCCCTTTTTCTATCTCTATTTGGCAATAAAGACAATTTATTATTATTTTTATTATTATTATTGAAAAATGAAACGAAGGGCTAGAATTGACAAAGATTATATTTCTTTCAAGATTACACATATCGCAAATATAATATGAAATATTAAATAAATATCAAATATAAATGAAATAATTGTGAACTCTCACAAAGTTGATTCTAATGAACGTTTGCCAATTTTGGGATGATTCCACAAAAAATCTTGATACCATTCAAAAAAGTCTCAACACCCAAATACTCATCATTCGCATGCATAAGAGGCTTAGTGTTATTCATTGGAGAAAAACCGAATGATGGAATGCCAAGCAGTCTTATATATCTACTATCACTCGTGGCTATACATCTTACAATATCCAGTTCTAGATTTAATTCTTCAGAGGCCTCTCTAAAAGCTCTCCAGAATATGTTTGAATCATCTAATTTGGTATCTGGTGTTGGGTTCTGTTTATCGTGATACTCAACGAAACAATCTGGACCTGCCTCTTTGCACCACTTGTTTATCATCTCTTCTATCTCTTCGAAGCTATATGTTGGTGGTATTCTCATGTCGAAAGTTGCAGTCATTTCATTTGGCACAACATTGTATTGCTCACCTCCACTCACTTTTGTACAATTCACACTGACTGTTTCGCCTACTTCTATCAATTCGTTCTGAATTTTCTCTTTCTGTTCCTTTCTAAAATCATAAACCTTCTCGAGGATAAGAGCAAGTTGTTCTCCAGGTGTGTTGTCTGAAAATATAGATCCATGTCCACTTTGTCCTTTGCAATGTATCGTAAACTGCCAACAACTTTTCTCACCATATACAAAAATGAATTTCTCTGTTTCATTGGCGTAGCTTTCATCCATACAGAGACCTACATTCATCTCTTTGAATTCGGCGGTATGGACGAATAGTTCCATTCCTTCTTTACCGACCTCCTCTTCGGGCACAAAGCAAACATGTATAGTTCTCAAGCAAGTTATATTTTGCAATTTCAGCCTTCTTATTGCTTCCAGGTATTGAATTCCAACACTCTTCATGTCTTGGGCGCCACGAGCGTATATTTTTCCATCTTCTATTTCAGCACCAAATGGTTTATGTTTCCAATCTTTCTCCGAAACTTCCACAACGTCCATGTGGCTGTTCAAGAGAATGGAAGGTAGTTCTGGATTTGTGCCTTTCCAAGTCAGCACCACCACTGGATTTTTGGGTGTGACATTAATTACCCTAATAGGCAATTGAAGATCCTCTGCTATTTTCGTTAGAAATCTGACGCAGTCACTATAATCGATGTTCGGATGAACACTGGGAATCTGAAGATATTCCTTGAAATTTTCCAGGGCTATATTGTCCAGATTTTCCATTTTATCTGAGTTTAATTTTATCCTAAAATGGTACATAAATAAAAAAATCGAAAAATGTGATAACACTTATTTACCAATAAATTAAAATTAACACACTTTACCTGAGTTTCACTGAATATATTAACAACTCTACATATGTTTCGGGTGAGTAACATTGTTTACTCTTGATAATGAGTTAACCACCCGAAACTTATGTAGAGTTTTCAACATATTCAGTGAAACTTGAGTCAAGTGTGATAATTTTAATTCATTGTTTTTAACGTAATATTTCACCAAGAGACAGGCGAAACCTCCGTGTCACTTATTTATCATTAAATGTTCATTTCAATTTGAGAGAAGTGAAAAAATTTGTTCAATATAATTTGGAGAATGGGTTTTGTCTGTTGCGTCTTTTATGCTCCATTAAAATGTTTCTCTTGCAAATTTATTGTACCTACTACCACTTTAAATTACTGAAACTAAAACCATTAAAGCATACATTTTGATTGAAACGTGACATTTCTCAAATTCTTACATTTGTTTTCTTCGAAAATCACCTCAAACTAATTTCAACAGATTTTAGATCGAATGATCAGTTTTTAGAAAAATATGAAATGATATAGTTTATCAAACACACGTAGATATGTTTACATTCCCAATGTGACATCTACATATATTTCGAGGCAATCAACATTTTTGGCTAGAAAACTGGACCTGGAGTGAGGAGATGCAGCTATTCTAACATATACAACATCTAGGGAACCGAAAAAAAGATAAAATTATTGAAAGAAAAAAAAACATTTGAATGAAAATTAGAATTGGATAATCACCTTTCTGTATTGTGGAATGAAGATGTAGGATGAACTATAGGACGACAACTAGTAAATACGTAAAGGGAACTAATTACCGAAGAGTTTGGAAATTCTATTATAACATAAAGTAAACGTAACCCCACCAATTAAAAAATTAATCTATATGCGTCGGATTCTACTCTGTACCGTTAAAACCCCACGCATAATGAAATCATTCTTATTGTATTTGATTCTTGATTGATGATTTTTTTAATCACTTGAATTGGAAACCAATATGTTCATATGATATATATCGAATCGATGAAATTACTTGTAATGTTCACCTGATAACAAAAACAAATTGTTTGCCACTAATGAATAAATTTGAAGTGCAGCAATTGCAACAATTTGGGGAATTTCTTACAATATTTTCGTCTCGAAATATCGTGTAATCCTTTTTTTCTTCCGAAAATTGGTATTCTCAGTAAATAACATAGTGTAAAAATGAAAAGATTTTATTTTTCTTTACGTTCATTAGAAAAAAAATTTTCTATTCATAAATTGTAACTTCGAAACTAATCATTTTGAAATTATTCGATTCAGTTTTGATTTATCATTTTTGGTTAGAATATTACGAGAAAAAACTTGAGAATATAGATAAGAACAAGATGAATAATTAAATAGTATATATATATATATATATATATATATATATATATATATATATATATATAAATTGATTTATTGCCTGTTCAAGATAGTTTATTTCGAATATTTTTAGCAATAACAGGCTTCTTTTAATATGAAAAACTTTATTTTCGTTGACGTTTCGTTGTATATCACAACTTTGTCAAAACTGATGAATAATTGAATTTTATGAATTACTATAGATATCAAAAAGTCAAACTTATTTTTTAGAAAAATCAAATTAGTTTTTTTGTATTTTCACATATTGATTTTTAGTACGAGAGAAATATTTCTGGCTTAGCATTCGCTTCGGAAGTTTTAGTCTCCTTAACCATGAGGAAACCTCTAAAAAACTCATTGTAAGCCAAAATAAATAATAATAAATTTAGTTTTTAATAACGAGAATAAAGTTTTTCATATTAAAAGGAGCCTATTACTGAAAACATTCGAAATAAAATATAAATAGTTGGGTTTCATATACTTATCCAGGATATGTATAAAAAAAATTTTTTCTAAATGTCCACAATTACCTTCATCAAATTGCCAAGCAGATTTATATTTGATATTCGCGATGTCCTCATAGAATTCGAAAAATTAATTATATACAGGGTGTAAAATTTGAAATGATAGTTGTCAATCACTCCGAATATCAAAATATTCTTCATACTCAATTCACACTTCATACAATTTCTTTCAGTCATAAAACTCAACTTTGTGTAATTATATCTATGTTTATATGTATATATAAAATCGAAACACTCAGAAATATTAGAATACACCAATTTGATTTATTCCAAAAAAATTAGTTTGACGTTTTGAAATAAACTACCTTAAACAGGCAATAAATTAATTTTAAAAAATCCATATATATTTATATATATATATATATATATATATATATATATATATATATATTTTATTTCGAAAGTTTTTAGCAATAACAGGCTTTTTTTGATATGAAAAACTTTATTTTTGTTATTTATTTTCGTATCAAAAAAAGCCTGTTATTGCTAAAAACTTTTGAAATAAAATATCTTAAACAGGCAATAAATCAATTTCAAGATATATATATATATATATATATATATATATATATATATATATATATATATATATATATATATATATATATATATATATATATATATATATATATATATATATATATATATATATGACGTGAATACTTTTGAAATGATAAAGTTGTCAATCACTCCAAATATCAAAATATTTTTCATACTCATTAATTTCTTTCACAGTCATAAAAATCTGTTTCAAATCATCGACTACTTTCATAGAAATCGTGTGATTATCCTAATCTATATAATATTACAATGATGAAAGATTTGCTTGTTTGTTTGCTTTGAATAATCTCCGAAACTACTGAACCAATTTGACAAATTCCTTCTCTGTTGGGAAGTTATTCTATCTCAGGGTGACATAGGATATAAAAAATTATTTTTATATAAAGAAAAATTTGGATTCTTACTTCATGAAATAATTCTCACATCGCGTGCACCGCGAAAACTATTGGCAATATAAAATAATGTACTACAACTTCACAAAACACATTATTATTTTCAAAAAATGTCGCGACTGCATATGTTTAACTATTATAGTTATGCCGCAATGAGTGCTTTTATTTAAAAAATTTGAATGCAATTCCAATCTTTGAACACACTTTTTATTTGTATTTTGGTATTAACACTTCCTGCTATGACTGATTCGACACCTTTATATAACTTTTTGAATAAATCAATTCGAAAATTCCTTTCGAAAGATATGAGTTTAAAAATGCAAGTATTAGAAACAGTTCCAAGGTTGCCGCTTATCCCGCTCGGCTAGCTGGTCAGCACCTTAAGCGATGTAGGTACAATGGAGCAGTACGGAAGAGGAGTCAATGTCAAAAAATAAAGTGCAACGCGGCTCACTTGCGTCGTGGGCTAGCTTTTACTATGTAAATCAGTGGGTCCAACCTCCTTTTGTGGCATGTACCACCTTAGCCTTTCTAAAATTCTTATGCCCCCCGGAAAGGTCGAAAAAGTTAAAATTAAGAAGAGTGAATTCTTCAAACTCGTGTCAGGGTAATTTTCGAATAGCACCACTTAACAATCGAATTGTCGCTCACCCTTTAATGGGCTATGATCCATTGAGCTTAGCCTTCCTAACATTCTTATGTCCCACCAAAAGGATGTAAACGTGAACTTTGAGAAGAGCAAAAGGGTTGTAATGTAATGTAATATCCTCGTGAAACACTCAGTATATATTTGGGAATGAAATAAATTTTTCCTCACCTCAGTTGTTCACTGCAGAAGTTTATATTCCAGCGATATCACTCATCAGATTATCCATAATTCGTTTTTTAATCAATTTGATACGGACTTAACTTACATATTTCGAAATTCATCCTGGTTTGATTTCCTTTAACAGTCACAATCATTCGCGATTATCTGACTAAGATAAGACTAATTTCCTTTCTTCAAAATTATCATTTACGTAGAATTAATCTTTGAATAATTTATCAGAAATAATTGTCGATAAAACGAGGAAGGGGGCTTATAAATTATGCGTTAAAAAACACTCCTAAATAGTTTACTCATTTTATTAGGTACGCCTTTGAATGAAAGATAATGAAGTCGTACATAGAACCCTATTTTTTTGTGATTCTGAAAGTTTTCTCAGGCAGTCTCAAAATTCTTGTTCCCGCTTTTCAAGATAAAAGATACAAAGATCGAGAATGAGTTTTTATGCAAATACCTCGCTTACTATACGTTTAATGTTTTTGCATCTAAAAACAATATTGCGAAGAAAAAACTTCTCCACGGCGTCTGTTCCAAACATTTTTTATTTACCATAATTGAAACTCATTAAACAATGTGTTTGAATTCACCAAAATATTGAAACATGAATATTTATACATTGCTGCTCACTGTAAAACTCTTCCGGAAAACAACAAAAAAGTTTTCAATATTTGATAGTGTTGGCGATTACTTGATGTAAATCCATTATAATTGAATAAAAACTTAAATCCAAACACATGAATTTATGATTTACACTTCATTGACTACATAGCATGACGCGTTTCGTCATTACAAACGACTTCTTCAGATGCTTACAGAATAATAATTATATTTCAAATATAATTACATTATTCTGTAAGCATCTGAAGAAGTCGTTTGTAACGACGAAACGCGTCATGCTATGTAGTCAATAAAGTGTAAATCATAATTTCAAGTGTTTGAATTTAAGTTTATACTCAAAAAAGTTTTCTTCGCCACAAAAACAGAAAGCATGTATTTATTCATTGAAAAAATCAAACGGAATATTCCAAATTTAAAAAAACATTATTTGCTATACGAAAAATATATTTCCAATTTATTATATAAAAATTTAAGAAACATTAATTCTAATTAACGTTTGCCAGTTTTTGGATGATTCCACAGTAAATCTTGATACCATTCAAAAAAGTCTCAACACCCAAGTACTCATCATTCGCATGCATAAGAGGCTTAGTGTTATTCATTGGAGAAAAACCGAATGTTGGAATGCCAAGCTGCCTGAGATATCTACTATCACTCGTGGCTATCGATCTTACAATATCCAATCCAAGATTCATTTCTTCAGATGCCTTTTTGAAAGCACACCAGAATATATTTGACTCGTTTAATTCAGTATCTGGTGTTGGATCTTGCTTATCATGATACTCAACGAAACAATTCGGACCTGCCTCTTTGCACCACTTGTTTATCATCTCTTCCATCTCTTCGAAGCTATATGTTGGTGGTATTCTCATGTCAAAAGTTGCAGTCATTTCATTGGGTATAACATTGTGTTGGTCACCTCCACTAACTTTCGTACAATTCACAGCAATTGCATCCCATTCTGTTGAAGATCCGTTCCGAATTTTCTCTTTTTGTTCATTTCGAAAACCATAGAATTTCTCGAGTATATAAACAAGTATTTCTCCAGGTGTGTTGTCTAAAAATGTTGAACCATGACCAGTCTGGCCTTTGCAATGTATCGTAAACTGCCAACAACTTTTTTCCCCATACAAAAAAATAAATTTCTCTGTTTCATTGCCGCAACTTTCGTCCAAGCATAAACCTACATTCATCTTTTTGAATTCTTCGGTATTGACAAATAGTTCCATTCCTTCTTTACCGACCTCCTCTTCGGGCACAAAGCAAACATGTACAGTTCTCAAACAAGTTATATTTTGCAATTTCATCCTTCTAATGGCTTCCAGGTATTGAATTCCAACACTCTTCATGTCTTGGGCGCCACGAGCGTATATTTTTCCATCTTCTATTTCAGCACCAAATGGTTTATGTTTCCAGTCTTTCTCCGAAACTTCCACAACGTCCATGTGGCTGTTCAATAGAATGGTAGGTAGTTCTGGATTTGTGCCTTTCCAAGTCAGCACCACCACTGGATTTTTGGGCGTTACATTAATTACCCTTATAGGCAATTGAAGATCCTCTGCTATTTTTGTAAGAAATTTCACGCAGTCACTATAATCAATGTCCGGATGAACACTGGGAATCTGAAGATATTCCTTAAAATTTTCCAGGGCTATATTGTCCAGATTTTCCATTTTATCTGATATTGATCGAATCCTTAAATGAAAAATATGAAACAATGAATAACGTGCTATTACGCATTTATATTAGTATGTTTTGTTTTCAATTTGAAATTTGTTGGGATATTTGTTCTATTTTGTTCTATGTATATCTATATGTATTCGATTCTACATGGAGAACCGGTGATTACGTTTCGAAAGAGCTTTTCAATTTTTATGTAGATCCTTAAAACTGCCAGGAACTGGCTTTGAGGGAGCAAGCAGTAAATCTTTGATCATTCTGTAAGCATCTGAAGAAGTCGTTTGTAACGACGAAACGCGTAATGCTATGTAGTCAATAAAGTGTAAATCATAAATTCAAGTGTTTGAAGTTAAGTTTATATTCAAGCAGTAAATCATTGGTTCAGATCTTATTAGGATTCGAGAATACTCAAGTTGAGTTGAATGGCATAGCGTCGGATAGCAGAGAAGTTGATTTTGGAGTACCCCAAGGAACTGTCTCAGGTACGTTGTTATTCTCCTTATATATAAACGATATTGTTTCACATGTGGAAAAATGCTCTATACGTTCATTCACTGATGATACTATTGCTTTTGTAGTGCTTTATGTATGTGACAGAGATATCAATAATATGATAGAATGATAAAAGAGCTATTTATGAATGGTTACGTGACAACAGCTCTTTCTTAAATTTGGAAAAATCTACTATGTTCTATGTACAAGTGAAACTCTGAAGATATTTACGAATGAAGACATAATGATAAAACTGAATGATCAGAAAATTGAAGGGGTAAAAATAATTTAATATTTAGGTATTTAATGTAATTTTCAATTAAAAACTTCTCATCGTTCGAGTGAATAAGGAATGCCTCACTTTGTATATAGCTCCACTCTGTTATTCAATTTGAATCAGGAAAAAACTTAACAATTATACAAATTACAGAAAAGAGTTATGCGACCAATCCAAAAGTGCTATAATATATATACGAGCACCTGAGACAAAAATATGCTGAACCCCGTTAAAAAACTGCAGTTCGTTAAACTGAAAATATTCTTTAGTACTCAAAAATTCATATTCAAAATTGACAATAGGTTTTTCGAAAAACTCGCGCTAGTTTTAAATAGTTAAGCTTTCGTTGAAAAAGTATATTTCAGATAACGAGATAGGTTTGTTGAACAAAAATATTCGACATTCTTGAAAATGCATGTTTTGTAAAGCTTTTGCTAAATCAATATATCAAAAAATGAGGAGTTTATGCAGAATAAAAAAACAACAATTACAAAAAGAAAATTGAATCATTACCTTCTTGCCAAGTGCTAATATAATTGTAAGAACTGTAGAACAGACAGAAACGACTTCAAGTAAGGTACCTTATCGAAACTGATCGCGACGAAGAGTTTTGAAGTTCTATTTTTACCCAAGGTTAGCATAACCCCACCAATTCAGAATTTTAAGTATCTTCGATGATGCCATTCTGCGGCGTTGAAAAACCACGACTGATATTCCTTATGGTACTCTATTCTCCTAAAATAATCGACTTTAATGAATGAATTTCAAAATTGATATTCATAATAAAAAAGGAACTTATCAAATTTTTCTTGAAAGTATCCTGAAAACGAAAGGATACTCGAAAAATTTCATACGACTTTCTTTTTTCAAGTGATGTGTGTTCTTTTCTGCTTTTTGTCGCCAGTGGATAATTATTCTCATTATTCTACATCGAATAATGTTCTGTTCTGTTTTCATATTTTATAAGAATTTGTTGATTTGAAGAAGGTTTTATCTATGAAACCGAAACGTTGACACTAAAGAGTGCCTTCCGTTCAAAGTCGTGTAATTCCTCATTTCGTATTTGTTAATATAGGACATGTTTCTTCTCTAGCACATCTTATTCACGTTCTCTATACTTTCTGTCGCATTAAAATTTTATTTTGTGAAATTAAAACAATGAATTTTGAAACAATTGATCTCTCAAATCTGAAAAGATTTCAATACAAAAGCCTGAAATATAGTCACTCATTCACAAAAGTCTTCTATTTTCTCCTCTCGAAGATCGTACAATTCAAACTTGGCTACGATGTTCTGGTGAGAGCCAACGAGCTCGAAACACGTGCCAACCGCTGCCTTCCATTGTGAGCTATACCGATAACTTCACCGTTTGTTCATACTTTCTATCTTATTTCTAACTTTTCTAGGTATTATAAATGGAAATAAGTAAAAGATTGAAAAAAAATTCTCTTACCTTGATTGTTCACTTTAGAAATACATATTCGGAGAACAGCTCAGTTCATAACTCATAATTTGTTAGAGTCTGAAGAAGTCGATACTGGTCGAAACGCGTCATGCTGTTATTCAATAAACCAACTCAAAAGTTGATGTGATTGAATTTATTTTTTATATTTTTTGACTGAATATAAGACGAATGAGGGAATGAGAAAATGAACTTATTCAAAAAAATGTGAACAAATGAGACGAAATAGTAGAAATAGTGGAAAATGTGCAGTGAAATTCTGAAGAAAAAGATGAGCAGGAGTAATTTCACGAGACGTTAAAGATAAGGGTATTTTTAGAAGAGTTCATAACATCTTCAGGTTTCGTGAATATTGCATAAATATTGCGTGTATGTCGTCTCCATAGCTAAGTATACGATTAAGCTAAAAGTTGTTATAAAATTGGAAATATTGTAATGTACAAAGATAGCAAGGACAAAAATTGAAAAATAAACGAGAGGTACATGAAGAAAAAATATTCATCAGTACTTTGAATACTGCTTTGAAACGAAAAAATGATTTTCTACTCACTTGTGGTGGGTAATCTAGCCTGGCTGTCCTGATGATCATGTCGACAATAGCAGTGAAACTTCCACGAGCTGCTATGTACAGGGGGGTTCTTCCTCCTTGTTCGCGTTGTTCGATGTCGGCACCAGCTGCTAGCAGTAACTTACAAATATCTGAGTAGCCTAGTTCTGCAGCTATATGTATTGGCGACTGCAATCTCTGCAAACAAAGGATGGTGTTCATACCCTCATCGCAAAAATCTTAAAAAGCTTGGAAGAAAATTTGAACATCAATTCGATTGGACATTTGAACAAAACATCCATAATTGTTATCCACCTGTAGGTTTATTTATTCTTTGTATATCTATATTTATTTATGTATAAATTAAATTAGACATGTATATAACCAAGAAAAAAATAATTTGCTATTCAGATTTTCATTCGAAAAGATTCCTTTGTACCATATTTTCAGAATGGAATACTTTGTATGAAAATATCTGCCAAAGTTGTTCTGGAAGTTTGAACAAAAGGAAACGCAGTGACTTTTAGGAAGATATTTCTGAGGAACTCTTTCTGGAGCTACTACAAGCCATTTGTTTCAATTTCAAAAAGTTTTTGGAGGCTTTACAAATTCCTTGGACTTTTTAATCATGTGCTCTATTTCAGCCAGGTTTCATCTAATGTAGTATATAGACCTGTTCCTTGTTTTTCCAAGCTCTTCGATCTCTTGCTATTCTCATTCTAATCTTTTGTCTTTCTACCCGAATATCATGCTCTTTCGTGAGCTACTACAACCAAATTGTTTCAATTCCGAGAAGTTTTGGGAGACTTACGAAATGAAAAATCTGTAGAATATCTTCATTTATTTCTTCTTCTTAATATGTCTGGTTTCATTCAATGTCGGATATAGGTCTCCTCTTGGTTTTGCAGAGCTCTTCCATCTCTGGTATTGCCACTCATCGTCTTCTTGCTACCACTTTGACATCAACGATCCATTTTTTGGTGGACGTCCCATTTTTTTCCGCGTCTATCTGGGCCTCCAAAATATGATCTGAGTATCCACCTTTCTGAATCGTCGCTCACTACATGACTGATCCAACGTCACTTCAAGCTTTAACCTCTGTTAACTGGTTTTTGTTGGCGTCCTCAAACTTGTTTGGTCATAATCATTTGTTATTTCGAAGGGCCAAATTTTTGTCTACGCTTGAAGTTGACGAAGAGGAGCTATCGTCGATGATTTTCAGATATTTTCCATATTTGTTGTTGTTTATGCCTGACCTTCAACTAAGTCAGACCCGAATTGAATGAAAAAGATAACATTTTTTTGTTACGTGATAATAGAAGCTACCTCCCAAACTGCCTCCCAAAAATTCATCCAAAACTAGAAATCAGTTATGAAATTCAACGCACACAAGCTTGAGAGTTGATATCAACGATTTCGAGTTATTCCCAGTATTGAAATGTCGAGTGTTTCATTGAAACTTCAGTTCATATATGAATATATGCACATTTGGATGAGTTATGAATGAAAGAATTCGAGTCTGTATTGCCTTCTATCAATTTTTTAGCTTGAAAGGCATTTTCCATAATATAGAAAGGAATATCTTCCTCTTGATTTATCTTATGCGACGCATAAACGTCTCGCGAAGGAAAATATCCATATTATTACATATTTCTGTCTTTTCTGTCTTTTCGTTACCGAGAAACGATCGCCGGAATATTCCTCTCTCGCCATCACAGAAGCGTAAACGGTTTCTCATCAGACATAAAACTGCGCAAAAAGTAATCCGCTACATGGTCTTTCAATTTCAGCATTCCCATTTGGTGTACTTATTTTTGTTTCATCAACATGTAAAACGTGGCAATGTCTGAAACCTTCCCACAGTTATGTACGGTTGAAAGAAAAACATTTGTGTAACCACGAATTAAATGCAAACGAGAACGAGTTCGTCAGTGCAAATTTAGGGTTATGAATATTCTCTTTACACTCAAAATTACTCTAGAGGGTAGAAAAAGATCAACTGATGAAAAAATTTTAACATACTGTGAATTTACGAAAAACTGATTGAATATTGGCTGATCCTTTTGTGGAACATCGTTGAGTATATTGAGTAAGAAATATTTGGCTCAGTTACACAGAATCAGATTGTTTCTTAAGAATTTCGGGGTGTTATCCCATTTTCAGCAGTTGAAGTGAACCTATTCTTCAAACTAACATTCTCATATCTTACAACTTCACTTCCGATATCTCTACATGATGAAGAGAAATAGGGATGGAGACGATTAAGGTTGAAGGGAGAAAAAGGTTCTCAGGAGAAAAACAGATCACTAATTAGAAAAAATGGGTGAATTTTGAAAAGTTGTTTCAATCAAAGGAGATGATGTTCAAGTTGTGTAATGTATAAGTTATTTCAAGCCACAATTAATTCTTGTCATAGTATTATCGACTGATAGAAATATATTCATGAAAAGCTCGAATTCTATCTTCCAACATCAGTAATAAAGATATACACATAGAAAATGAAACAGATGTATTATAAAAAACTAATTATAATGAATAAAATAGCCAAACCAAGTAACATTAGACGAATTGAGAGCAGTACGAACGATATAGTGTTAAAAAAAATTCGGGACGAGGTTGAAAAGATATGAAACATATTATACGTTCTAATATCCTTCACTTTGTTATCATTAAAACAGCAATTATCATGGATGAATACAAAAACATTCAGGTAGTTTGAAGTAACTTTCAAGTTGAGATATTGCCATTTATCAACTTGAAGTTAAAGGCATTATTACTGCTGATATGAATAATCTTAACTTCGTTTCTCCAAACGAAGTTTGTATTCGTTATTCAATTGAAATGTGTCCTGGATGTTTGAAAAAAATTGACGATTTGTGAATGAGTCCACGTTATCTACAAAGTGAAGGTGACTAAAAACAGAGTTTCTTCTCGTTTCGGTTTTTCACACAAATTTAGCACAAATTTTCAGAAAGCCTTCGACAAAGTAGCTCATGCGGTCCTCATTGAGAAATCAGGCAACAAATTTGGATTCTCCGATAGCTTCACCAACCCCTTCAGCTGTTGGGTATTAGGTCGTCTGAAATCATACCAACCTCTGGAACACCACAGGGATCCTAGCTTGGGCCATTGTTATCAATTCTGTTTGTGAATGATGGATGACTTTGTTGACTCGCCACATTCAATGTTCGCGGACGATTTGAAACTATATTTTAAATTAGATTACCGGACAATTGTGTTTGACTTGTGTAGAAGTGCAATGTAGCTTTAACTCGGAAAAAAATAAGATGAATGTAAAGAAATTATTGCCCTTAATTTTCTTAAGAACAAACGAGGTGTGAGGTAGAGTAAGTTCAGATAAAATATGAGAATTCTGAAAAATTTCGTGATATTTAAACCTCAAAACTTTTTGGCAATCTCCAAAGAGGTTCAAACCTCCTGAGTGAAAACTTCTTCCCGGAAAATTGATTTACAGAAGAAGCAACATTAAGTGGCCACTTCGCAGTCCCGATTCAATGCCAATGGAGTTTTCCTTGTGACGTGTCAAATTCATGGTTTACAACAATAAATCGATTGGATTGTCCTGGAGCGATTAATCACAATATTTGTTGTGAAATGTCATCATCAAATCGTCATCAAGAAGACAACAAAATGAGTGCCCCACACTTAAGAAATTATATTTTCAGGATTTCATTATCGAGAACTGAATTTCCATGTAATCGTAATTGTAATAGTCGAACATAATTTCTTTGAAAATATCACTCTCTACTTTATCCATTAGGAAAATACATTCTTTTTTTAACACTTTGTGCTACTGTAAAAGTTAGTAAATATTTTCACACTTATTAAATTTTTGAAGGATACCTTTTAGGATGCAGACATTATTGTTAATTACTCTGGAATGATATATTTTTAATAGATAAAAAAATAATTTCAATAATTTTGCTTGAGGTTCCTCAAATTCAATTAAACTATAAATTGTAATGAATATAACCAATGTTGTCCTATTCACTCAAAATAAATGCATCATCTGTCACAATAATAAAAATATTCTCAATTTTACATAATTTCTACTTATTCTTAATATCACAATTTCTTAATTAGGTTTTTTAGGGAGAGCCTCATTCAAATTCGAAATTTCTTCTCATTAGCTACACTTTTATTTCAATTGAAAATATAACTTACTGTGTTTAAGCAATTCAGATCTGTACCTCGTGAAATGAGGGTCTCTACGATGTCGAGTTCGTTCGCTTGACATGCTAAATGAAGTGGGGTGTTTCCAGCCTGCAATCAGAAAGTTCAGTAAATTCATCTATGTATAACAACTACAACTGCTGAAAATTAATTGTGTCATGGAGAAAACATTCAGAACAGGTTGTTTCTCTTCACTTGGAATAACAACTGAGGGAAATGCCAGAAAATTCTGTTTCGCCCTTTCTGGATCTTATCAGTAATGGTCGTAACCTTCCATGAATGATGCCCAACAAGATTCATCTGAATCTTTATTTCCTTCCAAGTCGAGTTACATCCGCAACGTGCAATCATGAGTGCCCTCTGCCGGGTTGTCGAAGAATAATAACCTTAGAAATCACGAGAAGAATACTCGAACAAAAAACTAGTGTCACTGAACGATTTAGATGAAAATTTAACAACATAATTCGAATAAAACTAAGTGTTTTCGTAATTTGCACAATAATTTAGTCAAACATGACTGTCTATCATTCGTTCTAAACTTCGAGAATACTGACAAAAAATCTATTCAAGGAATAAGGTTTAAATTACAAGAAATTCCCCAAAAATTTATATAACAAACGTTCAAATAGCGATTTTCATCATCGATCTTAACAATCGAAAAAATCGAAACATTGCATTCTACCAACATGACTATATTCGAGTCCTTTTTATTCCCAAGTGAGGAAATTTAACATTTTCAGAGGACATTCGAATATTTTAGTATCCATGAAAATTTTTATGAGTGAAGTGGAGAAAAATTTTTCATATAATCAACCCTATTTCAATACGTGCTGGGAAAATACTCCACTATTTATGCAGATAATAGAATTTCCGGTTTCTGGGAATAAAGTTGATATTTTTATATCTCATTTCAGTAAAGTCACGACTAAAAGTAAATAGTGGATGAAATATTAATTCAACTTTTCCATTTCTGGAACAACTGAATGACTGCTGTTATTTTGTGTTCAGAAAAAACTCCGTGACTAAACAAACTCATGAATAATTGATGGATGTAGATTAACATGAATCCATACGAACACAAAGAAAAACTTTTCATTATTAGTATATTCGATAATGAATAAATATATATATATATATATATATATATATATATATATATATATATATATATATTATATATATATATATATATATATATATATATATATATATATATATATATATATATATATATATATATATATATATATATATATATATATATATATATATATATAAATAATATGTGAGGTAAATATTGAAAGGCTATTATAACTTTCGAAGTTGTTTAATTTTATTCCCATTAGAGAGGATTTTTCAGAGTCTAAACAAAGATTTTTTTGACACAATAAATAAATAAAGATGATATTTTGGGTTATTAACAATGTAAATATCAGAAAGCTGATTGAAAAACGATACATCCTCATATATTGGAATTTCAGTTTGATAATTGATATGTCAACTCTCAGTTTTGACAATAAATTGATTTATCCTTCTGTAACGTTTTTTCGCACTATAATTCGACATAAAATTAACGATCATGTTTCCAAAAAATGTTTTTCATGAATTTTCTCGAAGATTCCATTTGAAAACTGTAACTTTTAAACTCGAAATTTAGTTTTTTCAAAAATTTCGAGTTTAAAAATTGCAGTTTTCAAATGGTTTCTTCGAGAAATTTCATGAAAAACATTTACTTATATATAAGCAATATAACTGTCAATTTAAGTATTCGTGTTTTTTGTTATTAATTAATTGTTTTAATTATTTGGGTTTCAAAATAAAAATTTCAATCTTTTCTCAGTTTTGATGCCATGGATGTCCAAATTTTGTGAAGTTAATTATCTTAGTCTGATATTTTGAAAGGTACGAGCACCACTCACCTTATTTTGCTTATTTATGTTGGCACAATGTTGAATTAGAAGTTCCAAAATTCCCCTGCTTCCTAAGCTGGATGCTATATGTAAAGCAGTCGAACCTTTCTGAAAATAATGTAACTCATATTTACAAAGTAACATTCACGAACAAATATTTATTTTCAGGAAGTTTAACGGGGTAGTGGTTAATCGATATTTGCCGTAGAATGCGAGTACTGATACTAACTGCAATTTTACAAGCAATTAAACGACATTGTAAGTATAATTAAATGTGCACTTCCACCTCGAATAGTTCAATGAAAATAGAAAAGTTGTTATAGAAGTGTTTAATCATTACGAAACATAATAAAATGCATCTTTTGAAAGTGATAAATATTCTCACGAGTATTTTTCATTTAACAACAAAATGTGGTGTTCAATTTTTATAAATTGGAAATTTAACATTTTTACAGCTTGATGAACAAATTGAATATTAAATATTTCAGACTTTGCAGTATCTTTAACGAAAGTAATTTATCGATTAGAACTAGTTAGAATGTCTCATCTTGAAAATAATTGTTTGAGTTCTTTCAATAATATGAAAAGTTATCGAGGAGTTTTTTACCTACCTCGTTTTCACTATCCGGATCAGCTCCAGCATCGAGAAGAATCTGAACAGTTGTTGTTTGTTGATGTTGTGCAGCAGAATGTAATGGTGTGTTTTCGTTCACATCTTTGGCTTCCATATCTGTCTCATGAGCCAGAAGCAACTGGGTAACTTCTTCGTGGCCTCTCTCGCAGGCTACATGCAAAGCTGTTTGACAGTCCTGTAAATGAAAATTTAATGATGGAGAATTCTTAATTTTATTTTCAATGGTACTATTTCTTATTATCTCCTGATAATGTCAATTGTTGTCTCGACAAAACTTAGTGTGACATTGTTGAAAGAGATAGCATAATTCACGCGACTGCAATTTTCGCTCTATTTTCAGTTCTTGATCCCTTCCTCGGTTTTTTTCGTTCCGTGTTCGATTCTGCCTTCACTTTTTAGGTTTTTGAAGCAGCTTCTGGTTCACCGTTTCGTTCCTGGGTCTCCATTTCGTTTTCGGTTCTCCGTCCCGGTTTCTGTTCTCCGTCCCGTTTCTGGTTCTCCGTCCCGTTTTTAGTTCTCAGTCCCGGTGTCACGAAAGAAGCGATGAAGACAGAAACTTCTTCAATTTTCCAATGAAGATAGTTCACAATGCAATATATACTTTTTCAGTAATTCTGTACGCTACTTTTTACAATTTTACATTTCCACTCATATTTTGTGAAACTCAATGTCACCTGATTCATTTTTATCATTTTCGGTGATTCCAATCAAAATATGAATATAATTTCAGTGAAATACTTCTTTCAGGTTGATAAGATGTTAACCTTCCCATCGTTCTAACATGAGGGATGAAGTTGACTGATATTAAACAAAGGATGTTGGGCAACTTCAAAGTGTTTACAAATGAATCGACTAACACTCATCCTTACAATAGTGGAAGATGTATAGCGTAGTGAAAGACGAAACGTCTAGAAGGGATATTATGTCGACTTATCAATACGGAAAAAGTTTTCGAACTATTTTAATGTCCGAGAGAGCAAATGAAGCTTGTAGATTCGATTGGATATTCTCTGAAGATATTTCACTGGCAAGCTGTGCTAGATTTCCATGAATATTTATAATGGAATATAATTTTCGTGTTGACATATCTCTCGAACAAAAAACATTTTATTCCATCATCGGTGGAATGAACTGAGAAACGCTGTATGAATTATTGTATGAATTGATAAATCGACTATTTTCCAACATCATTTGCATTTTCAGTTCGTTTCGAAAATATGGCGAATATAGCTATGAAATTTGTAACCACATCTATAGGGTATTGTATTTCGAATCAATTATTTATTTTACCTGTTTCATTTCGATTTTCCATTGACTTCACTGTATTCATCAAATTTCATCAGATATTTCGTAGTATTCAGTATATGAAAAAAACTATTTTATTTTCACGAGAATACATTTCAATGTGTCGTAAAATACAAATCAACGAATTCGAAATGAAGTTTTCAGTTCACTCGGCATGAGTTTCGGGCTGCATACCTATTATCGAGAGTTTACACAGTTCTAACGCTCGACAATTGTAATACTGAAACTGGTAGAATTGTAATTTGATAATATTTAAGAGTTTGCGATATTCGAAATTCAGTGAATCTGACATCCTTCGAACGTTGTTTGAATTGAAAATTGTTCAATGAAATAATTCAAAACTTCTCAGGTAATCACTCTATTTGCATGATTCTGAGAGAAAAGATTTCCTCCCCAGTTTGTTCCGTCAAATTGTCATGCATATTTCGATTCCATGACTTCACAGGATGGCACGATTTTAATCAGCGTAGCTTTATTCACTAGGGCCAATAATTCTTGGAAATAGTGAGATAACTGTCACTAGAAAATTAATAATGTTATTCTGTTATTCCCAGTAATTATTCCACTTTTTCGTCAGTTCTCAAGCAGATATATAGATCTCAAAAAAAGTTATAAAAACTTTTTCGTAGTGAAAAGGAATGGGAGTTACAGTTACCACAAGACAATCGAATGAATAAATATACCATAGAATACAAATTAATGAATTTACTGTCTTCTATTTCAACAAGAATCGATTTAAATTGCCATAATTAATTTTATGCGAACGAAAATTTAATCTAAGATTGCACAGATGATTGTATATGAAGATAATTGAGTAATGTAGGTCAACCAATATAACTAACATTTGCAGGAACTAATTTGAAAAAGAATAACTAATCTTAAAAAAAATTCGAATAAAATTAGTTAGTAAAAATATCATCAGAATACCGCCAGATATTGCAGACATATCTAATTGATAAAATGACTGAGATTGAACTCTCGCTTAACTCTTGGTGAAACATAATTCAATATTAAATTGAATCAAACTCTTGGTTTAATGTTTCACGATTATATTTATCAACATGAATTTGTCAACATGTTTCGAGCGTAAGCTCATTTTCAAGACTAAAGATTGAATTTTCAGTCTTGAAAATGAGCTCACGCTCGAAACATATTGACAAATTCATATTATTAAATATAATCGTAAAGCATTAAGCCAAGAGTTTAATTTAATTTAAAATTGATAAAATAATTGTATCATCTATGTTTATAACCATTTGGTATGAACATTATTATTCGACCTTTGCAAAAGAGATAGGAATTGCTAGGTTATATAACTATGAGATCAAAGATCAAAGTCCAGACAGACAAAGTTTGGCAAAAACTGATTTTCTTCAGAACCAAAGCTGTCCATTTCATGACCACCACCCTGAAGACGGCCTGAAAGACCGAAAGTTGTAACTTTCGGCAATTGTACTACTGAAACTGGTAGAATTTTAATTTGATAATATTCAAGAGTCTGCGATATTCGAAATTCAGTGAATCTAACATCCTTCGAACGTTGTTGAAATTGAAAATTATTCAATCCAATAATTCGAAACGTCTCCTGCTCTGCAATGAGATTAAACTGAATCGACTCAAAAATTCGTTATGATTGACTCCTCTCCGTTGATAAACTTTGTCCTCCCTCTAAACTAAGAATGTAAAGAACCTTCTCTGAATTTCCTCAAGATGGCGTTGATGGCAAGTGTAAATGGGATGTCAGATCAAGCTGTCATAATCTAACTTCCTACGGATTAGGGTATTAAATAGTCCTATGAATGTTGAGGAATTATTGAAATATTTGCCATTACGTATAACGAATCCATATATTTTCGCAGCAGATGAAATAAGTTGGGTGATGTGTGATACAAAGGAAAGCTTCTGGTCGGAGACTACACCAAGATCTCTCACCTCATCAGAACGACAAAGAACCTGACCACCGACGCTTTAATCACAGTCAATTTGGTCTCTTTTCCTTGTGAGGGAAACAACATTGCACTTTGACACATTCAAACTCAAATCATTGTCCCCACACCAACTAGCAATATGGTCCAGCGCAACTGAAGTTGAACACGGTTGTCCTGTGATCTAACTTCATGATATAGTTTCAAATCGTCTGCGAACATCGAATGTGGAGAGGAATATTATCCATCAGATCATTTACGAACAGAATAAATAACAGTGGTCCAAGATTAGACCCTTGAGGTATTCCAGAGGTAGGTATGAACTCGGAAGAATGTATACCCTCCAGCTGTACGAATTGACGTCGGTCAACCTGGTAAGAATGAAAAAGGTCGGTGAGGCTATCAGAGAATTGAAATTCGTTGCGTAATTTCTGTACCTTGAGTTATGTGAACAAAGAAAATTGACTAAAATGAATTATTACCAATTGAGTACTTTGTAATATTTCATTGAATGCTATAATGTAGTTATAAGTAACTATTTTTTTTTGATTAGATTGAGCTCTTTGTAAATTTTTTTTTAAAATTATTTAATTATGTATTCAACATTGTTATCATTTTCTGTAATTGGGTGTTATACCTGTTGGGAATAAAGAACTTATTATAAAAGAACAATTGGCGGATGCGCTTTAATCTTGAAATTGTGAAACGAAGAATATTCTACGTACATGTAAAAAAATTGGGAAATTAAGACACTCGTGAAAATTGACATTCTCATTCACTTCTGCACAGAGTTTCAATTTGTGAGTTGTTTATATATTGCTCATTATTCAATGCTTAATGAAAGAGAGAATCATTTTATTTTCATTCAATATATTCAAGAAAAATTCAATGATGAAACTCTCAGCCCAAAAGTGGTCAGCACAACTATTTTCAAACTTTCAATCTAGATTCAATATGAAAATAGATAATAAAAACAAATATCAAAATAAAAATAATTACATATCAAATTAAATTAAACACTGAATATTTCCCGATTATATTTAACAATATCAATTTGTCAACATGTTTCGGGCATGAGCTCATCTTCAAGACTAAAGTCACATGGAATGAGCTCACCTCTAGTCTTGAAGAGCAGCTCACGCTCCAAACATGTTGACGAATTGATATTGTTGAATATAATCGTGAAACATTAAGGCAAGTGTTTAATTTAATTTAATATTTAATTTTGGTTCACCAAGAGTTCAATCTCAGTTATTAAAAATAATTACCTTATTTTTAATATCAATGGCAGCTCCTTTTTCGATCAGCCTCAAAACAATGATCGAATGCCCGCCTAACGCAGCATGGAAAAGTGCCGTTTGTCCTTCGTTATCAACTGCATCGATCTTCAAATCTTCCAAGCTATCCAGTAGAAAATCTATAACCTCAATCCTGTTGTTTCTAGCGGCGCACATCAATATCGTATAACCTTTCTGAAAAAAGCGGAATCCATTTCAAATAAATTTTCTCTAGAATAATTTCACGTTGAAAATTGTTAGTTTGGACGTTATAGTGATTTTTTACTTTCAACGTTTCAACATTCACGATCAAAGATTTACTTTTTGAGCAATAAATGAGTTGATATTGTGTTCAGGTTATGCTTCGAATTATTTTGTATAATTTCTGGAAGGAAATTACAGAACAAGGTTTTCTCTACGTGTGAATTTATAAAAACGTCACGTTACGAAAGTGCGTTATGCACTCTAGTAAATTGGGAAATGCATGGATACTGAATGTTGCTAGACTTAAATGCTCTTAAAGTACATCAAATCATGAAATTTTCCCCATTCTGGTAATTTTTTCAGTGTAGAGAACGTTTAAAACTCTAGATTTCGCAGTTTTGAGTTATGACTTCGTAACCTTTCAGGACATTATTGTAATAGAAGTTCGAGAAGACCAAGCTAAAGAAATTAATATTTTCTGCAAGTTGCCTCATTGTATCCTTTAAAACTCTGAGAAAGTTTGATTGAATTTTCTATTCGACTTGAAAAAATTTCAAATTAATATTTTGAATGTCTTGATTGCGTTATTGTATTGAATGTTTTCAATTTGAAACTTTCACGACGCTTCATCTCAATATGTTGATTTATGTAGATACATTTCAGAAAAATTTTCAATGTACCAGACATTCAACAGTGGAAATCGATATTATTTTGTTTTTACCTGCATATAATGTCAAAGTGTGAATTATTTTCAAATGTATCGTATAAAGAAATAATTGGTTGAATTCCATGAAAAGTGGTCAATAGGCTCATCATATGTTTCGGACTACAAACTCATCATCAATTATCTAAGGCAAAAATTATTTCTTTATAATAACCATTTAGCCTGCGGAATTCAGAAACTTGTGTATATATCGAAATGAACATATCGATATATATGAATAAAATATAATAATTTTTCGAACAATAAGCAATTGGATTCAATGAAATCTATTGAAATCAAGTTTGCAATGAAGAAAGGTATTCAACTTCACAACGAAATCATGGACTTTCAGGTAATATAGCAAAATTTCCAACGGAATTTAATATTCACTTATAGAAATGATGTTATATAAAAAAGAAAGAAATACTACTTCGAAACACAAACGAAAATAAGAAAGCATAGTATTTAGAACATCGATTTTAACCATAGAATGTCATAGTCATATCATTAAGACGAGTTGGATTGTTAAATTCGAATTTATTCGTTTGCATCAAAATCTTGAAAATGGCTTTGGGGCCCGAACCATACTTCAAGAATGTCATAGGTGTTTGGATATGTTTTTTTATCAGAGAAAACATTTAAATGTTGACATTTCGAAGAATTTCCTCGCACAATAGATGTTATAAATAAAAAATAAAGTTTCAGGATTCCTTGTTATTGTTATGACAAAAGAACCGAATTTATTTCTGCTATATATCATTCTAGATGTTTCAGTTTATAAATCAATTCGAGAAACTTTTGCTTCATTGTTACCCAAATTGAAATTTAACTAGAGCTAACAATTCTTGAATTTGTCAATTGTACCTGTAATAAATTATCACGAGTTCCGCTATTCTCAAAATATCACAAAACATGAATAAATCCAATTGTCTAACGAATTTTACTTTGTATCACATTAAACTTGATTGTTTACAAAATATGTCGACATCAGCTTGATTTATGATACCCCACAAAGATCCTTTCTATTTTTCATTCCACTGCATCTCGAAAAAACTATTCACATTATTTCAATAATACCTCTTGAATTGTTAAACTATAATAAAATTATTACTTCCTTTTTCTCAATTGTTCCAACTTAGGTATAAAATTCAAATGGCTCTCAAATCAACCTGTAGGCAATTTCAACTCATCTACGTCTCTTTTGGCGCTTGTCTTTTATCTAAAGAATGAATGAATACTCAATAAAGTGAAAAAAAATACGACTACAAAAGAATTTTAAATGAAACTGAATTCAATTTGTAACAGCGATAAGGACGTCGTAGTGATGGGGAAATGGAAGGCAGATGATCAAATTAGTAGACAATTATATACCTTATTTATAGCGTTAGTACATGCTCCGGTGTTAATTAGGAAATGGACTGCATCTCGATGTCCATGCCAGGCAGCCATTAACAAAGGGCGCATTCCATACTGAAAAACACACGAAAATGCATCAACAGATGTTAAATTGGTTAAAAGGCCACGCTGAGCTCGCTACATTCGTGAAAATGGATGTTGAAAATTCCGCATCCATTTTAACGAATATAACAATCCTTTGCATTAAATAACATTTTTCTGGCAGTGAGCTGTAATAAAAACAACGGCACTCGATTCTCTCGTTAAAAATTGAAATACTTTCAATTTGGCACTAGTTCTAGGGTGGCAGCAGTGTAAATAGAGAATATAAAACCGTGGTTGATACCAGAGAAGATGCATTCAAAGTCTGTGGGTTTTACAATTGTTATAACACAGAAAAACCCTGTTAAATTTCGAAATATGTCCTGTTAGTGAACTGCTAAAACCTATAAAGAATTTTGAGCCGTCTCGATTCTCAATTTCATTGCGATATCGATAATATCTATGATTCATTAAAACATCTCAACAATTATTGATTTTAAAATCGTGTTAAATATCCAGCTGATAAGAGAATTGTTGGTGAAATCAGTGACTACAGTGTTATTCGCTTCGAATTTGATATTGTCTGTATAAATCGCCAGAAATTATTTTTGGTTTTTAAACGAAAACGTACAGCTGTTTTCGAAGAATCAGGGGACTGAGTAGAACAGCAAATGCAATGAATCTGATCTACAACATATTGCAACACAATGTATCAATTGAATCAAAGCATCCATGATAAGATCCATAAAAAGCCAATGTGGATTAAAATCCAAGAAATTTACGGTCCACGATGTTTAATTCAACATAAATTCCAGATATTTGAATATTTAGACGTGCTAAAGCATTCCTCTCTATATCCTGGTCTCTGAACTTTGATGAATAATGCAACAACCTACTATATAAACTAGTCGATCTGAGAGTTAAAGATTCGATATTTTTATCCAATGGCAGTGTTTTTGACAATCTTCTCTTGTATGCATGTCATATTGAATAGGTACAAATATGTTTTCAATTTCATATATTACATTGAAAAATAATCCTAGGAATTCATTGAAATCTGAATTATGAAAATGTTAGTGTTTGTGAATGAATCAATGAAGTTGAATCTGAATATTCTAGAATATGAAAATTTCTTGTACGTACCGAATTATTAAATGCAATTGAAACGGATTTCTTCGAAGAACTTTTTTTCTCAATAAATTTTTTTGTCACTTAAAATTATAATTATAACGACTGCTTTCTGAAAAATACTATATTCGAATAAATTTTAGTACGTTCTTTATGAACTTTCTATTCTCATAGAGAATTTAGATTCGCAAAATTTAGTAGGCTTTGAAAATAGATCAAAATTTAACGTTAAAATGACAGGGAGAATTAAAAGTGAAGCTTCGCTCAGAACATCACTCAGATTAATTGCAGGGGTAAGTTTTTCAATTTTGTTCACCTACCTTGTCCCTTGCTTCTATATCACAGTTACAGGCCATTAGCATTTCCATTATATCGAGGTTTCCTCGGGATGATGCCCAATGAATAGGGGCACGACCATACTGAAAAAAAAAATGAGTTAAAAAAATTATAAGATAAATTATCGGATCAACGTCGATGAAAGAACATCGTTCGAAAAATGAAGCAGCCAAAAACTTGGATTTTCCAGGCGGTTGACGGGATAAAATGTTTTTATGTAGGAAAAAATAACAGAGAAGATAAATATTATTGAAAAATTTCATCACAAGGCAAATAACTCTATAAGGAATTGAAAAAAAGTTGCTGCTTGTCACATCAAGGACGTCAGGAGTTTTTGGGACGTAAAGGAAATCAACGCCACGAAAGTTCCTGCCGTGAAGATAGATTCCGTAGAGAACGCCGCAACGGGTTTTATAATTTAGAAAGAACACTTTCAGAGATCAATCATTATGATGTTAAATATTTGGTTCGGCAGAACATTTTTGAGGCAATGTGAAAAACGTAAGGCTTGAAATCGCAATGGAAAGAGTAACGAAAACCATATGAGGAATAACTGAAATCAGTGCTGCTTGCCACAGGAAGGACTATTAGGAAATATCTGGTACATAACGGAAATCAAGGACACGAAGGCTGCCGCCCTGAAGATCGCCGCCATTGAGACCTCCGCCACGGGCCTGATAACTTTTAAATAACACTCACTTACCTCGATCCCTCTCTATTTGATTTCTGTTATGAGTGACTGTCATCGTGTGGGGCGGTGTGACAGCCGTAATACTTGAAATCGTAATAGTGAAAGTAGCGAACATTAGTTGCTGCTTTTCACAACTAGGATTGACAGAAAATATGTCTCATAACGACAATAAACGCTACAAAAGCCACCGTCGTGAAGATCGGTACCATAGGGACCGCCACCACGAGCCTGATGATTTGTAAATTGATGAAAGACCTTGAATAACTACATTTATCAAAATACCTACTCGAAGTACATGTGGAAATGCAATAACGAATAAACACCTTCAATATAACGTTCAATATCTAGGTATTTACTGGATAAATTACAAAACAATATATTGAATAACTTGATAGAAGTGCGACTTTATGAACATGTATGCAAAGAACTTAGGACTTCAGTTCTCTACATCTCGGAGCTTAAGTAACATTCCACTAATATCTAGTAATGGGGAATCTCCACCTTTGAGACCGCCGCCACGAGATCGATAAATTTGGAAGAATAAATTCCTCTCTCATTTTTCAACTGGAATAAGTGAATGGAGAAAGATATAAATTCGGAAAGCTCAAAATTGAGAATAATGAAGACAAGTTCTTTATTATCAATATGATCTCACGTGAAATTGGATTTTTCTTCAATATATAAAAGACGAAATGATGAAGTAATCTGTGGTTATTTGTTATATAAATGAATAGTATTTATTGACTGGCTTGGAATATAAAGTATAGGTAATCATTCAAAATTTTCTAGATGAGATTCTCAAGAATTTAGAAGTAGCAAATAAAAATATTGAATGTGTTGACCTTTCCAAGAAAGTCCATCAATTATTCTACTCTCTTTTGAAAATAAAATTTAACAATGATTTACTGATACCATAGTTTCCACAAGTTTGGTATTCATCGATAATTTATCACAGTTTGAAAGTTGGTGATATCGGAAAGGTGTCGAACCACAAAGGAATCTAATAATTTACAGAATATGTGTAATGAGGAACATACAATAATGGCATATTTATTGCAATTCAATAAAATACCGCTAATCGAACATGATTGTATTGTGCAGATTCAATAAACATTTTATGAATAGATTAAATTGATCGTTGAATTTTATTCGGCAGTTTAACGACTGAACGATAAAGATTTTGGCCGGTTATTTCCGATATCATTTATCACTGTGGTCTTATTACACATCTAACGGATAGAATTCATTTGATATGAGTGTTTTTGTGGATTAAATACTACTGAATTTGAAATAATGGTAATAGAGAATCAATTTTGCTTTGAATATAATTGATTAATACAATTTTGGTCGTATGGAAAAAAACTTAGAGCTTGGATTAAGATTGATTGATTCGTATTTTCAATTCATGAAATCGAAGTTCTCAATTTTCCATCTTGTATGTAACTGTAGTAGTAAATGTATGGAAACTCATCATTTTTCCACTATGAGTGGCAGAATTTGGATATGTTCATACCAAGATTGATATTTCTCAAAGGTTCGAGGGTATCTGCTTAGGAAATCGACAATAAGATTCATCAACAATGTGAATTTCCTAAAAAAAAAAAATTTTTAAATTTCGAACGAAAATTTGAAGAATTGAAAATATGTTTTCACGGATTATCCCTACAAAAATCGATAATTTGGATAACTTCTTCACTCAGTGTGATGATCATTCAATGGTTTGTTCGTAAATTTTTTTCATTGATGAAAAAATATGTCAGTCTTGGGATTCTTGATTTTAGGCTCCAGAAATTTCAGAATACTTTAAGTAAATATGAAATGAGTGTTTCATCAAAATGTTGAGTGTTTTTTCTCCTGATTTGGATAAATATGGAAGAATGTTCTATAATTCCACACAAAACGGTTTTCTTCTTCAGTTTTCTCAGTGATTTCACCTCAAAATCATTTAGTATTTGAGTTACTCCAATCCCTCCATTTCGTATGTACTGCGAACAAAGAAAATCCTACTTCTGGATTGAGCGTGACGATACAAGCGTGACGATGATGTCACCGATCTGACGAATTTCATCCCCTATAAACATACCCGGAAACTGCCTATAGAAATTTTCTCTTCATAAATTAAATCTAGAGCGTTTTTTCAAGTTATAAAACTCCTCAAGTTCGATAATAATAAAAAATTGATAAAAAATTTTCCACTCCAAAAATATGCTTTTATGAAGTGAATTTTGTCAATTTGTTGGAGCCTTTTGAGCTATTGAACTTTTCGAAAATATTCGAAATAAATTGAAAAAAAATTCGATATATTCAGTAATAATTCATTTTTCATTTGAAGTCGTCGAGCTATGATTCCTTTCAGGAAAACGAAGAGAAAATGTGATACGGTAGAAATTGGTTGACCTGGATATCGAAGAAAAGTCGCATTCCGCCCAATTATGAGACAAACAGAATTTACTGAAAGCATTTCAGCGGAGAAATTTGATTAGCCTCTAGAAACGGAACAAACTTTCAACACCAATGAAAATAATAGAAGCGGGAGGATGTAGTCGAAAAAAATATCTCAGCAAGTATCGGAAGTAGCTTCATGGTTTTATATGACATCAATTGCAACGATTTTTGAGAAATTCACGTGTATAAACTTAGATACCCGTCAAAAATATCGAATATATTTCTGGAGAAATTCTCTTCGTTAGCGCCCAACGTAAATTTTGTTAAGTTCTTAAGGACTTTGAATGGCGATTTCTAAATGATATATCACACTCAATGAAACGATAGCAATCAAAAAGTTTAAGAATACACTTTAAATTAATTTGTGATTCGTAAGACAAAGAGGGTGGGGTGAAAAGTTTCAGGCCTGACCAAGAGATGCGCCATAGATCTACTCTTGGAGCGGCGTCCTGCAATACCATTCCTAATGAGCTTGTATGTAAAGTTCCTGAACAATCGCTACGTTAGTTTGCGTTTGAGAGCACATTGTGCGAGACGCTTCCGTTGTGCTGTCATCAAGTACTTCTATTTGAAAGCTTTTTCACCAAAAGAAATAAGAGAAGAGATAGAGAACACTCGGAGATTCCTCCCCATCATATTCAACTATTAAGAAATGAGCTTCTGAATTTGAAATGGGTTGTGTGAGCACCTCTGACGAGCTGCGCCCAGGACGGCCCGTTGAGGTTACAACTTCATGGGTGTAGCGTTTCCTAACGCTCGACCAAAAACTGATTCGACAAAACATTTCTGCCGAAAATTTGGCGCTGTATAGGCGTAATGCAAACCAATTTTAGCGTCGATTCATAACTGTTGTTGAGACTTTGGTTCACCACTACACTCCTGAAAATAAAAACACACAAAATAGTGGGTTGGAAAGGAGGAACCAACTCCACAGAGGGCAAAAACAATTTCATTGGTACCCAAGGTTATGGCTGTTTTTGGAATGCGAGAAGAAATATTTATATTGATTATCTTGAAAAGAGTGAGACTATAACTGGTCAATACTACGCAGACTTATTGCAACGTTTGAAGACCTAGGTGCAAATTAAACGACCTCGTTTGGCGAAGAAAAAAAATTTGTTTCATCACGATAACGAACCAGCGCATTCGTCGATTATTGCCATGTCCAAAATCCACGAATTGAAGTTGAATTAATGCCGCATCCTCCCTACTCTCCAGACTGAGCCTCCAGCGAATATTAACTATTTCCTAACCTCAAAAAATTGCTTGCCGGTAAGAGATTTGAGAGCAACGAAGAAGTTACCGAAACTATAAATCAGTATTGTGAGAAGCATGACGAATTTGCGTTTAAAACTGGTATAATTAAATAAGAACACTGTTATGAGAAATGTATCAGTGTTGATGGAGGTTATGTTGAAAATTAAAGCAAAAACAAAATCTTAAAACATCGTTTATCTTGGTCGGGACAGAAACTTTTCACCCTACCCTCGTAATCTTCAATTTCATACATTTAAACAAAACGAGGGTTATCACAAAATATGTGACAAATCTACTGACTTCAAACCTGTCAGCAAATTCTCAAAATTTTGATTCGAAAAGTTGAATAACAATTTGTCAATTATTATGAAATGAAACTTCATTCAATGTTACAAACAACAAAGTTATAGAAAGAAATTATAAAAACTTGAAAACTACCACGAATTGAAGCTGAACAATTCCAAGAGTTGAACGATAAGATGATGGAAATCGCAATTCGTTTTTCCACTCAAACCCTTCCGAAATCATTCAAAATACAATTGATATATCCAAAAAAATTGAGAAAAAATGGAAAAATACAAATAAATATCTGGAATAAACACGAATAAATGAACAATCAAACATTAAAAATTGTCATGGTTTTCGTTAATTACAGACGTTTAAATTTCATGGATTTAAAAAAGACGACGTTTCGGACTTACGTTATTTCTGCAGTTGACATCGACAGGCTCCTTGAGAATCTTCTGCACTCCTTTAGTATCATTCTTGATGACAGCTTCGTGTAACAGAAGATCATTCCTTTGAATAATCGCTCTGCGTTCCAATTCTTCAGGTGTCGAAGTCGGCGAAGGGCAAAAGGGCCTAGTGGTCGATTGATCGAAACTTTCGGCTGCCGAGAAACACGTCATTCTTGGTTTTTTGAGCAGAGACATTGTTAAAACTGAATTACTTCACATTCAAAAGTTTTATTCACTTATATTCACGTTAAGTCACATAGCACTTGCGTTCTATGAATAAGTTTTTGTGTTTTGAAATTCAACGTACCTGGAAAAGAGGAGGAAAGATTAGTTTTTGAGGAATTTCTTCCCATGCAATCTTAGTAACTGAAATTTTCACCTTTATCAATATCTTCAAAATAATTATGTAACTGTTAGAAAATATAAATCACACTATTAAAGAATACTAAAAGAAACACGTTAACGAAAGCAATATTTTAACACGAATTCCTACAAGTTATTGGAAATAATCGAACTACAACTGAAGCGTAGAAAATTACACATATTTTCACGAATAATTTTCGAGGCATTTGAGACCTGCACTAAACTTCAAAAGAATACTAGAGTTCATCATGCTGAAATGTGGCAAGATAGAAAATGCCCGGTAAACTCAACAAAGATTGTTGATAGCCAATTTGATGTTAAATAAATTATCTAGGGGGTCCGATATTTTAAAAATGTCCAATATGTGAGTGAATATTTTCAATGAATTCCTAAACGTTGACAATTAATGCCTGAAAAGGGAGCAATTTGAAATTTTGGGTTTTCAAACTATTGATGGATTTTCAATTTAAAATTATCTAGTGCCCTGGAGAAAATATGCAAGATTCGAAACAGTTCTTAGGTTCAAAAATTCGTTTTCGTTCAAAAATTCTATCCAAGAAACCAACACTTGTTTCTTAGAATGGACTAAAAACCAGCCTTTATTAAGATAAATTTACTAGTGACATTTGAGAGAATCTATGATCGAATGGAGTCCACTTCATGTGGAAAAAGCAAACAAAAAAAAACGAAATATCATTTCAAATTCATGGAAATCTTTCTGATGTTGATTTCAACGAAAATTACTCGTTCTTAAACTCGTTATTAAATATATGTGAAATTATTCAATTGATTGTAGCTTAAATCAATTTAACGAATGTCAATTCTCATTTTGTTCCTAAAAAACTCATTTGTGTAGCATATATTCTGATATATATTAAAATCTTGTTAGAATAATGAATAGATTTCCATATAAATGAATGTATCTCATAATTTGAAACACTCAGAAAAAATTGTTCAATTGACTCAATAATAACCTTGATAATATGTTAATACGTAAAACCTAGATTATTTTCACTTCGAATAGAGTAACTTCCTCTACTTTCTATCTAAAAAAACCTAAGCATTCCAAGTAGCGACATCCGCTTTTCCATTTGAATCGGAAAATGCATTGTGTTGTGTGTATTGTTGTATACCAACATTTCACTGCATTATCTCCATATTGCTTCCCAACAGGGTGTTATACAGTTAACCCCATCTATTAAAACACAACGTTATTTCGAGCAGAAATTTGCATCATTATGTTGGCCATATTGTACCAAGGATTTTGTATTGTAATAGACACACAAGCTGCAAGTAGGTTAATGGGAGAAATTGTATAAACGTCATTAGATTGTTAAGCTGTGTGGAATACTTTAGAGTAAACTCCAATAAAACGTTTGATTTACGTAAATTTATATTTAATAACTTTAATTGCATTGTTGTATGTAATTTCTTTTTTTTGTTAATGAAAACACTATGGAAATCGCCAGTGAAAACAAAGATTTTCAAATGAAATTGAACAATAAAATTACAAAAAATCATGTCAAAAAAAAAACGAATACTTTCGGATTGTTATTTTTTCTAGAACAACGCTGAATGAAATATAATAAAATTGTATGAAATTAACGAATACTGTCAGATTCTCAAGAAAATAAATAATCATTAAAACATTGAATGATCTTTTTTTATTAGTGCAAAGAAGTGTATTGTTCAAAGAATAAAGAGCATTTCCGAGTTGAGCTTTCTTCGATCACGAGAAACCAGTCTAAATATAAACAAGCTATCTGAAATTATTCGAATTCTTATCTGAAAAAAAAATTCTTGAATGAATTTTTCATTTGTGTTCAACTCTTGATAATGGAAAATTAGCCCGAAACATACGCCTAGCGTATCAAGGAATTCGACAGAGTTTACCAAGGTATTTTTAATCATACAGTTATTTGAGATAATTATTATTCAGCATAAATATACGACGAAATTAGTGAACATTTATATCAAACAAAAATTATTACGAGTATGGGCTTAGAATATTACATAATGGACAATTTGGCAAGCGTAGATTTGAAATTTGCGTATCTAAATAATTAAATATTCTTACCTACTGTCAATAACATAAAAACCCTAGTGTTAACACAATTCTGAACAATTTTGGTATTAATTAGACTTTATTAGTTTCGATATCAAAATTATCATATATTTCCTATTATGCTGCTATTTACAGCGCTCATTTAGCAATGTATTTCCTTCCTTGTCGAGTATTTTCCTTCAATACAGACAGTTATTATGAATCTCAAATTAATATTTTATGTTTAACAATCTAGAAACGAAAGCAAAATGCAATAACTACAAGTTAACCCAGGTTCGTCAGTTCTAGTATAATTAATTATTCCAGAACGTAAATTATCAACATCTAACGAATTGAAATTTATGCATTTCGTTATTTCATCAACTTTATTTTTTATTTTTATTTTTTAAATTTTAGTATTCTGGTATAAAAACTGAAATAAACATATCTATCCATTTTTAGATTGACATTCGAATATTCATCAGAATAACATGGGCTGGCGTAAAATAACCTTCAGTTGAATTGTTATTGAGTATTTCCAAATAATTTGAACTTGAAGAATACCATTTAAGTTCTGATGAAAAACTTCATGAAATATTTCGAAACGTATCCAAATATTTGACCATTTGATCAAATTTTCGAAAACTTGTTCAATATACGCGAGATATATTTCGGGTTGATAATCCATTATCAAGAGTTCCATAATTCTACTTGTACCACTAACTAATACGATAAATTAAATCACGAAGACTCCAGAAGAAGTGGAATTGAACATATCAAATTACTCCCTATGTTTCATCTGGTAGAAACAATATAAAATCTGTTATTTCAGTTCAGAATATTTTTATATCAATACCAGACAAGTTTTTCAAAGTTGTGCATCAAGCCAAACGGCTAGTTTGAGCTAGTTCGATTAGCTCTGTGTACGGCATCAGTAAATGCGAATTTCTAATCAGAACGGCTTGTTCTCTCGATAAGCAATATTGGGGATGCGATATTATTGGAAAACATGGCACACATTTATGGAGTTGATTAATTCATATTATCCTGTCCATACGAGAACTTGACGTCAAACTGAAGCCTTGTCTCCCATATATTGAACCAATATTTACACTCGTAAGGTCTCAGAGTAACTACGACGAGATAACTGGTTCTGACATGTTATGATACTGATGTTGCATCCCCCATGCATGAATATTCTGGAGAGTTTTTTGCGTCAGAGAAATTAATATGTTTTAAATAAGGTTTTACTCTCGCAGAAAGTGTTTTCCGACGATGAACCACGAATTCAGTTATAAACTTTCAATAATTCAAACCTGAGCAGCATTCTATGTCACGGATGTTCCTTAAGATAGGAATGGAAATGAACATATTTTTAGAATATGGTTTTTAGGAAAACTAGGAAAGTGAGACCTACAGTGGTAAAAAAATACTCGAGCAATTTCACAAAATGATAGAAAAATAACTGACAAAGAATTCTCGCTCACCTCTTGCGTAAGATCAGAATATTGATATGATTTAATATTTTTTTCATCAGTTAAAGAAAATATTTGGATTGAAATTTCTATTTGTTATCGATAACATAGGTTACTAATTGAATATTAAATATTATTTAGGACGAGGCAATCCAAAATTCAATGTCTAATTTGCAATATAGCTCTTTTATGTTTTCATTATATTATTTTCAATTATAGTAATTTTTATTCTCGAGGCTCGCAATACGAAATGCTTTTATTTATAATTTTTCAAGATCTCTCGCTAACAGTTTAGTTAATCGAAAATTCTGCAAGCCCTTTTCTAATTTTTATCAAGATATATACTTTCGTACATAAAACTACAATGCAATCATTAACACTTGATTAGTTGAAAGATATTTGATTTTTGACGATATTAACGTAATCGATAATCTGTAGTTAGGTTAACGTTATACCTGTTATTCAAATGAATCGACTAAACCAGACTCTTTGAACTATGAATATCATCCATTTAACATTTGAAATTTTAGTGCATCCACCATTTATATCAGTAGTTCGTATGTATCAATAAATATTGATGAACTTCAATGTACTTGTTCAATGACATATAGGCGAATGTTCCTGATGATAATTTCAATGATTTATCGGATTACATGAAATATCTTTCGAAGTTGTGATGATGTATATTCTTACAGTTATATCGGACCTGCTCTGAGTTAAAAATTTCTAGTTCATCCACCATTTTTCAATTTCAAATATATAATTTTTATTAAGTTAAATGAAAACAAAATTGATCAGATACAGTCTGCAAAGTCTTTGAATTCATTCTTCCCAAACTGAACAGTCCTAGTCAATAACACTCATTCCGTATTAGTATTAACAAATGTCTATGAAAACTTTGTGATTTTTTCAATCCAAAAGACAAACAATAATAATACATTTTTAGTACCAAATGAAGCGAATAAAGAAGGAATTGAAAGCCATCTGTCTTTTGCTCGATTTGAGAAGAGATGCAGATAAACCTGACCTTCTGAATTAGGTATTCTATTCTTGAACCAAATCGATAAGACTTGAAGAAGAATTTGAATAATCTAGTGTCATCCGCTATGTTCCTAAGGGTTTATTTACATTGTACGTTCAACGTTCAGAAACTGATAGGACCACAGTGGGAGCAATTCAAATGACAACTAATTGATTTCTGGGAGAAATCTCCGACACCTTCTGTGAATAAATGATGACAACTTATGTTTTCTCTGATAAATTATTGAACGAACAGGGGCTTTTCTTCATTACTGAATGGAAATAATGAATGGGTTGTATATCCATGGGTAGATTCTATGAAATTATAGGCTTGTATATGAGAAAACGAAATTAATGAATTGTTTTTGCGAGAAATATAATAAAATATATGGAAATAATCAAATCAAACAGGGACCATCTATAATGTCCAAATTAAATCAAAGTTTGTGATAGAAGAAACCAGTTTTTCGAAGTTATTCCAACTAGAATATTATGAAATGATGCATAAGAGCTGAAACATTGAAAGTGAGTTTCGAAAAGATTGCAGACTTCATCAGATTTCTTTTTCGAAAAAACATCTCAAAAACTAGTAACAAACGAAAGAACTTCGATTGAAGAATATGAAAAAAGAGATGAAGCTGTCAGTCACAAAACTGGAAGTCTGAAAAAGTTTTAATATGGAGAACTACTAAATTTGGCTTCTGAACTTGGCGTGACGATACGAGCGTGACGATGACGTCATCGATTTTAGGAATTTCAGCATGTTTTTCAACCTGCGTACTTCCTGTATATGTTTCCACCTCAAATATTCAATTCATTAATGCAATGGGTATTTAATAACACATCCTATGCATTTTATCGTCTGTTATACAAAGCTTTTTCGAATTTAACGTTTTTTTTTCCAGCAACGTAGAGTTTCAAATTAATTACAATGTATTTTCAAGAGATAATTTACCCGAACTCTTATTATTGATGCAAATTTCACCGGTTTCATGTTTGCGTATTCCATTTGATATCTTTGAACAGTGCATTATTTGAACCCTTAGGCAAGAATGAATAAAACATTAGAATTGAGAAAAAACATCCGCATCACAAAAAATTTTAAAGTATAAGAAATATCGAAGTTTGAATAATACGATAATTCTCCTGAAAATGTCCTGAGCTAATGAAACTTATTGAACTCATGCATTTGTCTTCACTTTATTCAATTTATCCCTGTATCATTCCTTTTCTATAATAACATTAACATTTTGAATAACATCATAATATTAAAATTATAATGAAAAGAATGAGCAGAAAAAATGTTTCGAATGATGTAGGCAGGTGGATATGTATTTTTATAAATATGACTCGAATTCCAGTGGATATCCGAATAATTATCGAGAGTTTTATCGTAAATTTTCACAAAGTCTATGAGATAAGCGAAAAGATAAGCAATTCAGAACATCTGAATCAATTTGATATTTTCCAACAATTTCGAGTATAAATTTTTTCATATTTTGCAAGTACTCAAAGACGTCAAATCTTTGCTCGGTCTGAATATTCAGAATGCACGTGGGTACTTAATGTGCAATAGAAAAATAGAGAATATCACAATACTTCAATATTTTCAATTATTCCGAAATCGATAATTTTTTTTGCATCTGTGAAAACAAAATAGATATTTCACGTTATTTTCCAATCACTTGTTCGAATATAACAATTTATCATGACACAGAATCTGATACAGATTTGAATAAGTTTCATTCCTTAAAGTAACCGGGGGTTGGCAAATAGTAGCGAATATTTTTCAAAAAGCTGCAAGAGGTGAAATTGTAAAATAGGTCAGACGAAAACAAACCTTTTATGCAATGAAAAACATTACGTCATCTCAACTAGAACTGAAACATTTAATCATGTGTCATAGTAAAGGGGAGACTTTAAATGCATGCAAATGAAAAACAGCGTGTGGGCAGTATGCAGTATAGTTCCACCATAAGGCCTGTATTTAACTTTTATTCTTACTTGAAGAATGGGAGTTATATTCAAACTGTTTATCACACCTGTGAATTTTATCTCGATTAAATTTCGAAATTAATTGGAAATAATAGAAAAAACTGTAGTAAATTGAGATAATTACAGATATAAAACATTGCGGTATGTTCTAAAATAGAATTATCTCTTCTGGAAAACTTTTCTGGCCTTTTAACCTCCAAAAATGAGAAATATAATACAAAAATTTAGTATTCGACGAAAAAAAGTGTTGAAACTTTTTTATGATTTTTCGTTTTCTTATAAAGAGCAGAAAGAATTTCCATTTCTTCTTGTGAATGTTTCTTTTTTTTCATAGCTTCAAGACTATAATTTGCTTCTGTATATTCTCCAGAATTTTTCATTTAATTGTAGAAATAATATAAATGTCCCATAATGTTTTTCATGAGATAAAAAGCAGTGCTATATCACTTTTATTTTCCGAAATCAAAGATTCAATAGTTCAAATTATTATGATTATTCCGAATTGTAGAAAAACTTATTGAGTTATTAACAGACCATACAAAATTTAATATAAACAGTATAACCCCATGAATCCAAATGATACTGACAAAATAGTTGATTATCTCTTATTAAACAAGTGATTTTTGCGAAGGTTTGTTTTTACGTAAACGAGATGACAATAATAAATGACAACCATTTTCATTGTTGAAAATTAAATAAATGTGAATGAATAAACTAATAAAAATAAATGGATTATAGTAATCTGCAAATAAAACATTTCAATGCTCCGATATGTGTTAGAAAAATAAATTATTATCCAAAGTCTCATTTTTATTACATTATCTTCTCGTTCCATTCGTTTTAAAAATAAATATTTTTCTCGATCAGTTGCACTGATCATATGATTTTATTTGTACAAACGATATGAATCAGAATATATTTGTGAATGCTTAGAATATTGAGAGGAATCCAAATAGAATTAAAAATTAGATGGTTTATAATTAAATGACACTGAGATGACATAATGGAAAGAATGACAATGATAGAATCATCAAGTTAGCTGAAAGTACAATTATCTAAGGATTCTGGAACTTAGCAAAAACTCAGAATGTATCGGAAAAACCTGAAAATAAAATAAAGCAGAGCTAAGAAAAACTTGAACTTCATTTTATGGCTTTACCTACATGCAAAATTTCGAGAGTAGAACATTATAACGCTGAAACAGAAGGAAACTTTTTTTGTTTTATTCACCCTATCCCAGGACACTCTTCATTTACAAGGTGTTACGTGACCATGCGGCAAAACTACCAGGTATATACTCAAAATTTTCGGTCCTTCGATTACTTACTAAAAGCCTCTTTGCTCAGAAGATATATGCAAATAATATTGTCAACTACCATATTAGATATTTATCGTTAGAATAACCATGTTGGTCAGATGAAAATCTGACGAAGTATGTGAAAATCGTTTCCAACGGCAGTCTTCTTCAATCTTTGAGTTGAAATTGTGGGTAACTACCTAAGTTACCTGGACCAATATTACTACCAGCCCTCGGAATAGACGTTGAAGTAACGCCATCTATGTTTCTGGAGGTTGTAACATACGTAACAAACACTGGAATTTGGTTTGTGCACGATACTACATCATATCATTACATGGCTAGCGATTTCTTAACATCAACATATGAAGATAACTGAATTGGTCTAGACCTTCTCGTATACCACACCTAATCCCTTTGGGTTATTTCTTCTGAGGATCTCGAAATGGTCAGATACGCTACTCCAATGAAGAATTTCGGCTTTTCGTGAAATAAGACAATGTATGACGTACATCATTAAGAAAGGACCTTGTTTCTTGTGATTGACAAGATTCGAGAGAGTTATTTCGACAAATGCCTGCATATTGAGCAACACTATCAGTAGTTTTCAATACAATACTGTTACTATAAAAAATTTTGTTCGCCAAAACACAAACATCATCATAGAAAGTAATATTTCCGAATTGACAGAGAAATAACTTCCTGAGTTTTTGCTGCATGTTAAGTTAACAACAATTTGTTAACTCAGTTTTCATCGAGACCTGATATTTCTGTTACTGCTTTGAGTATCATTTCCATTCGAAATACTTGACAGGCAAGAGAAAATACATGTAATAAAGGTGTAAGGCCTTCTCAGTTTTCCTGGTATAACAAAGTCTTAGCGTATACTGCGTGAAGTGATTTGGAGAAATCGTGATTACGTTGAGAAGCTTCCCAGGCTGAAACAATTTGTCATGATGTCCCTTGAGGTGAAACATTGAACAGAATAACCCACCCGGGAAGAATATCTCAGAAGTTACGGTAACATGGAAATGGAACCATGAAACTTGAGCTTCAGTAGAAACAGAAAATATATAAAGCAAGATAGGCTCGACTGCAGTCATTTCAAAATCTCATTTCGAAATTCAAGAAATTTATATCTTGGTTACTGAAATGAACTGAGATCTTTTGAGGTCTGTAGAATATTCAAAATTCTCGTTTAATACTCTATGTACTGATAATTTGTTTATTTCGGATATAAATCTGAAATCCATGAAATATTTTGAATAATTCAGAGATTCCAATAAATATGTCTTTTTTTCATTCGAATTGATTTAAACATTATCATTTAACATATTATTACATATTGTTTGGAAACAATATGTAATAATATCTGTAGAAAAATTACTTTTCACTGCGATAGAATGCATAATTATGAAACGTATTCAAACCTTTGTTTTTCATCACCTATGAATATTTATGAAAATAAAAAGACATAAACATGGAACGTGCACTTTCATATTGTATGGATTTAGTAGTTATTTTAGATATGAATACGTTCAATCAAGGTGCAGCTTATTAAAGTAGGGATGAAAAGGGTGCAGGCTTATTTCTCAGTAATGGATTTTTTCTGTGTTTTGTCTGGTTGTTGTTTACGACTTCTAATTGGATTGGTTTTGATAGATAGATTAACAGGAATATTTATATTGAATATTGAATCAGTTTTTTCGAATGTTTTCTAAGGAGACAAAAAAAGTACAGGTGGGAGTGCGAGTGGGAGTTTGCCCCCCCCCCATAGCTTCCCTCATTTAATTGTCTGCATGTTAAGTTATGTTAAGAGGAGGCATTTCTAACAATTGCCCCCTCAAAGCTAACCTCATTTCAAGAACAAGACAAGAATGGTAGGAATAGTATCATTAAATTCCTACCTCCACTTCTTTCGAAGGTGTTTTTGAAAAAGCTGCAGGTGTGGTTTTATAATAGTAATACTGTGGAAATGTTTATTTATTCTATCACAATTATTTATTCTATCTTCTTTGTTTTTAAGATAAAGAGTATATATATTATTATCGTCACATAATGATGAAAATATGTTTAAATAACAATTTTCGCTTTATTTTGACTGAGGAAGCTCCCTTAATTTCTGGCATTTTTATGAAACACCCTGTATATCTGAATAATGAAATTTCAACAATTCTTTTCATTCGATAACGTTTAGAACGAGAAATATCGCAAACAAATTATTGTGCCTACATTATTAGAATCAGGAAGCGAGATAAACTTAAGAAAACAGTATTCAAATTTAACTGAGCAAAAATTAATAATGAAATTATTGTTTTAAAAATCACTGTGCAACGCATTGATGATATCATAGAAACAATTAGTAGAAATGATTAAACGAGATAATCTGTAAATGTGTACATTACTAATACATACAATGCCAGGCATGTTATCACAAAATCTGTTGTTTTCATTATCCACTTGATGTACTTCATCTTTTCAATTTTCTAACCAGAAATACTGAGGTTTCGACCATAGAAGTGTCCAGATTATAGAAACTGGACGCCGCAAAGTGTTCCCAGAATGTCTAACAAGTAAGTTAAATATATATGAATAACGGAAATATGACATTTATATTGACAGTACAAAATAATTTTTCTAAAAGTTTGACATTTAAAATTGTTTTTCACATGATAGAAAATAAATACAAGGTGTTACAAATGAAAATAATGTTTTCGAAGGATACTATTTTTCGTTGAATTCGAATTTTTCCTATAAGTGTAGTAAAAATAATAACACGCATTTTAGCATTTGAATACTATCTTGACGTAAAATACAATTCAATACGTCCTCATGAGTTGGGTACACCACTCTTTAATTTAGAATAACTTCTTTTTGCAATGAATAAGAACTACAAAGCGAGGTGAAATATTATAAGCATATAAATCTTGATATTCCTACTATGCAATCTTTAGATCTTCAAGTACTGCACTTGCAAGAATTTGACTTTTAAAATCCTATGCCAAACAAACTATCAGTGACCATAAACGACTCGTATCATGGAGCCCCAAAAAAAAATCCCTTACATGAGTTTTCTAAAGATAATTCCATATAAATTCCTGAAGATTCATCAAATGATATTGAAAAAATGTTTTAACCTCACTGAAAAAGAATTTTATCAATTCAAATTATGGAGTTATCGATGGTTTGAATACTTTTATAATTTTAGATGAAGTTTTCTTATTTTAAATATTTGAATTGTTATAAAACGTTCAGTTTATCAATGTTAATATTCTGACAATAAATATTTAGGAGAAAACAAGGAGGAAATTATTATCATTAAGTTCTTGTAGAAGAAGAATGTTGAGTTTTGTTCATTCAAGTTTTTATTGAGCAAAATAATTATTTTGTCGATTAGTGTTTTTCTCAAAGTCCTCATTCCAAAAGAAAAATATTGAACACTAGTGGCATAACTATCTATAATATTGTACGTGAAATTTCGATTTCAATGATATCGAGTGAAGTGGAAGATAAAATGACAAATTTTGGAATTGCCAGTTGATAAACTCAATATGTTGATAAATAAAGGATTTTAACGCATTCAAAATCAAGTATAGTGTGATTATATAAATATAACGTGAATCAAAAAATTTCAACCATGGAAAAGTTTATTGGATATTATAAATTACATCTCGAAAATGGGTCAGTATCCCGAAACTTATGTCGAATGTATAGAAACATCAGTGGAATTCACCAGAATGTTTTAAGTTACACGATAAACTCAGAATACGCTTCATCAAATTAGAGAATCGTCAAAACATTTCCTTTTGTTGAAATACATTGAAAACTTTTTTCAACATAACAAATACGAGAATCTATGAGTCATATAAGTCTATAACATAAACTTCTGAATGAAAATTTAAACACAAAAGCTTTCTAGCAATAAAATTGAATTTAACGCTAATGAAGCATGATAAAATGACATAAAAACTTTATAAAAAACTAACGCATAAAAAGATCGTAAGATAATTTTGAGCTGTGGAAATTCACAAGATAAGTTCCCCTACAATTCAAGAAATATACCTTATCTATAGTTGAATACTTTCTGATATTGAAACCTACAAAGCGTGTTGCGTTTGATTATGATAAGTTTATCAGTATGGTTAGAACGTCGATCCAAAACGATCTATAATGAAAATTATATTTTCGACATAATAATTATGATATTTCTCAAAGCAACGTACGAGATTTCAAAAACCCTTTGAAGTAGTAAAAGTTCTACAAAGCTATTATACAGAGAATTTATACATCAAATGTGGAGGAAATTGAGTGTGAAAACTAATTAACGACCTTTTCACTTTGTGTATGAGAACCTCGCAACATAGTGGGATTTCCTTTTTATGTATGACAGAATTTTCCAATAAGTAATAAAAATTTTTCGATTAATACCTATGCGATTTATTTCGAACTTCATCGAATAGTTTCGATAAAAAAATGAAGAAAACTCTAGATGAACTTTGCAGTTACTTTTGAAACACTTGATCGATATTCCAATTTTCCATGATTTTTTTTATACTATTGCAAATTTTCTTTGACAACAGAAAAACTCGAAATTAAAATGAAACTCAACTATTAGATAATATTATCGAATTTTTGATAATGAATTAATAGTTTTGATAATAATAGGTATATTTCTTCAAAAATTTTTAATACAACGTGTACCATAACAGTGAAGAAATAAAGTCAAGAAGAGAAGACGAAAATATGAACTAATAAAACAATCAATATCAACAATATACAGAGCAATTGAAAATAAAAATCTATCCATTATATCTTTGATACTTATAACATAGAAACAATTATAATATTCATCATTCAAAATTTGGCTTCAAGATATTTGTCAATAGGCATGATGACAGTTTTTGAAAAACTGTATACACCTATAGTGTCCACAAATATATACTATTTACAATAAATGAGATATTTCTGAAGAAATATTTAGAAAGAAAAGAGTTTGGTGAGAAAAAAATGCAATTGAAATATAAATTACATTAACTCATTACCTGAAACGCTTGTCAGCGTCATGGCGTCGCTTGTGACGTCATGTTTGAGTAAACTAAACACTAATATGAATTCGAAAGTGTATAAGTGGTGTGGGGTCCCCCAGTGTGAGAACACATCCATAAAAACTCCTTATGAGTTTTTGTGTTTGTTCCTCAAAATAAAACAACACGAAACAAGTGGCTTAAACTTGCAAGGCGAGATTCAATTGCAATTTTGTCCAGTGTTCACCTTTATTTTTGTGAAAATCACTCTTAAACTCATTTGTTTCGTAGATTCTAGTATAGTATATAATATTTGGTAATAAAATTTGTACGAGGTCTAAATGTAAAAATATAATAAACAATCTATTTCGAAGTTTAACCTCGAAATTTCATCTCATTGGTGTTATGTTACGTATTTTATTCAAATTTCAGGTACCAAATGTCATGTATAATTATATAATAAAAATAAAAATAAAAATAATAATAATAATATGGAATATAATAGCGTCATCGCCATCGCATTATGAAAACAAATTTCATTAACATAACCCTAATAATAACCTAATACATTACATACCAAGTACATTGTGAAAATTATAGTTCAGAAAATTATTTCATAACAGAAATTATAATTTTTTTGATTATTAATAATATACTTATATGGAAGTTTTAACATTGCTCAACAAAAGTCTTCATTTGATGCCAAAAACTCTCCCAACATTATTATGTCGATTCTAGGCAAATTAGCGCTGTTTGCCTCAGTAAATCCTAGATCCATGACTCGTTTTATTTTATATTCGATTTCAATAACAGTCACACTCAAATAGTGGAATTTAATAACACAATTAATAAATAAAAACACAGTCGTAATGGAAGTCAACAATACGAGATGTGACGTTGGTGTGCGTTTACTCAAAAGTGACGTCATACGCTCCGATTGGTGTTTAAGATATCACGGCGGATTGCCCTATTTCGTAATTTTATTTTATAAAAATAAATATTAATCGCAATCTTAATAAAAAAAATCAATGCGTATTTTATACCCTGAGCTTCAAGTTATATTCAATAAATATAGTATTTTAATATTTTACTGTCGACTGTATATTACTGTCATCATAGCTATTGAGTACAGTTCGATCTCAATTAAATATTGCTTAAACACCCTCCTGAATGATTTCATCTTTAGTGGCTTCCGGATTTCTGGAAGTTTGTTGTAAAAAAGTATAGAATCAAATAATGGACTTTTTTCGGATAGACTGAGGTGGTGCTTCGGCATATTTTAATGCAGTCCTGCTATTGCGCTGGTATTTATCGGCAGTACCTGGATTCTCACGTAGAAACATGACACCCTCAAAGATATACAGAGCGCCTACCGTGAGAACATCAAGTTTCCTGAAAACCCCCTACAACTTTCTTTGGGAGACATATGGAGAATGTTTTTGATTGCTCTCTTTTGTAATTTTTGAAACCTCTGGAATTCACTACTGCTGCCCCAAGCAATAATGCCATATCTGAGCAATAACTCCATATTTGCGTAGTAAGCCATCTATGTATGTTTTGGCCCAATAGTCTTCTCAAGACACACAGTGCGTAACACGCTTTACCAAGTCCCTTACATAATTCGTATATATGACTTGTCCAAGTCAAGCTGTCGCCCAAAAATTTTGCTTCCTTTTCTAGTATTATATCGTTGCTAGTATTGGTCAATATTTGTAAATATCTAATCATTGCTGCAGAATGTTTCGTCTTAAATATCAGGAAATGCGTTTTCGAATTGTTTATAGTCAAGCCATTGGAAATAAACCATTCTTCTACTCTTCTCATAAGGTTTTTGACTTCCTGATGCATTGATTCTAGACTGCTCGAGTCTAATAGCATAGTTGTGTTATCTGCATAACTTACCAAAAGACACATCTGGCCTATACTATCTACCAGGTCATTAATGTAATCACAAATAAAATCGGCCCTAGTATACTCCCTTGAGGAAGGATCGGACAAATAATACCTGCAGTTGTCTTTTATAACTTCCACAATCTGAATACCATTTGATAAATACGAGTTCAGCCATAATAGGGGAATCCCCTGACTGCTAACGTCTTCAACTTTGTCAATAAAATTTTATGATTAACACTATCAAATGTGTCGTTGATTCAAGCAGAAATACGCTACCAAAGTTTCGGCTATAATTGATGTGATTAAGAAGTAATATTATTTTATGTCCACATCTCATTTATTTGAGTATATTATAGTGGCTCTTCACGTGTTCATCAAAATATACAGATAATTGAAAACTGTTCATGATTTCAAAAAAATTATTTGTTCCCAAATTTTCGTTTATCGATTTCAAAGTTCATCTTCAATGTGAAAAATTGATTTTATCAAAAACTCAGAGGAATTATTGAAAAATTGGTTACACTCAAGTTTACTTCATTCGTATTTCGATATATTTTAAGGGCAAAAATCTAGTCGTTGCAAATCGGCAATAAAGAAAGTTATAAAGCCTAATTTTGTTAATTGAAAGGCTTTTAACAAAATTACGAATTATATAATTTTTCATATATTCGAGTGAAAATTTCAACGGCTACGAAATCACCAATAAAAAGAAAAAGTAACTATAGAATTCAAAACTCCGAATTTCAACAGATTTTATATCCAATATCATGAATTATTTTATCCCGCTTCTATCTCAGTCGTTTTGAACACTTGACAATTGATTTGTAGCCCGAAACCTAAGCAAAGTGCTTGATGCTGATTTTTCGCGGTTTTCCATCTGCATATGCAGTCAAAGAAGATCAACAATAGAACTAAAGAGCCATTTAGGATATGACCTGGTGGAATATGTGAATTAAATACGTATTTTAACCATCTTCCACGTCTAAATTGTTTACGGTATTGAAGGTTAAGTAATCATCCCACATCCTATTACCGTAAACTGATTAGAACACGAAATTCTTAATTTCATCAGTGTATTACTCGATTATTATTTCTCGAAAGAAGGAAATAACGTCACCATTTATAAAATTAGGAAAGTGGAAGGTACACAGAAATTGGACAAGGCGACAGGAGCGTGCGCCATTCGTTCAGTTTGTTCACCTTTTAGCGTAAATTCCAAGTTACTCGTAGTGTGAATAGTTCGTCTGTTGTCACTTTCAATCGAACTGTAAATAGTGTTTTTTTAACCTGTGTTGACAAGATAAGTGTCAAATACAATGAACAAAAGATTGAAGACTGATGAAGATCAACACTATGTTATCAAGAATTCAGAGACAGTAGAGAATAACCATAAAGAATTATCGCAAAGGTTAGACGTTCATTTTGGACGAAGTTAAGAGTGGGATTTCTAATATCTTCAATTTCTATGGTGGTCTATGTCTCCATTCTATTAAATGTACGAGGTGCTGTCGAAAATAACACGGATTAACAGTTTTTAGCTGAACCTCGTAACTGTAAATAATTTATTGGAGTTACTCAATACTCCTCTGTGATATTTTGAGTATAACGAAACAATATCGATAATATTATCGCGATAAATATATTAAATAATTACGCAAGTACTCACGATGATAAAAAAACGAGTACCACTCAACAAATACAGATAATTATTTTTTATGTAAAGTAACAGCCCGTTTTGAATAAGGTCTGAACATAGTGAAGAAAAAAATATAGAATATCAAAAGTGAAGACGGAAAAATCAGACAACGCTAAAAACACAAAATATTAAGAGCATTGAGGATATATAAGGAAGTTTAAAGAAGTCAATCTGAAATAATACAACGAATTGCATAATCGAATTTATATAATTAGCTATTATCGAAATTTGAACGACTTTCAGGCGAATGGTCCGTATTCTTATGTTCATCTTGTGAAAATCTTAGGAATATTTAATAGTGTTGGCGTTTACTTGATGTCAATCCATTCTAATTGAGCATAAACTTAAATGCAAAACCTGAACTTATGATTTACACTTTATTGACTACATTCTGTAAGCATCTGAAGAAGTCGTTTGTAACGACGAAACGCGTCATGCTATGTAGTCAATAAAGTGTAAATCATAAGTTCAAGTGTTTGAATTTAAGTTTATATTCAAATCTTAGGAAGTTAAGTTTCAGTAATTCAATGATACAAATGGCTGTGAATAAATAACATTATTCTTCTTAAACTCTCACTATCTTGAAATAAGTTAACAGGTTATCGATGGAGAAAAATACGAAGTACTTTTTTTGATATTCAAGACCGCTATTTTCGGTATATCGATTTTTTTTACTGATGAAGATCAATATGAAAAAAACGAGAGATATTCTATTTTTATCAGTAGCGAAATAAATAGTGAAATAGGAATTTTGGAAAAACAACTTCATCTGATCCACTGACTGAAACATTGTGATAAAATTATTTCGTCTTCGTATATAGATGTTGGTAAATAAATACAATTGTGTAGTACCTACACGCATTTTTTCTATTTTGGGGAGATATTATGAACTCATCAACAAAAACATTTGGACGGAACTTGAACGTTTTTATTTGTAGACATTGATCAAATGGAATTGTACGTGTACAAATATTATATTTTCATCGCATAAAAGGTTGGGAAATTAGAGAAACGAAGTCGTTATGTTTGCTTTTACATTTGTTAATGAAATCTATGTCTGAAAATTCCTTCGAAAATGCTTACTTTATATAAAACTTATGAATATTCACAGTATCAAAATAGATTTTTAATTGTGTGAAGATATCAATCAATAAACAGTTATTTGAACAATGATTAGGAAATCTACGAAAAATGTGGATTTTATGTAATTTATCAATATAAAACTCGATGTCTTTCATTATTTTTTAATTATTTTATCGTCTGATATATTTTAACGATTTATTTTTCATATAAGTAGAAAGAAATGAGAGTTGATACACAAAATATTTGTTGTATGTTTAGTATGTTGCAGTATTTAATTTTATCCAATTATTATGTATATTGTTGCCCCCCATATGATTTAATTCCTTTTTTGTTTCCGTAATATTGTCAGTAATTTATATACATATAGAAAATGAATGAATTTCAGCAACATATATCGTTATATGTTGACTAATTTGAACACTCTAATTTTCCAGAGAATGTTCGTGTTCTGCATTAAAAATTGAAGCACTTACTTCACCAATCCAACACGGCGAAGGGCCACATTGGGACCAAAAGAAAAATGTTCTCTACTTCGTGGATACTTTCCAAGCTACGGCATATCGATTGAAACTGGACCCAGCTGGAAATAAATTAGAACATCAGAAACTTGGTAAAGAAATGGTATACCTACTGGTATTCAAATTGGAAATTTTTCTCGACATCAGTCTACTTCACGCACTTAATCTACATCTGGTCGCATATAATATAACAACTAACAAAATTTAATGTATATGTTGCACAAATATTTTCATTTCGAAAATTTTGAATAATTTTTTCTGTAGCTTCGAAATTATTCAAAAATTCGTCTACGAAGGTATTGTATAAGGTATATTGTCTTGGACAGCCGAGATCTGGAATATTAAGGATTTAGGGATATCAACTAAATAAACTATACAAAAAGAGACAAAATGTTTAGCTTCTCAAAGTATTGAACAATTTCCTGACGGGTTCTTCAAAGTATATTCCATCATAAAATGCGAAATCACAAAATTTCAAGTTACATCATCAATAAATAACTCGAAAAAGAGAAAAGAAGTTACCTAATAAAAAAACAAACAATAACAAAAAAAGAATTCCGAGCAATAAAAAGACTTACCACCATCTAATAGCAAAAAATTGCCAAGAAAAACAAAGATTTGAGAATTTAAGATACAATTTTACTTGTAATTACCTATTTCAACAAATGAAGTGAAGCACTACGAGACCATTAACCTCAGGTACTTGTATGTTAGTTGAAACAACTGAATTTCATTTCAATTGATTTCTATAGATGCTAGGAATTTAAATGAATACAAAAAAATATAATTAAATTATATGTTTATATAATTCATACATTTTTTCTTCTTTTCCATTTTCACTTATTCTTTGTTCTTGATTACATATGTCTTTTTTAGATTAATTGTATATTATTTTCGATTTTTTGTATCATTATTTTGTATCGGACTACTTGGAAACAAGCGTAATCGTTCGATATATTCAGAAAATAATTTGGATTTTTCTCATTTGACATGTTAATTTTCTCGGAAAATCGGCTTTATATATCATTAGTTCTACTCTTTTTGGGTTTTAGGGATACTCCATACAAAAATAGAACAGTGCTAACATCTCTTTATCTGCATTCATTCAACGATTCCTAACTTTTTTATTGACTCAATGAACCTTGATTTGATAAAATTGAATATTTATACCTCATCGCTTTTGCTTTTCATCCTATAATCAAGGGGGTGTTTTTCTCGGATCAGATTACGTTTTTCAATTCGAAATTATATCTCATTCATAAATACCGGACTTTTCGATCTTAGTTTCCGAAAATCTCATTCATAAAAATATTATTCATTTTCGAATTCAAGTAATATATTATTTTGTATAAAATTCAGTAGAGTTTTCTGTTGGAGGAACGAAATTTCAAAAAAAAATTAACAATGTAATTTGAGATTTTTAATCTTCTATGCAATCATTAAAGGGATGAATGAGTGTACGTTTACCCTTACAAGGGTTCATCAACTCCCTCAAGGGTAGTATCGAATACCGAAGTGTGACTTGACTACAATAAATTATACCGTCAAATTACAGAATTTTCTTTGTGGAGTGAGCTCAATCCTTGTTACTTTGTTATGACGGCGTTAAATACTTCTGACATTGAGGGTCTACTCCATTAACACAGAGTGTCTTCAATGTTTTAATGGGCATAGGACGGAGAAAATAGAATTTACTTTGTACAAACAGAGGGGAAGTTTTCGAGAGCTCCTGAGGAACGTTTTCGAGCAGAAATTCTCGATTGAGAGCCAGGATAATTGTCAGTCGTTTCGAATACATTTAAAGCGAGAAAAGCTGCACTGTGTTGGGTTCATTTCCTTTGAATATAGTTGGGAATATCATCTTTATGTTCTCATGGATAAACGAACTATAAATTATATTAACATTTGCTGTTTCAAGCTCATTGTCCACGAAAAAAATCCTGAATTGATTGTCTTTTGATCGTGTTCAGAATTGAAATAACTAACTGTTTAAGGAAGTTAATTGTTTTACCGTTTTCAGAAGGCAGAGATTCGATTGGAATTATCGTACCTATAAAGAATACCATAGATGAGTTTGTAATAGCAGCAGATAGATATCTCTACAGACTCACCTGGAGAGATTATGAAAACGAAATCGTGGGTTTGACTCAAATAAAAATGGTTGATGAGGAAAAACACAAAAATCAGTTCAATGACGGGAAAGCTGATGCTAAAGGAAGATTGTGGATTGGTAAGTACCACATAGATCGCAAATTTATCGAGTACATAAAGTATGTAAAATTTTGCAAAATATTTTAGCATCAAATCAAACCACCAACATTAATTGCGTAGTCTGTGAAAATCGATATAATTATAATTTGATAGAGTTGCATGTTTTTTTTGTTAGACATATTTTGGCCGGGCGAAACATGAAAGTCATGCTGATCGGAATAGTTGTGAACTTCCACACTGGTTTCTACACACGCTTGTTTTGGATCAGCACCAAGTAATGCTCTTTTTGTTAAAACAACAGTTCATTAAAGTCCAATTACAAACGTTCGCATGGGGAAAGAATTCACTGTACTCAGCAGGTTTTTCAGCTGTTGGTCCCAACAGTCCTTCGAAGAGTTATTCGTTTGTTGATAAATCATCCACTCGTAATTTTTTCCGTATTATTTCGTCGACTTGTTGATATGTACTGATAGACTGGTTGTCTTGATTATACATCTTTTCATCTTTGGAATCAATTCCTAAATGTTGTTATTTCATCCCTTGTATAATGTGTTTTGGAGCCATTGGAGCAAGTTGTGCTGATTCATCAGTTTATCAAGGTCCAACTGTATTGAATATGAACTTAAATTCAAACACTTGAACTTATGATTTACACTTTATTGGCTACATAGCATGATGCGTTTCGTCGCTACGAACGACTTCTTCAGATGCTAACAGAATGATGAAGTTGTTTGTAACGACGAAACGAGTCATGCTATGTAGTCAATAAAGTGTAAATCATAAGTTCAGGTGTTTAAATTTAATAAAACAATTGTTAAACTGATTTACACTTATATTAAAAATAATACTGCATGACGTACGTTTCGATGAGATTCACCTTTTTCCTACGTGCAGACTAATTAGTCTGCACGTAGCATTTGAAAAAGGTGAATCTCATCGAAACGTACGTCATGCAGTATTATTTTTAATATAAGTGTAAATCAGTTTGACAATTGTTTTATTATGTTTATCGATTTACATCAAGTATAGGCCTCAGCAATTATTAGTTTAAATTTAAGTTTATATTCAATTATAATGGATTAGCATCAAGTAAACGCTAACACTATCAAATATTCCAATGGTATTAGTTATCATGCCGCCAATCAATTCACTGTGCTCGATTAGAGTTTCTGCTCTCACTGCCACAATCGTTCAACGAGTTCTTTCTTTGTTACGTGTTCAAAATCATTCGCCAGACATTGCATCTTTGAGACCAATCAATTGATGGTATAACTTCTCTCCTTCCATGAAATTTGAGGGTTTATTTTGGGTTATATGGATTTTAGATTGAAACTATCGTATTCTGTCAGAATTGAAATTTTTTTCTGTATCGCAACATAAGCATTGATGTAATTTTGAGGTTAGGTCAAGAAAATATGATGGATTTTCAACTATTACTTGTTTGAATGTTCTAGTGTGAGTAAACAGCAGATCACAATGAATCGAACCTTACGTTTAAACAATATAAAAATTGATCTAGGAGGATATTCTTTGAATATCCTTATGTTTATTTAAGTGTTCATATGTTATCGTTTTCAGGTACATTGACCAGAGAAGAAGATTTATCAGTATCAAATAATGGAGGTGCGTTATATCGATTCGATGGTGGAAAACTTGTATCCAAACAGATCGATAATACGAGTATAAGTAACGGAATTGCTTGGTCAAGTGACAATACTCGATTTTATTTTGTAGATACTGAAACAAGAGATGTCATAGAATATGAATACGACTCTCAGAGCGGCGAATTAGGTAAGTATTTTTAAAACATCGCTATCGTTCAATGAAGATGCAATGCAGTTGCCTTCAAGATGAGAAATTGTTCATCCTGAAAAGAGAGCCCTAGATAATAATAAAGATTAACTCATGAAATAATTTGAATGTATCTCTCTAGTAATGATAGCATAAGGCCAATTGTATTAGGACATTGAAGATATCGTGATATATATGTTGAACATTCATTTAGAAACAGATTATCACGAATACCAGTCAATAGTACACGATCCTTCAATAGTTTTCAATTGATATGCAAAAAGAAATAAGGTTTTTTCAGAATCTACAGTAAGGCTTCTATAAAATTTCAATACTTTCGTGAAAGGCACGGAGGTTTCGCTTATCTTTTGGTGAAACATTATATAAAAACCATAAATTAAAATTGACACATTTAGCATATTTTTTTATTATTTGATAGTGTTGGCGTTTACTTGATGTAAATCCATTATAATTGAATATAAACTTAAATTCAAACACTTGAACTTATGATTCACATTCTGTATTCATTTACATTATTCTTTATGCATCTGAAGAAGTCGTTTGTAACGACGAAACGCGTCATGCTATGTTGTCAATAAAGTGTGAATCATAAGTTCAAGTGTTTGAATTTAAGTTTATATTCAAACATTCAGCTTATGTTTCACTACATATTTTGTGAAACTTAAGCCAATTTAATTTATTGTTTTTAAAAGCTATCGCTTTTTAAGGAAAAGCAAAGTTTTATTCCATTTGAAGGACCATCCACATATAAAAGGTGCTCTTGATGGAATGACGATTGACAACAATGACAATTTATGGATAGCACTTTTTGGGGGACATGGGGTAAGATATATTATAATTTTTAACGGGACTTTTGTTTTCTGAAACTCACAAAAGAAGAAGAAATAGAACTGAAGCAAGTTCAGTGATAAACTTTCGTTGCATAAATATTACCACCATAAAAATAAATAAAAAATGGGAAGTAATCAACAGAAACATTACATGCGAGTAGAAAAAACGTCGAAACGGAAAAGGAACTGATAACTTCATAGCAGTTTGGAGTATCGATTAGGTACATATCATAAATGTTTGGATGTTTTTCAGGTTATCAACGTTGACGGAAAAACTGGAGAGCTTCTCAGATTTGTGGAACTTCCGGTTTCATATTGCACATCCGCTTGCTTCGGCGGACCTAATCTCGATATCTTGTACGTAACAACTTCAAGATTGAAACTCAATAAAGAACAACAGCAACAAGAAGTTAAAGCAGGATGCGTTTTTGCCATAAAGAATTTAGGAGTCACTGGACCTGCACCATATGATTGTGTTCTATAAATGAGAACCTTTGAATTAATATTGCTATATCAAACGTGAATCAATTATTATTTACTATGCAGTAACCGTCAGTCCTTATGTCTAACATGTATTTTAAACAATAAATATTATGGATTATGAACGCTATTTCAATCAGTGATGTTGTGTTTTGATCAAAGCGAATTATACACACTAGTTTCGGATATTACTGTTATGAGCATCTCCAGGCAGGATTGAATATGAAGAATGTCTTTGAAAAGTAATCTGTATTCATACTTCATACATTAAAACAGCCCATTTCTAATTATTCGACCTGAATATTGAATATTCGAACTGAAAATTAGTTATTATTAACTGGGATGCATTTTTCTACGTTTAATTTTTGGTTCTTCATATGTATGTTTGTTGAATTTTATATTTCCTTCGTTGAAGCTGTATTAGAAGTATCAACTACAAATATATAACGAAAACTTCTGAAAAGTATTAAATTTCAGAAAATAGCTAAATCTTTTACAATGTCCGGCAAAATTTGTGGAATATAACATAATTTTTTTTTCAAATTCAATGTGTACTTGGTATTTCGAATTTACACATCTTTCATAGTTAAAGGATCAGGAAACAGAGTTTTCTCGGAGTAGCTCGGCATGAAATGAAAAAACGAATAAGTGACAAAGGATTTGTCTCGTGAACAATCCACGTTTTTCGCAAGATTTTCCCAACAAAGTTATCTTTACGTAAGAGAGTATATTAGGTCTATATATTACGTCTGTGTGGGAAAGATTGAAAGGAAAAACAACATACATATACAACAAAGAGTGGAGAGAGGTACATTTTCATGATTTATTGGGAAGCAGACACGGAAATGTGGAAATCTCGGTAAAAATTTCTCAGGAGATTGGAGGAGAATGAAATATGAAACGATTTTTCTCCAAATCGACTTATGTAGCGGTTCTTCAACAGAGACATCTTATCTTTGAATCAATCTATTTTCATTGAAATTAATATTGAGAAATATATCACTTTTACTCAACTACATTTCCATATTATCAACGAAAACTGCAAAGAAAGTTTTCCTTGAATTCAGTTGAAATACAGATGAAAAATTGATGGTTTTGGAATTTCGAAATTTCAAGTAATCTGTTGTATTGATTATACTGTTGTATTGATTGTACTGATTTTCAATCCAGAAGTCCACAAGGAAGATTTATATGACCACATTTCCTTTCATATCCAAGTTTCGTCAACCCAAATGTGACTACGCCGTTTTGATTGAAGACAATAAGGTCGAAACTACTTCTGCCTTTGATTAATTGGTGAAACTGTGTATTTATATAGAGGTTCTACAGGGCTCAGTATTCGGCCCACTGCTTTTCATGGTCTTTATCGATGCTCTCCCCTGTTTCTGTTCTGGTGCCTCAGCACAACTATTTGTTGATGACACAACTTTATCTGTGTCGAATAATGACCAGGCTTGCTTGGCAATTCTGAGAGGATTTCGACTGATGATGAATGAGGACAAAACTTTTATTTTCTTCGAGACGTAATATAGTGAATATTTACCTGATGGTTATATAAAATTTCTTGGTGATTTTATTGATGTTAAATCAACATAGAAGACACATGTGAGTTAGTTGTTCGATAAGTTTGTGAAGATAATATTTGTCATTTGCAATTGAACTGGTTCGATTTCTCTTCGTGTTTTGCGTTGGTGAAGTTACACAAAGGATACATAAAGTTACACAAATGATACGGTATAATTATTGAAACTGATCTTCTGGAGTTAATACTATTTTTGAACTTCAAAGAAGGCGTATTAGGATATTAGGGAATCTAGACTATCGGTCCTGCTGAAGAGATGCACTTTACATCTACTAATCCTGACTTTGCCTTGTCCTGAATCTACGAATGCCTAATTTATTGTCACAAACTGATACAATAATAGTGTTAGATCAAATGCAGATTTCTACATACGAGGGGTGCCTGATAAGTTCGCGACCTAAGGTAGGTACTTAACGAAAAGGTATCATCTCGTTACTGATAGCACAACTTGCGACACTAATTGATGGTATAAATAAAGCCCATTTGTTCATATTGGTTGATTAACACTTCAAACCTGAAACAAGCAACAATGTCGACCGAAACTGACAATTCTCGCAATTTTGAGCACCGGCAGTGATTAAATTCCTTGTAAAAAAGGAAATTCGCCGAAAGACATTTTTGAAGAAATGTCATCGGTTCTTCAGGATTCCGTGCCATCATATACAATGATAAAAAATGGGCTCGACTTTTTAAACAAGGAAGAGAGAGCTGTCAAGACGACCCCGCTCGGGTCGCCCTGTAACAGTAGTGACCGAAGAAAATGATTAAAAAGTTGAAAAATTAGTATTGGCCGATCGATGAATAAAATTGTGGCAGATAGCTGAAGAGTAACAGATTAAAAAAGATCGAATCGGAGGAATTTTACACGAAAATTTACACATGAAAAAAATTAGTACTCGTTGGGTACCGCGAATGCTCAGACCTCTCGACAAAAAAAGATGACTGGCCAGTTGTAAGGATTTTTTGGAGTTGCGTCAGAATCATTTGGACGAAATTTGTAACCGCATTGTGACAGTAGAGAAAACCTGGATTCGTCAGTATGATCCGGAGGCCCAACAAGAGTTTATGCAGTGGATTAAAAAGGATAAAGACCACCAAAGAAGTTTAAAGTAGAAAAGTCGGCCTCTAAGATTATGGCGACTATTTTCTGGGATAGCGAGGTAATTTAAGTAATTGATTACCTGCCTAAAAGAATTACTACCACTAAGGAGTGGTCAAAACTAAGCCAATTCATTGAAACAGTCGTACAGAAGAGACGTCTCAAGTTGGAGCGCGGTGTGTTTCTGCAAGACAAACCTGCGTTTCGAGGGATGCTTTGAAAGCCACTGGGTTCGCAGAAATTGACTTTAGGGCGAAGATTTTCGGATGACAATGAGATGAAGCCAGCCGTGGAGAGCCATTTTCAAGAGGAATCTTCAGATATTATTTTAATGCAATTTCAATGTAATTTCAAACGCATTGTATTCACGATGCGAGAAGTGTATTTTACTTGAAGGTAATTATGTTGAAAAATAGAAATTAAGAAACTTAACTTTTCTTTCATTGAGTATACTAGGCCGCAAACTTTTCAGCCGCCCCTCGTATATAGCACATATAAAATACAAATAAGATCTACTATCGGGTTAGTACAGACTGCGCAAGTCGCAGAATACTTGTATAACATCCTACCTGATCAAGCCAAATTTAATAGATATATTGGAAGGTTTCAATTTCCAAATAGCTTTAACAGATGCTGTAGTGGACATTTAATTTTGTTGTTCGACTTCTGAAATGATATAATGTGATATACTATTCAAATATAGAGGACCTATGCGATAAATGTGAAAATTTAAATGGTTCAATAAATACCTAATACCTTATTTCACCTTTCAAAGTGTCCCTCGTAGTATTGTTGACGAGTTACGAAAATTTCGAGTTGTTCATTTGATATTCCAGTAAATCATTCCTCCAGTTGATTATAAACGCAACATAATGAAGTTAATGTTGTAGACTTGCCGCTAATTGGAGTGTTACAGTGAAACTGTTCACCGGATAATTTTCAGAATATAATTGAAATTCATTGTGTGTAGGTATCCAAGTTGACTCTCAGCAGAGATTGCCTTCACATACATAATTTGTGCGCGTGGCTTTATCAAACTTAAAATAAATTTACTTGTACGTTGTGATATCATCAGTGACTGTTACATGTGTCTTACTCCTGTCATATCTTGAGATATATGGACATTAAAGTTGAGTCTGAACAAATTAGAACGCAGTGAATATCGCCTAACTATTATAACTTCCTTTGGAACCACATATTTCAAACCTCACCAAAGACAAATATCTAAATCTGACGACGGTCTGTAAATAATCCCTTTCTAAATTTGCAGTGTAATCCCTCTGTGGTTTAGGTAGTCCTGGGATTGTTATAAGTCATTAATTATTTGTTTAATTGCTCTGAAGTTTTGTTGGTGTGGTGGAAACCCTGAAACTTTTCGTTTCAATATTTTATTTCGTTTTCTGGTGCTTGAATTGATATTCCAAATTCCAACGAGTAAATCGGAAAGAAAGCACTCTCTCGTTTGTTTCAGTGATTTCGAAACGAAAACACTGTTTCCAAGACTTTTATTTCGATTTTTACTCACATGAATCTTAAAAATAGTGTTTTCCAGAAGTGCTTTCTTCGCCATTAAATGGAATAGAAAGCACTTTTGTGTAGATTAACAAACATAAAACGGAAAATAAAATATTGTTTTGTACATGGTCAATCAGTGTTGCCAAATGTACAGGAAATCGATAAACTAAGTAACAAAAATCGTTAGATTCCCTGACAAAAAATCGTCATGAATTGTTATAATTATCGATATTTTGAAAAGTGTTATTTCGAATAAATTCAGTTTACCCTGATTTAGTTTTCATTTAACGAACAATTGCTCGAATTGAAACATAAATGACAAATAGATTCTCGAGTATCTGCAATAAAACACACTCGGCTGATTCGGTAATGTCATTTTCATACAATACACAAAATCACCGAACTTTTGTGGAACACCGAAGAATTCACCGAAAAAATTAGCAATTTTTGTAGCAAACTGAACTTTCTGTTTACGTTCCTGCATTATACCTGTGCCCGAAAGGCTCTACAAATTAAAAAATCCACGGTCCGTGTGAACAAACAATGCTGTTCGAACCGTAGCGTTAATTTTCGTCGATGAGAGAAACACACATTTTTTTATTTGTAAGTCGCCAATTCCCATGTAGTTCAATAAATTTCAGCGATACAATTTGCCAGAAAGATATTCCATATAATAAACATTTTTTTAGAGATCATGGAAGCGGAATAGAATATATCGTATAATCCTGGGAATAAACGTGAGATCTGACAACACATTTTAAAATTGGCAACATTCGAAAAAACAATTCCGCATTTGATTGAAGAATCTTGAGACTTCGCAGCGTCGAAAATGAATGCTACAATTTGTCGTAATACTTACAGGGGTGTTCCTGAGAATTGGTATTTTTAGTTCTCAAGCCCAGTACTTTCATTTGAAGGGCTATTTCATCAATTCAAAACGGCTGAGTGTTGATCTTATTTATATTAGCGAGCAGAAGAATATCCAAGGTTCCCATGTTTTTTTCGCATTGCTCCAGTTTTCCAAAGATATTACTCTTTATTTTTCTCTCTGCTAGGATGTAGTAATACATATCAATAATCGAATCCATTGATCGACTTTGTCATTTTCAACAGTTCTAAGCGGCCAGCTAGCCAAATAACGATTCTTCATCTTCCAATGAGAGCTGTTGCCAATGACTTAACTGAACACATACTCGTATATAGGTATTGTACGCTTCAGAACACTTGGCTAAAATCTAAATAAAACTGAACTGAAAAGGAGACAATCTATCTATTGAAATATTCAGTATTTCCTGGAAGTTTCATATTCTATGGTTCAACTCAGAGTTTATGGTTTAACCATAGAATTTTAGACCACAAGTTCCACAATAAACGAAACCACTGAATATTATCCATAAATAGATTTCTACTTTCCAAGTCAGTTCTGTTAATTGTCGATAATGATTTATTTGTCCCAAAACATATGTTGTGTTTCAAAAATATTCTTCGAAAAATCAATGAAACTGTGAATAGTAGAGCCAATAAAAAATCTCCATCTTTAGTTCTACGCACTTTTGTGCCCTTTTAATTATAGTAATGAATCAATATCAGATAATCATCATTAATAAATTATAATTTGAGCCTTGCTGAATAAATGAGTTATATCGTTCGCGTTGCTCATAAATAGTTCACATTCAAATTACATTGATAAACGTGACTGTGAATTAACTGAAAACGAAAGGTGTTTATAAATATTAAATTTTAGAATTTCCAACTTTCGATCACTAAATATGCATGAAAGGATAGCGTTTTTATTGTTGCATATAAAGAAGCTGTTTTGAAGGTTATAAGGTTATTCGATTATACATGTAATTGAATGACATGTCAGGTTGAAGGAAATATGAAATCGATAATAAACTGTTATATAATTCATGATCATTGATAAAAGCATTAGTCATCTGATGAATTTTTATGATATGTCCGCCTAGAATTTATGTATTACTATAAAACTACTACAATGCAGTACAACACTGCAATGACCTCAGGTAAAGTAATCGATAAGAAAAACAACACGTATAACACACACATATATATATATATATATATATATATATATATATATATATATATATATATATATATATATATATATATATTTCTTGAAATTGATTTATTGCCTGTTTAAGATATTTTATTTCGAAAGTTTTTAGCAATAACAGGCTTTTTTTGATATGAAAAAGTTCATTTTTGTTCGTTTCGTTGTTATATTACAACTTTGTCAAAACTAATGAATTATACATTAGTTTTGACAAAGTTGTAATATAACAATGAAACGTCAACAAAAAATAAACTTTTCATATCAAAAAAGCCTGTTATTCTAAAAAAAAGCCTGTTATATATATATAAAATATATATATATATATATATATATATATATATATATATATATATATATATATATATATATATATATATATATATATATATTTTATTTCGAAAGTTTTTAGCAATAACAGGCTTTTTTTGATATGAAAAAGTTTATTTTTGTTGACGTTTCATTGTTATATTACAACTTTGTCAAAACTAATGAATAATTGAATTTATGAGTTACTATAGATATCAAATGTCAAACTTATTTTTTAGAAAAATCAAATTAGTATTTTTGTATCTTCACTTATTGATTTTCATTATCAGAGGAATATTTCTGGCTTAGCATTCGCTTCGGAAGTTTTAGTCTTCTTCACCATGAGGAAACCTCTGAAAAACTCATGATAAGCCAGGTGATTCTAATAAGTGTGATTTATATTTACATATATATGTAAATATAAATCACACTTACTAGAAAAACACCTATTGTAATCTTTAAACAGTTCACATCATGAGTTATTATCAAATTAATTTTGTTTAATTGATACATCCTGTATATTCGTTCATATTTTGTTCCATGGCCCCTTTGAATATAAAATCGTTCAAATTTCTCAGTAAAACTTCTTTGTTGGCGATATTCACAATTTAACGAAGAAACAAATTTTTTGTGTAGGGATAAATATAGTGTTTTATATATAATCTTGTTCGCTACGAAAGGATATCGATATTAATGAAAAGTACACACTTCTCGTACTATTGAATTGAGCCGTGTGATATTTTAACGAAATCGGAAAACCATACTTTGTTTGCCGCGACATAGTTGAAGGAAAATCGATTTCGTAATTTGAATTTAATGTTATGTTACGCTATAAAGAAAAGGGGGAGTTTTTAAATTCGGTCAATCACGTAGAGTGCTGAGACATTGTGAATCTCACCGAAAAATCATTTTTCTCACTTATTTATTCATCAGTTTGAAATTAGGTGTCGGGACAAAAAACAATGAAGGATTCGTTGTGGTATTGTATCTTTATTGTTTTATTTTCATCCCCTTCCAAGAAATTGTTATGAAAAGAATTATAACTGTACCTATATGATTTTGGAAGTAGACAACGTGGTGTTGAAAAAATGTGAGACAAAGCTTTTAAGTGATTATTTCTTGGTATATTTTAAGAATATTCTTTCCTTTGACGATTTTTGAGCAATTTATTTGATCCAAAGATACAGGACGAACAAAGTTTGAGACAATAACAACATTTCATGAGAGATCTCATGGCAAATATTTCAATAATTCTTCAACATTCATAGGACTACTCGATATCCTAATCCGTAGCAAGTTGGAGTATGGCAGCACGATCTGGCATCCCATTTACTCTTGCCAACAACGTCATTTTGAGGCTATTCAGAGAAGGTTCTTGAAATTCTTAGTTTGGAGGGGAGATAAAGTTTATCCACAGAGAGGAGTCAATCATAACGAATTATTGAGTCGATTTAATTTTATCTCATTGCAGAGCAGGAGAGAAACTTTAAAACTCAAATTTTTGTACAAATTACTGCACAATAGTATTGATTGTCCTCCTCTCTTGTCCGCTTTGAAATTTCGTGTTTCTAGGCAAAATTCTCGTAATACAGAATCATTCCACCTAGAGACTCCGAGGACCAACTCGCTAATGCAATCCCCCATTTGGTTTATGGAGTCTACATTCAATAGAGTTGCCAATAATTGTGACATTCACTTTGACTCCATAGAATTTATTATCAGGAGTTATGTGAACAACGAAAATTGAATAAAATGAATTGATTTAGATTGAGTTGTTTGTAATATTTCATTGAATGGTAAAATAGTTTTAAGTTACTTATAGTAGTTAAAAGTTACTATTTTTTTTTAGATTAGATTGAGTTCTTTGTTAAATCTTTTTTTAAATTATTTAGTTGAATCTTTTTTCTAATTATTAAGTTATTATTTAGTTATGTATTCAACATTGTTATTATTTTCTGTAATTGGGTGTTATACCTGTTGAGAATAAAGAACTTATTATTATTATTATTATCATTTCATGATCAAAATGTACGAATTTGCTGAGTCTACAATAGATTTTCGAAATGATTTCATACAGCCTGAATATAAACATTCAATCTTCTGATCACTGACTCTCAAACACATTCTAATTTCTCAATTCTACAGTGAAGTATCGTAAACTAATGACTTCGAAGGTTTTCCGAGAAATAATCCAAGGAATCAAATCTGGAGGTTTAGCAGGCCATGCGTGTGCCCGCCTTGATCAATCCTGCAATCTTCCTATGTTGATGTTGAAAACTTTGATACGTGATATGACCATCTTCTATCACTTTTAGGTTAAGGAGAGGGTATCCTGTAGTTTGAAAACTTGACACGATATAGTAAAATTAATAACATTTTTGAAATCAGAGACCAAAACTAAGTCAAAATAAGTCACAGATCTAAGATAACAAAATTGTTGTTTCCCAGCGTAAATCGTCTTGAATATAAACTTAAATTCAAACACTCCAACTTATGATTTACAATTTATTCACTACATTTAATGAGGCGTTTCGTGGTCACAAACGATTTCTTCAAATGCTTACAGAATAATGAAAAACGCGTCATGTTTAGCGGATAAAGTGTGAATCATAAGTTCAAGTGTTTAAGTTTATATTCAATTATAATGGACTTACATAAAGTAAACGCCAACACTTTTGAATATAACAAAAGTAAATCGTCGTTTAAGTAGTTCAACGTTTGCTTTTGGAACTATCAATTAATCCTGATTTTTTCCTTGTTGTAATTACATTAAATCATAAGTACAAATTGCGAAACCGTGCAAATGAATGACAGTAAAAACAACAACATCGGGAAAACAAATAGAACATCAAATTCAACGTTTTCGACTGAGCTATAAACGTCCAAATATATTATTGTATGAAGTGGAAAGATTTATTATTTCTAAGGTGATAAATCCGCCTTTATTTTCAAATTATTTTTGTTTCCGTCTAACTCGCCGCGTTTAAAATTATTTTTTGGGAGTTCCAAGGAACTCTCTGACGTAGTCTACGATCCGTTGACCCATTTTGTTTTCTTTTTTAAAAATTTTAAGATATAATGATGTTCGGTCGTATTATTTTTGGCAGTTGAGTTAACTACGAGGGTTCGGTGTATATATTCAACGGAATACACAAATTATTTGGTCACTCTTATAAACGGTCTACTTTTGAAAATGTCTACAAACAATACGTTTTATATTGGGCAATAAATGTTGCGGTCGAAAACGTATATTCTTGTTTTAATTTGTTGATTGTGAAACGGAGCATTTGGCGCAGATGATTTTCCGAAATTTTATGGATTTGTGAGCTAACAGCTTGTACTTCTCTCGTATATTTGTAGATTTATTCTTAGCGTGTCCTTTTCCTTGGCTTTCTTGGAAATACAATGTTAAATAAGACAGAAAAATCTCGAGACAAGTTTTCAATTTACCAAACAAAACAAAATAGATTCATTGGGCGAAGTTGCCCTTAATTAGAAATTCCTAACAAATAGAGCAATCGTAATCTACGTCATATTTTGAGCTAGACACAATAACGTATTGATCAAAGAACGAATGAAACGATGGAATTGATTGATTGGTAATATCAAACAATATGTTTATTCAAACAATGAATTCATTTGATATATGCGCAAAGCAATGTATTTAGGCGACATATTGAAGGACTATGTTCATTATGACAAAGGAATCATGCATTGCATGAAGTTGGGGGTGTTTCTATGTGAAACTCGAAATGTTTTGGTAGTTCAAAAACTATTTCATATGGCAAACTTCATAATTTAATAGACATGACAGATAAAAAAACTAACACTCCAATGAAGTTCCAAAAACGTAAATTTTATTACCTAAAAAATAAATAAAAGAGAAAATTATGACAAATGTTTCATTAGAAATGAAATTATCTACGATTAAATGGAATCAAATCAAGTTATTTGTGATTTCACTACATTTTCACGAACATTCCAACTTTGCGCAGTGAAAAAATATTGTCATATTCAACAAAATTTAGTCAAAATACTCAGTTTCTTTTCAGTTTAATCATTGAATTGGATTTTTATATCGAAAAGATTATTATCGGATAAATGAAATAACAAGATACTTGTCTTGGGTATAAAATTGATGTCAATAAAATGAGTCGGAAAATATTCGATGATTAAATTAATTTGAAAATAAAAAATGGGTGCTGATATTAGTATCGAAAATTTATTATTTTAAAAACAATAAATTAAAATTAACACACTTGGCTTAAGTTTCACTAAATATATTAAAAACTCTACATATCTTTCGGGTGGTTAACCCATTATCAAGAAGTCTTGATAGTGGGTTAACCACCCGAAAAAAATGTAGAGATTTAAATATATTTAATGAAACTTAAGCCAATTGTGTCAATTTTAATTTATTGTTTTTAACATAATATTTCACCAAGAGATAAGCGAAACCTCGATGTCATTTATTAATTCATTAGTTATCATTGTGCTACTTACAGATGCTGATAAAAGTAATACAAGACGCGATCTCTACAATTAACTGAAAGAAAATGGCGAACTTCTCATTCAATTTATATTTTTATAATATTTCTTACTTCTTATTTCTTTTATATCTTTATAATATTGCTAGTGAAATGGTGGATGCGCTTGATGGGAGCGCACGCCTATGGACTACCTGGGTCCTACATCATACTGGCTTCAAACAAATGGGTTTATTTGTGTGGAAATCCCATAAAAATATGTCAATAAAGAATTTCCTCATTTTTGGTACAGAAAAAGAGGTTCAATTTGTGTATTTTGTTTAATCAGTCTGAATTTTGAGCAAATCATATACTTTCACAAAATTTGGTTGATTTGAATAAAAATATGTAGTTTTCTGATTTTCACTATAATTAATTCAAAACATGACAATATTGTTTCGCCATTAAAGGGGCTTCATCAGATGTTGATGATAAACTATTCGATAAACAGTCTGATGAAGCCACTGTGTTGGCGAAACAATATTGTCATGTTTCGAATTAATTATAGTGAAAATCCGAAAAGTACTAAGTTTATTCAAATTATGTATTCAGATTTTATTACGTATCGGCCCAATCGATTAATAATTTGAGTTCATTTAATTAGATGATTCGGCTTGAAATTTTTTCGTTGGAATCACAGGTTCCGAAATAAAATATATATAAAGGAGAAGTCTTATTGTATCGCCAAAAATAAGAGAACACTGAATATAACATTTTTTTGGATTTTTCGGTTAAGAGCCAATTTTTGGATCTCCACCTTCTGTGACGTCAGGATTTATGTAGTCCATTTTGATAGTTCACCAGCCACCTATCATTTCTCCACTTCTCAAATTCAATTAACTGGAATATTTGGTCTCTCAGTTATCAAAATTCTACAGCTCCAATCATAATTCTTTCAATTATTAAGCTTATTTTTTTATTGTTTTTGCCATAGAATAAATCTGTTATCGCCCTTTTTTAATGATTTTCTTTATGCTACAACAAGTTCTATTTATTGTAGAGCAAGTTCTATTTATTGCCGGCTTCTGTGGCTTAGTAGGGAGAACACCTGACTATGGCGTGGTAGAGCAGGCATGGGTGTTTGTGTTTGTCTATGATAGTTTAAATCAGAGGTTCCCAACCTTTTTAATTGGTGGGAGCACCTATTTCGAAAATTAGACTTTGATTACAACACTGCCCGCGGTCCACAGGTTGGAAACCGCTGGTTTAAATAATTATATATGCTGGGTAATATAAATTACCCTATGGCCCAATGGCCGTTCGGAACCAGCGTTAACCTGTAGGTAAGTTCTAATTAAATTGAATTAAATCATTGAAATTCATCATATAGTACGAAGTAATACGTTTCCATGAAAATATAACGACGCAAACACCTGATTCAGATAGATGACGAAAATACAGAAAAAAAAACGAACGCCTGCCCTTCTTTCTCTCTTCCAGATAACTTTCATTATTGGAAAACGATACTTGTCTCTGTGATGAATTTATTTCTCTTTGTGCTCGAAATAATGATCATTTCTCTGGTGGAATAAGATATAACATTTTATTGGCTGTTCGAAACACCATTCTAGACACGTATGTGATTTATTCTTATCGAAATGTAGGTAAAATTCGGAAAATCTCCAATCTCAAGACCTTGTGGCCTCAAAAACTATGCACCTATATTACCAATGAATTAACTGATCACTTAATTGATAAAATGTTATTTTAGATGAAGTTTATGGTCCTCCCAGCTTTGTTGTTAAAATATTTCTTTGAATTATACTGTAAATTTTTAAACAATTGGCACGAAACAAAAATTAATGTTTCGGGCTGCTAACATATTTTCAGGAGTTATATCAAACTGATTATAATGTGTCTCTGGTAATATATGTCTAGGGTATTAAGCAATTACTGGAGATGTACCTACACCTACATTATCGTGGTGTCTTATATCTACTGAAAGAAATATTTTCCATAGTTTTTTGAAAAAATATTGGTACATAAGAATGCTAAGGAAAATCCAGCTAAATCGTTCGTTATTTCGTTCTTTGAAAGTTAGGAAATACCCTGTAACTTTCATTAATCGATACTTGATAAAAATCTGAAAACATAATTCAAATAAAACTAACAAGTTTTTTGATTTTCACTATGAACCTCCTACATATGATGAAGCCACTGTCTTGGCGAAACCATATTGTTATGTTTGACTAAATTATAGTGAAAATCAAAAAACTACTTAGCTTCATTCGAGTAACCTATCACTTTCATTCAAGTGGATAGAAGTTCATGAAGTGGTTTACTTCAAACTTCGAAATAATTCACTTCGAGGTTTTGACAGAGTAACAATTCGTAGCGAAAAGTCAACCAGAAGTACATTTTTCCATTTCAGTTTGTTATCTGCTGAGAATACGAATTTTTAGTTTGAATAAAGATACCCAAAGAAATTTTCAAGAATATGTACATATTCTCTTTCGAAATATTGAAATAATTCGAACAAAACTTTCAAAACTACATGAATTTTGTCAACGAGAACACAAGCTATCAAGTTTCTAGAGCGAATATTTAGTGTATTTCGAAGAATACTTAGTGCTTTTCGAAGAATATCAAATGCGTTGGAAATACCGTATAGCGCTGTTTCATACTGTCATGGCAGTCATCAATGGCATGCGTCGAAACAATCAAGTATTAGTGTTTTTTTACTCACCAAGGCGCCTTATACTTGAAGGGTCTGATAAATTCAGTGATTTAGACACGCTAACTCCCTCTATCGATTAAACGATATAAACTGTCCAGAGTATGATCAAGTGCGTTCGTTACAAGAATTTAGTGCACATTTCCATTAAAAGATAATAGGGTTGGAAAGCATTTAAATATGCATAAAACGTGTTTTAACATTTAGTTGAAATTCATTTAAACAATTTATTATATTAATTGAACGCTATATTGATCATAAACGCTACAGTAACCATGAACATTCAACAAGGAACAGTAATGTGCTACTTACTCCTAAGCATAAAACAGCTAAATTCGAGCACTCACTCTATTATCAGAGTATTGAAATCTTCAACCAGTTACCGTCAAATTTGAAATTACTGAGACCTTATTTGTTTAAGAAGAGAGTTAAGTCATTGCAGTTGACAAAGGCATACTATATTGTGGCAGACTACCTCGATGATTTGAATGTAGGCAATAATGTATCAATAAATTTTTTGTATTCTATGTTTGTTTATTGTTTCACTACGAATACCCTCACCATGTGAAATTGTCTCAAATGTTTAATATTTCTGAAACAATTTTTGTTTCAAACATAGTTTTACATTATTGTGAATATAAACGTAAACTTGAACCAATATTTTTGTTCGAGGGCTGAATGGAAGATCCTACTCAAAACTGAATTCGGTCCTTTTGTCAGCATTCTTCTTAGTCGTAATTATTGTTATCAATTGAATGAATGTCATTTTACAATGTTAGGAATGTTTCTCAATGAATTGATTTTATTATTATCATTATATTTTTGTTTACTTCAATGAACTGGAGTTTTTTATGTGAAATATTCGATCTCTTCAGTTTCGAATATAACACGAATGAAAAGGACTCACACATTTTTGTCATTTCAAGTTTGGAATTCAAATGACACTTGTCTTCATCGAAAGATCAGAAAATTCCGATAAAAACAGTCGTGACAAAGATAAGAATTTGTATCCAAACATCAACTTATAATTAAACATTCTCCAATCTCATATTTCATTCCACTAATTTGCACAAACTCGAACTAGGAATCAGATTATGCTTCAACAACTTCAAAGCTGCTAAACCGTATAATCATCCATACAAATGTGTAGGAATGGCTCTTATTCCCGATTGAGTTGCCTCATCCAGTGATAGATTCCGGTAATAATTGCAATACTACCAATTATCGAAGACTGTAATCCAATACGAACTCAGTAACAATATCGCAGAAAGGACGTCCAGATTTCCTAGCAGAAACTCGGAAACGTTAGTATTTCGAAGGGAATTGCGGTTTCAGGTTACAACTTAATCGAGATCGTCTGTCAGTTTAATTGACTTATTTCCCGATTTGCCGTGAAGGACTAGCACGACAGATCCAGCCATGTATTGGTTTAATTGAGTAGCTCTTTGAATAGGTTCGCAAGCTGTCTCATTATATCTGGTTGATATTTGACTTCATTTATGTAGAAATTTTAGGTCTCATACACTGTTTTCATATTATTTATTTCATTTTTTCGATTTTTCGTATATTTTATATTGTTTTTGTACTATATTTCATGTTTTTCATAACGATATTATTGTTTAGGAATGTGAAGTGCTATTTCCCCAATAGGAAATTTCCCCCTGACAAGGCCTCAATCTGCCTACTCCTTGTCAGAGGGTTGATAAGTTGCCGAGTGATGGAGAACTAATTTAAGGCCCAATTCTCCCGATTTCTAGAAATCGGTATGAAAGAGTTTCGGTGCTGACTACTCCTTCTCAGGGAGTTAAGACACTCGTATTATATCGATATTCAATAAAATATAATATTAAAAAAACAATTGTTAAACTGATTTACACATATATGTGTAAATCAGTTTAACAATTGTTTTATTATGTTTATCGGTTTACATCAAGTATCGGCCTCATCAATTATTAAATATAATATTTATTGTGTAACACTTTTAACATCATTCAATTACAATCATTCAATTAGCAGTAATTACACCTGAGAATTTTCTTTATTCGGAAAAAATTGAAAGCATTTGAAGTATGGATGTATCGGAGAATATTAAGAAAATCCTGGGTAGATAGAGTTACTAATGAAGAAGTATTTCGCAGAATAGGGACCACAAACCAATTAATACTAACAAATTAAGTCCAGAAAATTGCAAGACTTGGGATTGCAACTCATAATGCAGGGAAAGATTCAGGAAAAACGAGGTGTTAGAAGGAGAAGAATGTCGTGGCTAATAAGAAATCTTAGGGAACGGTTTGGCTACACATCAATTCAACTCTTTCGAGCAGCGGCTTCAAAAAATTAGAACTGCAATGTGATAGCCAACCTTCGTATTGGAGATGGCATATGAAGAAGTAGACACCTAAGAAGAATGCTCACGAAAGGACTGAATTCAGTTTTAGTCCTCAAACAAAATTATAGCTTTTTTAGCGAGTTTTAAATTCCTGAGAGTGTACATTCCAATATGGAAATGAACATTTGAGAGAAAAAAATTCATTGATCTGACTGAGGATTAATGAACTTCTATCTTTCAATCTATCGAAAAATCTATCAAATCTTGAAAACATTCCAAATTTTGTATTTTTTCAGTGGAAATATGAAATTTTGTATAATTATGAAATAACTCTGCTGAATTTCTAAGAAGTTTTTAACACCTACAATCGATATGAATTAATACAACAACACTTGGTTTTGATGACTGATATTGAATTCTCGCTTAACTCTTGGTGAAACATAATTGAATATTAAATTGAATTAAACTCTTGGCTTAATGTTTCACGATTTATTAAACATTATGATTAGTCAACATGTTTCGAGCGTTAGCTCATTTTCAAGACTGAAAATGACTGAAATCACGTCTTGAAAATGAGCTAACGCTCGAAACATGTTGAATATTTATATTGTTGAATAAATCGTGAAACATAAAGCCAAGAGTTTAATTTAATTTAATACACTTGGTTTTGTTTCATAGGATTATATTGTCGAATACTCGACAATTCTTTCGGGGTTTTTCCCCATTTTTAGAAGTCAATAACTTTAGAAAATGGAGTAACTAAGCCAAATGTTTTTCATTAGAATCATTTCAAACGATGATTACCCAAAAGATCAGAAAATCAACAATCAACTTCAATTTACTTAACAAAGTTTCGAGATGCTAACATATTATCAAGAGTTTCCGCCATTCTTTGGATATTATTTTTAGTTTTACTATTGGACGGTTGTTGATCGTAGACGTTGTCATCAAGAATTCATATTATCAAGGTAATGAATTAAAAGTGTCCCGTGTAAAATCCAATTCAGTCGGTGCAAATTTCAGTCGCTTTGAAACTTCATAACGTGAAAAGTTTCATAATGCGGAGTTCGAAGTAGACATTCACCACTTGTTACGATATTGTGATGGTTGGAATCCAAAAACTTCCGATAAAAATCTTAATGTAAATATAATGAGCACAGAGCTGAACTCCAGTTTTTCTTTAATTTCATACCTGTATTGTGACAATACAAGTAAAACAGAGATTACAAGTTTGTTTATGTCCAATGTTTGGAATGACATTTAATATATTTTTTCAATTAAGCAAGAAATATACAATTTGACGCTGATTTCGAACGACAATCATTCTTGAAACCGTTTGCAGTACCCATTATTTATCTCTTTGAATTGAAAACTTGTATACAAAGAGCGCCAGGCAAGAAAAAATTGAATGACATGCATCTGATTGGTGACGTCATCGTCACGCTGGTACAGTCACGCTGAATCCAGAAGCAGAATCTTCCTTGTTTCAATGTACAAGGATTCTCCGTACTGAAAACGGAAGGATGTTATGAAACCACATACTGAATGATGTTTGCGATGAAATTCTAAACCTAATTTCGTTAAAAAAGCTCAGAATGTTTGGTTATTTAATAGCGATACTTCAACATTCCACTGAAACATGTTTCTTGTATTTCCTGATTGTATTCCTGTTAATTTGCGGAGCTGAAATGTCTATAGTTATGATGTGAAACGACTGACCAATTGTTTCTATATCAATACCCAAATATTCATAACGTTCCACAACAATGCTTGGATTTCAATTCCGCACATCTGCTGCACAAAAGGCACATAAATTATTCAAATCTCTGTGCCGCAAATGTTAAATCTGTTGTTATGCTACGAGATCGACTGATGTTTTTCTTCAATTCAGTGGACTTCCAATTTAGCGAAGATCCGAAGAGGTAATGGTATTGCGATCTATGAACATAGTCCATCATTCACGAACAAGCTACTTTAATCCCATACAAACACAAAATCGCAAGCCTATCGCAATATAGTTGGGCGTTTTCCTGATTATACTACATAGTGTTGACATATCTTCTTTTTTCGTCATGTCGATTTGTCAATAAATGCCGAATTCATCCAAAATTCAGAGATTTAAGGCTGCTCTTTGCATATCCTATCGTGCCCGACCTCTCGACCACTGCTTTCAAGAGAATATTGAAGAGTAATACACACTCGTTTACCATGACCCTTCCATCAACAGAAGCATGTTTAAATGCCAAAAACTTTAACTGTACCAGCCCGCAATATCAGAGGATATGACTTTGCTTGAACATCAAATGAGTTTGCAAAAGGTGTTCTTCTATCGTGACCTAAGTTATTCCTAATAGTTATTTCTTTCTTCAGAAAATTGTGGTTGTTGAAAACTGTTGTTCCAACACAATAAGTTATTGAAAGCTCTATATTTTCAATGGTGTTTCTGATTATTCAAATTGTAAAGCTATGAACAGGCTCCATTTACAAGGAATCATTCCATGTCATCAAATGTTCGATTCTCCTCTCCTTTTGTCATGAAAAATCATTAGTTATAAGAAAAACTTGTCGATACTATTCAAGGTCGACCACGCCAATACTTTGAGACATTTTGTGAAGACCTTAATAATGCTGTAAGGCAGTTAACAACTATGCAAAATTGTTGCATCTCGAAACATTGTTTGTGCTTTGTCGTATTTTTGCAATGAGTGTAAAGACCAAATTTTTGAAGACAAGTTCAAACGAGATCTTTTAATAATTACCAAAAATTTTGGAGATTATTAGCAAGAATATATTACAAAGAAATTTTTGACTTCAAGATTTGAAAACACTTGATCGTAACCAGAAACTTTCGAGGGCAAAATTGATTTGGTACTTTGATTTTTATGACGCACTAGTTACTCATTGGTAGATTCAGGGTTTCCTTTTTTTTCTATTTCCTTTTATGCTTTTCCTCCTGATATGAATGAGTGTACTTTTAGGCAACAGTAAAACTATTTTTATATATCCATATTCATTAGGTGTTATCTTGGTTCTTTGCACTGCTTCTCCAAGATTCCAAGATTCTCAAGGTATGATGTTGAAATTGAAATGAACAAAATATATACTCGACTGTTGAATGTTTAATTTGAGAAACGATTTATTTTGGACTTTTTTTTGGAGAAATCGTATTTTCTGTAAAAGTTTTTCCCCACTTAAATACCAAAATATACAAAGAAGCCTTCCTACGAAGCCAAACTTTTTCATAATTCATTTTGTACTTATCACATCAATTGATAATGAACTAGAGAAAAATACTGGTCTACACGCGAAGTATAGCAACACAACAAAATTTCTTCCAAAACCTCAAACAATACGAAACTCCTGCTATGATCCCGACGAGTTCGAATGAATAACAGATCAATAAATAAACTACATACATACACTGTCTCGCTCACCTGTTGATAATATATCCAAACCTTCCACAGCGATATAAATCAACAAGAGCGCGGACGTCTTTTTTTCTGCGGATCGCGTCGTGGCGTCGCGACGGCGCCTCCCCCGAACGCTCGTTTTAATCTGAGAGAGGCGCGTGTTTTGGGCTCACCGAGCGACGCGGCGCAAGCGTGACGCAACTCTGGGAAATGTTTATTGGATTAATAAAAAATATGCCTATTGTGAGTTCAAGTGAAGACAAGAAGAAACAAAATTGGTTGGTTGAATTTTTTCGAAGGGTTGTGGATATGAATATTTCATGCGGTATTTTTTGGGGAGGGTTTTAGAAATCCTGAAGAAATTTTCGACTTGATTCATTCCGAATTGATGAATATTGAATAGAAATTTCAATACGGAATTTTGCATGAGAATTAATCAAGAATAAAATTATAAGAACACTAATATTATTTAAACAAAAATGTAAGAATTGGAAAATCATATTTTTGAATCTTTAAATTAATGCAAAAATTTAACAACATTTAGCGCCTATTCAATGCCAACTTTAACGAATTGAATGAATCGATGACTCTCATTTCTTGTATTGTTATTTTGAAATATTCACGTTATTTTCTTTCAATAATTCTACTTCTCCTTTTTAAATTAAACATTGTGAAAGAATTTAAACCAGCAAATAAATCAGCTTTTCAATTTTGAAAAATTACTTATAACTAAGAATGAAACTAAAATTTTAAAATTTCACAAATAAATTAAACTACGATTTATAGTAAAATGAACTATAAATGAATATATTCTTTATGTTTGAACAAGTTCCTCATTACTAAGAATTAAGATACAATATTTAATACAAGAAGCATCATTCACTATTGGAATTTTGCTACAGATTGTGTTTGAGAGTTTTTCATATTTTATTTTATATTTTACAGTCAAATGCTGAAGAATGAATTTCTCTTATTTTGATGCCTGTTTTTGCTAAAAAAAATTTACAGAGTGAAAATATTGGTACCGGAAATTCTTGAATATATTCATATACATATGTATATCCAAAAAAAAATTCAGAAAATTTTGTGAAAGTGGAGACATTGATGTTTTCTAAACGTTCAGCAATGAATTGTAGCTTAGTTAAAACTACGGAATGAACAATTTCCATTGATTGTTAGTACAATTACTAAAGTGAAAAAAGGAAATCAACTTCAAAATTTGTGTATTTGATGTTTTTTAATCGCTCTCGAATTCAAATTATATTGAAATTTCAAATTAAAATTTTCATTGAGTTTTTGATGTGTCTGAAATTAAAAACATATGACGCAGAGAAATAACATTGGTATTTCTTACCTACTTTTTTCCATACAATAATGATTGCACTAAATTCGTTTTTAATTAACACTTTTTTTCAATTCTTCGTAATCTTTTCAATGTAACAAATATACTAATAAATGAGAATTTTGATTCAAAAAGCCTGTAACGGTAGAAAACAGACGCATTATTCGAACTTAACACTGGATAAATAGCTGGATAGAAAATACCTTCCAGATGGAATATTTGAGAGATAAGATTTTCGCTCTCGAAAATTTTGAAGCAAAAACGATATAAAGGTAACCATACCCACAACATATTCACGAATTAAATCAAAACCTTGAATAATATTGATCGAAGCAGAAAAATTACGATAAATTCTCCGTGAAAATTGCAAGAACCCTTTTCAACAGAAAATAACTCCGCAATAAAAACAAGAATTCGTGAGTTTTCAAGTGAAGATGAATTTTATCAGTATAGTGGTCGAGATAATGTAGGTAGACTTTAGTTTATTTGCGGCTGATCGCGAACCTCAATGCGAACAAACAATTTCGAGATATCTTCGCTGGGACGCTAGTCGCGAATTTCAAAACATATTTTCCTCATTAATTTTCAGCACGTATCTGTATAGGTGTGGGATGCATTTTTAGATTGAAAACAGGTCTGTACTATCAATATAACTTACTGATATTTTATTCATAACATAACGCAAAATAGTCGCAAATCAATATTTGAATTTTTCTTTACTTTGTAATATATTTCGTTTTCATTTCGCCATTAATAAAGTAACCTTTTGACAGGAAATATCCACAAGGTTTTCCTTTTAAATGAAAAAATGTCGAAAATAACGTTTTGTTTCATACAAAAAAGATTATATATGAACAAGTCTAAACTTGCTTCAAATGTTTCCCAAAATTATTACGGATATTAATATATTTCGTTTTTATTTCGCCATTAACTAAGTTACATTTTGACAGGAAACATCAGCAAAGTTTTAATTTTAAACGAAAAAATGTTGAAAATAACATTTTGTTTCATACAAAAAAGATTATATATGGACAAGTCTAAACTTGCTTTAAATGTTTCCGAAAATTATTACGGATATTAATATATTTCGTTTTCATTTCACCATTAACGGAATTACATTTTAACAGGAAACATCCGCAAGGTTTTCCTTCTAAACGAAAAAATGTCGAAAATAACATTTTGTTTCATAAAAAAAAGATTATATATGAACAAGTCAAAACTTGCTTTAGATGTCGCCGAAAATTATTACCGATATTAATATATTTCGTTTTTATTTCGCCATTACCGAAGTTACATTTTGACAGAGAACATCCGCAAGGTTTTCTTTTTAAAGGAAAAAATTTCGAAAAAAACATTTTGTTTCATAAAAAAAGATTATATATGAACAAGTCAAAACTTGCTTTAAATGTTTCCGAAAATTATTTCGGAGGTTCTTTTTTAAGGAATAGAAATAAACACTCGTAATGAAAGGTAGTTTGAGAGAACTGCAATAACATTATTTATTCAATGTGAATATTGCAGTTAGATTATTGCACTAGAAAAACTGAATTGATTTATTCCCATTTTGATATTACTGTGAATGTAAAAATATTCACTTACCTGGTGAAAATAATATTGAGGTGTACAACTGACAAGTGCTGACTGAAACATGCTCCCTTTGTTCATATTTCTTATATTTCTGCAGCAATATTCTTGTTTATTTTTATTCACGTTGAGAAGAGTTTGTGTCCTTTATTTTCTTTTCTGTGGAATTTTGAGAAATTCATGAAAACGATCATTACTAGGATGTTTATTCTGACTCCAAAAATGGTCTAATTCATTGGTGCAATACAACAGTATAAAAACAAATAATTGTTTTTACACAAGAAAGCGTAACACAAGAAATATAAATATATATCTCAACAAATCAACAGGAGAAAAAGAGAAAGCCTATAAAACAAACTCATGAAAGTATGAATAAAATTTTCTATCAGATTATTATTTAATACTGGTCCGAAATTTTTAATGAATAGGGTGCGGTTTTTCAGAAATTTGACATTTTTCATGAAAAATGTCAAATATCAGTAATTCGGACCATTATCGGACCTACTCAATCTGGTGAAATTCAGTCTAAAATCATATTTGAGTCTGGTGTTATAGTGGTGGTTACTACCATCCATAGATCTAGAGTCTTCGGTTTCGTAAACGTATAATAAACAAATTAAAACATATAAACCTGAGTAGTATAATACGCTCAGTTGTCTTCAATTATTTTCACGATATGCGCTCAAATCCGTGCGTGAAATAATTCTAATTCTCAGCCTGTGTAGTCTAAATATGGTCTCCCTATCTCCACAACAATGGCCTCATACCAACAAACCTCATCGAAACACAGGCTCAAACAAGAAATATGCCAACTTAAGCACTCCGCCACACAGATCCGACCAAACTACGAAGCACAAATATGTTTCAACTCCACATGTGTAGCAAGAAACTTGATATCATCATTTACACCAAAGAACTAGAATACTTTGTACCTTTTGTTGTTTATAATTTGGTTCTCATCAAACCAATATATTACTTACTAAATTTTCTTGAGCCTCTAGCTTGAATTCCCCGAGCACTCGAGGACCTTGGTGATCAAAGCAAGCAACTTGGCTTTTTTCTGAAGAATTTCTCTGAAAGGTTTATGTACCACTATATTTCGAATATAAACTTCAAATGAAGAAGATTCTCAAGAAGTAATCTACCTCCACAAAAATGTGAAAGATTTGAAAGCAAACTAAATAAAAACCTGACATTTAACTAACTTCCTCCTGGAAGAAAACCTTCGATTTTCAAGAAGCAATAACCGATAAAATATGTGTGAGAGTCTGATCCTATACGGCCCTGTATTTGAGTATTATCACTTTTTCGAACGTCAGAAAATATGAGTGGTAATATATTCAGTTCTGAAATGAATATATTTCAATTTTTCACACGATTACCTCTCCTATTGAAATAGTTAAAAATAGCATCACAGTTGATTTTTTTAGCTTAAAATAATGTATATATAACTAGCTTATATATTTGTATTACCAGCAGCATTGTACAAAGGATTCTGAACACCAGGACATAAATGTTTTCCCCAATGAAACTATGAAGTCAGTAACCACCTCTATTGATATTATTGAAATTTTTGTTCTATTGAAGAGTGTCATTTGGTATGAAAATGAAGTGATCCTACCAAATAGGAATAATCTAGTTCAAAACATTCATTTTAGAGCCTATTGGCGAGCATAAAATGCCAATCAGGGAATATAAAGGAACAAAAAAACTCTTCAATTTCGTTCTTTCTTATTTATATTTCATTCTTGAATATCGACAAACGACTTCAGTAGGGAGATTAGACCAATAATATCATTTAATGCTATGGAAAACTATCAAGATTACAAATTATATTTTTCAGCTTTTGGAATAGAAATTGATATAATTATCTAATATTATTACTTTCAATTTCGAAGGAATTTTATTAACTGAGTTGCTAGTTTTTCGGAGATACAAAAAATGCTAAATAGCAAGTTTTTAATCATTATTATTCTGTTTCTGACAGTTTAAATATTGACAATCAGTGATTTCATTTCATTGAAAATTTCAAAGAATTGACAAGGCTTCAATTTTTAGCGGAGCATTGAAGAAAAATAACATCAATTCCAATATTTTTGTATGTTATCACTAAGAAAAATAAATTTTGAGCATATTTCTGCAAGCATCTAAAGAGTGAAAATACTTTTTTTCTGAGAAATTCCGTCAAATATCATCAGTTTCATTATTATGAATGTCATGGGCCTTTTAAGTTGAAATTTATTTAAGTCCCTATGCATGAAACTGTCTAACAGATTTTATGTGCTCAACATGAACGTGTGAGCAGTAATTTAAGTTGAAATGACAACCATTCTGTTTGATGTACCTATATCTGACTTTTTAAAATATACACCAGCTATCTTTGGCCGGATTAAAGATAATAAAAGATCGGCTGTTTGACTCTGCCCAATACTCAATGTAAATGTAGAATTGAAAATCAAATGTTGAATATTTACTACGAGTTTCATTTGGAGTTCATTCAAGTGCTAAATTCTCTTTAATGAGCACAGAAATTTCATCAAGTTCAATGTTCAACTGATGATAAAACCGACGCGAAAATTTGGAATAATATCACGAGTATTTTAAATTTGAATGGAGAGAAACGATTTTATATTATTCAATATCATCATTTAATTTTCCACAATATTTCTATGATTTTCAAAAATTACCATTTTATAGATAATATGAGCCATAACTATTACATCGCTTGAAGAGAAGACGAAAATAAAGCACAACTGGTTCCACCATAGAATGAAAGAATCCTGATTTAACCATATAATTTCAATGTTGATATTATTCGAACCAGTTTTATGAACTCTTGGTAAAGAGTTAGGAACCCGAATATGATTTGACGTTTCGAATTATACGATTTGTTCGCATTTTAGATAACCTACAGGGAAAATTGTGATGATGTTTCGAAAAAAATTGTACGCTACAGTGGAATACACTTTTATTTACTCGAGTCTATGTCGCAATGAGCATTTTGATACAATATATTACAATTTTGCGACCAAATTTTCATCTTAACATTACTTAACAGCTTTTAAGATAACAATTAACATACTGATGGAGTGAAATTCGAAATATTCATCTTGAATTTATTTCGAATAAGAATTGTACAAAAGAATTTCGAAGCAACGTGCAAAATATATAAAATACTGAAATTCTTCTGGAAAATTCTTATCCTATCGTGAAAATACCACCAAAATCTATAGTTTTGAGCCAATTTATTCAGGTAAATTATTTTTACTGTAACAGATATCCATGTTGTACAGAAAAAGATCACTCCAGTTGAAAATTTGAGTTGGTAAAGAAATTCCGAAAAGTATCAAAGAAACCACCGCCGAATGTCAAGAGGAATATATTTTTAGTTTAGTGTGTAATGAAAACAAAGTCCAATTCACTTACTCAGTTAATTTACTGGTATTTAACCACAAACGACCACATTTGAACAATAAGCGATAATATAAGATTACGCATAAATGATTGTATTCGGCGACGTTGAGCAGATAGCGACATCTAGGGAGATATCACAGAGATATTTCAGTAATAGGCAAAAACTAAATGACCACCTTATGCTCTCTAGTTACAAATCACTGCCTTCTATACTAAGTTTAATTTCACGAGAAATGATTTGAAAAAATACCAATAAAATATGATCAATAAAAGGTGTTTATTAGATTGTTTCTTCTGTGATCAGTAATAAATGTTCAGTTTTTTAATACAGTCCATAGATTTTGGTAGTCTCAGACGAGTCAATCTGGACTCCTACTTGTTATAACAATTCGGCATTTAAAGTCATGAGCATTTTTTTTCGAAAAGCTTGATCATCATCGATAAACTGTTCACATAATCCATTCTGGGAATCGTAGTTAAATCTGCTGATGTATCACCATTTACAAAAAGTTTGTATTATCAAAAGTTAATTTGAATTATTATCTTTTAATCATCTATAGATTGTTGTTTATCAAACAAGATATAAGGTGAAAGTCAAAGCATGACAAATAGCAATTAAATCAATTGCGTACATATTTCAAATAAAGAAACGTCCGATCGTATGTGATCGATTTGTCCAATATCATCTCATGTATAATTTTGTACGAATAACATACATTATATTATTATATAAATATCCCTTGTAATTGAATAATATTTAAAATAATTTTTATTCTAAATAACAATATTTTTCGTGGGCAACTTCTACTCATATAAAATGTGCAATCGCTACTGCAACCAAATTAATTGGAGATTTTCCAACACGAAATGTTGAACCATATTTCTGTTTGAAACACATTCATTAATACTTTCTTAAAATTCAAAAACTGATTAAATTTCTAACGATTTCAATATCATTAAATGATACAGAGAAATGACTCTATTGAAAATTCCTTTAATTCCTTAACATGTTTCGTTCAATTGAAAATTTGAAAAAAAAAGTTCGAGAAAATGATATATTATTGCATCGTTAATTAAAATGCATCAAAAATGAAGTCTTGAAAACCGGAACTAGTTCTGATATTTCAATTTTTTCATTCCATTTTAACGCATTTTTCAATTTTTTCTATTTCAATGAAGATTATGTGAGGAACTTGTGAGTTGAAAAATTGATGAAACCGTATTTTCCTCTGAAATGTTCATACGAATTTCAAAACTCCCAATCGTTCAAATCGTGCCAAGATTCTCACTGTCAATGATAAAAATTTTGATGATTGTTGAGGCCGATACTTGGAGAAAATTAATATCCATAATGAAAACAATATTTAGAATTTTCTCATAATTTTAATATAAATATGCATGACGACGTTTCGAAGTACTACTTCTTTATCAAATGCTGGATTAATGCAGCATTTGATAAAGAAGTAGTACTCCGAAACGTCGTCATGCATATTTATATTAAAATTATGAGAAAATTCTAAATATTGTTTTCATTATGGATAAAAATTTTATTGATAGAGTGTTCTCGATAAAATAAAGCCAAAGTCACGTCAAAAAATTCAAAAATTCATCTAAACAGAAGACTAATCTATTTAAATTTGTGGTCTTTTTATTTTCTTTTCATCATTTATTAGTATCTTTAGTATTTAGTTACAAAATTAAACAATTTTCTATCCACCCCTGAAGAAGAAGAACGAAATGGAAACGTCCCATTAGTTTATTCAACTGGGTGAAACTTGGTAAATGAAAAAATTTAAAACGGGAGTATATTTATATATAAGGTACGGGGATAAGTCACATATAAATGAAAATTTGCGAAAAAACCTTCTTAAAATGTTCAGTGATAAAAACTTATTAGTACAGAAAAGTTTAATAAAGTGTCATCATCATAATCTCTGTGAAGAATCTAACCTGCAATTCAAATTGGAGGGTTTTTTTGTATTAAAAAATTTCACAGCTTCATAAAAATGAATGGAGTCTATTTTATTTTCCGTTCACCTTCGTATATTGCTTACAGTTTTCAATTTATTTGAAACCAGAACAAAATGTTTTAATTTCGGGTGTTTCGATGATTATGTATGAATGAAAGTATACCTTATTCTTCTTCTCTTTGAATACCTCTGGAATTCGATAACAAAATTCCAAATTATGTTTCAGGCTTTTTTAATGAATGAAATTACGCATTTTCGATTAAATACTACCTTGAAAATGATGATATTTTCGAAAGGCACACAGGACGGCAGTCGATCATCACCTATGTGTAATAATTAAAACTGTTTTTACGTACATTTAAACAGAAGGGGAACCGAAATGAGTGATCAATGCGAATTAACAAGAATTTCGATACTGGTTTTTATGTAATTCATGAAAGATGAGTGAGAATATGCTTGGAAATTCGAATTAAATTACGCTTTGTCAGAATTTTCATTAACATTTATATAGGTAACTACATATATCTAAATTTAGATGAATACCCGTATTTCTTTTAGAGTAGATTCCTTAATTAAGAAAAATTGTTTTTCACCAATAATCGACCTCTATGACGCTCATTTTCAAATTTTTCATTCTTTATTCATAGTAACATGAAGATATCACTTTGTAATTTAGAAATTTCACAAAATTTATCACAAGGATGAAAAAAAATTCAAAAAATCAAAAATCGATAATTTGCATAATTTTATTAATACATATTTGAAATAAATTATACCATTGAAGATGAATTGAATTAAAGTACCATTAAAATGTGAAATTTTTCTGAATTTTTTTCTATAATTCACTGAATAAGTAATCCGCATATTTATTTAATGCAATCACCAACATTGCGATATAATGACTTCATATTATTTTTCTACATTAGGACCGGTTTAAACATGCGAAAATGTCTTTGAGAATTTGGTAATGTATGAAAATATTAACCTGAAGAGGCACGAAAAAGATAAATCGAAACGTTCGAATGATTTTCCCGAATTTTCATTGAAGGAATTTTCAATAATCTTGAGGATCGTTAAATGAATGATTTACGTCCATAGTAAATTCCAGCCAAATTTATCATATAAAAATCAGCATATGGTTCGTACTACATACTCATTATCAAAACTTCAAAACAAACAATTTGAAAAGGAAACAATATTACTTTTAATATTATTAGATATAGTATTCTATGCACAAATCATAATCTTACATTTTATGGTTAGTTCCTATTAATATCTGTGGTTTCTAATATAATGACATTTTTCTTCTTTATATTTCCGCATTAATAATATGAGTACACAAATCCGTAATAGCATTAGAAATAATGTTTAGAAATATAGAATTTGAATGAAAAGATTTATCTACTTCGAAATTACCAATATGAAGAAGAAACAATCATAAAATTCATAGTTCTCATAGAATATTATGAATATGTAAATTCTTTCCCCTTCAACTAGTCGTACTCACCTCTTGATGATGGGTTATTAACACAAAACTAATGTTGAACATGTGTTAAACAATGTTCGCAGAATTCAACAAAATGTTTTCAATTATATGGTAAATTTTAATAACTTGAATAGTTGAGGAAGGGCATTCAAAATCTGGTGCATTATAACGTAAGACAAGTTTAATTTTTTTATACCTATTTGTTCATACTTCCTTTTATATCTGACTATTTTAAAGATATTCAATATTCATAAAAATAAATCATTTTCTGACTTATCAAATTATAACCATTTTCAAAAATTCTTCAAAAAAGTCTAATTGAATTTATACATTTTGAATAGACAAATTCTTGAGTAAAAACTTCATTTTCCATATAAAACAACATACAGATTAAAATATTAATAAATCCCATATAATAAAAAAATCAACAAATATCTTCAACCAATTTTCTGATAGAAATTCACGAATATACTGATCATGTTTCATCGAGTATTCACGAAACTTTTTGTTCCATATTCTCGGTAGATATATATGTACAGCATCAATAGTTTGACCAATATTGAATTAACAAAAGAGAATATGCCACAAAAAAGTACCATCTAAAAGTTCTCATTTCGTGTTGAAACTTATACTAATGTTATCTGATTACAGATCGACTATAGAAGACAGTTTTGAGGAAGCCCAATAATAAACAACATTTAAATAACACTATTAGAATTATATACTTTACAAACATATTCACCACTAACATAGAACAAACGATTTCGGAATCATACGTAGAATACATTAGTTTTAAACTTATACCAATGATATGAACTATGGAAACAAGTAGGTACAGCTTGGCGGTATCGACTATATACATTTACCTATAATTCAAAATGATAAATTAGTTGAAACAAACCAGTTACCCAGTAATTAGAAACATCAAAGTTGATGAGAATAATCTATTTAACGGCATTCAAGCATTAATGCAATATTAAACATCCAGATTTTTAAGTTTTTTAATTCGAAGAACTAATGTTTCTTGTGGCCAATTACAGATGGCGCTGAGGTCTAATGACAAGTACAGTGGATTGTAGTGTGACTTCAATTGTACAAATAGCTAATGTTTCTCGTAGTTAATCATAGGTGGCGCTCTAATTGATGTAACTTACAGAAAAGGGTTAGCTAGGATATTAAATGACCAAGAAAACAGTGTAAGAACTTCTTGTTCTCCAACTAAAAGTATTGATGAGTTCTAATTCAATTTATATACAACAAATAAACAATTAAAGAATCCTCAGTTATTCACATAATGACAATTTCATTCATCAACTTTGTGATCTTCAAACTAGCAAAATATTAACAGTAAAAATACAATTGCCTTTTCGAAATACAACCTCATCCATAAGGTGGAGTCTTGAGTATAAGTATCAATATATGTAAAAAAATATTCAGATAAATTCAGTTAACCCCAAAATTTCTTAATAAATCAAAAATATATCAAAAAGATGAATCATGTAATGTCATTTATATAAAAGGAGTGAAAATAGTACACTTCTTCAATCAAAATTGAATCATCTTACAATGAAATATTCCTAATTATATAATTTTTTTTCGAAATATTATCGATCATGCCATTGGAATATATGCTCAAGACCCATTTACAATTAAAGTCCAACTATCAATAACGATCTTCCAATATTATCATGAATGGAGTTCAAAACCAACGTTTTTGTGAATACTACACAACTTAGTTTCGAGTATATTTGTTCGAAAGCTTCATGGTGGAACATGTTTTATGAGAAACATGTTGGAACATATGTAACGAACAACCGACATATTTTGGTTGGAAATATGTAAGATTTTATCCTTGAATTGACTTGCTCAAATAATTTATCAAAATATAAATGTGAAATAATCAAACCTGAATATATGAAATTCATAAAGCTTCGGTGTATTCAACAAATCATTTATAAGAAAAAAAAAAGGCAAGGCTGCCCGTTCAACAGATTTCTGTAATAACGGAAACTATTTCAGGAACCCATAAACATATGATTTATTTTTTTATGTAGGCTCTGATATTTATGGAAATTATCTGAGCAATGTTCAATACGAACAAACAGTTATTTTGGAAATTATAGCAAATATTTAAATAATAGAAAGTAGATATTTTATTTCATAATTGTGCCAATAAGAAACAAAATTCTGAACATTGATAGCAAGGTTGCCAGACATTCCGTATTTCAACAAACAGCGTCTATTTTTCAAAGAATTTTTCCAAAACGTCCGAAAATTTCCTTAATTTGGTTTATTCGACATTTCAGTTGACAAAAGAAACATTATAAACTGTCATTGTGGATGATAACGTCTAGCCTTGTCTTTCACACAAGTAGATGTGGCAACCCTACTTAATAAAACTACCTTGGAACTTAAAAAATAACAGAAACTTTCATTGAAGAAAATTTTCATTTACAGTTTACAATATAACCATTTGGTTCATTTTCTTGACACAAATATAACTCAATAAGTCAATATTGGAAAAACGACGTCTGTTTATTGATATTTGCTGAATAATAGTATATATCCGTTAATACCACCAAAAGTACCAATTGTAAATACATAGAATAAAACCAAAAGAATAATATCTATAGAATACACTTAGAAATAAATTCCATACATTCGTCGATAGTCATATGGTTATTACACAAGAATAATATCAATAAAGACTAATTGCACACGTGATCTTTATGAAACTAGCGACACTCGTTGAATTATCCCAACTCGTTTTAATAATAACAACATAACTTACAGTCGTAGGTACTACACGGCAGTAGATGTCGCCAGGGCGACTGTTACAAGCTTTCCCCCCTTCGACGAGAGAGGGCCCACTATCGAGCTTTGCGTCAGGAAGATGGATATTCGTTGTAAAAATAAAATCTAGAGCTCCTGGCATAACAATTTGAACATCGATAGCCCAGTAACTTTGTAAGAATAGTGCAAAACTATCTATTATTGCAAATGTCTATATATAATAAACATTCGAAATGGTGATTGGATCAAAGTATCTCTATCGACGTACAAAATAAGCTTCACACGGTCTCTAGGTCGTGGTGATATATTGACAAATATATCCTTTTTGTTTTCTCCCCGTAGATAGTTCATACACGTACAACAGCTACGTCTTGCGTATACTTCGCACTAACATTTAGTAAAGTTTTAGTTATCTTATTTAAACACGAGATTGTTTCTATTTTTATATTTCTATTATTGTAAGAATATGGATTATCGACGTTTCGGAAAAATTACCCGATGATTTTTTTTTAAGTTTTTAACATGACGATTTAACTTTAAGAGCCCATCTGTCAGCAATACGAGATTATTTTAATATGTGATTGTCCGACGATCAACAAAATCCACTCAGTTACCTACTACATTGAAAAATTATACTAATACATTGTAGAACGTCAAATAAACTGTTAAAAAACTGTTCATTTTCTCATTCCTTAGAGCGAAGAAGGAAGCACTTGACTTTTTTCATATCATACATCATCAATAAATTTTAAGAAATATAAACTCATAGAAAAATAATGAGTTCATGAAATTCATGGTTGATTTTTGAGAAATTCACTACTGCTTGAACATATTCCCAAGACAAGCAAACATGTATATTTAATATTGAAAATAGAAAAAAAAGTAGCGATGCAGTTTTCTCCTGAAGTTATATATTCAGTAATAATGAGAAAATGAACATTATGAGAAAATTCTACGTGCTTTGTACTTCAATTTCACGTTAGTTTAGGTGAGTCTACTTGAAAAACTTCAACTATTCGTGGTGTTATATTTTGGTGCATAAGCGTCTTTTGAGTGGATAAATTCCTACTTTTCCTTATTTATTCATAAAAACTGATGAGTACGGCAACATCAGAAAACACCGAAGCAATAGCTTGAATCAATTAATGCAATACGCTACCCAAATACTAATATTTCTCAATGTTTCTGATAATTCTCTGAAGGAACTTAAATAGATTGAAATTAAATTTCTCTGAAATATGTTTTGTGACTTACAGCTTGTATATTTTCGATTTTAAATCATCAAATATCCATTACTTTCATAAATATAGGTATAGATAAAAAAATCATTTATCAATTGAATTGAATAGCTTTTGATAATTGAATTTTCTGACAAATGTCAAAAATGACATTTAGCGAGAAATTTGAGAACATAACCTCAATGTTTCGTTAAAAGTTGAGCTATTGCTTCACACTTACACTAATCGAGAATTAATCTTGACCCTGCTACGAACTGATATTGCTGACAGGGGAAAAATTTTCAGCACCACCATTGAAATTATTAAAACAGATAGCCGCCATCAGACACTATCCACGCAGGCAAACCGCTCGCCCAATTCTTCGCACATGCGAGGCGGGGGTCTGCGTGAAGACCCCGACGGCACGGGCAGTTGCAGCGGACGGTGTACCCCCCGTCTACGTCGTCGTCGTTTTCTGTGGCATAACACGCATAAAGTCACTAGCACTACCACTGCGGCTGCGATCGAGCACATCAGAATCAGCGAGTGGTTCTCCTTAGGCACCTCCTTCACGCCTGCAAAAAATATATTCTACAATCTGAGCGGAAACAATTCAGAAAAACGCAGAAAATTAGTATTGCCGGGGGAGTCTACGGAGGAAGACGTGTTTTTGAATCGATAAATCACGTTTCCAACCATTTATGGAACGTCGTTCAGCTTGTATACTTATTTCGACTGTTCAATTAGAATAGTTACAGAATTAATTGGGAATGCATCTTTGGGGACTCTTAGAAAGTACTTATTCTACTAGTCAAGCTGAATATTAATATTTGTAGAACGATATTATCACAAGAAGGATATTGTTGAAATGTTGAGAATATATATGACAAATATTCCTATGCGTAGATATCCTCGTGGATAATTACGATGATGACTTCTATAAACACCATAATAAAATGAAAAATATTTTGGATGACATTGAATAACGTTTCTGTGTATTCCTGTACTATACCTGATTCTACTTAGTTCATTCTAGGACTAGAAAAACTTGATTCCGTTTCAAGAATCAAGCATATTATTCGGATTAGCAACAGGTCAGGAGAGAAAAAGATGTTAAAAATGAGGGGCATGGTAAAATCTGAAAATATTTTTATGAAGATGATTCGAAGATAGTAATTTAAATATTTTAATTGCAGTCTTTGATTTTAATGTTGCGGACACAATTCAAATCGACATTTGAATGGGGGGACAAGGTGAAGTCTAAAAATAAATTCAATGGACGATGAATCAACTCTGTGATAGTTTATATTTAAATGAGAGGTAATAATAAATACTTATCTAAAAATCACTGACTAAACTGAATGCCGTAAAAGGCGTAACTAGTCGAATAAAGAATTGTTCAGTCATTGATTTTTAGACAAGTATTTATTATTACCTCTGATTTAAGTCTTAAAATATATTTACAGAAACGATTTTCAGATATTAATTTCAATATTTTACTAAGTGCATCCTACTTCAATGTTGTATACTGAGTAGCTCAAATGGACGTTATAAGCAAAGTGAAGTCTAAAAATATTTTGGAGAAGAAGATTTCGAAATTCAAATGTTTACACTTCACCTCTAATTTTTACGTTTTACTCAAAGTAGTAAAATCGGACGTTAAAAGCAGGGGGCAAGGTAGAGTCTGAAAATATGTATTGCTAAAAACATGGTTTTTAGAAATTAATTTTGATATTTCACTTGCAGCTTGTGATTTTGAGGAAGTACACAAAGTTAGAATTGGGGGGCAAGATGAACACTGAAAAAGACGATTTTACGAAAATAATTTCGATATTTCACGCTCTGTCTTCGATTTTTGTTGTATACAAGAAACAATAATTATAGGAAAGTTTTACAATACTTTTCAGAAAGTGGAGAGAAGAACTTTTCATTCTATCGTACAAAATTTTTTCGTATGCAGTATTTCATTTTCACAAATTATAAATTCAGCATAAACGCATTCGATATTTGCACTAGAGTGAAAATAATTCATAACAAATCAAAACTCAAGGAATAACTCATTTCAAAAAGTAGACGAACAGGCAAGAATCATTCCGAAATACTGAGAACTAATTTTTCTGATAGAAATTCATTCCTTGATGATCATGCAAATTATTATGGTAGAGTGATCCAGTAGTAATAAAATCAACTTCGAAACTAATTAAAATTACTAATGAAAATTGGCAATGCAATGACGTGATGAACAAATTATCATGTGAAATAAGGAATATTTCAGAAAGAACTCACGTTATCGTGAGAGAAGCATGCTGTTGGTTTTCTGTGACATCAAGACAGCCAAGCCACCTTTGGTAGAAGTAGCAGTAAAATCAACCCTAATGGAGGCAGTGGGCGAGAAGAATGCGCCAAGCGCGACCCACCTGCATTCACAAAGCATTACTTGAAGTTATCTTAATTTGAACAAGAAATCTAACTAACATACATAATTGTTATCTGAAGAAACTACTTTCTAAATTAGTTTGGGGAAAGATGCAAACCTACTACTAGTATTTTGTACAGTCACTTAATTGAAATTAATTTCAAATTCATTAGTTGAATCGTTTAGTTATAAATATACGTACTGGTGAATATTCTTCAATTTATTTTTCTGGAAAACATATTTACAAGACAAGTAGTTCTGATATTTCTTTCTGAAACATTTCTCATCTCATATTTAATTTTATTAAACTCAATTGGTATCAGATTATATATGTAGAATAATATCTTCAATTTATCCCATCATTTTTCGAGTAGCTTTAAACAATTTCCGCGATTAAATATCGCATAGATAAAACGATTCAGGTAACGTGAATTCAGTAATCAAAAACTGTGACCGTAATTTTTTATTGAGTTTTTTTTGTGATTTTTCTTTGTATCTCTAAAAAAATCAATTCAATTTGCATCACTTCCATTTTTCCATTGCTGAATGGTGATATTTGAAAGTACCGAAAGTCGAAACAGCCTTTCTATGAACCGTACTCACTCGGCAGCGAGCAGATAATTGGGTAGCGCGTTCACAGTGTCCTTATTCAAGCTATATGTGAAGTTTTTAAATATAGCGCAGAATGGACTGAACTAAAACTGCATTTTAACAGTCATTTCTCATATGCGGTAAGATAATGGGAGCGCGAGTAGAAGGATTAATAATGACATAAAATCATTGTATTAATGAATTCAGATTTTTCGTTCTCAATTTAAATAAAAATAAGTTATCATCCCGTTGATGTAACCAACGTATAGGACATAAATATTTTATATGTATTTTTGTATATCCTGATCAGGGATGGTACAACGTAATATTCATAGTCTGAATCAGGGGTTCCCAAACTTAATTTGTCCACTGCACACTTTGACTATAAATTATTTTTTATCGCCCCCATTTTTTCACCTACTTTAAAACCACTGTAACTTCAGATTAAATCAATTAATTATCGTGAGCTATAGTAGGGAAGATTAAACATTCTCTTAACATATTCTCTTAACACAATCTCTTAATTAATATCAGTTGATGTTCACAAGTTTTAGTCGAGAGCTGAGTCGGTCTCTTATAGTCCTCCTAGCTAGATGAAATTAAAAATCGCCCCCCAAGACTCTACACAACGCCTCCAGTTTTTTCTGGGTCTCATATCGCCTCCCTTTGAGCCTGCAGCGCCCACTTTGGGAAAGGCTGCGATGGTCTAGATACTCAATACAGTGGTTCTAAATGATCCAGAAATTATACGAGAGCTCTTGGCTCATCTTCTTCCAACTTTTCATAGAATTGAACAGTAGAAACCCTTGAGATAATTTTCATTGCAGTTAATTATCCAAAGCTATTGTTGTCGTTATGTTGTCAACGATGGTAGTGAGCTCATTAAATTATGTGTGAATGAAATAGCATCAACTATCAGAGTAGATTCGTACAAAAGTGGCATACGTCACTCACACTGGGCCTCGTCTGAGTTATCTTCAGCTCCGCAGTTGCTGACTCCATTGCACTTGAGCTTGTCCGGTATGCAATAACCGCTGACCTCGCACTGAAACTCGTCGCAACTAGGTCCTTCCTGAACCTCCGTCCAAATGGCTCGAAAGCCCTGAGCACCGACGGCCTTGTCGGCTGCCACGAAACTGAAATGGTAAAAAATCAAATTAACAATTGCTTCAATGAGATGGAGGGAGCTGGTAACAATACAAAAGAAAAACTGAGATAATTTTTGGTGTCATGAAAATATATGATTTTTCTCTACTCATCATTTGGTCTTGCAAACTCTTATCATTATATTTCAGATATATCGTCCATTCACAAAATTCAGACATACAGCAACATCCGTGCCTAACCTACAATTGGAACAATGCACATATTTCAGACCTGTCACATGTGTCATAAAACCTCTCATCCCAAGTTGTGCGTGAATCTTCAATTCTTCACATGATGAATTCATAAAAAAATTTTGAAATGACTGAGATTCTAAAAAAACCAACAATAAAATGTAACGAAAATCATCAAAATACTTCAACCATTTCAGTTCACATATGATTTTATTTGAACGACTTCGTCGCCAAAGATCTTCACTAGACAGTTTTACGATATTGTGGTTTTTAGGTTGTTTCATTTAAAAATATAAAGTTAATGGTTTCTCACAGAAATCAACCTCAGGATTTGTTCATCATTGTGACGAAATCAGTGGATTTCCACACAAATGGCAACTACCCACCTGAATCTCATTGTGTTCGAAACAGATAAATACTCCCACTTATCCATAGCACCTTTTTCTCCACACAGTTCTTTCGGATATGATGATAAATCAGTCCATAGTCTGAGAACGGCTGCAGGGCAACCTCGGACTGAAAAAGAAACTCATTTCAGCCCATTTAATCAGGAGAAATCAAGAACTGAGATACATCAAACTAACCCTTGAAGCTGAACATCATTTAAATTGGCTTTAATGCAGATATTACAACAATTTTCAACTTATAATACACAGACTTTTATCTTCCACTATCAATTTGTCATTTCGAATGTCAATTAATTAATCTGACACTGATATAGTAACATCAATTGGTGAAAAAATACAGATAGAATAGCATGCGATTATATTGTAGCGTGGCATCTACATTTTTCACATATTAAGGCTACAATTTAAGCATTGAATGTATGTTACATAAGAAAAAGTATGATGAATTCGATATTGTCAGCAATAAAATTTGATTATCAAAGCATTTGGTGATTCCATGCATAAAGGTTTCTTTGGTAGTAGCTTCTGATGATATTAAGGGTGTATAATACAAAGAACTTACGGGATGGCTCGCCTTCTATGGCGAACTTTTCGAAGTTGAGCAAAATTTTGTATCTCGGCCGAACACTGACATACCAGTTACAACTAACTGACGACTGGCTTTTCGTCGGACCGTCATACTTAGCGGGAAATTTAGGGCTAGATATCACGCCCGATTCTTGACTGCTGACATTACCACCGCAATCTCCGAATATTGACTTCGCCGTCTCGAAACTGTACCTAAAATTAAAATATTAAAAGGTTAGTTAGACAAAATAACATTTGGAAATTGATGAGAAGATCTTACCTCGCCCTAAAACCACTATATACACCTTCGGAGTCGGTATGAAGAACAGCTTTCAAACCTATAGCACCTCTATTGGATTCGATAGGACCAGGAGCTGACGTACTACAGTACCTGCCAACTATTTTCTCGGTACTGTCACGATATACATTATATATTTCTAACCAGTCTTCTTGACATAAAACAGCTCTGTAAAAAGAGACAATAATCACATATTATTTCCGTTTTGAAGTGAAATAATGCCAGAGTGAGGGGCCACATTGCTTTAGTGTGGAAACTTTCTCTTACTATGCACATATGTTACGTACTCAAGGCAATCGAGCCCCTTGGTTTTTTATCAACAACATATTCATTTCGAGAGAATCAAACGATATATATCTCAAAGTGTCTCAGAAGACAGTAATATGTCCAGCCGTAACATTCATTCTTGGTGTTAAGATTGAAACACTGTATTCAAGAATTTATGTCGTCCGAACAAGATTGTCCAAGTGGAAATCTGCTATTCAATCATTTAGTGGAGATTTAAATACCTCAATGATAGCTAGAAATATCGACTCTATGTTGTCTGCAATCTAGCAATGAATATCGTTTTCATTTGTGATAGAGCAGGGAGTTAATTGTTTTAAACTTCGAATTTAAGATTACACTACATAAAAGCGTGCATAAGGTGTGAATGAGGACTAGGTAAAGGCAAGTTCATTCTCCTCTCCTGCATATCGATTTGGAAAAAAAAAATTCTCGTTATAGCCAAGAAATTTCTTCAATTATAGTACCACAATGCAATAAAACATTCGCACATAAGCCTCCGAATTCACTGTAACTGCATATGCCCTTTTTCTCAATTATTTTCTCTTCATTTACTTGCCCATCAAGATGAAAATGGTCTTCATCAGAACACAACACGTTGTTCAAGGAAACGCCAAGTTTGGTAGTTAACCATTTGAATTTTGTAGGGGTACAACTTTAGATCTTCAAAATATGGGTCTAATAGTGATTTATAAACTTTCAAACTACATGAACTGTTTTGAATTGAAAGGTTTAGATCCCGAACCAGATCATGGCTAGTAAGGGCAAATTTACATCTCTTCCCTGAATATCGATTTGGAGGAGAAATTTTACGTTTCCTTAGGGTTTAGACGAGAAAGTTTTACAATTATAGTATCAAGATAATATGTAACATTTTCACATAACACTTCAAATTCACTGGAACTGGCTTTTTCAAAAGCAATATCAGTTCTGTTCATTTAGATGCCCATCAAGGTAAAAATGGGCTTCATCCGAACACAAGATGTTCATCGTCGAGAAACGTCAAGTTTGCCAGTTAACCAATCGAATTTTGTAGGAGTACAGCTTTAAATATTCACACAAGATGGGGCTAATGATGATTAATGATAAAGGTTTGGATCCTCAACCAGACTGGTTGAGTTATCCTTGTGTACATGACGAATTTTGTAGCTCCAACTTTGGACTTGCCAATGTTGCATCAAACCCTCTCATAGTTTTTGAATAATTTCTAAACAAGAGCTACGCTTGGTGTATCATACTGTTATCAACACAAAAATTGATCAATTCATTCAACCCTTCTTTGGGTTTGTAGTCCATTGTCGGGTGTTCATACAGCACGTAAAGTAATACTAAAGAAACGTTACATAGAGAACCAAAGAAAATTTAGTTCTAGCAGAACGTATTCGAAAAATGGCATTTGGAATATTCTACAATTTTATGAAAATAAATTAACATACTCACCCATAGGAGCCAACGGAAGCATTAGCTGAATCAGCGTGAATTTTAAAATTGTCGAAAATAATCGTGACTTGCTCATTATTGTTTGTCAGAAACAAATAGGAACAGTTCATATCGCTGGGGTAGTTAGAGGGGTAACGAGGCGAATTGAACTCCCCGCTTTTTTTGCTGGTACTGCGGTACGTAAAGAAACAAGCGCCGTCCGGGGATGCCGTTCCCGGTACTCGATAATCTGAAAAAAATCAAAAAATATACCATCCATACAACCTCTCAACTATAGCAAAACAAGCGAAGATAACCTTGACGCTCTAAGCACTAGAAGTACTTCATTTCTACAGTACTTTAATGTGTTTACTTCGTTGTACTATAAACACTTGCCGAAGATGGATGTTAATTCGAAATTTGGTGTTTTAATGAAAGGGTACCGCCACAAAATTTGTTCGAATTATTTTTGGAAAAAGTTGAAGTGCCAAGGAAAAGTTAATAAAAGATTTAATATATATTTCTCTATTTTAGTAAATGAGGAGTACGCAACCAGATGGGCGAGGACCACTTGGAGGGCGTAGGATGATACAATGAGGGGCACAATCAGAGGCTAATATATTTATTAAAATCCATAATATTACCATAGAATCAATCCACTGATTGGTAAAGTGTAAGCACAATGTTCTCACAATTCCTTAACAGTGTGTTTGACTTTAAAACTTCGATTTATAAAGTTCATTAAAATTTTCATCGTTTGTTGTATTTTCACAGTAAATGTGTAGAGACAAGCAGGGCGTAGTATTTGAACCCTTCAGGGGGGCGCACAGAATGATAAGTTGGGGATTCCTGTACTAAATTATATGACTATCTTGTTATCGAATGAAAGCACTAAATAATAATGAAATTTAACGATTTTTAAAATCATCAAGACGGATGATGCCTCTTGAAATGCATGAAAAAGTGGGACAAAAGTAGGTCAATTTTGATTGAAAGAAAACGAGGTGAATTACCTGTTTCGAAAGTATAGTTGGCCTTGAATCCGCGTCCCATAAGTTCTCCGCTGCTAAATACCATCACCAGTCTGGGGCCTTCAGAAACTACAACGGTTGGCAAACTTTCTTCACCGCACATTTCGTGATCAAATTTATCGTATGAATCTGTTGTTTCTTGTCCTTTCAGATAAATTTTGAGGTAACCATCCGTACAACTGAAAAAAATTATGAAATTAGTAATCTTTGTATCAGAATTTTAATCAATTCTTTTGTATTCTTTAAAAATTTAATTATAATACTTTTATTTTTTAAATATAAGGAAGATCAAAATTTTTCACATATGCAAAAAAATATCAAATTATTTTACCAGCAGGAAACAATCAGTATTATCGATTTTTTGTTGAGAATTCGAAAAAACAAAAAAAGCAAGTTCTACAATTTTGAAATTGACATATTGTGTTTAAAAATATTTCAATATCTAAATTATATTTCATTATGAAGATGGTGAATCTATTTTGAATATTTTGTACTTACTCTCCTTTAGGCCCTTTTGGAATATCGAATAGAACAAATTCAAGTTTAACCCTTTCCAAGTGTTGAGCATCCTGCATACCATAAATGAAATAACGACAAACAAGTTTTGGCATGTAGGGAAACGGGTAATTAGGACTAAATACGAATCCGCTGGACTCCTTCTTGCTTAGAATCTTCTGGTCGCACTCTGTGCCCCTGATGTGTTCTCCGTCATTTTTGCTTATGAAATCTGAAAAATAAAATAAGAGATAAATGCACAACTTATCGTTGGTGACTGATTGAAGCTTCAAGACCAAATATTCTGCAAGGATGACAAAAATGAATGTAAATTTTGGATTATTTTCAAATTGATGGGTTCCCAATGCAACACCTGATTAATATTCAAACTTGTAATCCTTAATTTCTTGCGTTTAATTTAACTGTTCAATCAAATTGCCTCATGAATTGATAACATTCGAATTGCTTCAAATTCTTTCCATTTAAGGTGGTATTACACTTAACTCTTTTTTAATCAATTCATTTATTGCTGTGTTATTGTTTGTATTTGGACGTTTTATAGTGGATCCAGAAGGTAGCGTTGTGGTAGCGTTGTCGAATATTCAAAAATATTCAACTTTAACGTCAGTTAGATCCGATAGCTGAACTTGTAGCTCACTCAGATACGAATAAATGTCCTGTGAAGTAATATTTCGTTTATATTCTAATTGTGTTAGCTTATTTCTGTTACTAATTGTAATCTGGTAACTTATTGTGTTGATTAAGTTTAATGTTTTTACTATATTGAAAATCCTTTGCTGCGACTGGTTTTGAAGTGGCGTTAAGAACTGTACATTGTGAGTTTCGTTCTTTACAGTAATGAAATTGGTATTTCACATGATTTTTTATGATATAACTTGGGCATTGAATAACATTTCATCTAAGAAATTACCATTTACAAAATATGACATCATAACATGATTGATTAGATAAAAATAGCTAGTTTGAAATTTCAGAAAATCTGAAATTTTTAATCGAAAATAAATACACTTAAAAGAGCCTAGATAGAACGTCTGAACAGGACAACGCCAGAAGGATGCGTTTCTATTATATATTCCTCAACAATCAATATCATCATAAAGTATAAGAGTTTTGGAATATTTACAAAACCGAAGGACTTGTTACAAAAATATCTGTCATATCTGCGAATCAATCTATCAAATTCATACGAATATAATGCAATAAAGTCAATCCTGCCAGCAGCAATATTATTGTGAAAAGATTTCAATCAAACTGAAGTGTTCATTAATTTCGCTATTTTCATTTGCAACGAAAATACAACATGGATTCCGTAATATTGTATGCAGATATGGTGGTCAAGAGTGACGTATGATCCAATCAAAATAACGTTGAAATGACAATATCTCATTCCATTCATGAATTGAAATTTTAATAGCATTCCATATTTTTAACCAGAACGGTTGCCACTCGCAAGTTTTATGACTCATGAAATTTATTTCTATTTAATGGAATGAAAAGTTATTTCACGAATGTACAAGCTGTCTCAAAAATTTTATATCTATTCAACGGGAGTCAGCGAATTCGAGGGGCACAAGGTGCATGCCAATAAGTAGTTTGGCTGCCGGGAATTCAGTCGATATGCAACTGAACTCAGGAGCATAGTCCGGTGCCAAAGTGAAAATGTTCCAAAGGAACGTTACTCTGGAACAGACACTTGTGCGTGAAAGTTAGTCGCTATGGAACGATACTCAGGTGTGACCATTCACGATGAACGGTGATTGGAAGACTTAAGAGTGTAGGATTGCAAAGCTGAACAAGTTCTACTGAAGCGAGAGAAATTCGCTCCCTCAGTACGAAAAACTGCTTCTTTCAACCAATTGGATTTTTTGACCCTTATTTCTTCCAAAAAGCAGTTTTATGTATAGTTACAGTCAATTCAGAATTTGGAACTGGAGGTGCTAAAATATTTTTGGTTCCAGAACTGCCAAATTTTCTACGCGAATATTTCAATCCTCAATTGATATCCAAGAAAGGCAAAAGTGGTCATCACGCAAGCCTGATTTAACCCCTTTGGACTTTATTCTGTGGAGCTATATCTTATCATATAACAATAAACTCACTTCCATGGTACATATGGAAACACAATATTTGTTGCAAAATTACAGAAATTCCTTTCTGACCGTCATCGAGAAATTCGACAGAATAAGTGACCTGAATTCAATGTTTTGCATTCTAGCAACGTTATTTTTACGATATAAATTTTCAGATTAGTTATTTCAACAATCGAACGCAATTTTTTGTAGAAAGCATACTATTCATCCAATTACTTAAAATGAACCCGTTTAGACACTTTGTATAAAGTATTACCTTTATTGACCAAAAATTTTGTTTAACATTCCTTTGAAAATGGTTTTTTATTGTACTATCTCCAAATTTGGACGATGAAATATTTGCACTCAGATATAAATGAAAGAAGAAGCCTTTGTGAGGAAGAAACCTACGTCACGTTTGAGTTCTAGTTTATATTAAAATTATGTTAAAATCGAACACAGTTGTTTTTTTCAATTACTATATTCTTTATTCATATTGTAAAATTCGAAATTTTGGGTTGAATAATTAACAGAGAAATCATTCAATACGATCCTATTAACGAATTATCAGTTATTAGGAATATATATTATCAGTTGCAATAAATTCTTAATAATGAGTTAGTTTTCGGAAGCTCATGTAGATTGCTTGAAGAGTTCGTAGGATTTTTCCTGGTAGATTTTAAATTATGTGATACAGTTAACAAAGTTCTATGAAGTGTTGCGCAAGGATTCAAACAGCATTATCTTTTTATTCGGCCTAAAAAACGGGTAATCAACCGCGTTATGAATTTCAGCGTACAAGCCACTAGGGAGAGTACGAACTTGCCTACCTAATTTTGTGAAAGAATTGGAGAACTCGAATATGCCCTTGAAGCCTCTGTTCTGAGTATTGGCAGTGCGTGGGAGGGTGACGAAGGCGACAAAAAGCGCCGATTCGGATGAGTAGATCACTAGGTTCCGTTGTTGCCCGCAGTAGGTGCCTATTACGGCCGAATTGTTATCTGGGCCGTCGTACACTTTCACATAATCGAAGGGACAACTGAAAAAAAGGATTAATTAATTTTTCAATCATAACTTCATCTGGTCGTCGTACAATATGAAAGAGAATTCATGTATAGTTTATTTAGAAACCAGTAAAAAAACGAAAGTTTAATATTGTCATCAATTGAAATTGAGAAATCGAATCTTTACCTCCTGCAATCGTTAGAAATCAAAAGACAAAAAAATATCAACATCTCTAAACGGCAATTGTGGAGACGAAATTGTGTTAAACAATTCAATTCTGTTCAGCAGTATCATACTTGAAAACAACTAAAATTACTTCTGAGCGGTTTCAAAAGCAGTTATGCAAATCGAATTCTGGCAAAAAATCTCAACTTACTGCGGATTCATTGATAACAATGATTGAAAACTCATTTCTGTTGAAAGATATAGAAAGATTTACAATGATATATAAAGATTTCTCGGACAGAATAATGTAGCGCCGATTACATTGTAGCGCCATCTGCCCCAGTAAATCTACAATCGAAATCAGAACACTAAATAATGAATACTAAAGAAGATAAACATATTTTCGGGCATATTCATACTTCGATCAACTGAATTGAAATGATTTCATGACGAAAATTTCACTTCTTAGAATAATTAGGAATTGATATACTCGGAAACACCACCATTTTTTGCCAACGATGTTTTGTGAAGACGAGAGTGTATTAAACAATTCTTTTCAAACGGAAAATGCATCATCATAATAAAAAACTGAAATTACTTCCGAGCAATTTTCGAAACGATTATGCAAATCGAATTTTGAGAGGTACATCGATTTCATGCTGATGCATTGAAACAAACGATCAAGTACTCATTTCCGTTGAGGGTGAACACTCAAGTTACAAAAAAGTATCAAAATATATAACGATTTCTCGGACAGAATGATGTAGATGTTAGTACACTACAACGCCATCTGTGCGAGTGACCTTCCAACTGAAGTAAACAATTTGAATATCAAAGGTAGCAAAAATATTTTGAGACGTAGAACACTGAAGTTAAGATTCAATGAAGAACATTCAATGATGAATCGAACCGAAACAACTTTATGGAGACAACTATCGATCTAGACATTTTATTATCTAACTAGCTTCATTCATCTCATAGCCCCTTTGTATTAGTTCAATAAGTCATCCTAAAAATTTTTATTGACAGAGACATCAATGGTATGATAAATTTGAATATATGTATTGATTTTCTTTGTTGAATTTCTATATATCTATTGGGATGTCACAGTCAGTCGTACTTACTGAGGACCGCCGAAGAAGAGGTCGAAGTCCCTGAACTCGATGCGGATCCTCTCGCCCGGCACGCCCAGGAATTGATAGTGGCAGTTGAGCGCCTTGGGGTAAGCTCCAGGGTAGGTGGGCGATACGATCACGCCCGTCGGCTTCACCGCACCCTTCACCAGAAAACTACAAGGGTTGCCCGCCACTGGACTACCCACTTCGTATTCGGCTGTTGAAATATCACTTATGAGATTATCGAACAACTGCACATATATTTTGAGAACTTTCGAATCGTCAATTCGATTTCTTTCAAACAACAGTAAAAAAAAAAGAAAACCTAGAAAAAGAGTGTGTGTGTACTTCTTAAAGGAGCAGTTGGAAGTTATACAATTTGGTGTTACAAAATGAGAAAAATTTTGAACAATTCATACTACATTCCGTTGCAGTAAAAAAAAAAAATAAATTTCAGAATGAACTTTTTGGAATATTTCCGTAAAACAATAATATACGTGTAAATTTAGCAATTTCTAGTGATTATCACTCAAATAGGGCCTCTTTCACGTACTTCAACTGTTAAGAACGTTTTAATATGTCCATATTCAAGAATACTCACAGTCGTTAACAAAACTGTATCTTCCTGTGAACAAATCCGTCGTGGAGATGTTCTTGTCTGTGTAGAAAGCCAACGCCATGGTTCGGTACAGCGACACTCGACGTCTGGGCGGGATGGGTCCGCAGTACCTTCCTCCGAACGGAGAATTGATCAGCTCCGCAGCATCAGGCTGCACGACTTCCGAATAAACATCCATGTACTCATGGACACAACTGGGGATCATAAAAAAAGGTTCAATCAACTACGGAATACGCATCGAACATGCATTCTGGAAAAACTGCAATGTGAAAATATTTTTAGGATGAAAACTGTAAGTATTTGAAATCAAGTGGTCCAAAGTTAGAGCCATGCAGAACGCCGTGCACATTATTGAGACAAGCAAAGAGAACGGAACGAGCATTCGAAAGGTTGAAGCACAAATGTGAATCGAAAAACAACAATTAAAAAAATAATAAAAAGGGCCCATATGATCAAAAGCTCGTTTTAAGGAAACTCTAAATATGTATTCGTTTAGAGTATGTTGCTTTTCGTCATAGTCAATTGCACGATTGATTTTGTTCTACAGGAAAATTTTCGACATTTCACACTTTCATTTGTATATGTTCTTACAAATGTTCCTCGTCTTCTCAAAGAATGAAAGACTGAGTTATAAAAACTTTTTATGTAATCAATGAAATCGAAAGAAGCCAGAATCGAACAGATGGCATGCATATTGTATTAATTTTACCATACCTATTCCTCAAATTTCTCCCAATACTACCCCCAATTTTATTTCAATTCTTGACATAATGAGAATAAGGTAATACTTAAAATATTGTGAAGTCTACCTACACTTTCCTCTAAAATATTATCAGTATTTTCATTAATTTCATCATTTCTACCTCCACATAAGTTTCTTTCCTAGTTAGGGTGGTTTTTAAATTGAATTTCATCTAGACCTTACACATTTTTCAATAACTTTCCAGTTAAAAATGAAATGTAAGCCATTATGTCATCAAACCCAATATTCTTAATGGCCTGTTGATTCGAACGACCTTCATTCTGGAAACCAGAGTGAGGCATAAATATTTCAATAGATATGTTCCTTCAGAGTGCAAGGTTGAATGCTGCCCTAATTATTAGAGCAGTCTACTTCCAAAGCAGAACGCCTGCTTGGTTTTAATGAGAGAAAAACGCGAGACTATACGTCGAGCTCAGATTAACAGAATCTTTGAAGGAAACGTGTTGTACCCAACCTCATATTAAATGTTGTATGAATTATATATAAAAAACTTGGATCTTGTTTTAACAAGTTGAGATCAAATAATTATTACAAATTTTCCACTAACATATACTTATGAAGTACATAATTATTAGTGGTGTTCATATTTGTCATTTTCTATTTTGAAAATACTATTTCTAAAAACTTTCGTTCAATTAAACAGGATCCAAATATCAGAAGTGTTCGGAAAGCAAAAAAATTAAAAATTTGTTTATAAATATATGTTTTCTGATCTTTGTTTTAGATTATATATGTTTGGTTGTTTAGACTGGTTACTAACTTTTTAGCACTCCTCAGAACGAAGTAGTAAGTTTAATTGACGAAAAGTGTAATTTGCGCTGACGTCATCTGCTGACATCATATGAACGTCAGTTATCTGACGTTAAAAAGATGTCATTCAACGGTCAAATGACGTCTCTAGCCAAAATTAACCGAAAATTGACTCTAATAAGATGTCATGTTACGTCAGCTTGCATTCTGGGATGACGGCCAACTATCTCGAAATTACCAAAATTTACGTCTAATACGGACTATACCGTTGATTTTTTCTCTCTATTCCACAATTTTTGGGTTTTGTGTTGACATCTCACACATAATTAAGGTGAAATAGTAAAGAACTTCAAAATTCAAATTAGACAAGTTACAAAGGAATTTAAGGTTTCGTGCACTGAAATAAAACGGAAAATCTAAACTATCATAGTTGTTACTTAGCAAAGCACGGTGCGGGTTAGGTATGTGACGGAAACACACACATCAATCCAAGGAGATGGTACTCACGAAGGGAGATCTCCCACGGCAGCTCCACTGTGGCAGCAGGAACGGCAACACAATAATTAACAATCAGTCACAACACGTGCTACGCCACTGGTTATCAAGTGCTCGCATTTTTTGCAATGCCGAATGTTGAGTTATTCATTTCGGAACAAATAAATATTTGACAAAAATTTACAAATAATGCATTCGGGAATTTCAAAAGTGGAGCAGTCCTTAAAGAATGAGACTGCCACACGTGAGACCTATGTTCGAATCACGAATGAAATATATTTTTTTTAACTTGAATTTAGTTGTTCAAATTATAAAATTGCTGAGTGGGTATCTAATAATGACCTTATATTTAAGAAAGTTTATTAGAGTGAAAACACCAATGAACAAAGCACGGAATGAAATGTAGATTTAAAAATTATATTTCAAATTATCCCGATGAAGATCGGAAATAACTTCATCAGAATATCAAAATAACATTTTTCATATCGGTTAAATTGATTAAATTACAAATAAATTGAAAGAGTGTTCAAAAACATCAGTTAAAGGCACTAGATCTTTCGAAAAGGATATTCGAATGATCTAATTGAAACTATCCCAAACATAACAAGAGTTCCATAATGAATAACTCAACATTATGAGATAAAGTTTTCGTAAATCCCCATAAATTCAATGAAATTAATCGAATTTCATTTTACAATATTTTCAATGAAAATTTAGCCAAACAAATGAGTTTATTATAGTTGCAAATAGAAATTATAGTTGTTATTTATTGGCGTCAACGAAATATTAATTACAAGATTTGTTATATGAACGAAAACATTCAAAACATCCGTTTTTAACCTCACTTGAAAGTCATAGAGATTTACGAAAGTTTATACGCAAAGTTGTCATTTTCGATGAGCATTCTACAACGTTGCATCGCGAGTTTATAAATCATAATCTTAACAATACCAGATCGATCTCTATAATAAACAACTGCAGGGCGATCATCATATCACAACCACAAATACAGATGCGTGAATTGACTAAACACCGACAACTACACTTAAGCCTAATAAATAACATATCCTTCAGCAGGCTATAGCCCTATAGACCACTTCATAGTTAGCTATTTGGTGTATGTAATCAACCGCAACGATGTAATTTGGTATTGTCGTTCGTGTTTCGATATGAATCGGTAGGAATGTAAGCTGCAGTTAAACATGTTATGCATAATATCTGCAATCTATCACATTATCAAGTCCTGTAGCGTTGCGCGAGCTAACAGAAGCTAGTGAATTTTCGCATTTATTGTACAACTAGATATGACAAGAGTGAGATAAATTCAGAGGTATATGATACATACGTTTTTAGTGAATGAACGAGTTTGGAAACTGAAATGTTTGGCGATTATTCAGAGAATTTCAAAGACAGTTTACATATGGAAAAAAATTTACATTTATGAGTGAGTTGGATTTTGAAAAATTGTGTTTTTTTGATTTTTAACGTTTCGAAAATTTTTCTTCTTTATTCCATCGACAAAAATTTCATCAGACTTACAATATTCGTTTCCAGATTCAAATGAGAGATTTTCACATTCTCTTCAATTTTATGCATGATTAATTGAATATTCTCCACTCTCCTTCTGTTTATACAGATGTCCAACTTATTTATATCGCAAATGAAATTCAAATTCACATATATTGTTTGATTTCTGCTCAGCCGATTTTTTTTGGAAAAATATTAATTTGACACGAGAATATTCATAGAATAAGCAATTTCATAGAACATCATTCTGTGACTGACAACTGACATTCAATTTATTCATAGCGCCATCTATTGATGACAAGTTATACGATTCGTTTCAAGTGGAAACTGAAAAGAATATAATTGAGGAAGAATTGTACTTTTATAAACCAAAAATTCAAATACGTATTATTTTTGATAAATACTTATACTATTTCATTTATGAATGAAATAATTCGATAAAAGTTAGTCAATCGAAAAATATTTTCAATGTATAGCAACTCCTCTTGAAATTATAACAAAAAAATTCACATACTCCTCAATTCAAAAAAGAAGAAAATTTTAAGCTATTGTGAGTACTCCATGATACTTCTCGAAGAGTCAATTCGGAAGTAATTTTGTGGCGTCCTTTTTGCAATTTTAAGTTTTTCCAATTTGATTATTTCTGATCAGAAAATCCGAAACACGTATCGAACAATTTTCTTACCCGTGAGTAAAGTGGCAGGTATCTTCTCTTAAAAAATTTTCTATAAATTTACGTGATTTTATTTTTTTTCTACAAATTAATCACGTATATACAGCCGTTCCTCATGTTTTCAGATAAAGTTAATATGTTTTTAGGAGTATAAACAAAAATATTACGGATTTATTGGATGAATTCATTATTACTTTGTAAAAAATATTGAAATAAAAATAAGAAACGACAAATTTCAATTTTCTGACAAATGTATAATTGTAAGTGTAATTTTGTATTATCACAAAATTCTCAAGAAAATTAAATATACATAGTTATAATACGAAACTCTTGAGGCAAAGCAATAAACATGAAAAAATATACATAATATAAATTTATTATTGATGAATTATTATTAACTTATGTATCAAGCTTTCATTTTGGTGAAAATTTTGAAAGGAAAGCTGTATCTGAATACAAAATTTGATGCAAACTCCCAAAACACTAATTAAATTAATATAACAATTGAGGAAAGGTAATAAAAATCCTAACAAAAACGAAATCCATATGAATTCGAGCTTTGAAGAAACAACATTTAATATTCGTTATCCTTTAAATGTTCTTTCGGGTCAGTGCTACGTAAGATATTGTCTTCCATTCGGTTCTGTCTCAATGTACACATCATTTTCCATTCATTTTCCTAATCATGGACATTAGGCACTTCCTGAATATTCAAATTCAACATACCTTCGTTATCTCCACAGCAAAATAGGATTATTATCGGGATATCTTTTTTCTTGTCGTTGCCGTAATAAATTTCCTAAACTATCTTCGTCTGAATCAAATATTTTAACGATGTTCAAACAGTGAATGGCTTCATTTGCAAATAGAGTAAAAAGTTTGTCGACAAACGGATAAGTTTGAGAGTATTATATTGACTTTGGTTAAGAAATGAAGAAGGAATGGAGCTTTCAGCTTGATGAGTTTTAAGTAGATGAAAACTTAAGTTAATCACTATTACTCGAAATCGAGCAAAACGAGAAATTTTGTGAACATATTTCATCAAGAGTTCTTGGAGGTTAATTAATATTCCTCTGGGACACAAGATTCAATTGAATATCTTGTCTTCATTTAAAAATAAGTAACATTGATTTATTTCACTGAAAAATCTATTAATAGCTACGTTCACTCATTTAATCCAGAGTAAACACTATAAAAAGATTAAGTTTACTAATCTCATAAGAGATAAACATTATGAAATGACTAAGTTTACTTATACCATAAAAGAAAAACACTGTGAAAGAACTAACTGCACTACCCATATAAAGGGTAAACACTACGAAAGGACTGGATTCAAACTAGGTTTGAATTAACAGATCACATGAAGAGGCTACGTTCATTGATGTCATGAAAATGTTTATCTTACTGATCTCAAGAATTCAGACTAAGAAACGACCAAGTTTAAATTTCCATGAAGGATAAACAGTATGAAAGGATTTACTTGAATAATCATATACACGACAAACCCTAAGGAACGACAGAGGCAAATAATACCACAAAATATAAAAACTATGAAAAGACTCACTTGACTTATCATATGAAAGGACTGTTTTTTCCAAATCTGTATAAGTTTTGACAACATCTATATAAGTTTGAATTAACAAATCACATGATGAGACTACGTCCATTGATTTCATTAAAATGTTAAACTTAATGATCTCAAGAATTTAGACTACGAAAGGACCAAGGATAAACAGTATGAAAGGACTCACTTGAATAATCATATACACGACAAACCCTAAGGAACGACAGAGGCAAATAATACCACAAAAGATAAACACTATGAAAAGACTCACTTGACTTATCATATGAAAGGACTGTTTTTTCCAAATCTGTATAAGTTTTGGCAACATCTATATAAGTTTGAATTAACAAATCACATGATGAGACTACGTCTATTGATTTCATGAAAATGTTTAACTACTGATCTCAAGAATTTAGACTAAGAAAGGACCAAGGATAAACAGTATGAAAGGACTCACTTGAATAATCATATACACAACAAACCCTAAGGAACCACAGAGGCAAATAATACCACAAAATATTAACACTATGAAAAGACTCACTTGACTTATCATATGAAACGATTGAGTTTTGAATCAACAGATCACATGAAGAGACTTTATCCATTGATTTCATGAAAATGTTAAGCTTACTAATCTCAAGAGTTAACACTAAGAAAATACTAAGTTTACAATTCCCATGAAGTATAAACATTATGAAAGGATTATTCAGATGACGAATCATATGAAAGTTTTGAAGACTGATTTTTCCAAATCCGTGAAGGATAAACAATATCTACGTAGTTTGAATTAACAGATCACACAAAGAGACTACGTCCATTAATTTCATGAAGATGTTAAGCTTACTAGTCTGAAGATTTAACACTAAAAAAAGAAAGTTTAAAATTCCCAGAAGAGTTAAACAGTATGAAAGGACTTACTTGACTAATCCACACTTACACGACAAACCCTAAGAAATTACAAAGGGTAATAATATCATACAAGATCAACACTATGAAGAGGCTCACTTGACTAATAACATGAATCATGAACAGTATGAAAGGACTTATATGACATATCAAATGAAGGAACCACACAATGGAAGGATTCACTTGGTTGATCGCATGAAAGGTAAACGCTAAGTAAGGACTTACTGAAGTATAAAGACTAAGAAAACACTTACTTGGCTGATCTTATGAAGGATAAACATTATGAAAAGACTTACTTCACTAATCATATAAAATATAAACATTTTGAAAAGACTGAATTTTTTAAAGCCAAGAAGAAACTTATGGAAATGATAAGTATGTATAGTAAACTAAGTTTGTAATAACATTATGAAAAAACCTACTTGACTCATAAATGAAGGATGAACACTATGTAAGGACTTGAATGCAGTGAAAAGACCAATTCCATGAGCGATAAACACATTGAAAGAACTGGTGTACTACTCCTAGGAAGGTTCTATACTATTGACCCATTGATTGAATCTATTGATCGCCACATAAAGATACAATCTGGACTGAACTCATCCACCAAAAGGACAAACATCACAACATTTATGCAGGTTTGAATCCATATATCACATGAAGAGATTTCGTAATTTGATTCCAAGGTATCACTAAGTTCACACAGTGATCCTATATGAGGAGAAAGTTTGCTTAGATAATGTGAGACAAACACGAAGGTATCAAGTCTGCTGACCCCATGAATTATTCAGGATATCAATTTACTTAAGCGACTGAGTTCACTGTTTTCATAAAAGAATAAGCCCACTTGGTCTACGAAGGCATCAAATCCACTCACTTCGTTAATGCTTTAAGTGTAGTGATCACCTAAAAGCCTAAGCTTACTCACCTCTTGAAATAATTAATATATTGAACTGTTTCAAAGAATTGGTCTAATCTATTGATCCCAAGAAGAAATCCAAAGAGTGAAATCACCTCTTCTGAGATCTATCAGTATATGCCCTCTTCATTTTCATCAGGTATGGATTTTAGCGTCTAAAACTGTCGAATTAGGGTTTTCCAACTGTTTCATCGAAAAGTTGATCAATTATGCAACATTACTATTCCAAGTTCCTGCTTTTAAAATAACACAGAGTTAAATTTTCAACACGAGAAGATATTGTAGCCGTTTCGTCGATATTTTTCAGCTCAGCTGGATTGAATCTCATTTCTGAGAATTCCCGGATTGATAAAATGAAAAAAGACGAAATGTATTTATTGTTTATTCAGAATCCACTCTTCGGAAACCACTCGGTTCAGACGCAAAGAACGAAATGGAACACGTAAATTTAGTATCCATTGCAGAGATACCATTGCATTTTCAATAGATTCTTCGAAAACGTGTTCTCGAGTCTGATACGGCTTTGCTCTTGGACTTGTCGAGTTCGTATGCAATAAACTTTGACACATCGCAGTCGCGTATGGCGAAAATGACGACGGGTTTTGGCCTAACACAAAATGGTAACCATTTTAAAAAAAGAATTATCCATTCAATGCATAACGTGAAAATCTGGAAGTTATATTCGGAAATTGAGAAGAATTAATGGTTTTGTCCTTTTAAACATGACTTCGTGTTTCTTATTCAAAATTACAATAGTAAAATCAATGTTACTTCGTTTAATAAGCTTGGATTTGAAAGGGATTGTGGAAAGATTCTAATCTTCACTATTTGATCGAAATTTCAATGAAAAGAATTCAAAAGAAAATGATTTCATCGAGAGCAATATTAACGTACAATACCAAATTACCTCTCTGCATTTTATATTGAATCAGTTGCCAATATTACATAAATCTTTTGTAACATATATATATATATATATATATATATATATATATATATATATATATATATATATATATATATATATATATATATATATATATATAGCGATAGAAATTAACCAGACACATTTCAAGAGCTCTCTTGTAAAACAGAAATTTGATAACAAAAAAAAATTTAAGATAGTGTCGTAATTATTGATACTGGTAAAAAAAGGAAGATGAGATATTCTATGAGAGAACTTAAATGAATTATATAATTGATATTGACGTAGATAAAAAGCATATACTGAAAAATCGATCGATTTAATTGCAACATTAAAATTTTTGCATTATGTAATAAGTCAAAAGTCTTTTTAGTTAAATAGAATATTTTTTTGAAGAGGAAAATTAATATTTTCGAGATACTTTCCCTTGAATAACAAGATAAAAAAAAATTGGAAATGATATATATTATATATCGCTTTTATTTCATCATTTACTATCTGAATGTCCCTTTCGAATTTTTTTCATTTTCAAATTGTTTCTGCTATATTTGTTATAATTTTCACTAATCTATATTATCGTTTTTTTCAGATTTAATTTCTAATCATTTGCTCTTCGTTATTCTCACGAAAATTTCACCATTTTCCTTCTTTATATATCCCAGTTGAACACATTTAGAATAAAAAGGATAATTCTAATACCAGAGCCGAAAAGCATCGAAAAGTTTTACGAAACTTGAATAATTGTTCGAATATGTTGTCTGAAATGTTTCTGATTAGTTTCCAATCAATTATCACAATATCATTGCCACAAATTAATTTGCAAATAAAAACCTTGATAGTAATCGTTAACTCCACTTGAAAATAGGTAGCAAATTTCCATATAAAAATATTTCACAGTTGGAATTTTGAGAGGAAGAAATTTGAATTAATAACGAAAATAAATCAATAAAAAAGAATTCAAAACGAGATAATGACATTAGAGTACAATTTTAAATATTAACCAATTTGTTCGTGATGAATAAATAATTTTAAAAAATTGACGAAAAAAACTCCGATATTTTCGAACAAAATTCGATCTTCAAAAATATTCTATTCGATACTCAGACGTCAAAAAAAAAAGAAAATGAGAAGCTTTTGAAACAATTCTGAAATTTTTTTCTGTAATGAATTAATAGAACTATAGTGACGTGAGAAAAATTTTCAAAAATCTGACAATGTTTTATAATTTCAAAAAATCGATAAAAATGATAAATTGTAGAAGGTAAACGCTCTCAATGAAAATTTGCTACCTTTGACTTGAGGATTATTTCGTTCTATCGTTATAATATTTTCATAGTTCTACTTACTCCGGTGGTGTGCCCCGCAGAGCAAACGATGTGAAGACGATCTGCACCCTCTGACCAGGACCCGCGAGAAAAGTGTAGACGCACTGACGCGAATGTCCTCGCGGGTTCAGGAACTCCGGGGCGTGGAAGGTGCCGTTCAACGGGCCCCCCAGGCGGCTTACAAATGTCTGGTCGCAGTCTGAAACCAAAGAGACTTACAGATCTGAACTGAGAGCACTGAAGGATTTATAACGCAATCATTTCGATAGGAACTCTTATTTAACGCTCTATATTGAAAAATGTAACATAATAATTGCTCGTTCAATAAATATATATTTTTTTTATTTAATGATTGTTTCATATTTTTCATTCAATTTTCTATTAAATTTTTGTCAATTTTCTTCAATTTTTTTATTTTATATTTTATGATTTTTTCCTCATCTTTATATTATTTTAATTTTGTTGTATTTTTTCTGAACTTTTCCGAATTCTTATGAAATTTATTAGATTCTGATATTAATGTCAAATTGAACATTTGAAGTTATTCTCGATGTAAGGCTTTGAGGAAAATCATACCTTCAATGAAAAATCCCAAAAAATATCATCAATAAAATTTTACGGTACATCCTGACAGTTGTAGCAACACTGTTTAACCCTAAAACTAATGAAAATTCGTACAGGCAGACATATTGAGTTCTATATAATAAAATAAATATTCAATTCGAAATATTTCTATTATAGTTGCAGTGAAAATCTGCCCCTTGTTATCACATTCAAATTATGTTCCGTCTCATTTCGTAATTAACTTTGGCAAAACTGTTTTCTTCACGAAGAACAGCTTTCATTCGAAAAAAACATGATAATGCGTTAAATTAATACTCATTTTACCCATTTCGAAAAAAGCCACGACTATATTGTAAAATGTCGTTCGTAGTTTTATAATAAAACATTTCATAGAATTATGATTTTTATTGTCAAAATTACAAGGTATTTTCGTTCAGTTATGGCAACAATGTAACAGCGTAACAATAATCAGTATTCACCTTAACAACAATGATCTTAACAATAGGCAGAACTATATATTTTCATACTATTTATTGAAGAGGTAATATTCCAATCTTTGTTTTCAGTTCAAACATTTCATACAACATTGATACTTTCGATCGACATCGCCTTGGCAACTCTGTTCGATGTAACAGTAACCAATAATCACCTTAACCCGAAATACTAATTCGAAAAATCAATTGAACTTTAAATTAAAACATGGAAATGAATGACGACGTTTCGTTCAGCGATTTTGAAAAATGTCGCGATATTTCAAGTTCAATTGTGGCATCACCGTTCGCCATTATAGTAATGAAAATTCGCCTTATTCAGAGATACCGGAATAATGGACGGAGATAAATCTTTGCACTGAGCAACCATGAACTGTTACGACTGGGAAATTCAATGGAATCAGTGCCCACTGACTATGAAAGCAGATAAGGCCGGTGAAGATGAAAGGGCACTTCCCAGAGTTAACGACGTGTCCAGATTTTAGTTATCGTGTTTGAGTTGAATTTTCCTCGTTGGACGTCATAATGAATGTCATTGGAAATATGAATATCTAAGTATCTTTTTTTCAAGAATTTTTATCAATTAACACACGAAAATTAATATGACTAATGAACTTTAAACCGGTAATCTTAATATATTACCTTATATATAAAGTAGGTGTTTACTTGATGTAAATCCATTATAATCGAATATCAAATTAAATCCAAACACTTGAACTTATGATTCACACTTTATTGACTACATAGCATGACGCGTTTCGTCGTTACAAACGACTTCTTCAGATGCTTACAGAAAAGTTCTGTAAGCATCTGTTATTCTGTAAGCATCTGAAGAAGTCGTTTTTAAGGACGAAACGCGTCATGCTATGTAGCCAATAAAGTGTAAATCATAAGTTCAAGTGTTTGAAGTAAAGTTTATATTCAATTATAATGGATTGACATCAAGTAAACGCCAACACTATCAAATATTTAAAAATTACTTGAAGTATTCGCTTCGTCAAGAAATTTGACCAATACAGAAGCAAAAATCCTTCATTTCTCCCTTTTAGAAGCACAGAAAATGGAAGTAGGTCATGAAATCTAAATACGAAATGCTTGCATTTATTTTATTCGCATAATTATTCTTTACAACTAAATTCGAAGAAAGCTCAAACAATGACATGGAAAAAATGAAAAAACTAAAAAATCAATAATGAGAAACAATTCAAGAAGAAACAGCAGTGAACAAGATTTTATACCTGATAAATTTCCATATGCCAACGCAAAAATTCTTTCCTTTAGATTTCATTCTGTCAATTAAAACCGATAATTTTTATGAAAACGTTCCAACCAAAACATAAAATGAAGAGAATATGTTTTTTTATCATTGCATAAGTTTTTCCTCAAATTTTATTAAGAAAAATGAAATGGGTAGTTTAATTCATTCCGTCCACTTATGTTAAAAAAGGGAAAAAATATGCAAAGAGTGTATTGTTATAATAATAATACTTCCATGAAATTTATCGTATTATGTCTTTATGTTTTCAAAATAAAAAGACAAACATTATTTTTCCGTCATTTACATTATCTCCCAAATGGTTGTCTTTTGACCCGACATTCACATAACAAACTACCCTTTATTTCAACAAAGGAACCCCCCCAGAAATTGTTTTGAATCACTTTGTATAGTGCGAACGCACCTTTTTCAATCATATAAAATATTAAAGTATCATTACAAAATACTCTGTAGAGTATTTTGAGTAAAGAAATATTAATTTTTATCTTTTAATTTCTATGTTCAGCACCAGTTTCCGCAATCTCTAATAGTCCACATAAATGACACTTTCTGAAATAGAAGCATTCATCCTTCCTCGCATTTCAAAGTTTCGAACACTACGAAACTAATTTATTTTATTCATTTCGAGCATGCTTTTTGTGCAAGGATTTTCAAGCAACTTCATACGGGCTCTTTTCAATGCACAAGGAAACTTAGATTCTACCTGAGCGACAAATTCCCGTTTTCTTTAGATGTCTCTTGTTTGATCAAAGTTCGAATGCGAGCGTAAATATTTTAACACTTTCCCGATATATCCAATCGGTAAACAGAATCACATTGTTGGCATTTGTTTGGATCAAACAACCCAGATTGAACTCGGAAGGTAAGTTACTTTCCTCGAATGTTTTCCTAGAAAACTCGGTAGAAAACTTTTCGAACGTATTTAAGCGTAAGTAGCTGCCACTGTGAGCTTAATCGAGTCCAAATAGCAGATTAAATTGTTTAGCACTTTCATCAATACTGCATAACACTGCATACGTGGGGTAATCGGAAATTCAAATGCTGGGCAGAAACTAAAACAAAACGGCTTATTAAAGCCGTTTTTCATGTTTTAAATTGTGCACCATGCAGAATACAAGAATTGCTTAGGCAGAAAAACAAATAAAAAATTCCTATCTCTTTTATTTTATTTGAAATAAAATGAAAGATATCATTAAAATACAAATTGCAGAATAAAATCATTTGTTAGGTTATGTATATAAGTTATCCAGATATTCCAATTCATCGATGAATACTGAATTTAAAAAAAAAACTCTCAGATGAACATTTTTGTTGTTGAATCGATAGAAACTAACAGAGAAAGCAATCTATGTGCAAGCTTCTGAATAGAATAAATTATGAGCAGATAAAAATGACAATGACAACGTCAAATTGACAAGATACTTGTCAATTTGACGGACACCACAGTGTTTCCACCGTTGAAGACTGACATACTAAGCGTTCGACAATAGGAAATTTTATATATATTGATAAAGTTATTGATACATATTTTCAGCAGAACGCAGCAGTTAATGCAATCATTTGAAATTCGTTTTGAGGTTATAGATATTCGAAATAACATCTACGAAATACCTCAGCGTGAAATATTAGAATTATTATCACATACGTACAACAAATGTCAGAAAATAGGGTCATTTAGGGAAAAAAGTGACCATTGACCTCACGCATACTCTGGAATAATTTCACCAAAATGGAATTTCCGGTTTATGAGTCCTATAGCATGATTTATTCGGCTATAAAAAATCTTTTATGTTTATGGGCCTATTCGCAGTTGTCATGTTTGATGAGATACTTCGAAAGCTTCATAAAAATATTTCATCAACGTAGTTAAAACTTTATACAAAACCGCAGTTATGTGAGAAGACGTAGAACGACTTCTTGGGTTCTATGATCTCAAAGAAACATGGAATTATTCATACGGAAAATATGGAAAATCATAAGCATAACAAATAAATTCGAAATTAAACATGTAAGCAAGGATTCAAATAAAGAAGAAGCAATAAACATTAAAATTTTTAAGACTAAAACTACCTTTTTGACCCATGATATTTCACACTTACATTACGTATAAGTACTATATATACTCAGAATTTTTAGTTCCTAACTAGTTGTTCAAAAAATTGAGTTATCCTCAAATATATCACACTCGAGACCAACATCACAGGTGCTTTAAGAAAGGTGTTAAGTGTGGAATGGATAAATGGCTCAAAGAATGTGAAATACAGTACAAGAAGACATAATTTTCAGCATATATCTCAAGGTTATTCGTACAGAACTTTCACATAGGTTTCACATTTTTTGGAATATAACACTCGTTCAAAAGTCAAACAATATTATTTTCGGAAACTTTTCAATACAAAAACGTATATTAGACTCAATAATTGTAAATTTTTCAATAAACTATATATACAGAAAAATATACCGTTATCGCTCAGTCAATCATAAAAAGTCAACGTAATGATCAAAAACGCATGGCAACTGATTAATAAAATGTGTCAATATAAAAAACAATGCTTTCAGTGTCATTTTGATTTTAAAATGGATTTACAACAGGTAAAGACTATAAATATTCAGATGAGTTCAATATAGATATATGGAAATGCGACCAAACATTCCATTTGTTTCAATGGCGATCTTAATTCTCGAAAAAATTATTGAGTTATTCAAGAGGGCTTTTTTTCGAAGACATATTTTCGAATAAAACCATTTTTCAAAGCAAAATGTAAATATTTCCTGCTATTATTTACTCACAAATATACGTTCGAATCAGTTCGAAATCGAATAGCAAAAATACATACTAACTCATCATTTTATACCCTACAAGGCGTCGATCGAAAGCTCATTAAATTTTAGAATAATTTTCCGCGGTAGTGGAGTTAATCAGTTCATTAATTATTGAGTGCCTCTAGCCCGCAAAACCTCAAATTTCGAACAATTATGGCGTATTTGATTTTACGTTTAACTTCACTGCATCTAACTCCCAGTTTTAAATGATTTTATCAATCACATAAAGACGAAACGAAATATCAATTTGATAGTTAATTGATCAATTCAATTAAATTTTTGAATTTGACAAATACATCTAAAATTGTTCAATATGTCTTATAGTATTACCCCTATCAAAACTAAACTCGTATTATATTCACAAAAACATTAAACCTCACAATTATTCGAGCAAATTTTTTCTATGATACTTTTATTGAAGATAGTATTGGAAATTTTCAAAAAATCCAAGAAGCTTATTGCTAATTCATTACACTATAACAGTTGCAATTTTTGGAACGTTAGTCCTTACTTTAGGACAGAGCGAAGGGGGTCGCGACGAGAAATGAGTGATTGAAATGTGATCAGGTCATGTCATCGGAATGTGGGTGACGGTGGAGGGTGCATCGAGTGGTTAGCATCTTCAGTGTGCAAGCTGTGTCTCTTTCTCTTTTTCGCCGATATTTCTTATTTTGAACATAAAAGAGTCGCATGAGCCTATAGCAAAAGCACATCGAATATACAGCTCTGTAATATATAAATTGTTTATACATTAGATACATTGATTTCAATTTAAAATAAATAAAACTATTATAAATGACGACTTATTTATTATTTATTGAATAGATAATATTTACGTCTTTTATAGTTAACTGAATTCTTGAAGGAACTAACGTTCCTACCTCGTGTCCCGCGACACGGTCTCATTTTTTCTTTTATTGATTCATAATTCTTAAAAATAACTGGGTATCTTTTTATTTTCGTAATATCTTTTTTTAAAGGTTGACATGTCGGTTAAAACGTTTAAAAAGCCGCCCACTTGATTCAATGATACTAAGTGAATTCACAACCTCTTCAAGCAATTTACCCGCATTTGAAGACGTTTGAGGAATGAAATAATATGGAATCTTGAAATCTGCAAAATTTTTTTGGCAATATCATGTAGTAAAGAAAAATTAGGCTTTTCCTTATATGAAAAATATTGTACTTGAGAAAACTTGGAATCCTACGATGAATAAATCATTTTTTGAAAATTGTGTAGTTGAAAATAAAATTCAACAACTTGTTTCACGTTCTGAAAGATATTTTCTTCCTAACATGATTATATTTATATGAAATATAAAGAAATTCAATGGATTAGAGTAGTTCAGATTGTTATTTGAGCTGAAGGTGGACATATATTCTAAAACGTATATTATTATGACAGTACATAAATAATTTTCAATTCTTCTCTATTAAGCAATGGTTTAACAGAGATAAGCATTTGTTGAATCATACACAACCGACTTATTACTTCAATATCGTTGTGAATATAATTTTTTTAACGAGCCAAAACTAGTTTATATTATCAGAAATTCTTTCATCTTACTTGACAGGATAATTAGAAATAAATTGAGACGTATTATCAGAAATTCTTTCATCTTACTTGACAGGATAATTAGGAAATAAATGAAGTACTTTACTATGAGACGATGATTTTTCTACTGATTTAAGTGAATTGGTTCTCATTATTAATAATGAATTAAACTAATTTCCATACGATCTGGCAACGTGGCAAAACTATTATGACTGTCAAATAAGTTGATTTTCTCACCACGTTCTATTTAAATTGAATAGAAAAATCATCGAAAGGAATGGGATAAATGAAAGTTTGAATAGCTACAAAATATTTTATTTTTCATTTCGTGTACAACGTTACAAATATAAAATATACAAATGATGTTTCACTCATATACATAGAGTTATGTTGGTCACTATTTTTCATCTATCAGATCTAAATATATAAAACTAACCATTTAAGCCACTAGTTGGTTAACACAGTTACAACAGCAAGTAGGTAACAATAAACAGTCTTATAAACTACATTACATTCCACTTTTTTTTTCTAATAACGAAATACAATTTACATATATTTGAGCATCATGGTTCTATTTAGGTATCAGAGCCAGTAATTCTATCTAACAACAAATACATATTTGAAATAAACGACACATAAATTGATTACAAATCTCGAATTCCCTAATAAAATTCATAAATATCTTGATATGTTATCGAGTAAAACTAGTGATTTTTCGTCCACGAATCGACGAAGAAGTATAATATCAAAACTTCAACAATTCGTGACATTTTGTGGCCATATTGACATGCAACCTAGTTCAAATCAACCATTTTTCGAAAAAAAGGGTCATAATTGATTAATCTTATTTCTATAGTTTCCATTTTAGTTTCTATAGTTGTCACTAGAAATTGGTACAAATTAGTGTTTATATGATATATATGAAAACTAAACGTTTGATAACAATCAAAAAAACTTGTCATTTTATTGTCTCAGCTTCGGAACTGCTTGAATATAGAAACTTGTGCTAAACATTCAAAAAAGGACACATTCAACAAGGAGTTTTAAACAAATGGTACACATTGCAAAAAGCAAAGTAATAACTACGATTGTAATAAATCAGGATATAATAATTCAACACTATATCAAGGAAAGACCTATTATTGTCTACGTCAATATCTAGATATTGTAGGGCAATACCTGAAAGACTACTATTGAATATTTACAAATTGAAAATATCGATATAAATTTTAATATCGATAAGACGAAATTTCAATAAACTTTGCCAATTCATTCTTCTATTTTTTTCATGTTGTTGACGACTACAAAACCACACCTTTTCCATTGTAGATTAATTCAGAAACGAAAATTGGAGATGTTGAATTTTTTCGTCTCAAAGAGAAAGTCATTCCTCCAAAATTTCCAAGATAATTCTACATGAGAGGCAATTTGGATTTGATGATGCATTTCAAAACATACGAAAGATTCTCCATTACTTTGAATGTCATCTTGATGATTAGTGCCCAGAATAGCATACTGAGTTTTCATCTGAGGTGAAATTTTCATGACAAAATAGTGTGAAAGTATTTTTCAATATTGGAACTCATCAGGAAAACATCTTACTCGTATAGTAGGAAGTATACATCTGGTACATTCATTTATAACGTTCATGAGTAATTAGATAGTTGTAATAATATTTATTACTTCTTATGAATGATATTTATCATTTCCACAGGTAATTTGTGCAGTTCAATAGGTTTTATTTTATATTTTTTCAATTCCTTCTTATTATCAGTACTTTGATTGTAGTATCTTTTTTGATGTTTATGTTATTGCTTAGTTCATATATTTTGTTAATCTGAAGTATTTTTCATTTTGTATAGATTCAAATAGTTACCACAACAATTATATACTAAATGAACACTGAAAGTTGATATATGATCGTATATCTTTCTATTTTTGGTGAATTTTCCAGTTTTTCATACAATACCAGCGATTTCCACTGTTTTATACGGCATAGTTTTTGGAAGGCCTTAAATTGGATAGCGTCGGCGCTAAACACAGGACGTTTTGTTCCAGGTACAAAACAAGAAATCCAACCCTAATTTCACTGTCGAAAATCGAACCAATTCGATCTGTAATTTAATGACGTGACTTCGGAACGGCCACGCTCTGTCCGGCCACGATGATGATCACGATGAAGACGGCGAGAAGCACAAGGATGCAGCAGATCGCGACCGCCACCATATTGAACGACCGGGGTGGAACTGTGCCACAGCACAGAGGGAGCGTACGGTCGGGGATGCCGACGATTCGCAAGCTCACGACGGGAATGAAATATTGATTGGAGGGCCTCGCCAGATCGGACGGACCGCTCCAAATATCGGGACCCTTTACGCGATACTTTCCGCGAAAATGCTTGAGTGCCATCGGCGTAAGGTTTCAAGGAGGACAGAGTGGCCGAAGCGTGCTCGAAAATGAACATCTGTAGTAGGCGTCGCACGGCAAGAACTGGCTGTTTAAAACGGAGATTGATGAGCGGACGTAGCGGCAGATGTACTTCACTAAAGATCAAAAATTCTCACAATGGATCTCTCGCTTTTGATGCCAGGGAAATATTTTTTCCAATATGAATTATACAAAGATTCCTTAAAAATGAGAGTTCACAGTATATTGTACATTATAGTAAACTCTCTAATTGTAGCCAAGCTTCCGCAAGTTTTGTTTGCTCTTCAATGCCTCAATAGCAAGATCAAAAAAATTCTTCTTTTGGGAATATGTTTTAAGTTAGATACCTATAGTTGGATAGTTGAAATATTGTCTTTTGATATAAGAGATCAAACATTAAAAAAAAACGAAACTTCCATTGAAGATTTTTAAATTATTCAAATCTAATTCAGAAAAAAATTTTAATTACGATTTATTCAATCTAAAGTCTTTATGAATAAAGCCTATTGAAATTCAATGTTTCATATACGTTCCTTTTAATTATTTACTAACTGGAAATTTTTATTTTGAAGACTTATATTTGAAACATAAACTTTAAATAATATTATTCAATAATAATTCTGTTTTATTGGTTACCGGTAGGGGGCACACGATATGCAATTCCAATGACGAAATAATTCGACAATTGCAAGGGATACATTCGACGTGTTAAACAGTTTTTCTCAGAAGAGCTTAATAATTGTATTGAATAGGACGGGGACATTTTCAAAACTTGGTATTTTTGTTTGGTTATGTTTTGTTGATTTACCTAATACTTTTTGTTTCATTCAATACAAGAAAAACATAATTTATAGATTATATTCACGTCTAAACGTTGAAAATTTATCGTTCTCGACTGGAAATAACGGTAACGACAGAAGTAAAATTTCAATACAACTGAAGTGTACAAAACTTCAATTTAGAACACACATACTTGAGAAAAAACTTCGATAAATTGAAATAAGAAAACTTTGTGTGAAGCATTGCCAAGTTTTTGTATGTAGAATTATCCGTAATAGATTTTTGAATCACCCTGTATATAAAAATACGCAATGATACAATTATTCCAGTTATAGAAACAGGTTTCCGAAAATGTATTCCAATATCAACAAATTAAAAAACCTTTTTTTCTCAATCATCAAAATGAACGAAATAATTCAAAATGCTGAAAAATTCAAAAAAATTAAATAGAAACGCGAGAAAAAGTGACCTTCTTTATCGGCAAAATTATTTATAAAACAATTTTCTACAAACCAACTCGACTCCGATAAAGGCACAGAATAAAAGAGGCGAAAAAGCGTGCCGGTCGTTCTTACACATTGAAAAAAATTACAAATTCTAATCCGGTAACTTGATTAATTAGGATATTTCGTGAATACTTTGCATGGAACTTTAATCAATTTTAAGGTTGAATTTGACAGGAATTAATTTCTGTATGCCGTGACTTAAGGAGAATCGGTACACAGTTAATTCAGATCGTTAATCAACTTCGTTGGATTATGTAAGAATTATGGGAGAAAATCGACGTATTTTAAAAGTTCGGCCTCTTTCGAGAAGTCTGGGTTTTTTTGCGAAACTGAAATTCCCTTCGGAGTTAAATTCGAGAGCCTTTTCTATGTACATTTATTTGATCCAATTTCAATCCGATTTTATGCAGTGAATAGTGGAATAAAGTATATTCCTTTTATTTAGACCAGAGTTTCCTAACCTTTCTTGTGCCATGTCGCACCTTAACCCTTTCTTAAATTCTTGAGTAATTAGAAAAAGATAAAAACGTTCAAATCAAAAAGTACGAAAGGGTTAAACTCGTGCCGAGTTCATTTATGAATCGCCCCCTTAACAATCAAATTGCCTCCTGTGCAAGGAGGCAAAAACTGAAAAAAAAAAGTAAAAAAACGTTAGGAAAAACTGGTCTAGACGGTGGAACCTTTCTACAGATTGTATTTTCTCAGTTTCTTCTATTATTACTTCTACATTTGATACAATCACATCGACATCGTAAAATAGACATCGAAGCATGAGCAATGTTGTCACACATATCTTTTTTTCAGTCATATTATAAAAGTGAGTCAACTCAAATATGATATGGTTATTCATAAATCCATCAGCAACGGTTACAATAAATACTAAAACAAATGCATTCATTCAAACGTGAAATAATATTGACAAATATATAAGAAATGAGATATATAAAAGTGTAATTGGAAATAGTAACAGTATTTCAAATACTAAGGCAGTGTTATCCAAAGAGTTGTCATGACCCCCTGAGGGGTCACAAGTCGCAACAAGGGGTCACGTGGGATATTTAGTGATGAAAAAAATTAAATGCCAGAAATATTTTTATTTAGAAAATTAGAATTCAGTCAAAAAAATTTTAATTGAAAACTTCATTGTGGACCGAGCGTGTCATACTCATTTGATATTTGATAGTACAAAAAAATTGGAAAAATTATTCTTTTAGAAATATTATTTTACGAAACTTAATTATCATTTCGAAATAATCATTAATGATATTGAATTGTAACATCCATAGTAATTTCTCACTCTTAATCATTTTTAATGTTGAAATTTAATTTTTTTAATTTTTAATTTTTTGTATATTATGAAAAATTATTTTGTATTTCTAATTGCTGGGAACTATTATAAGAGATTCATATCATACGCCAAAAGCATAAATGAATGCAATAAAAATGGATTCATTCATGTGTGGTGCTTCATGTAAATATAATAATTCATAATTATAAGAGTTTGCCCATTATTTATGAAATTATGAATTATATTATACATTATCATAAATTATAATATTACAAAAAATTGAATAGAATTATGAGATTCTGCATGAGGCTATGTAATAGATGTTTCATTTTCATTAAAAAAAATTATATTCCAATTTGATATATTTATTATATAACTTTCAAATTTTGAACAATATAATGCTAGGAATTCAATTCGAGAACTTCCATGGGGTCGGGATCCGATGACCCCCTCGAGGGTCCAACCCTGTGAAAAACATTCAAGAATATACCTAATAATAAGTTGAATTCATTGGGAAGTAAGCACCTGTGTTCACCCATTGCAGATCAATCTTAGCCATATTCAAAATAAAATCGTATTTTTTCGTAAAACATTTTCTACTCATAGAAAATCAAAATTGGAATCAAACTTTCCACATATTTTGGCTTTTATTCAGAGTATCTCAATTTCGCCACAAAATCAATTTAATACCGTTAACCGATAGGGAGTCGCGAAATATTCATACATGTTATGAATATGAGCACAGTGAAAATATTGAAAAACTAAAGTGAAAACTGGAGTATTTGAAGTTGAAATATTCTGAAACTTTTCGGAAGATAATCAAGTGAGTTCTTTTCTATTTCAAAGAGCTTTCTTTCAATAAATTCAAAAAAACATCAAGAAATACCTTCTAAGATTTTGCTTCTATTCTGTCTTCAAGAAGTCTTTAATATGAACATACTCACTACATCTTTTTATGTGTTACTTTTTGTGAGTTATTTTATGTGGACTATATGTGTTCTTTTTTCAGTTTTATGGTGAGTTAATTACTCAAGTTTACTAAGTTTATACTTATTAGACTTCAATCATCAGTTTTACCTAGGATTAAATGTATCTTTACCTACTATTGCATATGATTCTTTAATTTATGTTACTTTTATTTTGGAGGAGTGAAAGATTGATTCGTCAAACTCCCACCATTTGTTAGGAGGACATTTCTTCTCTCTACAATAAAGATTACTACTACTATGTATCAATATAATCAGGAACAAAATGAAGGTAAAAAAAACTATAACTACAATTATATTAGAAGTAAGTCTATTTGTATGTCGATGTTTTGTTTTTTCTATTTTTTTCTCTTTATATTTCGTTTGTTATTATATCGTTATCGTTATATCGTTATTATATTTTCCCCCTTTTTTTTCTCTCATTTCACTTTTGTTGTTATTATTTTTTGTATATAGTTGATGTAAGTTTAGAGACCAACCTTGGTCTGGGTTTTTAGGCCCCTATAGAATTCTCATATTTTATTTTATTACATAAAAACAATATTTTTACGCAATTGGCGAATAAGCGAATAATTGAATGAATTATTTTAATTCAAAATAATTCGCGATTTTCTAGAAAATGTTGAGATTTTCTGTAGAAAGTGGCATCACCGTTTGGAGAGGAAAGTATGCATTATCAGGATAAAACTCATTTGCATATTCGAGAATGCAATCCATCCCGAAACCCACTCGCCGCAAGCAAAAATCCATAAACGTCAACTTTACGAAGAATAGAATGCGATGGGGTAGTGTTATCGTCCTTGTCTTCGCAATTGCCTCTAAAAGAATAAGGAGATATATCAAAGTAATGGGCTCTTCTTTCATTAAGTTAATTAAAATTATATGATCGTTAGCAGACTCGGCTCCATTTCTGAAATTCTATTTTTACGCATTTAACGCTTTTTATTCGAGAAGGCGGTTAACTTTCGAAGAGCCTTCCCGCGTCCTTTTTATAATTTGAGCTTGTTTGAATTTCATTCCACTCAAGTGCGGTTTTCAATCAATGTAAGGACAGTAATATATATATATATATATATATATATATATATATATATATATATATATATATATATATATATATATATATATATATATATATATATATATATATATATATATATATATATATATATATATATATATATATATATATATATAGTTTCAAGATTAACAAATCATTCATACCTAGTCAATACTGAGACTCTCGAAATATCGAAATATTTCGAATAAAACTCTCATGGAGCTGTCTACATAACTGTTGTCAACGAGAACCAATCACTTTCGAGAGTGAATTAATAATTAAGTGGGCTTCGAAACGTACTGTCATTAATGTTGTCAGGGGGAAGAATCTAGAATGCTAGAGAGAGTTTATATGTCTTTTCTTCGATAGAGGGAGCTCACGTAATTAGTTCACGAACTAATGTTCTCCTCATGCGGATATGAGACCTGTGAGCGTTTTTAAAGTCATCGATTCTTGATTGATTAAATAAGACTGATGATTCCTAATAAGGATGAAACAATTCTATCCGATTACCATTGAACAGGTTCGATGATTTTTCGAATCGCATAATAACTAATATTCACTCTCGAAAGTGATAGGTTTGTTCTCGTTGACAACATTTGTGTAGACAATTCCCTGGGAATTTTATTTGGAACATTTCGATTGAGAGCATCAGTAACATATTGAATCATGGGACTGTTCCACTCTTCCATGAGTTAGAACACTTGACATTACGTCAAGATCGAATAAAAAGAAAAAACTTAGAAAGGTGCTTAGTAACTGCTGCTTTAACATACTTCTATTTTTTTAAATTTAACATATTCCTGAAGATACTCTCATCTTGTGGCAGCATCCGATTCACCAGGAATGCTTTAATCTTAAAGTGCAGAATATTTTCATGTATTTGAAGTTCTAAAGTATCAGGAATGAAAAGATCATTAAAAATTCGGTTCCCTAGTTTTTAAATACTGGATTAGCGTTGGCTTCTTGAATATATCATCTACTAAGGCACAAGAAAACCTCTGAGAAACCAGTGCCAAATATATAATAAATAATAATATTATATTTTTTATAATTCGAACATATATAATCGAGTTTTAATATTTCAACTGGAAGAATTCATGACATTTCGTTTTGATTCTTTTATTCGTTCAATGGTATACCACACAATGGTGTTTGTTAATTGTGGTGTCTTGTTTTAATAATTGTTATTCGATAAATCAATTATACCATTATAAATTGAACTCGGATGTTTCATATCTTTTCTGTCATTGATTGTACTCTCCAAACTTTTTGATAATCATCTTTTTTAACATTTTCTTTCCTTTTCAGTTGCCAAAACTATTGTATTGTTATAATTGAATTAGGGCTTCCCGGTTATTTTTGTGTTTATGCAGGACAATTATTTAGGTAGATGTATATTTATGGGTTTAGTTTTGTTTGTCCGAATTTTTGGATGTTCGACTTATATAGCATTTACTCAAATAATTACATGGAACATTACAAAATTAATGAGGTTTTTCGAAGAAACTGATTTGCTTCTTAATTTTATATAAATTTGTTTATCTTTATTGTGTGCAGTGTGTTTTGATGTCATATAGTATGGTTTCAAAATTTTCGCAATATTCGTGTTTCATCCAGAAGACTAATGCCTATTTTCCCATCTTTTCTACTCACACCTCTCAATCAACTTTCATCAGGGCAATGATCTTTCTTGAAAAATTTCATAACCTCAATGCCCCAGTCGAATATGACGTTAGTATATCTAGCCAAATCGACTATTATATTTCGCCAAGACCCGCAGATATTTCAAAATTCATCTCTTCCTTTTCACCTGCTCTCCGACCGATACTCAACACGATTAGCTGTTATCGTTCGATGAAGGTTCCTAACATCACCACCGGGTTTCCGACGTTCCTCTTAGTTCCGCACTTAATAGTCTGGCGCGTTAACCTATTCCGATAGCATAGACCGTCAGGCATGTGCTTCCCGTAATCCCCAGTCGATAATATCGGAAATGTGTTTCAGCAAAGTAGAGATGCAAATGCCAACATCTTGTAATTGGCTTATAACTCAGCTTGTGATGGTACGCATAAACACGATCAATATACGATAAACCATACGTATAGAGACATAGACATTTATATACTTATCAAAAATATCTATTCATATTTGAATAATATTCGTCGAACAAACATTAAGGTAGTAAGATGAAAATGTAACTGCGGATCATTTAAACAACAGTAATTAGTATCACCCCCGCAGAAAATTGCACTTAATTAACATTAAATGTGTTTTTAGGGGATATTTCACTAGCTAACTAGAAGATGTCGCTACCGTCTCTGAAACACTTAATAAAGTTGTTGCTAAAATGGTTATATAATTACAATGTCATCGAATCGTTCAATTCTGATGAGGCTTCATGACATGAAAAGGACTTGTAATATTGAGTTGAAAAGGCAATTGTGATTTCAAAAATATTTTAGACTTAATATAAATATCAGAAGGCGAAATAGCCTGACATTATTTAATTTAGGATCTCTAATGAGGTTTATGGAACTGTACCGAACGCATGCGATAAAAGAGAATATAACTCCGTCAAAAATTATTTTTAACTAGAATTGAAAAACTCACCACTTGAGACCTGAAGGCAAATGGCTTGTAGGCATAGAAACGACAAAACAAGACTTCTCCCTGAGTTGTGCCGATGTGCTGGGGCCATACTGTATCCTGAAATATAAATGAAATAAGTAATTGCACACAAATAATAATTTAATTAGAAATATCGTACAATTATAATAATAATAATTATTATTATTATTCATTTTAGCAATAGCTATTACAAAATCATATATACATTTAGGTTCAGAATATATTATTTACAATTATATGTTTAAAACGAACTTAGCTAATTATGCTTGAATAATTTAAGGTCACTAATTGTTTTTATGGAGCTAGGCAATTTATTGAATGCGTTGAATCCTTCATAAAATATACTATTTCTATGTTTGGAAAGCTTACAAACTTGCATGTAAAAATTGTCAGCATTTCTTGTATTATAACTGTGCACATCACTGACACCTGTTACATTTTTTATTATTCTATACGGGAACAATTTGAGTTTAACTTTAAACATAAATATATATGTAGCAAAAAGTATTCTCTGTTTGACTGAGATTAGTTCTAAACAGTTAATCATGCTTTGGATTGGAGTATATCTATTACATTTCAAAATTGTTCGCATAGCTCTATTCTGTAACTTTTGTAACTGTTGAGTTTTTTCTTTACTCAATCCCAATAACAGAGTGGAACAATATTCGAAGTGAGGCATTATTCTAGACTTGAAGAGCAATAACTTCATATATGTCGTCAGATTTTTCCCAATTCTTTTGAGAAAGTTGATTTTCTTGGAGATTTTAGACGATATGAAGTCAACATGATCATTGAAACTCAATTTCTCATCTAACATAACGCCTAAGTATTTAACAAGTTTTGCCCTTTCAATGTTCTGATTTTCAATCGTAATACTTATATTTTCGTTATTAATTACCGTTAGAATTTTACTTGTACCAAAAACTATAAATTTAGATTTTGTTACATTCAGCGATAAACTGTTATCGCTTAGCCATTCATTTATTGCTGCCAAGTCTCTATTGATCCATTCAGTCATAGTCTGGATATTTTTACCACTAACATAAATCATCTGCGGATAATCGTATAGAGTATTTTCTCACATGAAAAACAATATCATTAGTGTATAAGGAGAATAGCAGTGGACCTAAGACCGTACCCTGAGATACGCCAAAATCAACTCCAATGCTGTCCAAAAGAACACGATTGAACTTAACTTTTTGAGATCGCGAATGTAAATAAGAATTGAACCATTTGTTTACTAAACCTTCAAAACCAATTTTTCTCAGTTGTTTCATCAGCAATTTATCAGAGATAATTCCTTCAGAAAAAAGGGTTATATTCAAAAATTGCTTGTTGCGCTCTACAAGAAGAAAATAATTTCAATGCGAAATTCACAATGCTCCAATAGGAATTTCCTTGAGTTTTCTTGAGTAACGAGGCTCTATATCTCTATATCTAATGAAAACTGCAAGACTGTAAGTGCAGAAAAGATTTGAGAATTTCCACAGAAAATAGTGAATACTATATTTTTGTTCTTCCCTAACAATTAAAGTGGAAAAATCACCATTTATTCTTTAGATAGAACGAGGAGAAAATGCCGAAAATTAAGGTTCAACTACTACAAATTCATCAAAAATACATCACTGAACAGACTTATGAACATTTAAAAAATTTCTCAGCAGTTCTGCGCTGTAATTGTATGAATTTTAATTATAGGTTTAAGATATCATTATATGTGCCTTTATCTAAGGATAGGTAAGCTCAAATTGGGTACTACAAGAGTAGAAAACTACATCAATTAAGATCAAAAAGACTACAAAAAAGAAGATGATAAAAACAGGTAATACAAAAAATAAAGAAAAATAACTACTAATAAAATGACACATACGTGTCTACAGTATTTTAATTGATTGGAATTACGAAACAAACTTTCGGATTGGCGAGTTGGGGTAACATAACCCAGAAATTAAACCAGGATTGTCGAAGTTAAATGAATATGTTAATATTAAAGTTTTCGATGAAAGTTATGAATTCATTCTATACCTATAAAATACTGAAATTCCAATAACGTTATTTGTTTATGCGAATACATATCGAGAAAGAATAATTGGTAAAGGCTTTTCCAGGAAAGTGTGGACGACTCTGAATTAAAATCTAATTATATGCATCCGAACAATCTAGTGCTCTATTGTTCTCACCGATCCGCCAGTTTTGAAATGGAATTTTGGGAATTGAATTTCGCATAAACACAGAAGTAATTTTGATGGAACAAGAATGTTATTTGGGAGTTTATTAAATTTGGAAAATGTGGTTTTCACTCATAATACATCAACTTGGTCATTTACAGTTACTGGATCAATGTATTTGGATAACATTCCAGAACATATATATAGTTGAATGTTTCACGACTCTAGATATGTATTTTCAGTGTTTAATTGGAATTGCAGTCCAGAACAGGAAAATAAGTTACCTCTTTAGTATTTTCCAAGCTTCCGAAAATGTTTATTTTCTTCATCAGGGCTAAAATTGTACAATATTAACAGTTCATATAACAAGGCACTATTGAAAATTTTTTCTCTTACAATAACTGTGAAATTAGTCCGAAAATACATTTGTTTCTTGAATACATATTTTTAAAATCAAGAAACAAATAGACTTTCGGACTAACTTCACAGTAATTGTAAGAGAAAAAATTTTAAATAGTGCCTTGTTATATGAATTGTCAATATTGTACAATTTTAGCCATGAAGAAGAAAATAAAGATTTTGGAAAGCTTCGAAAATACTAAAGAGGTAACTCATTTTCCTGGACTGCAATCTCAATTAAAAACTGAAAAAAATATATAAAGTTAGAACAAAAATGTTCGGAAATATCTCTCTTCGTCCCCAAGTTCGTACACTTTGAACTCAATACTATTGTCAACCTAAAGTTCTACTAACTTAAATCGAATCTCTAGAACATCAGGAAGAATTAATTTCAAAATTGAAATGAAACCCAGTTAGCTTATAATTTCAGTACATCAAAATTAGGAATGACACAAAACACATCAATTCTTATAGATGAATCGATCTGTCCTGAGGATGTGTCGGCTACCGAAACATGTAAACTCTTTAGTTTCAGTTGAAGGTATCAATGATTCTAATACAGTGAAACTTCAAGCCAAGTTTAAGACAGTTCTGTTACAACTATATCGAAAGTATAGTAGTATATTTTATATAGTTAATATTTTATAAAATGCATCTATTCCGATATCAATTTCTTTAATCATAACGCCATAACTGAGTCCAAATTCCACAAAAACAAGACACTATCCTTTAAAGTGTATAAGCGCATATTTGCGTATTCCGCTTGAACTTTCCATATAGGGAGTTTCGATCTCACTTCTTTTTGCAGGGGACTTGATCTTCCAAACGTAACCGCAATTACTTCATACAAATATGTATAACAAAAAATAACATAAAGAAACTATGAGATGAAGAAGTAGTAATTCGAAACGTCGTCATGCGTATTTGTATTAAATTATGAGAAAATTCTGAAAATTGTTTCATTAAACTATAAGACATATTCTGGAGAAAACAAGTTATTTTGAGATATGATATAAGAAAAAACGGCAGAAAGGATTAACTGCAGAAAAAAGACAAAACAGTTAATAGTCGAAAAATGAAGACACAATCAAACATTAGGTCTTTGATACACTGGAACAGTAAGTCAAAAATATTTCGAAGCACTTGGTTACCATCAGTTTAGGATGAAGAATACATAAAAGGAAAATCCAGAAAATGATAAAATATCAAAAAAAAAAAAGGGCACATTTTCATCTTCTTGTACTATTTTATACTCAGTATTACTTCAAGAATTGTCCGAAGAAACATCTTTTATGGAACTGAATAATATTCGACACCAACAAGCCAGGAGTTTTTTGCAAAAATTAAATTGCACTTTGATTATGATCAATATGAAAGAGGAAAGTTCAATACAAAAAAATTGAAAAAAACATTGAATTATAAAAAGTACGAGTTAAACTCAATTAAGGATAGATTTGAAAATGAAGATCGTCTATACTCTACCTGTGTATCAACTTAAAATCAGAATCAGAGTGAAGAAACACTTTGAAAACAAGAAAAACCAATATCGGGCTCTTCAAAACGAACGCAAACACTGAAGAACAAATGGATATTTGCTCCTAAAGTGTTCGAGACCACTTCAATCGCCTTTAAAACAAACTCTGAAAAGTAACATCCGAACAAACATTCTCCACAAGGGATATAAAACACTCGAGTTCGATTTTTCTTCTTCAGATCTTCGTATCAATCAGACATCTTTCGAACGGTTTCGTTCCAAAGTCAAAGTCTAATTAGAAGCTCTACTACGGCAATCAATTTCGAATCACAAAGGGTGTCCGTTTTTCGATGCGACGACGAGAAAAGGCACGCTGTGTTGGAAATTCGCAGAATCGAGACATCAGAATTAATCACATTCTAATACATTTCGGAGAATCAAATTCGAATGCTATTTACTTTCTGCGAACTATTTCAATTCGACTCATAACGAGTAGTTCATTAGGCAATTTCAATTTTCAAATTGTGCAAATCGACAATTAATGAATGACGATTTAACAGTGGGTCGCAGACGTGAAAGAGTGAAGAGAATATGGCCTACTTCAATTCGGAAAGTTCAATTATGAATTAAGTTCAAATTACTTGCTTTCGCTCCAACATCCAGTTGTATTGTGATTAATCCTGTTGTGAGAGCGCATCCGAAGGTATATCGATTATTATCCCTTATAAACCATCGGTATTGACCCTATTATTGGTTCATTTTCATTTGCTGTCGCAATTATAATTGGAATGACGATTTATCTTTTTTCTCCGCTTCGAAACGAATGAAATATTGACCAGTAATGCCCATAAAAGGTTCTTATACAACAGTATTGGTTACAGTTATTGTTCCTTATACAACAGTTTTCAAGTCAGCTACAAAATTGTATATCATTGTATTTTCATTTAATTGTTTTCGAGACACTATTTTCAACCCAATAAGAGAGACTGGCAACACTGTACAACCCCACTACCCAACTCGGGCGCCACTTTCTGCCCCTGCTGTTATTCTGAGGTTATAAGTGACACTGTATTTATCTTATATTGCAAAGTGTTTGTAGGGGTTTTGAACTATTTTAGAGGTCTAGGTGAATTCTCTAGATATATTTTTTAGTGAATCTAATACTTCAGTTTGTCACTCAACAAATTCTATGAAAGAAAAAACCATGCAAAAAATTGAAAACCAAAAAGAGAATAACAGAGATAAAAACTTCAATAACTAGTACTGATTGTTGGAACCGAAATATAGCATCAATGGCAAAAGTTTATAGGGTGACAATGACTCGTATAGTCAAACTTTTTTTAAATTGAATGAATATTTACTTGAATAGGACTTCAGGACGCAAGGGGAAATGTGGACGGAAAAAATTACTACAGATGAGAGAAAAAAATTTGATATCGTTTTGCAAAACAAGAAATTTAATCGCAGAATTCTTGCAAAAAATTTGCAAGAGTGCTTATTCAACATCTTTCCAGAAGAAAGGAAGCTCTTGGGTTCATATCACGTCGACCTTTAGAAAAATTGCTGCTCACAGCATCCATGTAGGAAAGACAAAACTATCTGCCACCGAGTTCTGAATTATTCTAGTTCTGTTTTCTAGATTCAGATGGACAACGATGCAAAATATACAACGACGAAAGTATCATGAAAATAGTGAAGAACCCTCTCAGTATAAGGGTGTTGTCCAGAACAGCAGCCATGGAAGTGTTTTGATCCTGTAGTTGATCGAACTATCAGACAGAAACAGTAATTGAGGATGCTGTTGTTAAAAATGCTTCCTCAAGCTCTAGAGTGGTTTCAGAATAAGCAGTGTACCTTCATGCACGACTAGACTTTTATCATCAGTCTAAAAGTGACTATATTCCTCTCAAATAATCATGTGAGAATGGAGACTGGCCTACAATATCACCAGACCTCAACCCAATCGAGAATCTTCGGAATTTGATGAACGAGGACAATGCTTGATGAAAATGTGGGAAAAAACAAAATTATCAAAAAAAAAACTGGCTGAAATACATAGAAGAAATGCGGAGAAAGAGCCAGGCGAAGGTTGATATTATTTCAGATATAAGATGATTCAATAATTCCTTCATCAATATCAGATTTTTCCAAAACTTTGAATTACGTTTATCATTTCAAACAAAAATTCAACAGTTATACAAAGCACAAACCAACTCATTTCTTTCTGGAAAATCAATAATGTTCTGTGAAAATGTTGAATTTAAGAATTGAAATAACACCAGTTTTGCGTAGTAACTCTAATAGTATGACTGTATTTAAATTGCAGCATTTAGTTAATGAAGCTCCACCTTAACTCGAAGTCACGTCAAGGAATAATATCATCGAGGTAATACCTTATCGTTCCATTCAGAATATAATACCTATAATCAAAGAGGAGAATGTCCAAGAAACTCGATTCTGGGAAATTTTGGTACCGATTGTATGTGCTTCATATCAGTTGGTAAGGACCTTTTATCCTCGCATTTAAATGTAGATTGCTCGACCTAAATCCCAGTACAGTGTAGGGCTTCGCCAGATATTACCAAGATGGAGATTGTCTCATCCACGTATTACTGTTTCGATAGGGATCAATTAGGAATGGAAGTATCATTTGGAAAATTAATATTGTACATTTTCTCCCAATAATTGGAAATAATTTCAATATTTTGTCAGTGTACTGTATCTATTCGACTATTCAATGTATATTGTTAAAGAAAAGCGGCCTTCAGAGACAAGAATATCGCTATAGATATAACACCAGAGGAAAGCAGTATATGTAATATAAATACAGATTGATAACAACTGTAGAAAATTAATGTTTTTGTTCTATCAAGCTGTTCCATTGACTTCCACCACGAAATTGATCACTGAAAAGTCTTAGTTAATATGAAAAAACAGTATAAATTTTATTTACTACAGTCGAACCGTATGATATAAGAGAATTTTTCAATTCAAAAAAATTTTCGGTAATTCTTAAAATTTGTCAGTATCTTTGAGACAAGTCTCATTTCTTTCTCTCCACATATGCTGCATGAAGTCTGTGACTTTTATGAAATGAAGCTTATTAATCTCATTTCTTCCTTACAAAACGTATAGGATAAGTGAAACCAGTATGCTAAACTCTCCATTTTTCAATGATATCGACAAAGTTTTCGGGCCACTGAAGCATTATCAAGAGTTCAGTACAACTCCTAGTGGTGAATCCGTATTTCTCCCTGTAAGAAGCATACATAATGCATCGAGAACATTTACATTTTCGTGCAAACTTGAAATCATGAAATACTACGAATATGACTGACATATTTTCAGAAATACGTCAGCCGTAGGACGTATTTACCAGAAATATGTGAGCCGCACGTCAAATTTTCTCATAAATATGTCAATAACATTACATATTTTTCTAAAAATATGTCAGACGCATGACATATTTTTCTAAAAATATGTCGGGCGCACGACATATTTTTCCCAAAATATCTCGGACGCACGACATATTTTTCCCAAAATATGTCAGAGGCATCACGTATTTTACCAAAAATCTTTCAGTAGTAGGACACATTTTTGGGAAATATATCAGTCGCATAACATATTTTTCCGAGAAGATATAAAACGTAGGACATATTTCTCCAAAAATTTTTCAGTCGTGTAATATATTCTGTCAAAAATATAATGACATATTCCTCCAGGAATATCTAAGCCGTAGTACACATTTTTTGTCAGTGGTATGACAGACATATTTTTTCATAACATGTCAGTCCATAATATATTTTTCCAGGAAGGTATTAGACGTAGGACATATTTCTCTGGAAATATTTCAGTTGTGTGAGACATTTTGTCGAAAATATCATGACATATTCCTCCAGGAATATCTAAGCTGTAGGACACATTTTTCAAAAATATGTCAGTGGTATGACAGACATATTTTTTCATAACATGTCAGTCCATAACATATTTTTCCAGGAAGGTATAAGACGTAAGACATATCTTTCCAGAAATATTTCAGTCGTTTGACATATTTTATCCAAAATATCATGACATATTCCTCCAGGAATATCTAAGCCGTACGACACATTTTTCAAGAATATGTCAGTCGTATGACACATATCTTCTCACAACATTTCAGTTCATAACATATTTTTCCGGGAATGTAAATATAAGTCGTAGGATATATTATTCCGAAAATATTTCAGTCGTGGGACATATTTTCTAGGAAATATTTCTCCATATTCATTCAAAATACGACATATTTTGCCCTACATATTTTTCGAAATACGTTCGAGATGGCTACCCGAAACTATTCCAACATACTCTCACATTACTCAACGTAAACAACATCCGAAAACTCAACTAACCCTCACTGCAGTGTTTCCTTGTTAGCTAATTTCCAGCGAATCAATACGGGGACAAAAGATATCTTGAAGTTAAGTCTAGTTGATCCCATTCAGAGTGCATCGCCCACATGAGTGTGATAAATGTCCGAGAATCCCGAAAATTCTGCTTCCGATTTCTAATTGAACATACTTGAAATTCAGTTGGGATAGTCTCACGATCCCAGCATTTGAATTCGAATAGCACGATCTGATTGCCGATGCCGAGCAGGGATTCCTACGTTCAGATATTGCACCTATGAGAAATTGGATCTTTGTAGGACTCAAGAAGTAATGAAACTCATTTCTTGTATGGAACATTGCTGTAATAGGATTAGACGAAATAGATTCGTTTACCGCTATAAATAATAATAAATTGTCTGTATCAGTTACCATCCTATTTTAGTTCAACCTGAAAGAAATCTGCAATAAATATTGGGAATTATTTAAACCAGCCTTGTTACTAGAATCAAACCTTCTCGTCGTTCAATTTAACTTTCATTCGGTTTCAAAACTGTCGAAATTTTTCACAGTAGAAGCTTAAAAGAATAACTTCAGAGATTTCCAAAAGAAATAATACGAGATGTTTTAGTCTGCGCATCTTCCAGGCTATTCAAGATAGAT